>OY979668.1:22473334-23703625 GCA_963855955.1 Luperina nickerlii
ACCGCGGGGCGCTGCTAGTTTGTAATAAATTGTAATAATTAGAATCACTACAATATTATGTAATTTAATAATTATACTATATAAAGCTCGATTACCACTCACTCACTCACTGACTGACATAATTGTTCTCCCAGATGGTGAAGGGGGAGGTGGGTATATTTTTACAGATACGTATACAAGTAACTCTCACGAGTATGGGAAAAATCCCAAACCTCCCCTTTTCCACCCCACTCTCCCCCCTCCCTATCGTATCTCGGAAACTAAGAGTCCCGTGTTTTGTTGTTTTACGGATTCGTATAGAGGAGGCTCGGAAAAGTAAAATCCATTTTTCAAAGTTGCCCCCTTGCCCCCCTTCTCCCCCCCCTCTAGGTAGATCTCGGAAGTTAAGAGACTTGGAACATTTTTTTTTTCAGATTCATATCAAGGGGCCCAGAGTTGGTCAAAATCATTTTTCAAAACTCCCCCCTCTCCCCCCCTTCACCCCTCCCCCCATCGTATCTCGGAAATTAAGAAACCTGGGTTTTGTTTTATTACGGATTCGTATAGAGAAGGCTCGAAAAAGTAAAAACCATTTTTCAAAATTCAAACCTCCCCTTTTCCATTCCACCCCACTCTCCCCCATCCCTATCGTATCTCGGAAACTAAGAGTCCCGTGTTTTGTTGTTTTACGGATTCGTATAGAGGAGGCTCGGAAAAGTAAAATCCATTTTTCAAAGTTGCCCCCTTGCCCCCCTTCTCCCCCCCCCCCCTTTCTAGGTAGATCTCGGAAGTTAAGAGACTTGGAACATTTTTTTTTTCAGATTCATATCAAGGGGCCCAGAGTTGGTCAAAATCATTTTTCAAAACTCCCCCCACTCCCCCCCTTCACCCCTCCCCCCATCGTATCTCGGAAATTAAGAAACCTGGGTTTTGTTTTATTACGGATTCGTATAGAGAAGGCTCGGAAAAGTAAAAACCATTTTTCAAAATTCAAACCTCCCCTTTTCCATTCCACCCCACTCTCCCCCATCCCTATCGTATCTCGGAAACTAAGAGTCCCGTGTTTTGTTGTTTTACGGATTCGTATAGAGGAGGCTCGGAAAAGTAAAATCCATTTTTCAAAGTTGCCCCCTTGCCCCCCTTCTCCCCCCCCCCCCCCTCTAGGTAGATCTCGGAAGTTAAGAGACTTGGAACATTTTTTTTTTCAGATTCATATCAAGGGGCCCAGAGTTGGTCAAAATCATTTTTCAAAATTCCCCCCATTCTCTCCCCCTTCCCTTTAGGCGGATCTCGGAAGTTAAGACTTGGAACATTTTCTTTATCAGATTCATATCAAGGGGCCCAGAGTTGGTCAAAATAATTTTTCAAAACTCCCCCCTCTCCCCCCCTTCACCCCTCTCCCCATCGTATCTCGGAAATTAAGAAACCTGGGTTTTGTTTTTTTACGGATTCGTATAGAGGAGGCTCGGAAAAGTAAAAACCATTTTTCAAAATTCAAACCTCCCCTTTTCCATTCCACCCCACTCTCCCCCATCCCTATCGTATCTCGGAAACTAAGAGTCCCGTGTTTTGTTGTTTTACGGATTCGTATAGAGGAGGCTCGTAAAAGTAAAATCCATTTTTCAAAGTTGCCCCCCTTGCCCCCCTTCTCCCCCCTCTAGGTAAATCTCGGAAGTTAAGAGACTTGGAACATTTTTTTTTTTTCAGATTCATATCAAGGGGCCCAGAGTTGGTCAAAATCATTTTTCAAAACTCCCCCCATTCTCTCCCCCTTCCCTTTAGGCGGATCTCGGAAGTTAAGACTTGGAACATTTTCTTTTTCAGATTCATGTCCGTGGAGTAGGTCAAAATTAGTTTTTTCAAAACACCCCCTCTTCCCCCTTCACCCCTCCCCCCATCGTATCTCGGAAACTAGGTAGCGGTAAAGCGAAGCGTAGCGTAGCGTAGGGATAAGGTCACAATAGCTTTCCGGTGGTAGGCAGGTCCTGAGTGGAGCGAACCTGCGAGACCGAGTGGAGCGAAGGGGGCAGGAATACTAACATGGCGGACAGCGTTTTTGTTTGGGGTGCGTTTAAGTCAATTATTCAGTTTAAAATTGACTGCCTAAGGGCCGAGTTCACGGACTGTCATTTGACCAATGTTAGAGTAATCGGCCGATGAATTCCTAAACATCGTTTATGCAGCCGGTAAGTATTCACTGCTCACCACGAATATTTTAACCGTGATTATTAAATCGGGCAATCAGCATTCGCTCAGAGTGAATGAACGAATGCTATAAGTGTACTCATTTGCGAAGTCATGTCGTTAGATTTAGTCAACACGAGTTTTGGTGACATCTATATTTAGTAGCATAAAATAAAACGCTTTCAACTTGAGAAGTTCGAAAACGCATTGGGATCATTATGCTAGCCTGTAGTGTCTAATTTGGATGGGTAATAACTTCACAGCGCTGTCACTGTCAAATGTCACACGTGCTAATATTATTCTCCGTGTTGACTGTTGAATATTAATAAGTTGTGTTTGTGTTGTGAAAGTGTTTAATTCTATCCTACGACTTACTATTTACCTTCTACTTGTAAAATGGCAGCTCAGAAAAAGAGAACAAATAATTTTTCAAGCGATGAGAAGCGTATTTTAACGGAGTTGGTGTTAAAATACCAAGATGTTGTCGAAAATAAGCGCACCGATGCCACTACGAATGCCTCTAATTAAAAGGGTGGATTCGTATAGTAGAAGAATTCAATACTGTCAGCACGTTTTGCCATTGAACTCACACAGTCCTAAAATGTTGCTGGGAAAATATTAAAAGGCAGACGAAAAAAGATCAAGCGGACAGGAAGAAAAAGCTATTTATGACTGGTATGTACAATAACAATTCACGTGGTGTATTAGGTATCTTTTAGGATATTGCATAATAATGCTTTTCTTGTGTGTTTTTGTATTGCAGGTGGTGGAAAACCGCCAACACCGCCACCGTCTAATACCGAGTCGACAATAGTGGAGGCCATATTAGGACCAGCACTAAAGGGAATCCCAAGTGATTTCGACACCGACAGTCCCACATTCAGTGTAAGTACTTTATTTCTTCCTGTTATCCAAAAGTGTGAGTTCAAATCTGATAATTGACCACTATACCTATAGGTATAGTGCACTCAACAGAGAACCTAATTCCTCCTGATTCTGCATCCAAAATTGTTGTATTTTGACTGATATAATTAATGTTTCAACAGGAAATTATAGAATGCAAGACACTGGATCAAAATGAAACAGTCTATGTAATAGAAGGCAATACTGCTTATGCAGGCATAGAGGATAATGTGAGTTGATAATATTTAGGTATAAGTTATAATTTACACACCTACTTACCTGTTATCAATTTTAACTTATTATTTTTTACAGGAAAACATTGAGACTATTGTTTCAACGGTTGATGAATATGAACAGAATGCTCACACAAGTACTGGTTTATTGAAAGAAAAGAATGTAAGTTAACACAGTTTATAAGTTGAATATACATGAAACATCATACCAATTAATAATTCTCCTAAAATATATGACAATATATTTTTTATTACATGACATAGTGCTTTATTATGGTATTTTTTGTGAACAGGACAATGATACCTGGAGTTCATGGACTCCGAAGAATTTAAAAAAACCAGTATCAGGTCAGAAAGTAACCAAAGAATGCAAAGAAGGGTGGTTAAAAAGAAGACCTAAAATTGACTGCTTGGGTGACGAATTAGTAAAAGAAAAAATTCGCTTGGTAAAAATTTTACAAGAAAATGCTGAGAAGGAATCCCGTATTCGATTAGCCATTCTGGAACAGCAATTACAGCAAGAAAAAATAAAAACCCAAAAACTTAACGATAGTTAATTATTTTTTAGCTTTTAAGTATTAGTAATAAAAAAATCAGTTTATGCAAAACATAGTTTTATTTATTGGTTAATATCTGGAACAGCAATTACACCAAGAACAAATAAAGACCCAAAAACTTAAGGATAGTTAGTTATTTTTTAATTTTTAAGTATTAGTAATAAAAAAATTCAGTTGATGTAAAACATAGTTTTATTTACACATTTACACATACATATATACCTACATAACTTATTTATCAAACAAGACTTTGATAATAATTTGATATTAGTGATCTTCTGCTGAGATTTACATCTCTTATACTATTATCTAAAAAGCGCTGTACTCTTCCCTGGTGTAATATTTCTTCCCATGGTGCTGGCAAGGCTAGATTTGGGTCGTCTAAAGGCATTTCATCTCCTCTCATTTGTAGGATGTTGTGTAATACACCCGTAGCCACTATAATAGGTGGTGTATTTTTCAAATACACCCTAATCCCAAGGGCTAACACTGGGAAGCGCCTTTTCCAAACCCCAAATAACCTCTCAATTGGGTTGAGAGTCCTGATTTGGGATTCATTATATAATGATTCTGCTGGTGTAGCAACTCGATCTAATGGCATCATCATGTAACTCCTATTCATGTAGCCACTGTCTGCAACAAGTACTGAATCATCATACATTCCCAATTCAAACATGGCATGTCTTCTAGATGCACTGAATATCCGTTCATCATGGTTACTTCCTGGCCACCTAACTACTAGGTCAGTTATTATCAATTGGGCATTACAGATAGCTTGCACATTTATTGACATATAGCCTTTTCTATTCCTGAAGGTTTCAGCATGGCTTCCTCCTGGTGATATTGTCTTTATATGTGTGCAATCCAATGCACCTATAACTTTTGGAAATCTGGCTATATTGTAAAAGTCTATTTGCGTTTTTCTAATATCTGTATCAGTCTGTGGGAACTTGATGTAATCCCGGCTCAGGGAAGCTATTGCTGCAGTTACTTGGTGGATGACACGATTAGCTGTTGGTCGACTCACTCCAGAGAAATCACCCATGGTCAGTTGATGACATCCAGTTGCGTAGTACCGTAAAGTCAATAGTAACTGATTTATAGGTGCCAGGGAATTATTCCTACAATAAAGTAAAAGGTTACAATGCATACATAAACAATCTAAATTTTCATAAATTACAGGTTTGTGAAGAAATTTAAAAAAGTTGCATTTATTGTCAACTATTTGGTAACTGCACACAAACTTAAGCAGGCACTTTTTCTTTTTTATGAATTACTGGTACCTACAATAAATAATCTGTTTGTCAGGCAGCAGGGGTAGCTTTGAGTTAAAAGAACTTTTCAAACTAGATCTGATCTATCTTTCCCCCAACATAGATACAAACACAGTTTTACCTATTTTTAATAAACATTGATCATAAATAATGCTTGTAGGTAAGTACTTACTTATCGTTCGGGAATTCTAATTTATTCTCTATTAATTGTAGTACGTTCAGTGCAGAAGGTTTTGACAAACGGAATCTAATTTTAAATGCTTCCTCATTATATTCTTCGTAATAATTACGACGCACTTGAAATAGTCTAGGTTGTTGTAAATTGTTCTGGTCTCGATATCTTCTAGATTTTCTAAAAGGCTCATGTAGTGATCTTGATTCTTGATAGTTATCAATTAATACATTGAACACTGACTGCATGTTTATCTATTCTCAAAAACTGCGAAAAATCGGAATAACCTAAACGTATTGTTGCAACTCTTGTAAAATCACAGCAAATGTCAAAATAACGGACGGTTAAACGATGCTTTTGAGCTCGGTTAAAATGATCGGCTGTTTAACCCTAGAACCGTACCCATATAGGAATTTCTATTCTTGAAAACTTGCTTATTAGTGGCGTTTGATGAATTGACCAATATCATGGACATTAATGTACTCTGTGATCATGGAATTGATCCCCACAATATTTAATATTCCATAGAATACACATAGGCTCCAGCGGCGAGTTTTGCATGACACACTATACGTATGACAATTGTCAGGAATAAAAAAAGAACAGTTAAGTGCGAGTCGGACTCGTGCACCGAGGGTTCCGTACTTTGTAGGTATGTAAATAGTTTATCACGGGATTTTTTTAATGTACCTACAAATTTACGGTTTTCGGATTTTTTCTTTACATGTACATGTACTACATGATCTTGCTTCTTGCCAAATTTCAATTCTAGGTCAACGGGAAGTACCCTATAAATTTTAATTCCCTTGAGAGTGTCGAAATATACGTTTTTTTGCGGCATAAACGGTCGTATCTTTTTTTTAAGTTAACTTAGGTTTTTGATTTTTTCACAGTTTCAAGGGACTGCTCGATTATAGACCTGAGTATATGGTTTTAATTACAACTCGATACCTACACGCGTTCCCGAGATAAAGGGTTTTGACAGACAGACAGACGGACGGACGGACAACAAAGTGATCCTCTTAAGAGTTCCGTTTTTTTCCATTTGAGGTACGGAACCCTAAAAAGAAGACAAAAATATAAGAAATAAAATAATAATCAAAGAATAAAATCTAATAATAAACAATCTATTAATTGATTATTTATTAATTATTCATCTGAACCTCGAAGCCTTTCAATGCTGGGTATAGCTTCCAGCAATTGCTGGTCTTTCATAATAATTTTATGAAACTCTTCACATGATGTGTTCTTCAGATTGAAGTACTGTGTCAACAGTAGAGCCTTAACAGAAGCAAAGCAGTCTATATCTCTCCTTTGTCCACTGCGCACCCATTATTGAAAAATGTCAGGAAATTTATTGCAAAGGCAGGGATTTTTCCAGGAAAACTTATTTTCGGATCTGGTAACCCTACCCTGGGGTGCTTGTGTACCCCACAAGCAGCGTGTCACGTCCACTTATTAGCAGGACCGCCGTCCGACTGAAGTATCTGCGCGTCCCTTCACCCCGCGTAAATACACGGACGCGCAAAACAAACTATCAAAGAGTATAAATTTTATAGACAACTTTATTTTATTTTTTCATTTGTACCCCAGGGTACGATTCTAGGGTTAAGGGCTGTAAACACTGGTTAACGTGTGGTGAACAGTAAAAATGATTTAATCAGTTGTTCAAGTGATAAACAGCCGTTTTAAAAGTCGGTGAACTCCGCCCTAAACGTCAAACACCCCGTTTAAGCACACCGCGAGGCGCAAATTAAACTATGGATAATTAACGAACTTTTAAAATAAAGTTTTCCTGTTTTCTAGGTCTCAAAAAAATATGGTAATATTTTTTTGAGATAATCGAGAAATTATTAATCATTTAAAAATATGACCTATTTAAAAAAAGAGTCGATTAACATATTTCCAAAAATCAAACAATCGACCATAGAGTTCATCAATTTGAATTTTGAACTTGACATTGAATTTAAAAAAAAACTTGAAAAGAGCGCCAAAATAAAGCGTCGTGAATCGAGGTTTCTTGTTGCAAGTTGCAAGTTGATATTGATTGATAATTATTATCAAAATAATCAATTTCCAACATGAAACGAGCAAGTACTGAAGAGTTATCAACTGTTCCGCGTCGCGGAGGCACAGCTGTGGAATATTCAGAATGTCTTATTTCTGGTGAGTTTCTGAATAGTTTTGTTAAGTGAATAACGTAACCTTATTAGCAGGCTTCCAAACCTAGGTACTGGCGTCTCGGGAGCTTTGGACCATGGACGTTTGTGTTGCAGCGTTTAGCCTTACTTGCTCATGGACAACAAGTTTTAGTGCATCTATTTTGCGTCGGTCTTTGAGGCTAACCGTACCTACATGTTTTTGCGCCATACAGATATATTGGAAAAACCAAACTTCTCGGCAGGCGGTCTTTTGTGGCTTTGCTGATATTATGATTGGCCCAGACTCTTTTGAGCTTATCAACGGCAGATGTTGTGTTAGCACATCTCCTTAGAATCTCATCCTCACACCCCCCAGTGTGTGATTAATTGATTATGGAACCAAGGGGTAAAAATTTCGAAATACGTCGCCATTTTAAGGGGTTGTGAGTGGTTGGGGGAGGGGGAGGGGAGGGGTCAGATCCCCCCCTCACCATTTTCACCCGCCGGAAGTACTTGGTTCCCTTAGAAAAAATAAAAAACAGAAATTTGTACAAAAATTGTTTATTCCACTTTATAAACATGTTTTATCGCTTTTATTAATTCCATGAATGGATCTTTCTCGTATTTCACGTTATTTCGCCGCCATAAATATTCAAAAATAACATCTGCAAAATTTTCTGTGTTATTAAAATTGTCCTTCCTAAAAAATCTTTTAACAGCTCTCCACTGGGACTCAATTCGTTGAGTATGAGTCCCATTTTCAGCTATGAATGGGTTGTCACGATCCGAGTGGTTGACTTTTTTGTGTATGTAGTATGTAGCCATGTACTGACAAGCAATCATATGCTCTCCAAAAATCAGTGTGGATGGTGGTGCCAACTTCTACATTCTTTAATATAAGTGGCACCAAAACCTCAGCAGAGCGAATATTGTCTGGGCTCACTTCCAACCTCAGATCTTGAGATCCATCCTCAATCATACCGAGAACCCAATGGCCCTCAATATATATATAAAAACTGGCTTCAATTATGAGTCGACGGAGCCCCGCTACGCGGGGCTCCTACTATTGGGTGGTTTAAAAAAAAATAACCACGATGGCTAAGGCGGGAGCTTCGCTGCGCTACGCTCCCGCCTTAGCCATCTAACCTAACCCAATGAAGTCGGATTGTGCCAACTCGGAGTAATACATTGCTATTAATTACCAAAGGAATAACGCACAAATTTGACATTAGCTGTCAATATCATCCATCCAAGATGGCGGGTTGCGTTTCGTTTCACGTTTTTCACATAAAACCTAAAAATTACATTTGAAAAACTACTAAAGCATAAAAATTACGTTCCGTTTTGCATAATTGCAATAGTATTTAAGAATTTTTGGAAATTGTTTAAAAATATTTAGACGCAACTCCGGCAGCCAAAATTACTTTGGGGGGATTAAGACTAACTCCCTTAAGCCCCCTACACCACCAATACCCTCAAATTCAGGCGACTCGTTTTAAAATCCAACCCAACCAAGGTACTTACTTACTTACTAACATATAAGATTGACCAATCTCACAGTTGCCAATCACATGAACAAGTTGGTTTAGTCAGGTTCGGTCCACGATAACAGACATAGAGACAGAGATAATGATCGTTAAATTAATTGGTTGCAACTAAAAAGCCACTCACATATTTTAAAATCTAGCTCAAAAGTAAAGTATCAAACATGTAATGAAGGCAAAATGAAGGTCGTATACATGTACCTATGTATCTTTATTTGCATAAAATGTGAAGAAATAGGACATTACAGTTATTTCAGTGCAGAACACACAAGTAATGAATATTACATATCACAGTACCTACATCATAGCTATACTATCTATGTAAAAATTGTAAACAAGACAATATGTAAATAATATCTACTTACACACATCATTTAATTATACTTAATACAAAAAAATACTAAAGTACAAACATCTGTATCAATAAATACAATAATATACACAAATACTTTCTTCAAACAAGGCAAAATTATCAATTATTGAAATACTAACATGAAAATCAACGTTAAAATTAAAGACGATCGGCAGGGTTGTACGGGAGTTTCGTACACCTAATAAAATATCGTGTTTTGGGATACTTTTGGTAGTCAATACGATAGGCAAGCCCTTTTAAAATACTTAGATTTTTAGAAGTTGGGACCAGTTTTATTTTTGAGGTTATGTCCCAATACATATTATTACGTGCAGGCACATAAACATTATTTTGGTGAAATAGGGATATATTCTAGATAGCTGGTGCTATCTTTGTAGTGTTTTACTTATCCTTACTTTGGCAAATTGATATGAGAATTGTACCTATTCAGTAGGGTGCTTTAGGAGAGACCTACGTCCAGCAGCGGTCTGCAATAGTTTGATGATGATGAATGATGAAGTGCTGATGGAGTTTTGAGTGTGGGTAAATAAAACAACTTTGTTTTTGTAGGAACATACATTTATTTATTATATTCATAATTAGCCTCCTGTCTATGTTAGGAGCAAATACGAGCACCTCTTTTGTATAAAATATTGATACCTAATCAACACATCTTGCCTGGTTTCTTCAGGCACAATATTTCTCTCCGGTTCCATGCACTCTTGGAAAATACAATGTCTTGGTGTTTCAGCCGCTCTTCTTATATTGGGCAACACAATATGTTGGGGTCTTTCTTCTGGTCCTTCTGGAACATTGAAGCTCAAATCTCGAGCTTGGCCCCAGCAAACTCCACAAACTTCATTCATGGATGACTTCTGTAAATATAAATAACATTGATGAAATAAAAATTAAACACGACGTTTGATAAACATAAATTGTGCCCATCATGACCAAGCTACAGAATAGTTCTTGACATACAATGATTGGTTTTTACCTTTCAGAAAACCTTTACCAAAAATATCTATGTTGTGTTAATATGAGTGAATAGGTTTATTGCTCACTGGAGTAGAGAAGAAGGGCTATGTGACACTGGAAAAACCAGTATCCTTTTGTTGTTAGTAAAGCCAACATCATGCCTGTCCCAGATTTATCAACATAAAATAGTAATTTAAAAAAAAACTTTGCCCCACACTAGGAATTTCTCTTGTGTCGTGAGTGTGTTTACAAACATAGAAACTCACATACACAAACATCCAGACCCTGAACAACTACTTGCAGATCATACAAATATTTGTTCCGTGCGGGGATTGTTGAACCAGCAACACACAACGCAATTGCTCAGCCATTGCGCCAAACGTGTTGTCAAAGTAAAAGTAATTGCCCTTTGCATGACACATGTTTATAATATAAAAGTTATAATAGGTACATGTTGTTATACCTCTCGTGGTTGGATCCAAGTAGCAAGTGTGTTAGCCATTCTTTGTTCTTCTTTATTTGAACCTTCAATCAAAATCCTGTGTCAACTGATTCTTAGTATGGATCGTCCGCATACAACACAAACATTTTGATGGCCTATGCATCTCCTCGGCATATTATCAGAAGAACGTGGATGAGTAGCTAGCAGCCAACATGCATGGCAAACATGGTCAGCATCTGGAAATAATGAAGTTATTTTGAGTACAGTTCAACATTGCTTTATATGACTGACAGTCATACTAACAGAGAAATAACTATTATAACAATGTTATGCAAACCAAGTTAGGCAACCAAGTGTTAGGCAGTAAACAATACATGATCACTTTTGTGTTTGTAAATTAACAAACACATAAGTGATCTTTTACAGGACAAATTGTAAATATTTTTAGAACCACAACAGTGTTTGTTATTTTTTCAAATACTTAATGTTTAGATTAGTTTTAGTTACATATGGTAAGTCTACTTTTTAACATGTAAAAGTTATCACTTCGTAACTGGCATACTCGTACGCAAAATGTTATTTGGAAACTACTTACATCTCTAGGATATGTCCACAGCCGAATAGTATTGACGATATCTTCACTCTCATCGGATAAAGCGTGCCTTCTTATTCGCGATAAGCGAACGTTGCAATTGATGCATTGCAAACTCGTCATTTTAAAGCACGTACACACACAGCACAACTAATAAAGCGTCCTTTCGCAAAAGTACTATCAACAGATAAAGTACGGCGGAGCAGTTGCTCGACTCAACGTAAAAATGGCCAGATAATTTGCTAAATTGCTCAGATGCAGTTACAAACCACGGTCCAAAACTACAGCAAAGAAAACAGAGACTCGGAAAGATTTTCGTAACCTGTCAATAAAATAATTGCCAATACAAACAATTCATATCATTAAATAGTTAATAATTAAGATTGTATGCAATAATTATTAATTTTAAGGTATAATGTGTAATTGGTTTATTATTTACTGTTATTTCTATTTTTAAATAATTATTTATCATTTCGAGCCTCGTGATATTTTACAAATGGCAACTTCTAAAAACAGAACTACGTTTAGTTGCGTTTAGTTTAAGATTATATTACGTTTAATTACTTGAATCTTTTAATTGGTATAATTAATTAATCCGGCTTCTAAAAATACTAATGTTTCATGAAAATGAATGGTTTAGTTGCCTTAATAAGTGGTACAAATTCTATCACAAAACAACAAAAAAAGTATGTTGTACGAATCCTGCTGATTACCTTTCACACTGCATTTTTAATATAGGAAGAATGAGATGAATAATGGTAACTATGTTAGTGTGTTACTAACATAGTTTTTTGTAAGTACATATTATATTGTTAATAACACTATCGAGTCTTGTTGCTTGAATTAAATGATTTAATTTGGTTGAATTTGCCATTGGTACAAAAAAAATATAGGATTGGTTAACTACTTTCTTCGATATAACATTATAAATTAATGGAATAACTTTAAAATAAACGGGTAATTCTCCTTCAAACATGTTTCAGTTATTCAAACCTTGGTTGATGAGCTTTGTATACTTATTGAATATTTTGGAATTATTTTGCACACAAGCATTTCTTTTGTGTCACTTAAACTTGTAATAACTCTGCTGTGTATCCCTTACAACTATAGTACGGTAATATTAAATATTGGAACACTGCGATTACATACATTTATATTGAAAGAATCTTATCAATATTACATACACTACACTATTTCACTCAGTTTGATTTTCTGCTTGTCCTTTGTCATTCTTTTACTGGTAGTCCCCAGCTCCGTGGAGGTCGGAGGTTCTTTTTAGTGTGAACAGCTCGCTACACACTACTTCCCAAAGCTTTGGTATGGTACGACACAAGGAATCCGCATGATTAAAATGAAAAATCCCTTGAATCTGCTTATTTCTGTATCCTGACGGAATACCAATGTTTCATGCAGCTCCTACAGCCATCTCTTCAAACACATTTTTGTCGAATTCCAGTATCATTTCGTAGATACTCAGACGTCTGTAAATCCGCCCCAAAGACGACCCACTGACCGTGAATGTAGAAGTATATCCAGTGGGGTAGCAGCTTCAGCCACAAAGCAGAGGTACTGTACTCTTAGCTATCAATAAAAAATGCTTGAGAAAATACCATTGTCCATTGCACAGAGTACATTTTTATACAGGTCCATTGTTAATAGAACAGAAACAAAATAAACAAAACGTCAAAACCAATGACTTGACAAGTTTGACACTAAACCAATGTTGCAAGGAGGCAAATTTTAATTTCCTTAAATATTTAATATTTTTTATTTTTTTTACACGTTCGAGTTTTCATGTAAAATAGTGCCTTCAAAATAAGGCTTTTATTATAGTCTATTTTTATTGAACCATGTTTTCTATTTTTCCCCATAATCAAGGAGATTTTATTTTCGTTTTTCGCTGCCGTACCGATTTACTTTTATTATCATTGGTACCGATATGTCAAGTTATTGTACATCTTGGCTCGCTAACTTGGATGTAGAGACTTGCGTTTCTCACGAGCGTCGTTATTGCAACAGAATTTTTTCGTTATTAGGTATTATTACGATCGCAAGTTTGCGACAGCGACATTACCTACTAATGTCGAGACTGCTGAAATAGTATTCAAGTATAAATATATGATCTCATAGCTCCTTCATCAAATAATTCTATACTATTACAAATTAATGTTTGATTAATTTAAGTAGGTAAGTACATATCAATTAATAAGTTATAGGTACTTAAAAAGCAGTTTCATCATCAGCCAGCTAATATACTTAGAGATATTTTTTTTGTTGTTTTGTTTTTAAATAATTTAGAAAATTGACATAATTAGGTATTGATCATTATAAATAATGCTTATAAGAGACACCATATTATTAGCCATGCAAACTTTTGAGCTCATTTTGCAATCAGTTCAATGTCATCCTGTGCTACAATGTGAAATAGATATTTTTCGAATATTTAATGCATACATAATGTTTTTGGTTTTTTCCTTTGTTCTGCTCCTAAATGTACTGCACAAAAAATGAGTGGGAAATACATTTTTTTTTTAAATATATTATAAATTTTGCTTTGTGCCAGAAACCCTCGCGTTCTAAAATCCTACCAGTTTCTTCACAACCTGATCAATTGTTTAAGACAGTTTAGAGGTAAAACATACAAACATTATTAATTGTTAGGGTGCCGTACCTGAAGGGTAAAAACTACAGAATCTTGTTATGTACTAAGACTGCTGTTCGTCCGTCTGTCCATCTGTCTGTTAGCGGGCTGCAGCTCATGATCAAGAATGTGGATTTCGGTTGCCGCTATACATAATAAAAATAAGTTAAAAATCGGAAGCAGGTTCCCCAGTAAATAAAAATAAATATGTTGTTTTTTGCTTACTGTCGTCTCTGTCAGCGAGCTGTCTGTAACCCATTAATCCAATCAATGGGGACAAAAAAGACGCTTTGCCTTACAAAGGGTGGTGTAGATGATTTTTGTCATTACAAAATATTCTCCCTCTTGTAACATTATATCTACCTTGCACTTGACCTTGTATTTTTGTTAATGTTTTAGGAACTACACACCAAGGGAGTAGCAATTATAAGGGTAATAACGCTCAATGCGTGGCAATGTCCGCTTGCGCGTCAGTATTGTCAGTTTGCAGACATCGGAATCTGACTTGTCATGATATCGATGTCATTCTCCAAAGTGGAGACACTTTATATATGTCGCTTAAACCAATTCTACCGAAGGGTGTCATATTTTTGAACCCCGAGGAATTGCCTACGGAGATTGTCGTCGGAAACAATAGAGCTCAAATTGAAAATATGACCGCCAATTGGATTACAAATGGATTATATCCTCAAATTTCAGAAAATGAATACGGTATTTTAATTCTTGCAAACATAATTGAATCCAATGTTTTCGACGCAAACCACAATGATGAGACGGATAGCGTGATATTTACCGGGCAAGACTATACAGTTTCTTTTTGGAGATTCGATAGTGCATTCTATTTATTTAACAGTCACGCAGTAGATGAATATAACAAATTAAATTCTACATGCGGAGTAGCACGTTTGTTTAAATGTTATTCGATTCGCGAATTAGCCAGATTGCTGTTATTGCGAAATATAGGTGTTGGTCAGTATTCAATACACAGACTACGCGTTCTCAATTATCAAACAATTGAAAATTTTGTTGTAGGATCTGCATTGCCATTGCCAGCGTCTGTCGAGTCTATAATAGACTTCGAATGCCCGGCATCAACAGATCATAGTCAATCGGATTCGGATTCACAATCTATATTGCTTGGTTTTCAAAAAACCCCTGAACCGGTAGTAGTTGACACCCATGTGGCGTCAACAAAGAGAGGTCGACCCAAAAAACAAAAACGTGGCAGGAAATGTAGTACAGTAAACGCCCATTTGGATGCGGTTAAAAAATATAATAAAAAAAAACCGCAAATTCATCGCGATGCCGTTAAAAAATATACCAAGGAAAATCCAGAAATTAATCGCGATGCCGTTAAAAAATATACCAAGGAAAATCCAGAAATTAATCGCGATGCCGTTAAAAAATATACCAAGGAAAATCCAGAAATTAATCGCGATGCTGTACACCGTTATACCAAGCAGAACCCTGAAATAAATCAAATAGCCACTGACAAATATAATAAAAACAGCCGTCGTATTGACATACCACTACGTCAATCTAAAAACCTAATAGCACAGAAGAGGGACGCTGAGTTAGACGTAATAAAATTATTTTCTTTAAAAAAAACGTCCTTGCTTTTTTCAGACACTTTTAGGTGTCCATCTTGTAATGCGCGTCTGTTTGAAGAAGAAAAATCTCGAAAACAATGGTGTTGTGGGTCGGGCGCGTACAACATACAAAATTTAATTCCGTTAACCGAGGAGTTTTACTCTCACCCATCTTTTCTGAGTAGACCGCGAGCTTACAATAATTTATTTGCCTTCAGTGCCTTGGGCGTTTCTCACGGGTACCAACAACCAACGGGAATATCTTTTCTTAAAATTCAAGGTCGAGTCTATCATAGAGTTTTTGATTTAGCTTACACTGGTAGCGTAAATAATTTAGGACTATACATTAACGATACAAGCGAACGCGAGCAAATAGCCGCAAATATGAAACTTGATAGGCAGGTAATTAGTTGCATAACTAACTTTTTACATAACGTCAATCCGTTTATCGAATGTTTTAAACGATTAAGTAGGGAACCATCCGATCAGGCCTTTATTAAATTTCAGCAAACGTCTCGCTCAATCCACGGTAACATTTTAGGAGATTTACCTGTTGGTAAAGAAGTCGCGGCCATTATTAGTACAGAACGCGAAAATTTTATACCTCATTGCATAGCAGTTTGGAAAATCGGTGATAGGAAACCGCACACTGTAGATATAATGCATCCGTTATATGAGAGTTTTCAGTATCCATTATTATATCCTGAGGGTAATGCGGGTTGGTACCCGAACAAAGTAGATAATAACGAAAATAAATTAACTCAAGCGAAATACGTTCGCTGCTTGTTATTGTCGGAGCCACGATTTTCCGATATAGGTAGGCTATCGGAAGAATGGTTAGTTGACATGCATTGCCGAATCATAGAAGAACGCTTACGTTTTATATCAAGTCTACAAAAACATAACTCGAGTAGTGCACTGAGGTCCGCTCCACTTCAAGAAGTTGAAATGAGCATTGAAGTCGCGCGTCAAATTCGTCAAGATGAAACCATTCAGGGAGAGGGATTCGTACCAGGTCGCGTTTATTTGCCTAGCACTTTTACGGGGGGGCCGCGATACATGAAAGGAAAATATAGTGATGCTATTGCAATAGTAAGCAGATTGGGGAACCCATCATTTTTCTTGACGTTTACTTGTAATCCCAAGTGGCCAGAAATTCAACAATCCACTCAAAGCAGCTATGTAAATCCTTCTGTATGTGCTAGAGTTTTTAATTTAAAGCTAGCAGAATTATTAAGAGATATCCGAGGTGGTAATTGGTTTGGCAAATGTATTTATATGATGCACGTAATAGAGTTTCAAAAGCGAGGTTTACCACACGCTCACATTTGTTTTAGGGTTGAAGGTGGCGGGCCTGTCCAAAATATAGAAATTGATAAATTTGTTAGAGCAGACATTCCTGATGCATCAGAGGCAGAGGGAAGATTACGAAAAGCTGTTTTGAATCATATGATTCACGGTCCTTGCGGTCCCTCGCACAGAACTAATTTACCTTGTTGGGATAGTGAGAAAAGTAAATGTTCAAAATTTTTTCCAAAACGTGAGACAGCCACCACTTTTTCTGATGAAAAAGGATTTATTAACTTGTGTAGAGACAGTAAAAACGAAGCAACTATAAAATATCGCGGTAACGATGTAATTGTAAATGATACTTGGGTAGTTCCTTATAACGCAAGTCTTCTTTTAAAATACGATGCTCATATCAACTTGGAGGTCTCCTCGCAACGCACGGTCGTTAAGTATTTGTTTAAATATATCACTAAGGGTCCTGACGAATCGCGTGTAGCTGTCGTACCGGAAGAACATGAAAATAACGAAATAGAGCAGTATGTCACAAAACGTTATATAGGCTCCAGCGACGCCGCTTGGAGGACGTTAGAATTCGATGTGACCGCGCGCGAACCCAACGTCAAACAGCTGTCAGTGCATTTAGAAAATCAACAAACCGTTTATTTTAAACCAGGCACTGAAGTAGAAGCCGCGCAACAAGCTGGTTCGGACCTTATTACCTATTTTAACCGCCCCGTAAGAGACGAATTTGACTCATTGACCTACTTGGACTTTTACGAACAGTACATTGTTCATTCCAAGCGTCCCTCAACAAAAAATACGGAAATTTTTGAAACATCAAATCATAAATTCATTACTAAAAGACAAAAGGGTGAGCTTGTCGCGCGTCTATTTTGGGTCGCACCTAACAGAGGTGAACAGTTTTATCTTAGAATTCTATTAAAAAAATTCTCGTGTCGTAGTTACACCGATCTTAAATCTCTTGGTGGTCCCGATTGTAAAACTTTTCAGGAAGCTGCTAAAATAGTTGGTCTTGCCGATGACGAAGTCGAATACGAAAGAGCTATGTTGGAAGCATCAAACTTTTTAACGGGACCACGCCTTCGTAGCTTCTTCGTTTGTTTGGCTGTAAACGGTGTTCCAGTCGCGTCTTTCTGGGACACTTTTAAAAATCAACTCAGCGAAGACATCTCATATAGGTTAGGTGCGGATGCGGACATGGAAAGAGTACACACTTTGTGTCTCATTCAAATAAATAGGTTGCTTCGGAAACACGGATCGACGTTACAACAACACGGTTTGCCAGAAATCGAAGATACCACTACCGAGTTAGGCAGGGAACGCGTAGAACACAACCGCGAATCATTGGAACATTTTACAGATCAATGGATTCCTCGCTTGTCTCGAGAGCAAAATTGTATTTTTGATTACGTTGTAAAACTTTGTAACGATACTGACTTCCGTGACGTTAATGATACCGCGATTTTCGTTGATGGTCCCGCGGGTACCGGTAAAACGTTATTGTTAAAAGTTATTTCTGCGTACGTACGCGGTAACTTAAACGGAGTAGTTCTTTGTACTGCGAGTTCTGCCATCGCGGCGCAAAACTACGAAGGAGGGACCACGGCGCATAGCATGTTTAAATTCCCCATAGATCTGGTAGACGATAATGACTTCTGGAATATCACAAACGGCACGCAAAGAGCAGAATTAATATCACACGCGGACGTTATAATATACGATGAAGCCCCTATGGCACACAAATTTTTGATTCATCTACTGGATAGGTCGTTGCGTGATCTCATGCGTAATGATAAAATTTTTGGTGGCAAAATTATTATCTTTGCAGGGGATTTTAGACAAATTCCCCCTGTAGTTACAAATGCAAAAACTAATTCAGATATATTAAATGCATCAGTAAAAACATCGCGCATCTGGCAAAGTATAAAATCTTTCTCCCTAGCTACTTCGCAAAGATGCAGGGATGACGTAGAGTTTGCAGAATTTTTATTAAATTTAGGCTCAAATAAATTAACATCTCATCCTTTTGTAATTGGCAAAAATATTCAAAATTTAGTTGATTTAGGTGGTATTGAAATTGTATCAGAATTAGACGATTTGATTGACTTTGTTTTCCCCGTTCTAAATATAGAATCCTGTGCTAGCATACATAGAGCAATTTTATGCACACGGAACGACGCCGTTCGAGAAATAAATAACTTAATACTCGATCGGTTAGATGGAGAAACACTGCATTTCTACTCCATCGATAAAGTCGAAAATGAAAATGCAGATGAATTATTTTTGGGGCCAGATGCGCTTAACAGAATGCAACCAAGAGGTTTTCCAGAGCACGATCTTAAGCTCAAAATAGGATGTATTTGTATGATCATGCGTAATCTCAGTTTTAACGACGGATTGGTAAACGGAACTAAAGTAATTGTAACAGGTACGTCGCCACGCTTAATTACCGTTCAAAAATCGTCGGGTACAGAGGAATATTTAATTCCTCGTATTATTTTTAAGGGTCCTATTGATCCCAAAAGTCCATTTGAAATGTGCCGCCGTCAATTTCCTTTACAGTTGTCTTACGCGATGACTATTCACAAAAGTCAGGGCCAAACCCTGAGCCGGGTCGGAGTAGATCTTAGGTCGGACATGTTTAGTCACGGGCAATTGTACGTCGCGCTAGGTCGAGCAACCAAAAAGGAATACATCAAAATTTTAATTCACAAAGATCGGGTTTTAGATGGCAAACCGTACGCGAAAAATGTAATAATACCGGAGCTCCTATAAATTAATTAATGTAGAGCTTCCTGAATAAGTCTAAAACTGTTTACCTCTGATCTTCGTAGGCAAATCAATTAAGTTAATCATTAAATCATGTTGACATTGCTATTCAATGAGCGTTTTTTATTTAATTTGTTTTAGCTTTTTTAAATTAAGTAATGTAATGTCATCATTCACATTATATATTGTTGGCATATATGTATATTATTTACATTACACTAACTGTGAAAAATAAATATTTTATAACCTGTGTTTGTAGCAGATGTACATTGAGCGTTATGTCGAATAATAACTCTGGTCTAAGCTGTTTATAATTATAAATAAATTAACGGATCAAAGAGGTTAGTTTTTGATGATATGCGTCTCAGTGTGAGATCCGTTGAACCATGTTGGTCTGTAGGGAATCTTTCCGATTGTAGATCGGAAGCGGGTAATTGCCGGGTTAACTGTCCGATCTGTAAGTAGTTGGTTTTGGATTCTGATCAGAGTCGGCTTACTGCCGAGAACATGCTCCGTTTGGTGATGAAGTCAATAGAACGGAGTGATTGCGAATTCGTCGTTGTGGTGAGTTTTCGTACCGGTGATGGGGGGTCAGTAAAGTGTGGTCGGTGTCGGTTGATTGCTAGGATGTCTTGCATTGTTTGTGGCGCGAAAGTCAGGATGAGATTCGATGTCAAGTTGTGGATGCTATCTGACTTGTGGTGGATCGGTCGGGACGTATATGTCCGTTAAAATGGGTAAAAGTTGTTGTCTTATCAGTATGATATTATTAAAGACATTAATTTTGAGATTTCGTCACTTATCGTAGAACGTATTACTGACACGTTGCCAAATGCACAAGTGGACGTATCTCAACTCACGCATCTCGAGATGTTACCGCTGGCAAATTCTGACTTTGCGCAGCCGGGAAACATCGATGCCCTGTTAGGGGCCTCCATATTACCACATATATTTTTACATAATGTGGTACGCAGTAAACAACATAATATACCTCCCGCTATTGAGACGGTATTGGGATATGTGATTATGGGTACCGTACCTACGTCACATACTCCTAATTATACCATGTCTTGTTGTGCTGTTCTTCAAGAAAATAATATTGATTCTCTTCTCAAGCGATTTTGGGAGCTTGAAGAGATTTCCGCACCGCCCTCGCAGAGCCATAAGGAACTCGAGTGTGAAGAACACTTCCGCGCCACCACTGTTCGCGATGACAGTGGCAGATATATTGTGGCGTTACCCTTCTGTGGTGACCCGTATTCTCTAGGCGACTCATACGCTGCCGCGCTTAGACGCTTCTATTGTTTAGAACGCAAACTTGATACATCGCTCAAGTTACGCGGCGCCTATAATGCTGCAGCAGCTGTTGCCACCTCCGCTTTATATATGGATGACATCGCTTGTAGTGTCACATCCGCTCCGCAAGCAATTTCGCTTTGTGAAGAGCTTATTCAGCTCTTCAAACGAGGCCAGTTTGATCTTGTCAAATGGACAAGCAATTGTAAAGAGGTTCTCACGCACCTACCTGATTCTCATAAGGCTTCTCCAGACATTGAGTTTGAGAGGTCTGTACCGCATAAAGTTCTCGGTTTACGCTGGGATAAATCCTGTGATAGTTTTCGATTTGACGTCGCACCACCTGATAATAAGTGCACCAAACGCACTATGCTGTCCACAGTGGCTCGACTATGGGACATACTGGGTTTTGTGGCTCCCACAATTTTGTACGCCAAGCTCTTGATCAAAGAGCTTTGGTTATCAAAGTGTGAGTGGGATGACGCACCTCCCGACCATGTGATAGTTTTCGATTTGACGTCGCACCACCTGATAATAAGTGCACCAAACGCACTATGCTGTCCACAGTGGCTCGACTATGGGACATACTGGGTTTTGTGGCTCCCACAATTTTGTACGCCAAGCTCTTGATCAAAGAGCTTTGGTTATCAAAGTGTGAGTGGGATGACGCACCTCCCGACCATGTGATAGTTTTCGATTTGACGTCGCACCACCTGATAATAAGTGCACCAAACGCACTATGCTGTCCACAGTGGCTCGACTATGGGACATACTGGGTTTTGTGGCTCCCACAATTTTGTACGCCAAGCTCTTGATCAAAGAGCTTTGGTTATCAAAGTGTGAGTGGGATGACGCACCTCCCGACCATGTGATAGTTTTCGATTTGACGTCGCACCACCTGATAATAAGTGCACCAAACGCACTATGCTGTCCACAGTGGCTCGACTATGGGACATACTGGGTTTTGTGGCTCCCACAATTTTGTACGCCAAGCTCTTGATCAAAGAGCTTTGGTTATCAAAGTGTGAGTGGGATGACGCACCTCCCGACCATGTGATAGTTTTCGATTTGACGTCGCACCACCTGATAATAAGTGCACCAAACGCACTATGCTGTCCACAGTGGCTCGACTATGGGACATACTGGGTTTTGTGGCTCCCACAATTTTGTACGCCAAGCTCTTGATCAAAGAGCTTTGGTTATCAAAGTGTGAGTGGGATGACGCACCTCCCGACCATGTGATAGTTTTCGATTTGACGTCGCACCACCTGATAATAAGTGCACCAAACGCACTATGCTGTCCACAGTGGCTCGACCATGGGACATACTGGGTTTTGTGGCTCCCACAATTTTGTACGCCAAGCTCTTGATCAAAGAGCTTTGGTTATCAAAGTGTGAGTGGGATGACGCACCTCCCGACCATGTGATAGTTTTCGATTTGACGTCGCACCACCTGATAATAAGTGCACCAAACGCACTATGCTGTCCACAGTGGCTCGACCATGGGACATACTGGGTTTTGTGGCTCCCACAATTTTGTACGCCAAGCTCTTGATCAAAGAGCTTTGGTTATCAAAGTGTGAGTGGGATGACGCACCTCCCGACCATGTGATAGTTTTAGATTTGACGTCGCACCACCTGATAATAAGTGCACCAAACGCACTATGCTGTCCACAGTGGCTCGACTATGGGACATACTGGGTTTTGTGGCTCCCACAATTTTGTACGCCAAGCTCTTGATCAAAGAGCTTTGGTTATCAAAGTGTGAGTGGGATGACGCACCTCCCGACCATGTGATAGTTTTCGATTTGACGTCGCACCACCTGATAATAAGTGCACCAAACGCACTATGCTGTCCACAGTGGCTCGACTATGGGACATACTGGGTTTTGTGGCTCCCACAATTTTGTACGCCAAGCTCTTGATCAAAGAGCTTTGGTTATCAAAGTGTGAGTGGGATGACGCACCTCCCGACCATGTGATAGTTTTCGATTTGACGTCGCACCACCTGATAATAAGTGCACCAAACGCACTATGCTGTCCACAGTGGCTCGACTATGGGACATACTGGGTTTTGTGGCTCCCACAATTTTGTACGCCAAGCTCTTGATCAAAGAGCTTTGGTTATCAAAGTGTGAGTGGGATGACGCACCTCCCGACCAATTCACTTAAATCATACGATGTAAAGGGCCATATAGATCTATATTAAATGAACAATGTATTCAAGGTATTTAATTGGTTAAGGATTAATGCTGTATTGGTTAAAATCGCTTCGAAATTTAGCCATTATTTGTCGTAAAAAGTAAATGACAAAAAAAAGTTATTGTGGGTTATCCATAAGAGATAGACATATACCATCACGGACTTTTCTGTAGACCTTTTCAATGTGTACAATACTTAGTACATTATTTTGATAAAACTCGTAGGGCAGCCTGCGTTTGCAATGTAAGCGGAAAAAATGTTAATGGAATTTACGACATCACATTAGAAACCTCAAAAATAACAGTACTTCTCCACTATTTAATGGATGTTATTATACATATAAACCTTCCTCTTGAATCATTCTATCTATTAAAAAAAACCGCATCAAAATCCGTTGCGTAGTTTCAAAGATTTAAGCATACAAAGGGACATAGGGACAGAGAAAGCGACTTTGTTTTATACTATGTAGTGATGATGATAATGATGATGAGTCGTAGTGTGCAAAGGTGTGGGTAGAGTCATTGTATTGGTTGAATGAGTTATATGGCATGGAGTTATGAGTTATATGGCAGATACCGAATGTCTTAGTTACTGTTTACTAAAAAATAATAAGCCGTGGACTGCTGTGTTGCACGAAGGTGTGGGTTTAAATGGCAGATACCAAATGTCAAGTTGTGGATGCTGTCTAACTTGTGGTGGATCGGTCGAGACGGATGATAATTATTTCCGTTAACATAACATGGGTATGCGGCATGAAAGTTGAGCGCTGACTTGAGACCCCGTGACTGCGCGGTAAGGATAATCGCTATCGCGCAGTTCACATTGGTCTCCGCTCACCATTCTTGCAGATATGATTTGTTGTCTTATCAGTAACAAGTTGCACTGGCAAAGGTGTAGGTAGAGTCATTGGTTCATTCAATTGGTTATTTTCTTTGTACTGGAATAAAAAGATGATGGGATGTAAAGCGATGTATGTACTACCTATGACGTGTTTGTTTGTTTTAATTACCATGCGAGAATTATGTTCATCAATATGCAAATCTTATTCTTTTTATAAGTTTTTTTAAAATCAGTTTCTTGTGATGTATTCGTCATCGTCTCAGTTTAAAAGCTTTTTAGAATAACTACACTCTTTAATTTAATTATTCCTTTTATATTTTGAGTATTTAATAAAAGACAAATTTTAATTATTCAAGAATGCCGTATTATTTGAAACTATATGTTGTAAATAGAAATAGATTTTTATGAAATTATTTAAATTCGAACAGACGGACAAAATATGTATTGCTTAAAGGTTCATGTTAACAAAAAGGTCGAATTTGGAAAAAAATGTGAAAATTAGAAAGAGAGTAAGGAGTATCAAAATGGCAGTCAAAATGAAAATTGGACATGACTTTCTGTGGCTTTTACTTTCACTACTATACTCTGATTGGCGCACTCAATCTTTTCATCGTTAACTCTTTCCGTTACTCTCACTGTTTTTTACTCTCAATTTGATTTTCTCTCTTACCACGTGCAAGAAAGGAGCCTCAAAAGGCGCACTTAATCTTTTCGCTCTGTCTCTTACTGTTTTTACTCTTAAGCTGCGCATGAAAGAAGCCTAAACACTTTCATTGGACTCTTATTTCAACTTTCATTCTGATTTTTATTCTGGTTCTCACAAACTCCAGTTTCAACCCCAACTATTAGCGTTTAAATTTTAATGTAAACGAAGAACTGAGATAATAATGAATTATTATCATAATTATCTTAGTTTGTTTCAAAGTACATTCATTATGTTGAATCTGTAATAAGGTGTTAAAATAATTAATACCGTAGTTTTCAGTACTTAACTGTCTCTGCTTCTTATGAAATAAGTTTAAATACAATGTCTAACGTTGCTGTCTTAACTAATGTTTATTCTTCGCCATTTTTTTAAACTGTTTTTTTTTTAATTACATTTAATTTTGAGCATGATATTAAGCTCAAGTAGTTTGAAGCTTAAGTAGTTTGAATTATGCTGAATTATCATAACGCTTTTCAACTATTTGTATGCGAAATTTCTATCGACAATAATTTTTTTTTTGACAATATCGACAATAATGTGAAAAAAGATTTACATTATTTATTAATGTATTAAATAATTTATTACGTTCCATTCTGATGATATCCTGATGTAGATTACATTGCATATAAAAATACACAAATTGTTTGGAAGAAAGAAAAAAGAAAGAAAAAATTGATTAACCGTCGTCGTGTATTAAATAATTTATTACGTTCCATTCTGATGATATCCTGATGTAGATTACATTGCATATAAAAATACACAAATTGTTTGGAAGAAAGAAAAAAGAAAGAAAAAATTGATTAACCGTCGTCGCATAAAGGCAAATTCAAATGAAACTTCCGAATCTTGATGGAACTATGCGAAAACTTGTTTGAAACATATTTGAAAAAACATTTCATAAAATAAATTGTAACAACGTAATCCAGCTTTGAATTTAAATTTTGAAAATTTTGAAAACAAGAATCTAAAAACGTGTTCCAGGCGTCGCTTTCTGCAGAATATCCACAAAACCTGACCACTATATTATTACTTCACAAACAAACATATTTTTAGTTGCGTCATCAGCCTTGATTTTTGTATAGCATAGAATATGAGATCTGGATGGAACTCCATTGATGCCGTAGTAGTCTACTTACTTATTCTGCAAATTTACACGGTGACATTCATGTCGTTACAATCTACGCATAGCAATTTCATCATGACGCATTCAAGATCACTGATAGAACGCACTCCAAATTCAAGTTGCATGGATCACAGAACAGAATCCGCAGAACATTCTTTCGAATCATAGACATAAACTTTGGATACGCTTTTACTATTTCGACGACGATGCTCAATTCGTATCATCCTTTGACCATGAACAGAAGACACAAGATTGTAGAAAAAAATATAGATATTGCAAAAAAAAAAATGCAAAACAAACAAAAAATAAAACATGCAAAAAAATGGGTCATGTATTAAAAAAACAGCATGCAAAAAAAAGAGTCATGCGTGTAAAAAAACAAAAAAAAAACGAACTAATATGTACACTATACTTACTTAGTTATTATAATTGCTCTTTATAAATTTTAACTATAATACATATTAAAATGTCAGTAGTTAGCTAAGAAAAACGCTAGAAAGCATATTGCAAATGTGGTTCATAAAGAAAACTTTCCAAACCGAGTCAAAGTGTAAAGGCCTTTTGAATTGAGACGGGTCAGATTTTTTATATTTACCTATATTTTTTTACCTATATCTTTGAATGGAACCTACAAAACTTATATTATTAAAGAACTAACTTAAGAAGAAAAAGAATTGCATATTGAAGCACTTGTTCTCGCGTGTCACTGAAAATAGTTACATTTTGATTCATACATTTTTTGGTCTGCTTATTAATTTATTTCACAACTTAACCGTATACTAAAAAGAATATCATGCAAGATTAATATTTTATTTAGTTTACACTTTAGGTGTACCTATTTAATAATAATAAACAATTTATTTCAGGTAACAAAGACGCATAGATAAAATACCTTAACCTAAATATACATACCTACTAATAACAGTTTTGTTACTACAGCACACACACCTTCATGCATTACAGCTGTCCACGGCTTATTATTTTTTATTTTTTAGCAAAAAATAACAAGACATTCGGTATCTGCCATATAACTCATAACTCCATGCCATATAAATCATTCAACCAATACAATGACTCCACCCACACCTTTGCACACTACGTCTCATTACTGATAAGACAACAACTTTTACCCATTTTAACGGACATATCCGTCCCGACCGATCCACCACAAGTCAGATAGCATCCACAACTTGACATCGAATCTCATCCTGATTTTCGCGCCACAAACAATGCAAGACATCATAGCAATCAACCGACACCGACCACACTTTACTCACCCCTCATCACCGGTACGACAACTCACCTCAACGACGAATTCGCAATCACTTGGTTCTATTGACTTCATCACCAACCAGAGCATGTTCTCGGCAGTAAGCCGATTGATCAAAATCCAAAGCCTAACTACTTACAGATCATTCGGTTGACCGGGCAACCAACCGTTCCCGATCAACAGTCGGTCAGATTTTCTACTGACCAGTAACATGGTTCAATAACGATCTCGCATTGGGTACGTATTCATCTCGAACTACCTTACGTTCCGTTTTATTTATTTATAATTGACGAATAGTTTGGGTTGGAGTGTTTGTTTGCCATGATTATCAATGACAATTTGTTGTAATCATAGATTTATATTTATTTATTTTTCATGTACATATACACTTTGCACGCACATAGTCCGTATTATGTCCATTGCTAGCAATTAGTACGTAAAATGATGATTGTAAGGGTTATGTACGAATGAAGTCAAGGGGAAGTAAGTGTGTGTGTTTAAATGAAATTGCTAGCAATTAGTATATAAAATGTTGATTGAAAGGGTTATTAATGAAATCAAGGGGAAGTATGTGTGTGTATATGTGAAATTGCTAGCAAGCAGTATGTAAAATGTTGATTGAAAGGATTATGAATGAAGTCAAGGGAAAGTATGTGTGTGTGTATATGTGAAAAGAAGGATAATAAGAGAACGTTGTAGAAGTATGTTGTGAATCTTGTGAACTTGTAATAGTTTAAGAATATATTTGAACGTATTTGTATAACTTTTATCATATAACATACTATATCACACTTGTCAATGACACTGACTTACAGAGTATTTATTTTTAGGTATTACTTATTTTTTTATTTTCTATTTAATAATTATTTTCTAATTTATTTTTTTGTTTTTTAGTTTTTCGTAATAATATTTACAATAATTTGTTATCTTACCTAATAGTAATAATATATGTAAGTATACCTACCTACTGCGTGATCGAAACTGAATGAAAATAAGATGATTAGAGAGTGATGGTTAAGTGGAAATATATTATTTGCTATTAAAATCTAACATACCTACACTAACATAATATTTATTTAATCCAGTTTATTTATTAATATTAAGAAAATATATTTTAACGTAATTAGGCTACTTTGATTTTAGAAAATTGTAGTATAATGTATTAATGTATGTAGGTACATAGACGTAGTTTAGGTGGATTAGGCCTATTTATCAATATCAAGTAAATATATTTTAATGTGATTAGCTACTTTGATTTTAGGGAAGTGTACTATAATGTATGTAGATACATAGATGTAGGTGGATTAGGCCTATTGGGGATACCACGTAAAAAAAAACGCTCCTAATACCTTACCTCTTCGGGTGGTGTGGAAAAAGGTTTGTAGTTAGTTATCTGTAGTTTTGGATAAATACATACTTAATATAAATGAAGTTTAGATTTGTTTTAGTGTTATGTAAATCGAGTAGTTTAGGTGGATTAGGCCTTTAATATTTTTAGTTTTGATATACATACCTACTTAATATATGTAGATGTAGTATAGATATGATTTAGTGTTATGTAAATCGAGTAGTTTAGGTGGATTATGCTTATAATGGGGATACCTTGAAATAAAACGCACCAGGAACCAAATCTTCTGGTAGCGCGGAAATTACTATCTTGTGATTGAATCGAACCAGGAAATAAAAAATCAATGCGACCTTGGTAATATTGCATACTCCCATACACATGCTAATTAAATAAATAAATGTTACCCTGGGGTAGAGTAGTTTTGAAAAGCATAAAAGTAGGAACTTATTTCATTATTTACTTACCCCCGAATACTGAATCGTCACTCAACATTTAAGGGCTGCTTAAAATTTGAGCAGTTAAACTTAAACATTAAATTTTGTATGGCCATACGTCACTTTTGAGTAACTGTTAAATTTAAGTGCTACTTAAATTTTGAGTGACGTTTCAGCATTCGGGGGATAGTCACTTACAAGGAATATTATTTTATAGTTTATTCGTACTGACTTTTATGTAAATCAACTGTAGGAATAAAAAAAAACATTCAGTTGATTTACTTAAAAGTCCATACATAAATCCGTACAAAATATTTAAGAGATTTTATTAAAAAATCCAATAAGTGCTAAGGATTACTGTCCAATTCTCAAAATTTTACAAGGGTAAGAAATACTCCTCAAAACCACGACCCCGCGAGCTGCTTGCAGCTCGCG
This sequence comes from Luperina nickerlii, assembly GCA_963855955.1. Taxonomy (NCBI): domain Eukaryota; kingdom Metazoa; phylum Arthropoda; class Insecta; order Lepidoptera; family Noctuidae; genus Luperina; species Luperina nickerlii. Next base: position 22,502,647 of record OY979668.1, read on the forward strand.
CAACGCCCAAAATCTAGTTATACTATATAAAGCTCGATTACCACTCACTCACTGACTGACTGACATAATTGTTCTCCCAGATGGTGAAGGGGGAGGTGGGTATATTTTTACAGATTCGTATACAAGTAACTCTCACGAGTATGGGAAAAATCCCAAACCTCCCCTTTTCCACCCCACTCTCCCCCCTCCCTATCGTATCTCGGAAACTAAGAGTCCCGTGTTTTGTTGTTTTACGGATTCGTATAGAGGAGGCTCGGAAAAGTAAAATCCATTTTTCAAAGTTGCCCCTTTGCCCCCCTTCTCCCCCCTCCTCTAGGTAGATCTCGGAAGTTGAGAGACTTGGAACATTTTTTTTTTCAGATTCATATCAAGGGGCCCAGAGTTGGTCAAAATCATTTTTCAAAACTCCCCCCTCTCCCCCCCTTCACCCCTCCCCCCATCGTATCTCGGAAATTAAGAAACCTGGGTTTTGTTGTTTTATGGATTCGTATAGAGGTGGCTCGGAAAAGTAAAATCCATTTTTCAAAGTTGCCCCCCTTGCCCCCCTTCTCCCCCCCTCTAGAGGTAGATCTCGGAAGTTAAGAGACTTGGAACATTTTTTTTTTCAGATTCATATCAAGGGGCCCAGAGTTGGTCAAAATCATTTTTCATAACTCCCCCCTCTCCCCCCCCTTCACCCCTCCTCCCATCGTATCTCGGAAATTAAGAAACCTGGGTTTTGTTTTTTTACGGATTCGTATAGAGGAGGCTCGGAAAAGTAAAAACCATTTTTCAAAATTCCCCCCATTCTCTCCCCCTTCTCCCCCCTTTAGGCGGATCTCGGAAGTTAAGACTTGGAACATTTTCTTTTTCAGATTCATGTCCGTGGGCCCAGAGTAGGTCAAAATTAGTTTTTTCAAAACTCCCCCCTCTCCCCCCCTTCACCCCTCCCCCATCGTATCTCGGAAACTAGGTAGCGGTAAAGCGAAGCGTAGCGTAGCGTAGCGTAGCGTAGCGTAGGGATAAGATCACGATAGCTTTCCGGTGGTAGGTAGGTCCTGAGTGGAGCGAACCTGCGAGACCGAGTGGAGCAAAGGGGGGAAGAATACAATATGGCGGACAGCGTTTTTGTATTGACTGCCTAAGGGCCGAGTTCACGGACTGTCATTTGACCAATGTTTGAGTAATCGGCCGATGAATTCCTAAACATCGTTTATGCAGCCGGTTAAGTATTCACTGCTCACCACGAATATTTTAACCGTGATTATTAAATCGGGCAATCAGCATTCGCTCAAAGTGAATGAACGAATGCTATAAGTGTACTCATTTGCGAAGTCACGTCGTTAGATTTAGTCAACACGAGTTTTGGTGACATCTATATTTAGTAGCATAAAATAAAACGCTTTCAACTTGAGAAGTTCGAAAACGCATTGGGATCATTATGCTAGCCTGTAGTGTCTAATTTGGATGGGTAATAACTTCACACCGCTGTCACTGTCAATGTAATAGACATAAGATTTAACGTGGGAGCAAATGAGACAGAAAGCATTATACAGTGTTTTTGTGTTTTTGAGTGTTATTGAGTGTTGTTGAGTGTTGTTGAGTGTTGTTGAGGGTTGTTGAGTGTTGTTGAGTGTTGTTGAGTGTTGTTGAGGGTTGTTGAGTGTTGTTGAGTGTTGTTGAGTGTTGGTGAGTGTTGATGAGTGTTGATGAGTGTTGTTGAGTGTTGTTGAGTGTTGTTGAGTGTTGTTGAGGGTTGTTGAGTGTTGTTGAGTGTTATTGATGAGTGTTGTTGAGTGTTGTTGAGGGATGTTGAGTGTTATGAGTGTTGTTGAGTGTTGATGAGTGTTGTTGAGTGTTGTTGAGTGTTTTGAGTGTTGTTGAGTGTTGTTGAGTGAGGCTGAGTGTTGTTGAGTGTTGTTGAGTGTTGATGAGTGTTGTTGAGTGTTGTTGAGTGTTGTTGAGGGTTGTTGAGTGTTGTTGAGTGTTGTTGAGTGTTGTTGAGTGTTGTTGAGGGTTGTTGAGTGTTTTTGAGTGTTGTTGAGTGATGTTGAGTGTGGTTGAGTGTTGTTGAGTGTTGTTGAGTGTTGTTGAGTGTGGTTGAGTGTTGTTGAGTGTTGTTGAGTGTTATTGAGTGTTGTTGAGTGTTGTTGAGTGTTTTGAGTGTTGTTGAGTGTTGATGAGTGTTGTTGAGTATTGTTGAGTGTTGTTGAGTGTGGTTGAGTGTTGTTGAATGTTGTCGAGTGTTGTCGAGTGTTGTTGAGTGTTGTTGAGTGTTTTTGAGTGTTGTTGAATGTTGTTGAATATTGTTGAGTGTTGTTGAGTGTTGTTGAGTGTTGTCGAGTGTTTTTGAGTGTTGTGGAGTGTTGTTGAATGTTGTTGAGTGTTTTGGGTGTTGTTGAGTGTTGTTGAGTGTTGTTGGTCACAACAAATCACAAAAGACGTTAAGCCGCGTCCAGAGTCATGCGGCTTAACGTCTTTTGGCGCGAAAACTGTTTGACGCGCTAAAATAAGAAAAAAAAAGACTTATTTTGTAGAAACAATTTTCTTGGTAAAGTTTAAAGTATGGCGGTGTAAATCACAAGTTAAAATAAGTGATTCCAGTGACAATTATAGCAATTTATTAACAACAACTCCACAAGTGTAGTATAAAGCAGTATATATCACTCGAGGGTAAGTACAGATTACTCCCCTTGGTGAATAAATAGCTATTATTACAAAATCCTATAAGTGCTAAGGATTACTGTCCAATTCTCAAAATTTTACAAGGGTAAGAAATACTCCTCAAAAACACGACCCCGCGAGCTGCTTGCAGCTCGCGCAACGCCCAAAATCTAGTTATACTATATAAAGCTCGATTACCACTGACTGACTCACTCACTGACATAATTGTTCTCCCAGATGGTGAAGGGGGAGGTGGGTATATTTTTACAGATTCGTATAGAAGTAACTCTCACGAGTATGGGAAAAATCCCAAACTTCCCCTTTTCCACCCCACTCTCCCCCCTCCCTATCGTATCTCGGAAACTAAGAGTCCCGTGTTTTGTTGTTTTACGGATTAGTATAGAGGGGGCTCGGAAAAGTAAAATCCATTTTTCAAAGTTGCCCCCCTTGCCCCCTTCTCCCCCCCCCTCTAGGTAGATCTCGGAAGTTAAGAGACTTGGAACATTTTTTTTTTCAGATTCATATCAAGGGGCCCAGAGTTGGTCAAAATCATTTTTCAAAACTCCCCCTCTCCCCCCCTTCACCCCTCCCCCCATCGTATCTCGGAAATTAAGAAACCTGGGTTTTGTTTTTTTACGGAATCGTATAGAGCAGGCTCGGAAAAGTAAAAACCATTTTTCAAAATTCCCCCATTCTCTCCCCCTTCTCCCCCCTTTAGGCGGATCTCGGAAGTTAGGACTTGGAATATTATCATTATACGCTCGATTACCACTCACTGACTGACTGACATAATTGTTCTCCCAGATGGTGAAGGGGGAGGTGGGTATATTTTTACAGATTTGTATAGAAGTAACTCTCACGAGTATGGGAAAAATCCCAAACCTCCCCTTTTCCACCCCACTCTCCCCCCTTCCTATCGTATCTCGGAAACTAAGAGTTCCGTGTTTTGTTGTTTTACGGATTCGTATAGAGGAGGCTCGGAAAAGTAAAAACCATTTTTCAAAGTTGCCCCCCTTGCCCCCCTTCTCCCCCCCTCTAGAGGTAGATCTCGGAAGTTAAGAGACTTGGAACATTTTTTTTTTCAGATTCATATCAAGGGGAATTCCTAAACATTGTTTATGCAGCCGGTTAAGTATTCACTGCTCACCACGAATATTTTAACCGTGATTATTAAATCGGGCAATCAGCATTCGCTCAAAGTGAATGAACGAATGCTATAAGTGTACTCATTTGCGGAGTCACGTCGTTAGATTTAGTCAACACGAGTTTTGGTGACATCTATATTTAGTAGCATAAAATAAAACGCTTTCAACTTGAGAAGTTCGAAAACGCATTGGAATCATTATGCTAGCCTGTAGTGTCTAATTTGGATGGGTAATAACTTCACACCGCTGTCACTGTCAATGTAATAGACATAAGATTTAACGTGGGAGCAAATGAGACAGAAAGCATTATACAGTGTTTTTGTGTTTTTGAGTGTTATTGAGTGTTGTTGAGTGTTGTTGAGTGTTGTTGAGGGTTGTTGAGTGTTGTTGAGTGTTGTTGAGTGTTGTTGAGTGTTGTTGAGTGTTGTTGAGTGTTGTTGAGTGTTTTGAGGGTTGTTGAGTGTTGTCGAGTGTTGTTGAGTGTTGTTGAGTGTTGTTGATGAGTGTTGTTGAGTGTTGTTGAGTGTTGTTGAGTGTTGTTGAATGTTGTTGAGTGTTATTGAGTGTTGTCGAGTGTTGTCGAGTGTTGTTGAGTGTTGTTGAGTGTTGTTGAGTGTTTTGAGTGTTGTTGAGTGTTGTTGAGTGTGGCTGAGTGTTGTTGAGTGTTGTTGAGTGTTGATGAGTGTTGTTGAGTGTTGTTGAGGGTTGTTGAGTGTTGTTGAGTGTTGTTGAGTGTTTTTGAGTGTTGTTGAGTGATGTTGAGTGTGGTTGAGTGTTGTTGAGTGTTGTTGAGTGTTGTTGAGTGTTGTTGAGTGTTGTTGAGGGTTGTTGAGTGTTGTTGAGTGTTGTTGAGTGTTGTTGAGTGTTGTTGAGTGTTTTTGAGTGTTGGTGAGTAATGTTGAGTGTGGTTGAGTGTTGTTGAGTGTTGTTGAGTGTTGTAGAGTGTGGTTGAGTGTTGTTGAGTGTTGTTGAGTGTTATTGAGTGTTGTTGAGTGTTGTTGAGTGTTGTTGAGTGTTGATGAGTGTTGTTGAGTGTTGTTGAGTGTTTTGAGTGTTTTGGGTTTTGTTGAGTGTTGTTGAGTGTTGTTGAGGGTTGTTGAGTGTTGTTGAGTGTTGTTCAGTGTTGTTGAGTGTTGTTGAGTGTGGTTGAGAGTTGTTGAGTGTTGTTGAGTGTTTTGAGTGTTGTTGAGTGTTGATGAGTGTTGTTGAGTGTGGTTGAGTGTTGTTGACTGTTGTTGAGTGTTGTTGAGTGTTGTTGAGTGTTGTTGAATGTTGTTGAGTGTTATTGAGTGTTGTCGAGTGTTGTTGAGTGTTGTTGAGTGTTGTTGAATGTTGTTGAGTGTTTTGGGTGTTGTTGAGTGTTGTTGATCACAACAAATCAAAAAAGACGTTAAGCCGCGTTCCCACTAGAGCCATGCGGCTTAACGTCTTTTGGCGCGAAAAATGTTTGACGCGCTAAAATAAGAAAAAAAAGAAGACTTATTTTGTTGGTTGACGTATTTTGTAGAAAAAATTTTCTTGGTAAATCACAAGTTAAAATAAGTGATTCCAGTGACAATTATAGCAATTTATTAACAACAACTCCACAAGTGTAGTATAAAGCAGTATATATCACTCGAGGGTAAGTACAGATTACTCCCCTTGGTGAATAAATAGCTATTATTACAAAATCCTATAAGTGCTAAGGATTACTGTCCAATTCTCAAAATTTTACAAGGGTAAGAAATACTCCTCAAAAACACGACCCCGCGAGCTGCTTGCAGCTCGCGCAACGCCCAAAATCTAGTTATACTATATAAAGCTCGATTACCACTCACTGACTCACTCACTCACTGACATAATTGTTCTCCCAGATGGTGAAGGGGGAGGTGGGTATATTTTTACAGATTCGTATAGAAGTAACTCTCACGAGTATGGGAAAAATCCCAAACCTCCCCTTTTCCACCCCACTCTCCCCCCTCCCTATCGTATCTCGGAAACTAAGAGTCCCGTGTTTTGTTGTTTTACGGATTCGTATAGAGGAGGCTCGAAAAGTAAAATCAATTTTTCAAAGTTGCCCCCTTGCCCCCCTTCTCCCCCCCTCTAGAGGTAGATCTCGGAAGTTAAGAGACCTGGAACATTTTTTTTTTCAGATTCATATCAAGGGGCCCAGAGTTGGTCAAAATCATTTTTCAAAACCCCCCTTCTCCCCCCCTTCACCCCTCCCCCCATCGTATCTCGGAAATTAGGAAACCTGGGTTTTGTTTTTTTACGGAATCGTATAGAGCAGGCTCGGAAAAGTAAAAACCATTTTTCAAAATTCCTCCCATTCTCTCCCCCTTCTCCCCCCTTTAGGCGGATCTCGGAAGTTAGGACTTGGAACATTATTTATATTATTATACTATATTAAGCTCGATTACCACTCACTGACTCACTCACTCACTGACATAATTGTTCTCCCAGATGGTGAAGGGGGAGGTGGGTATATTTTTACAGATTCGTATAGAAGTAACTCTCACGAGTATGGGAAAAATCCCAAACCTCCCCTTTTCCACCCCACTTTCCCCCCTCCCTATCGTATCTCGGAAACTAAGAGTCCCGTGTTTTGTTGTTTTACGGATTCGTATAGAGGAGGCTCGAAAAGTAAAATCAATTTTTCAAAGTTGCCCCCTTGCCCCCCTTCTCCCCCCCTCTAGAGGTAGATCTCGGAAGTTAAGAGACTTGGAACATTTTTTTTTTCAGATTCATATCAAGGGGCCCAGAGTTGGTCAAAATCATTTTTCAAAACTGCCCCTCTCCCCCCCTTCACCCCTCCCCCCATCGTATCTCGGAAATTAAGAAACCAGGGTTTTGTTTTTTTACGGATTCGTATAGAGGAGGCTCGGAAAAGTAAAAAGCATTTTTCAAAATTCAAACCTCCCCTTTTCCATTCCACCCCACTCTCCCCCATCCCTATCGTATCTCCAAAACTAAGAGTCCCGTGTTTTGTTGTTTTACGGATTCGTATAGAGGAGGCTCGGAAAAGTAAAATCCATTTTTCAAAGTTGCCCCCTTGCCCCCCTTCTCTCCCCCCCTCTAGGTAGATCTCGGAAGTTAAGAGACTTGGAACATTTTTTTTTTCAGATTCATATCAAGGGGCCCAAAATTGGTCAAAATCATTTTTCAAAACTCCCCCCTCTCCCCCCTTCACCCCTCCCCCCATCGTATCTCGGAAATTAAGAAACCTGGGTTTTGTTTTTTTACGGATTCGTATAGAGGAGGCTCGGAAAAGTAAAATCCATTTTTCAAAGTTGCCCCCCTTGCCCCCCTTCTCCCCCCCCCCCCCTCTAGGTAGATCTCGGAAGTTAAGAGACTTGGAACATTTTTTTTTTCAGATTCATATCAAGGGGCCCAGAGTTGGTCAAAATCATTTTTCAAAACTCCCCCCTCTTCCCCCCTTCACCCCTCCCCCCATCGTATCTCGGAAATTAAGAAACTTGGGTTTTGTTGTTTTACGGATTCGTATAGAGAAGGCTCGGAAAAGTAAAATCCATTTTTCAAAGTTGCCCCTCTTGCCCCCCTTCTCCCCCCCCTCTAGGTAGATCTCGGAAGTTAAGAGACCTGGAACATTTTTTTTTTCAGATTCATATCAAGGGGCCCAGAGTTGGTCAAAATCATTTTTCAAAACTCCCCCCTCTCCCCTCTTCACCCCTCCCCCCATTGTATCTCGGAAATTAAGAAACCTGGGTTTTGTTTTCTTACGGATTCGTATAGAGGAGGCTCGGAAAAGTAAATACCATTTTTCAAAATTCCAACCTCCCCTTTTCCATTCCACCCCACTCTCCCCCATCCCTATCGTATCTCGGAAACTAAGAGACCCGTGTTTTGTTGTTTTACGGATTCGTATAGAGGAGGCTCGGAAAAGTAAAATCCATTTTTCAAAGTTGCCCCCCTTGCCCCCCTTCTCCCCCCCCCTCTAGGTAGATCTCGGAAGTTAAGAGACTTGGAACATTTTTTTTTTCAGATTCATATCAAGGGGCCCAGAGTTGGTCAAAATCATTTTTCAAAACTCGCCCCTCTCCCCCCCTTCACCTCTCCCCCTATCGTATCTCGGAAACTAAGAGTCCCGTGTTTTGTTGTTTTACGGATTCGTATAGAGGAGGCTCGGAAAAGTAAAATCCATTTTTCAAAGTTGCCCCCCTTGCCCCCCTTCTCCCCCTCTTTAGGTAAATCTCGGAAGTTAAGAGACTTGGAACATTTGTTTTTTCAGATTCATATCAAGGGGCCCAGAGTTGGTCAAAATCATTTTTCAAAACTCCCCCCTCTCCCCCCCTTCACCCCTCCCCTCCTCGTATCTCGGAAACTAGCCGTGTTTTGTTGTTTTACGGATTCGTATAGAGGAGGCTCGGAAAAGTAAAAACCATTTTTCAAAGTTGCCCCCCTTGCCCCCCTTCTCCCCCCCTCTAGAGGTAGATCTCGGAAGTTAAGACTTGGAACATTTTTTTTTTTCAGATTCATATCAAGGGGCCCCGAGTTGGTCAAAATCATTTTTCAAAACTCCCCCCTCTCCCCCCTTCACCCCTCCCCCCATCGTATCTCGGAAACTAGGTAGCGGTAAAGCGAAGCGTAGCGTAGCGTAGGGATAAGGTCACGATAGCTTTCCGGTGGTAGGTAGGTCCTGAGTGGAGCGAACCTGCGAGACCGAGTTATTATATTATCGGGCAATCAGCATTCGCTCAGAGACTACGAACGAATGCTATAAGTGTACTCATTTGCGAAGTCACGTCGTTAGATTTAGTCAACACGAGTTTTGGTGACATCTATATTTAGTAGCATAAAATAAAACGCTTTCAACTTGAGAAGTTCGAAAACGCATTGGGATCATTATGCTAGCCTGTAGTGTCTAATTTGGATGGGTAATAACTTCACAGCGCTGTCACTGTCAATGTAATAGACATAAGATTTAACGTGGGAGCAAATGAGACAGAAAGCATTATACAGTGGTTTTGTGTTTTTGAGTGTTATTGAGTGTTGTTGAGTGTTGTTGAGGGTTGTTGAGTGTTGTTGAGGGTTGTTGAGTGTTGTTGAGTGTTGTTGAGTGTTGTTGAGTGTTGTTGAGTGTTTTGAGTGTGGTTGAGTGTTGTTGAGTGATGTTGAGTGTGGTTGAGTGTTGTTGAGTGTTGTTCAGTGTTGTTGAGTGTTGTTGAGTGTGGTTGAGTGTTGTTGAGTGTTGTTGAGTCTTATTGAGTGTTGTTGAGTGTTGATGAGTGTTGTTGAGTGTTTTGAGTGTTTTGGGTGTTGTTGAGTGTTGTTGAGTGTTGTTGAGTGTTGTTGAGGGTTGTTGAGTGTTGTTGAGTGTTGATGAGTGTTGTTGAGTGTTGTTGAGTGTTGTTGAGGGTTGTTGAGTGTTGTTGAGTGTTGTTGAGTGTTTTGAGTGTGGTTGAGTGTTGTTGAGTGTTGTTGAGTGTTGTTGAGTGTTGTTGAGTGTGGATGAGTGTGGTTGAGTGTTGTTGAGTGTTATTGAGTGTTATTGAGTGTTGTTGAGTGTTGTTGAGTATTTTGAGTGTTGTTGAGGGTTGTTGAGTGTTGTTGAGTGTTGTTGAGTGTTTTGAGTGTGGTTGAGTGTTGTTGAGTGTTGTTGAGTGTTGTTGAGTGTTGTTGAGTGTGGTTGAGTGTGGTTGAGTGTTGTTGAGTGTTATTGAGTGTTATTGAGTGTTGTTGAGTGTTGTTGAGTGTTTTGAGTGTTTTGGGTGTTGTGTTGTTGAGTGTTGATGAATGTTGTTGAGTGTTGTCGAGTGTTGTTGAGTGTTGTTGAGGGTTGTTGAGTGTTGTTGAGTGATGTTGAGTGTGGTTGAGTGTTGTTGAGTGTTGTTCAGTGTTGTTGAGTGTTGTTGAGTGTGGTTGAGTGTTGTGGAGTGTTGTTGAGTGTTGTTGAGTGTTGTTGAGGGTTGTTGAGGGTTGTTGTGTTGTTGAGTGTTGTTGAGTGTCGTTGAGTGTTGTTCAATGTTCTTGAGTGTTGTTGAGTGTTGTCGAGTGTTGTTGAGTGTTGTTGAGTGTTGTTGAGTGTTGTTGAGTGTTGTTGAATCCTGTTGAGTGTTGTTGAATGTTGTTGAGTGTTGTTGAGTGTTGTCGAGTGTTGTTGAGTGTTGTTGAGTGTTGTTGAGTATTGCCGAGTGTTGTCGAGTGTTGTCGAGTGTTGTCGAGTGTTGTTGAGTGTTGTTGAGTGTTGTCGAGTGTTGTTGAGTGTTGTTGAGTGTCGTTGAGTGTTGTTCAATGTTGTTGAGTGTTGTTAAGTGTTGTCGAGTGTTGTTGAGTGTTGTTGAGTGTTGTTGAGTGTTATTGAGTGTTGTTGAGTGTTGTTGAGTGTTGTCGAGTGTTGTTGAGTGTTGTTGAGTGTTGTTGAATGTTGTTGAGTGTTATTGAGTGTTGTTGAGTGTTGTCGAGTGTTGTTGAGTGTTGTTGAGTGTTGTCGAGTGTTTTCGAGTGTTGTTGAGTGTTGCCGTGTGTTGCCGAGTGTTGTTGAGTGTTGTTGAGTGTTGTTGAATCTTGTTGAGTGTTGTTGAGTGTTGTTGAGTGTTGTCGAGTGTTGTTGAGTGTTGTTGAGTGTTGTTGAGTATTGCCGAGTGTTGTCGAGTGTTGTCGAGTGTTGTTGAGTGTTGTTGAGTTTTGTTGAATGTTGTTGAGTGTTATTGAGTGTTGTCGAGTGTTGTCGAGTGTTGTCGAGTGTTGTTGAATGTTGTTGAGTGTTGATGAGTGTTGTTGAGTGTTGTTGAGTGTTGTTGAGTGTTGTTGAGGATTGTTGAGTGTTGTTGAGTGTTGTTGAGTGTTGTTGAGTGTTGTTGAGTGTTTTTGAGTGTTGTTGAGTGATGTTGAGTGTGGTTGAGTGTTGTTGAGTGTTGTTGAGTGTTGTAGAGTGTGGTTGAGTGTTGTTGAGTGTTGTTGAGTGTTATTGAGTGTTGTTGAGTGTTGTTGAGTGTTTTGAGTGTTGTTGAGTGTTGATGAGTGTTGTTGAGTGTTGTTGAGTGTTGTTGAGTGTTTTGAGTGTTGTTGAGTGTTGTTGAGTGTGGCTGAGTGTTGTTGAGTTTGTTGAGTGTTGATGAGTGTTGTTGAGTGTTGTTGAGTGTTGTTGAGTGTTTTGAGTGTTGTTGAGTGTTGTTGAGTGTGGCTGAGTGTTGTTGAGTGTTGTTGAGTGTTGATGAGTGTTGTTGAGTGTTGTTGAGGGTTGTTGAGTGTTGTTGTTCCCCACTAGAGCCATGCGGCTTAACGTCTTTTGGCGTGAAAACTGTTTGACGCGCTAAAATAAAAAAAAAAGACTTATTTTGTTGGTTGACGTATTTTGTAGAAACAATTTTCTTGGTAAAGTTTAAAGTTTGGCGGTGTAAATCACAAGTTAAAATAAGTGATTCCAGTGACAATTATAGCAATTTATTAACAACAACTCCACAAATGTAGTATAAAGCAGTATATCACTCGAGGGTAAGTACAGATTACTAAACTCGTGTGGTTTACGGCCCTCCGCTTCGCGTCGGGCCTCAAATGCACACTCGATTAGTAATCTGTGCCTTACTCCCCTTGGTGAATAAATAGCTATTATTACAAAATCCTATAAGTGCTAAGGATTACTGTCCAATTCTCAAAATTTTACAAGGGTAAGAAATACTCCTCAAAAACACGACCCCGCGAGCTGCTTGCAGCTCGCGCAACGCCCAAAATCTAGTTATTATACTATATAAAGCTCGATTACCACTCACTGACTCACTGACTCACTGATTGACATAATTGTTCTCCCAGATGGTGAAGGGGGAGGTGGGTATATTTTTACAGATTCGTATAGAAGTAACTCTCACGAGTATGGGAAAAATCCCAAACCTCCCCTTTTCCACCCCACTCTCCCCCCTCCCTATCGTATCTCGGAAACTAAGAGTCCCGTGTTTTGTTGTTTTACGGATTCGTATAGAGGAGGCTCGGAAAAGTAAAATCCATTTTTCAAAGTTGCCCCCTTGCCCCCCTTCTCCCCCCCCCTCTAGGTAGATCTCGGAAGTTAAGAGACTTGGAACATTTTTTTTTTCAGATTCATATCAAGGGGCCCAGAGTTGGTCAAAATCATTTTTTAAAACTCCCCCCACTCCCCCCCTTCACCCCTCCCCCCATCGTATCTCGGAAATTAAGAAACCTGGGTTTTGTTTTTTTAGGGATTCGTATAGAGGAGGTTCGGAAAAGTAAAAACGATTTTTCAAAATTCCCCCCATTCTCTCCCCCTTCTCCCCCCTTTAGGCGGATCATCTCAGAAGTTAAGACTTGGAACATTATTATACTATATAAAGCTCGATTACCACTCACTGACTCACTGACTCACTGATTGACATAATTGTTCTCCCAGATGGTGAAGGGGGAGGTGGGTATATTTTTACAGATTCGTATAGAAGTAACTCTCACGAGTATGGGAAAAATCCCAAACCTCCCCTTTTCCACCCCACTCTCCCCCCTCCCTATCGTATCTCGGAAACTAAGAGTCCCGTGTTTTGTTGTTTTACGGATTCGTATAGAGGAGGCTCGGAAAAGTAAAATCCATTTTTCAAAGTTGCCCCCTTGCCCCCCTTCTCCCCCCCCCCTCTAGGTAGATCTCGGAAGTTAAGAGACTTGGAACATTTTTTTTTTCAGATTCATATCAAGGGGCCCAGAGTTGGTCAAAATCATTTTTCAAAACTCCCCCCACTCCCCCCCTTCACCCCTCCCCCCATCGTATCTCGGAAATTAAGAAACCTGGGTTTTGTTCTTTTAGGGATTCGTATAGAGGAGGGTCGGAAAAGTAAAAACAATTTTTCAAAATTCCCCCCATTCTCTCCCCCTTCTCCCCCCTTTAGGCGGATCATCTCGGAAGTTAAGACTTGGAACATTATACTATATAAAGCTCGATTACCACTCACTGACTGACTCACTGACATAATTGTTCTCCCAGATGGTGAAGGGGGAGGTGGGTATATTTTTACAGATTCGTATAGAAGTAACTCTCACGAGTATGGGAAAAATCCCAAACCTCCCCTTTTCCACCCCACTCTCCCCCCTCCCTATCGTATCTCGGAAACTAAGAGTCCCGTGTTTTGTTGTTTTACGGATTCGTATAGAGGAGGCTCGGAAAAGTAAAATCCAGTTTTCAAAGTTGCCCCCTTGCCCCCCTTCTCCCCCCCCTCTAGGTAGATCTCGGAAGTTAAGAGACTTGGAACATTTTTTTTTTCAGATTCATATCAAGGGGCCCAGAGTTGGTCAATCAAAATCATTTTTCAAAACTCCCCCCTCTCCCCCCCTTTACCCCTCCCCCCATCGTATCTCGGAAATTAAGAAACCTGGGTTTAGTTTTTTTACGGATTCGTATAGAGGAGGCTCGGAAAAGTAAAATCCATTTTTCAAAGTTGCCCCCCTTGCCCCCCTTCTCCCCCCCTCTAGAGGTAGATCTCGGAAGTTAAGAGACTTGGAACATTTTTGTTTTCAGATTCATATCAAGGGGCCCCGAGTTGGTCAAAATCATTTTTCAAACCCCCCCCCTCTCCCTCCCCCCATCGTATCTCGGAAACTAGGTAGCGGTAAAGCGAAGCGTAGCGTAGCGTAGGGATAAGGTCACGATAGCTTTCCGGTGGTAGGTAGGTCCTGAGTGGAGCGAACCTGCGAGACCGAGTGGAGCAAAGGGGGGAAGAATACTAACATGGCGGACAGCGTTTTTGTTTGGGGTGCGTTTAAGTAAATTATTCAGTTTAAAATTGACTGCCTAAGGACCGAGTTCACGGACTGTCATTTGACCAATGTTTGAGTAATCGGCCGATGAATTCCTAAACATCGTTTATGCAGCCGGTTAAGTATTCACTGCTCACCACGAATATTTTAACCGTGATTATTAAATCGGGCAATCAGCATTCGCTCAAAGAGAATGAACGAATGCTATAAGTGTACTCATTTGCGAAGTCACGTCGTTAGATTTAGTCAACACGAGTTTTGGTGACATCTATATTTACTAGCATAAAATAAAACGCTTTCAACTTGAGAAGTTCGAAAACGCATTGGGATCATTATGCTAGCCTGTAGTGTCTAATTTGGATGGGTAATAACTTCACACCGCTGTCACTGTCAATGTAACAGACATAAGATTTAACGTGGGAGCAAATGAGACAGAAAGCATTATACAGTGTTTTTGTGTTTTTGAGTGTTATTGAGTGTTGTTGAGTGTTGTTGAGTGTTGTTGAGGGTTGTTGAGTGTTGTTGAGTGTTGTTGAGTGTTGTTGAGTGTTGTTGATGAGTGTTGTTGAGTGTTGTTGAGTGTTGTTGAGTGTTTTGAGTGTTGTTGAGTGTTGATGAGTGTTGTTGAGTGTTGTTGAGTGTTGTTGAGTGTTGTTGAGTGTTGTTGAGTGTGGTTGACTGTTGTTGAGTGTTGTTGAGTGTTATTGAGTGTTGTTGAGTGTTTTGAGTGTTGTTGAGTGTTGTTGAGTGTGGCTGAGTGTTGTTGAGTGTTGTTGAGTGTTGATGAGTGTTGTTGAGTGTTGTTGAGGGTTGTTGAGTGTTGTTGAGTGTTGTTGAGTGTTGATGAGTGTTTTTGAGTGTTGTTGAGTGTTTTGAGTGTTTTGAGTGTTGTTGAGTGTTGTTGAGTGTGGCTGAGTGTTGTTGAGTGTTGTTGAGTGTTGATGAGTGTTGTTGAGTGTTGTTGAGTGTTGTTGAGTGTTGTTGAGTGTTGTTGAGTGTTGTTGAGTGTTGTTGAATGTTGTTGAGTGTTTTGGGTGTTGTTGAGTGTTGTTGATCACAACAAATCACAAAAGACGTTAAGCCGCGTCCCCACTAGAGCCATGCGGCTTAACGTCTTTTGGCGCGAAAACTGTTTGACGCGCTAAAATAAGAAAAAAAAAGACTTATTTTGTTGGTTGACGTATTTTGTAGAAACAATTTTCTTGGTAAAGTTTAAAGTTTGGCGGTGTAAATCACAAGTTAAAATAAGTGATTCCAGTGACAATTATAGCAATTTATTAACAACAACTCCACAAGTGTAGTATAAAGCAGTATATATCACTCGAGGGTAAGTACAGATTACTAAACTCGTATGGTTTACGGCCCTCCGCTTCGCGTCGGGCCTCAAATGCACACTCGATTAGTAATCTGTGCCTTACTCCCCTTGGTGAATAAATAGCTATTATTACAAAATCCTATAAGTGCTAAGGATTACTGTCCAATTCTCAAAATTTTACAAGGGTAAGAAATACTCCTCAAAAACACGACCCCGCGAGCTGCTTGCAGCTCGCGCAACGCCCAAAATCTAGTTATACTATATAAAGCTCGATTACCACTCACTCACTGACTGACTGACATAATTGTTCTCCCAGATGGTGAAGGGGGAGGTGGGTATATTTTTACAGATTCGTATACAAGTAACTCTCACGAGTATGGGAAAAATCCCAAACCTCCCCTTTTCCACCCCACTCTCCCCCCTTCCTATCGTATCTCGGAAACTAAGAGTCCCGTGTTTTGTTGTTTTACGGATTCGTATAGAGGAGGCTCGGAAAAGTAAAATCCATTTTTCAAAGTTGCTTCCTTGCCCCCCTTCTCCCCCCCCCCTCTAGGTAGATCTCGGAAGTTAAGAGACTTGGAACATTTTTTTTTTCAGATTCATATCAAGGGGCCCAGAGTTGGTCAAAATCATTTTTCAAAACTCCCCCCTCTCCCCCCCTTTACCCCTCCCCCCATCGTATCTCGGAAATTAAGAAACCTGGGTTTTGTTTTTTTACGGATTCGGGTAGAGGACGCTCGGAAAAGTAAAATCCATTTTTCAAAGTTGGCCCCTTGCCCCCCTTCTCCCCTCCCCTCTAGGTAGATCTCGGAAGTTAAGAGACTTGGAACATTTTTTTTTTCAGATTCATATCAAGGGGCCCAGAGTTGGTCAAAATCATTTTTCAAAACTCCCCCCTCTCCCCCCCTTCACCCCTCCCCCGTCGTATCTCGGAAATTAAGAAACCTGGGTTTTGTTTTTTTACGGATTCGTATAGAGGAGGCTCGGAAAAGAAAAATCCATTTTTCAAAGTTGCTTCCCTTGCCCCTCTTCTCCCCCCCTTTAGGTAGATCTCGGAAGTTAAGAGACTTGGAACATTTTTTTTTTCAGATTCATATCAAGGGGCCCAGAGTTGGTCAAAATCATTTTTCAAAACTCCCCCCTCTCCCCCCCTCCCCCCATCGTATCTCGGAAATTAAGAAACCTGCGTTTTGTTTTTTTACGGATTCGTATAGAGGAGGCTCGGAAAAGAAAAACCATTTTTCAAAATTCCCCCCATTCTCTCACCCTTCTCCCCCCTTTAGGCGGATCTCGAAAGTTAAGACTTGGAACATTTTCTTTTTCAGATTCATGTCCGTGGGCCCAGAGTAGGTCAAAATTAGTTTTTTCAAAACTCCCCCCTTTCCTCCCCTTCACCCCTCCCCCATCGTATCTCGTAAACTAGGTAGCGGTAAAGCGAAGCGTAGCGTAGGGATAAGGTCACGATAGCTTTCCGGTGGTAGGTAGGTCCTGAGTGGAGCTAACCTGCGAGACCGAGTGGAGCAAAGGGGGGAAGAATACAACATGGCGGATAGCGTTTTTGTATTGACTGCCTAAGGGCCGAGTTCACGGACTGTCATTTGACCAATGTTCGAGTAATCGGCCGATGAATTCCTAAACATCGTTTATGTAGCCGGTTAAGTATTCACTGCTCACCACGAATATTTTAACCGTGATTATTAAATCGGGCAATCAGCATTCGCTCAAAGTGAATGAACGAATGCTATAAGTGTACTCATTTGCGAAGTCACGTCGTTAGATTTAGTCAACACGAGTTTTGGTGACATCTATATTTAGTAGCATAAAATAAAACTCTTTAAACTTGAGAAGTTCGAAAACGCATTGGGATCATTATGCTAGCCTGTAGTGTCTAATTTGGATGGGTAATAACTTCACACCGCTGTCACTGTCAATGTAATAGACATAAGATTTAACGTGGGAGCAAATGAGACAGAAAGCATTATACAGTGTTTTTGTGTTTTTGAGTGTTATTGAGTGTTGTTGAGTGTTGTTGAGTGTTGTTGAGGGTTGTTGAGTGTTGTTGAGTGTTGTTGAGTGTTGTTGAGTGTTGTTGAGTGTTGTTGAGTGTTGTTGAGTGTTGTTGAGTGTTGGTGAGTGTTGATGAGTGTTGATGAGTGTTGTTGAGTGTTGTTGAGGGTTGTTGAGTGTTGTTGAGTGTTGTTGAGTGTTGTTGAGTGATGTTGATGAGTGTTGTTGAGTGTTGTTGAGTGTTGTTGAGTGTTGTTGATGAGTGTTGTTGAGTGTTGTTGAGGGATGTTGAGTGTTTTGAGTGTTGTTGAGTGTTGATGAGTGTTGTTGAGTGTTGTTGAGTGTTTTGAGTGTTGTTGAGTGTTGTTGAGTGTGGCTGAGTGTTGTTGAGTGTTGTTGAGTGTTGATGAGTGTTGTTGAGTGTTGTTGAGTGTTGTTGAGTGTTGTTGAGGGTTGTTGAGTGTTGTTGAGTGTTTTTGAGTGTTGTTGAGTGTTGTTGAGTGTTGGTGAGTGTTGATGAGTGTTGATGAGTGTTGTCGAGTGTTGTTGAGTGTTGTTGAGTGTTGTTGAATGTTGTTGAGTGTTTTGGGTGTTGTTGAGTGTTGTTGATCACAACAAATCACAAAAGACGTTAAGCCGCGTCCCCACTAGAGCCATGCGGCTTAACGTCTTTTGGCGCGAAAACTGTTTGACGCGCTAAAATAAGAAAAAAAAAGACTTATTTTGTTGGTTGACGTATTTTGTAGAAACAATTTTCTTGGTAAAGTTTAAAGTATGGCGGTGTAAATCACAAGTTAAAATAAGTGATTCCAGTGACAATTATAGCAATTTATTAACAACAACTCCACAAGTGTAGTATAAAGCAGTATATATCACTCGAGGGTAAGTACAGATTACTCCCCTTGGTGAATAAATAGCTATTATTACAAAATCCTATAAGTGCTAAGGATTACTGTCCAATTCGCAAAATTTTACAAGGGTAAGAAATACTCCTCAAAAACACGACCCCGCGAGCTGCTTGCAGCTCGCGCAACGCCCAAAATCTAGTAATATTATAAAGCTGAAGAGTTTGTTTGTTTGTATGTTTGTTTGGTTGAACGCGCTAATCTCTGGAACTTCCAGTTGGATTTGAAAAATTCTTTTTGCATTTGATAGCACAATTCTTGAGGAAGGCTATAAGCATTATTTAACATCACACTATGACCTTTAGGAGCCGAGCAAAAAGAAAAAAAGTCAGAAAGAACGCTAAGCAAAAACGAAGTAGTAGCGCGGGCAGGCGATGCGATGCGACGGGGTGGGTCGGAGTAACAAGAAATTTCACGCGGACGAAGTCGCGGGCAGAAGCTATTCATTGATAAAATTTCGCTGTGTGATGACATATATTTCTTAAATTTTTAAAAAAATTCCATGACTGTTATTAGTTAGATCATTACACCAAGTTACGTCTACTTTACACTAAGAAACAATAGTTTCATGATCATTATATTAAATTACTGTCATCATCATTACAGCCGAAAGACGTCCACTGCTGGACATAGGCCTCCCCCAAACACCTCCACTTCGACCAGTTCCGTGCTTCTCGCATCCAACGGGTTCCTGCGGCCTTCACAAGGTCGTCGGACCACCTTGTGGGAGGCCTTTCAATGCTACGTCTTCCGGTACGCAGCTTCCACTCCAAAATTACTGTATCAACTTGTAATTTGACACTATAGATCGATCACCCCAGCAGTTTATCACAAAAGATACCCAAGGCTGCAAAATTCATCCTTGTAAAAACAGAAAATATCATACTATATGCTCATTCAATCAAATTAACGAACACAATAACGAGCCAACAGTTGATGTAAAGTATAACCCCGTATATGACGCAAATAGTCATCTAGCATGCGAAATGTGCATTGAAAACTTTGCATAAATAGATTTATATCTGGTTATCCATTAGAGCAGACGATGATTTATGTTATGTGGGCACGCTTGGCGTATCATAAAAGTGTTTGTTCTGTTTTATTAAAGAAACTAGCTCGAAACGCGGCTTTACATGTTGCTGGGATTGAATATAATTTACCATTCATTCTTATTCTTTCATGTGAATTATTGTATTACCTAGTAACTGGGTTGTAAAGGTCAGATAGGCAGTCGCTCTATGTAAAATACTAGTATTCAGCTGCATTCGGTTAGACTGGAAGCCGACCCCAACATAGTTGGGAAAAGGCTAGGCAGATGATGATGATGATGATTCTTTCAGGTGAATTTAATTTGATGGACATTGTCATTTTGTGTTTTCATGTTGGCTTGAGTAACACTAAATCTAGGGTTTCCTAAGACTTTACCACATAGCGTCCGCAATTTACCGTCACTGAAACGTAATTTATGAAAGTAAGTTGGTTTGTTTCCCTAGACAACGTTTTTTGAGACCGTAAAGTCAAACCCCGCTGCCATAATTTATATGACAGCCGTCACTGCGGCCGTTAAGTGGCGGCCATCGCTCTTCTGCGAAAAGGTGTGCCTGTTGACTTGCAGTATTGATAATCGTGAAGTTATAATCATTTACCATACCTAATAATTTATGTGAACGTCTCACTGGGAGAAATAATAATAGATATTTCTAAATTCACATATACAGAAATGCATCTACTTCAAAGGGCTCTGAAGAAGGTGTCAATATTGAGGTAATTAGAAAAGCTGCTGGTTGGACTACAAATTCCTCAACCTTTGCTCGCTTTTATAAGAGACCTTCGTATTAGTAGACCTTCGTAGTGATTCTAATGTTATTGCACCAGATGTTAGAGAGTGGTTGTTTATAGAACTTATTACATGTCAATGTTAATTGTTTAATTATAAGAAATTTATGTGTGCCATAGGATTAATAATTAAACTAGTTGATTCAAGAGTGAATAAAAATTCCAGAAACTAATAGCAAATAGAGAATTATAAATTATCTTTATACACAATTATACTAGCATCTTTTGTAGAACGCCGTATGATGACAAGGCCTTCAAAGTGACTTCATTTGGTTCTCAGCCTTTCACATTCAATCCATCCAATTCCTCTTACTTAAGCCTGTAATGAAATTTATCTTTATCTACATCTGTTACTTATGCGTATGTACAACTGTTCATAACAGTATATCATTCTTTTGTTTTAGCTATAAAGGGCAGACAAGGATCGTTACTATTGTGTACATAAGTTCATTAAGATACTTTTTAACACCCTTGCTCGTAAAGCTGATGTAATTCCACCGGTTTTAAATATGTAAAGAGGGTCATAACAAACGCGTGTGTTATCAAAGCAAATAGTTAAGTTATAGTCCATACAAATTCCATAACAGTATTATTTGCCATTTCAAATTTGGAACTGATCGCCGCCGCACGACTCCAGCTAGTAAGCAGCGCGCTGTTGCTATTCAAATTTCGAACTAATCGCCGCGCGGCGCCAGTCAGTAGGCAGCGCTATATAGCGCGCTGTTAAAATGGCGGGAAAGCAACAGTGTGCATTCACAGATTGAGTTTATTTAAAATTAAAAAAAAATTACAACTAATGACGAATTACAATGCTCTTCTGCCGCCTTTCAAGAAGTTTCGTCGTCTCTAACATTTACCCTAACACAAAACAATGACATTATGAATAGTAATAATAATAATAAAAACATAATTAAAAAACCAACTACAATTACGTATCATTTTAATAATTGTAATTTCACTAACTGTTTCAATAATTAAAAATGAACAAAATATAAAATGTTTTTCTTTTGTTTCCTCGCAAATGTGTTAAAAAACGTCGTACGATATACGTGCGTATTGGTTATAACATGCTCGGCTCAATTACGCCCTCGCCTTCGGCTCGGGCTGAAATTCCGCCTCGCATGTTATAACCATCTTAACGCACTAATATCGTAATGTAGGTACTATTACGATCAATAACTTCATACTTAATGCAATATCTGCTTTAATAGCTGAACGATAGCCATTTATATGATAATTATTGCATGGTAGAGTGGTCGATATTGAATTACTAATCTTGTGAATTACTTCGTCAATTTTATTATGTCTTACTTTATTTTTATAGATGTGTCATGTTCAAAAGTTAGGTTAGATTTGATTCTGAGTATTATACAATCCATTTGTCTTATTATAACTTTACTGGTTAAAAATAGTTTGAGGTAAGAAAAAAATATTAATCGTAGAAATAACTTCGACGATTACTGCGAATATAAAACATTTCATAAAATTCAACCTAACCTCATTCCTGACACTGTAGTTACGACACCACTTCCATGTAGTAAACGAGTTGACAGCAAACGTAATTTTTATTTCATTCTCATGTCACCCACGCGGCAAGCAGGCGACACACTTTATGCCTTCCTTTCAAACTAACACTACAATTCTGAACCCCATAAATATATACCATCGCAATTTATTGAAATTACCAATCACATAAATATAAATTATTTGTACAAAAACATAAATTTTGTTCGTTGGACATCGCGTGCATGTCAACTGTGTGTCATGAGCCGATCATTATTGTGTCACTAGGCGATGTCACAACGCCCACAGTAATGATACCAACGATACTCTACACTGACGTTAAACGTCATAATTGAAATGTATCAACGTGATTATTACGAAATGGGAATGACGAATGACTGACGGTAATGACACTTTTCAAGAAACGACGGCCTGTAATCTGCATTTTAATAATAAGCAGTGAAATCGCTTGCTTACTGGACTATGAATAATGAAGCGCTATGCACTTCTAAAAGCCCATTATGTCTTTGAAGTTATTTTTGCAATTTGCGGAGGCATTAAAGCCGACTCTCTACCTATCTGGTTTTACCATCAGCACGAACAATGTTCTATTTGAACAAATAAACTGCACAAACAAAGCGACTATCGTTAAGAAACAATACATTTTAACTAAGGGAGCCTGACGTTCACTGCCATTCGCCGAAACCAAACATTGCCAGCGTATCAGCCGTATAGACACGATCCAATCAACCTTTACTTCACAGAGGCATGCCGCAGACGTCTCTCGATTCAATCGAAACTGCAACTGCATTTCCAGTTGGCAGTCCTTTGATACGTCCATCGCTTGTCTGTCCAAACGATTGTGCGACATGTCCAAACTAGCTAGAAACCTCGTTCCATAACCGCGTGCCCCCCACGCACCTACAACCAAAGGGTTACAACCAGCACGGGAGCTCAACGTACGTCGGTCAAACGTCAGCCTCCTTTGAATACAGAATACACCATCATTTCAATTGTCAAGCCGTAACTCGTAAACAGGGGAGGTGATAAATTAATGCACTAGTACATTAGACGCCCGTGATAATAAAACACGCATTAAAATGTAATTGCTGACAACCGTCCCACCCTAATCGATTCTACCCCTACATTGCACGTTCATTGCTAGTTTTGTCAACATCACACGCAGCGTTACTGAATACCACGGAGCAATGGTGTTGTCGTACATCGATGTGGTTGTGTAGCGTGTGGGGTGAATGTTCACATTGCAGGGCGCCTAACAGCAGAACCCACTCTGGAGGGTAATCGCGCACGAAAGCGTCTAGTAATAAAAGTGATCGTAAAATTGTAAGGTTACGAGCCGTGAGAGAGGAGAGTGCACTTGGATGGCACACTGATACGTTTTTCGGGTTCAGTCGTACCACTTGAACTACTGTCATTTATATTATTTATGGATTTCATGGTATTGACGAGTCGTATCGGCATAGCGCTGTGTTTACTTCTTATTTTTATGAAATAAAAATAAAATTAATGCAACGTGCCAAAAAATGGATCACGTCCACCAATTCACCCACTTTATACATTTAACCACTGTCCTAGTTTATCATGATTTAACAAAAATACTAATGTTTTTTCGAATGGTTCTTACGTCTACCAGCCAAAGTGTCGATCTGAACCTTCATTGATGAACGAGTCTTGGGTGAATCTCACTTACAAACTCAATACAACTAGGAGATGAAATGAAGGAAATGCCAATATGCATTTCACCATCATTCAATGTATTAATAGCAATATTGTATATGACA
This sequence comes from Luperina nickerlii, assembly GCA_963855955.1. Lineage (NCBI taxonomy): Eukaryota > Metazoa > Arthropoda > Insecta > Lepidoptera > Noctuidae > Luperina > Luperina nickerlii. Next base: position 22,525,490 of record OY979668.1, read on the forward strand.
GGACTATCTGTTGCCACCAGATATAAATTTATTTGCATACTATGTAAACCACGTATCATGTATTCGCTAAATATAAAAAAAATACTGTTTACTTTAGAAACTCCTTACTCCGTGACCCAAGAAAATTTATAGCAAAAAAAAAACTCTAACCAATGTTAAAACACAATATTTTACCCCAGCACCCCCAAATTGTCTGTGTCGAGAAAAATTTGCTCCCGCCAATAGACTACGAGATTAACTCGCGTATCAGACGGCAGCGTTTCATGGGTTTTATCTCGCGCGGTAATTGCTCGTAAGATTCGGGCTTTACAGTCGACACTGGCGTAGTGGCGTATTTCGTAGGAGCTTTTGTGCTCGGTTGTACGTGATTGCCACCGAAATGATTATTGAATGCCCCGATAAGGCTCGTTCCAGATTTATCGTTGTAAGTTTTGATCGTGCTTCAACTGGTGTAACATTTAATATTGGGGTGAATGTGTGGGAGTTATGTGTTTTAAATGGTACGGTGAAAGGTCTGGTTTTTCTTGTGATGTTAGATTATTTTGGAAACCTTCTTATTATTATTATTTTTGTACTTAAATTAGTTTGTCAAGTCATGCTAATATAGTCTGTGACTTGCCCATTAAAAGTAAGTTAGCCTCATTTAGCAACTGTGAACAAGGGCGCAATTTCTTACATGAAAGCCAGCACCCTAATTGCGAAACACATTATAAATCATAATTTGAATAATTTTAAAGGATATTGCTAATCCATTGCTACATATATTATGTTCGAAAAGTTTGTCTGCTCAAAAACGTAAATAGCGCAATGAATGTTGTACTGCTACAACGCGTACTACTGTTAGTGTGTTACGCAATTACCCCGCAGTAGTCAATTTAAATTAATTAATTGTAATTTAATACTTTTTATGAATGGTTGTTATTAAAAGCGATGTTTAACCCAATTACTTTCAAAAACCTTTACAAAATGATAAATAGTCGGCACGCTTCACGTTATTCAACACAATGTCACTAAAATGAAAAATTATTACGAATATAATTTGTATAAAGTACCCTAACACAGCAATTTTCATTTAAGATAGGATATAAATAATTTTCTCACAGTCCGTAAAGGCTAGTTTACGTTAACTTCAAAACTTTAAGTTGGGAAAAGCGAAAATTATAAAATGGTTCTTCTCGAGTTTTCACTAAGCACGGTAATGAGGCGACCAGTACATTTGACCCCTGCTCACTCTTTTATAATTCCCTTTACGTTCCTTTTTACGGAAGAGTTGGGAAGGCGGGGAGGTCATACAAACTGGTGGTTGTTGAAAATGTTTTTAATTTATTACACCACCGTGTATTTTTCGGCCATCTCTTATGAAATATTGTCCTCGAAGCTTTGTAAGCTGAATATGTTTTTGCCGAGCACAAAATGGCGGCAGGTACGCTTTTAATGGTGAAAAATGTGCTCGATTACATAAACAACAATAATTCTAATAAATATGGCGGTTTATTTGTTTGTGTGATGAATAGGGAATTAAAGCAATAATTTAAGTCTCATTTCTGTAAGCTCTGAGTCGTAAAAGTGATTAAATTGTACATTACAACGCGCCATACAAGTTGTGATTTATTGTCCGAGATAAAGTGAGACTAATGGATTCTGTTGACGATAGTGTAACCTGTTGCCAATTCCCTGCTACTAGCGAGAAAAGGCAACAAACATCATCTATCTCTATTCCACGAAAACGAAAAAAAAACTATCAATGGTCTCAATAACGTTCTATCAAATAATAGCACAAGCTGTCTGTAAGCACATGTCACCATTCAAACTTACACGCTCAAAACTGACCATTAACACGAACAAAATGTAAAAAGACCTTTATATACGTTCCTTTTCACGCAAACTCCGGAGCATAACGCGACGTCCCTAATGACGTGTGAAAGATTGATCGAGCTAACCTTGAAGGCGCGCACAATTATTCTTTTATAATGTATTTTAACTAGACATTTTCGTGGGTGTACGATTTATGAACGTTCAACGTTGTTTTATGACGTTAAATTATAGTATGTTGATGGCAGTTGACAATGTAGGCGGAGGGGATCCGATGATCTGTTATTTACGATTATTCGCGAAGTCGTTAAGATTTAAGAGTCTATTAATGTTTGTGATAAAGAAATCTTGTTGGTGTCGTGTTGCGTTTTATTGTGCCTAATGAGTGGGGATTCAGTGTTGTCAAGTTAGTTAGTTTAGCTTAGATTATGGAAATTACCTATTATGTTTCTAGTCTGAATAGAGATAACTTATCGAACTGCCGAACAAATTGCTGTTGATTAATCACGACAAAGTTGATGAGACCAATCACTGCAAGTTGATCTCAAAAAATGTACCTACCTAATGAATGACGAATAATATTTTTTTATTCCTAATAATTATATTAACTGTAAAGAATTAGAAAAAATGGTACACACTTAAAGAGAATCCTTCCTTTTAATGATTTATTTTTTGTCTCTCATTATTGTATGATTATTATTCCTTTTTTTCATTTATTCATGATTATGTTTTTATAAAAAAAAAACATTTAAAAATATAAAAAATAGTGGTCCATCGGCAACAGGAACAGGATCCAGGCTGCCGGTAGTCAGGCCTCTAGAGAGAGGAACCTCCTCACTATGCGTGCCGTGTCCAGGAGTAAACTGCTATCTAAATCAAGCCAGCCGCGGAATGAGAGCCTCTTGAGGTGGTCGAAGTTCTCCGCTATTAGGTTATTTACTGTAACGATTATCGGTACAATGATTGCAGAGTTCACGTCCCTCAATTTTTTTTTATTTTGTCATGATTATTATTATTAAAGTTTGCGTAAACCTATATCAGCACTGTCATTCTGTCATCAATCGTCTGTTTCTGTAATCTAAACTTTAATTCCTTAATAGTCATTCTTACATTTATATATATGTACATATATCCACAGAAAAGTTGCCAAACCAACAGAACCTCAGCTTTCCTGCAAATAATACAGTAGTCGTAACCCTTTTAACTTTAGCGCACAAAGCTGACCCACTTCCTCGGTACAGGAGTACGTCTAACGAGTCGTTCAAGCAGATAAGCAGATGATACCTTCTGAGCTAAAGTTGTTTGTGCTAAGAACTGTAGCTGAGTCTCTGTATTGTCTTTGTTGATAAGCATCTTGGAAATAAGTTTAAAAGAAAAAGTGTTTTTGAATTTGACACTAGTTTTAAGAATGATTATTGCGTGCTCTTTTTTAAAAAAAACCTTATCAGCAAACCCTATCTCACTACCGCTACCATTGTCTACTCCTTCAGGGAATACAGCTGTTTACACAAGTTGTGGTTCCCAAAAAATAATAATAATCACTTCTCAAAATGTTCACCATGTTTGGTGCGTCTTTTGAGCGCATTTGTGTACATACTTGGCAACGTACCGCTCGTGTACATGAGCACTTATATTATTCAAAACAATAACATACTTGGAACTACATGACATGTGTAGACTAGATCTTATATCCTTTTATAAACATATATATTCTGCGATAGACGTCCAAATCCTCTCTGTGATACAATTACTTTCAATCCGTGCATTAATAGCTGCTCTCATTAGTCTATCAGAAGACAGAGAAAGATTAACGTCGTCTCTCAAACGTTTGTGGTCACTTGCATTTCGTCTACATCAGTCTACATGTCAATGTCTTGGTATGGATTTGTGCAGATTATTGGCATCTCACTTGACTGAGCGTGTTGGTTGAGATGTGTTGGGTGCATTGTCAATTAAATTATGTAAAAAAATCATAAAATGTTTGTTAACGATATAAATGTATATCGTTCACAAACATTTTATGATTTTTTTTGTGTTGTGTCCCAATTTAGACTGTATAAATACATAAGTATATAATTATGATAAAATTTCACAAAAATTTATTTTTTAGGCATCATCATTTTTTTTGTTAGCCTATACTGTTCCACTTTTGGGCAAAGGCCTCACCCAAATCCATCCAGGAACTCTTTTCCCGCACCACCTCGAACCAGCCTTCGCAGTACGCGTCCAGGTAATCACGCCATCTCTTTCTGGGCCGGCCTCGGAGGCACCGTCCATCATGACTCTTATAAATTACTCACCTCATTTTGCTTTACTTAAACGTGGATCAAGGTAATGCCATGTCAGGCAGTCACTAGCTAGAACACGGTCCACCTGGAACCATAGTCATATACCTTTAGAATTAATAAGACATAGCATAATTAAGTGCGATGCTAAATGTTTATACCAAACTTCTACAATACATAAGCCGTAGCAACATATCGCACCCAAGTATTTCATTCTCTCACTGCTTAATCTTCTGTCACTATTAACTCAAAAGGGGATCTGGCAAGAGCATCAACATTAGCAGTGTGAGTGATATTAGCCGCCGTGACAAAGATATAGCGTTCGGTGAGTCAACGGTATAACGTACGAAGAAGAATATATTAATTTTATAGCCACATACATACATTGGCCATGGATTTGCGTGTGAACAGATTGTTCTCAACTTTGTTTTTAGGGTTCTGTACCAAAATGGTAAAAAGGAACCCTTAGGGTGCGACTTCAGTCTGTCTGTCTGTCACAGCTGGATATCTCAAGAACAGTAATGCTATCAACTTGAAATTTAGGATAGTTTTAGATGACGTTTGCCCAACTATTTTGCAATTAAAAAAGAATTTTTTTTGCAACATGGACTGCAAGGGGTCTGAAAAATTCGAAGTGGCCTATGGCATTAAGTCCGCCTCCGTACATTTATGTGCTTGAAGTATTAAATAAATAAATAAATAACTACTAGGCTAGGCTACTAGGGCATGTGGGATATCATATGAAAGAACGCACTTTTCACATTCTCAAACACTTTTTCTTTATTTTTAGGCCGCATAATTTTCGACTTTTGATGAAAAATGTAAAAAAGAATATCGTCCCCCCCCTTATCTCCAAAGTTTGCATAGACAAAAATCTGAAATTATTCAATGTGATAGAAGATTATGTAAAGATTACAGGAAAATTAAAATGATGCCTCTAATTAGCACACTTTTTCAGAAATTATCAACAAAAGTTACATTAGTTCCACTGTCGGTCAAGAGATGGCGCTGACCTAAAACTGCAATATTCTACACCGCAGCGTGCAGTGTTAAAATTCTCTGACGAATATAGGCCTCGCCGATGAAAATATAAAAACATTATGGTATGGAACCCTTGGTGCGCGAGTCCGACTCGCTCTTGCCCGGCTTTTTAATATTAATGAATTTTATAATGGCTTTGTTTCTCATTCAAAATTAAATAGCGTCCAGACTGTAATAGAAAACCTGACAAGCAATTAATTCTGTGTTTGATGATGTACTGAGTAAAAGAGGGAAATATAATACAAAGTACAATGCGTGCCACGAAAGAAGAGACTTGACACACCACGTGCTTTGACATGCGCGGAACACGATTTTAGGTATCTTTAGCGGTATGAGGTCTGAGTGCGGGACGGGACCGGACGTCATAGGGGCAGCGGAAAGAGCGGGGGAGGCAGGGTCAAGTCTCTTCTTTCGTGGCACGCATTGTACGATAAAATATAGGGCTCAAAAGACACCAATAATGCTATCAATGACTTTAAACCACCAGTTAAGGTGGTTGAAGGTTTACCAGTGTAAGGCTTTATACATAAAAGTTAAGATTGTATGACAAAGTCGACCTCTTAGAAAATTCTTTCCAGCATTTCTTTCCAATTATAAATTATGTGAACATTTGGCTGCTACAGTCACATAAATAAAACTAAACCAGCAATTTGGCTTCCATCTTTAATTTAACCTTTCGACACAAGTTTACATCAAATATTTCGTCGTGTAAGCCAAAAAAACTTGAATACTCGTACTGATTCAATACAAACATATTGCATCATAAATCCTCATAAATAACGATATTTGGCACCGATACTGTGTTGCTTGTGTTATAAATTTACGGATTTGCACACAATTTATATGTTTAAAGTGTAAAGCTATTGTGCTTTTGGAGTTCAGTGATGAAGGGTCTGATGAAAAATATAATGTATTTTAACAAAATTTTTGTGTATTTTGTATTTTTATTTGCTCAAGTAAACCTACTTTCTGCTAATTTTAAATTTAATTTCTCTTGTTTTTAATCGCTTGCATATTCTTTTCCACTGCCTTCACATTTTTTTTATACTCATTGCATGTACACATTTTCTTAAGAAGCTTTAATGTTTATTTGGCTCTTGTGAGTTCTGTCTATCAACTTCATCATCGTTCTTTGTGATAAGTCAGTGATCTATCTTTAGGTTTCGATTACAGCTAACATCAATCTTTCGTGTAGGTAAGCCAATATTGACATCATTTCAGTATTTGTTATAATTATGTTTGGCATGAATGAATGTACGGCACGCCATACTTGCCAAGTTTGGGGGCTGTTCTCAGATATTGTTTTGTTCATGTTTACTATAAAAGCTGTAAGTATATCAAATAAAATTCTGTTCTGATGTATCGGCATTTTAACATTCCATTTTATAATGCTTTGGTAGAAAGAAAAACTGTGACTAAGTTGAAAAGTGAGCAAGTGTATAAAAATAAAATCTCATTATGTATACAAAAGAAAATTCAAGTAACCCTTCATTTTCAATTTCGTTTAGCAATATTTACTTAGTAATTGACCATGCTCGTTTGATATGTCTGCAAAACAATACAAATCTCATACAATTTGTCTGCTAATTCGGTTCACTATCATGTCATCATCTGCATAGCCTTTTCCCATTTATGTTGTGGTTGGCTTCCAGTCTAACCGGATGCAGCTGAATACCAGTATTTTACATGGAGCGACTGCCTATCTGACCTCCACAACCCAATTACTGGGTAATACGATACCCCTTGATAAGACTGGTTATAAGACTATCAGGCTTCTGACTACCCGTAACGGCTGTCAAAGATCAACGAATGACAGCCGGGACCAACGGTTTAGCGTGCTTTCTGAGGCACGAAGAGGTCTTGTTACGTGAAGATGGTCACCCACCCACGGACCAACCGCGGCAAGCGTAGCTTAACCTGATCGATCGACCCGTGCGGCTGTTATTACTTAACCACAAGCCCAAACACCACATGCTCACTATCATGTGTTAACAGTAATCTTGGCTACGGAACCATGTCTGTAAATAGCAAACACTCTTGCCATATTAGTTGCCTAATTCAGGTATAACGATGTCGCGAGCCCATAATACTCTTTATAAATTCTATTGTTACTATCTCTGCTTTTTGTTGCTACTAATCCTTGCCCATATTGCTTTTGAAAATCAACCTTTTATCAAAGATACGATAGCTTGTATGTTTAAATATTAAAGTTTAATTTCCATTGATTAAAACGTACAAAAGATTGGTAAAAGCTATAAAGTGTTTGCAAATCTCGGAGTCTTTGAAATTTCCGGATGCACTACAAATAATACAATGCGGTTTATTGAAACCCTTGCGTATTGGAATAAGGTTCATTTTCGTGTGTGATTAAGCTTGATACGTTTAATGTTGACTCAGTTGGGCTGACAAATAGTTATGTCATTGAGGTTAAATTGACGGTAGCTAATATTGATTTATTAACTGAATAGTTGGTGTAGGCGTTCTCTTATCTTAGGGATTAATAAATCACAGATGGGAAATAAAATTTATGTGTTAGCTGGGTTTTGTAAAATCTTGATGCCTAGTATTTGATTTTATTTTATACTAGCTGCGCCCCGTGGTTTCACACGCATAAGTTTCGATTCTGTGGAAATATCGGGATATAAAGTAGCCTATATGGTTAATCCAGGGTGTCAGCTACCTCCATACCAAATTAGTCCAGCCGTTTGAGCATACCAAATATATAAACACACACACACACACACACACAAACACACACACAATCACACACACACACACTCACAAACTTTTGCCTTTATAATATTAGTGTGATTTATGGGTTTCCTCTATCTGGCAGAATCTTGATTCTTCAAAAATTTGGCATAACACACTTGGCATAATCTTCTTTGAACGAATATTATTAAGGCATATAAATTATTTAATGTAATTATTGCTTGGTCGAATATTTTATCCGAATTTACAATGGCATACTTTTAACATGGCAGAATTTTATTTGGCACCTTTGGCAAAGTTAACATTCCGCATAATTTCGTTTAGTATAACGTTTATTTAGAGCGACGATTATTTGGTATAAGTTCTGCCTTTTAATGACTATCGATATGAAATGTATGCCAAAAAAAGATTCTGACTGTGAACTTTCTGCGATCTGATGGTTCTACTTTTTAATTATTAGGGATATGAAATTTATGCTTAAACATGATTCTGACTTAAAAAAATATGAGTTTTAAATGTTAAATGAGGGTATGCCAAACGATTTTCTGCGAAATGAAGTTTATACTATCCGCTGTTATACAAAATAATATTAGGTATGACAAAAAAAGTTCTGCTACAAATGGACGCTTATGAGTCAATAGGTACTGTGCATAATCTGAATACATATTTGAAGATGAGATTTAAAAGCTATAGTAGAAAAAGAAGCTCTACAATTTGGAATACATCTCTATAAATTAGGATAGTGAAGCAAAGGAACCGAAGGCCAGTTCCCATAATTTTTGTTAGCTAATATTGTGTCCCTCTACTGAGCAAAAGCCTCCCCATTTTCCTTCCAAACCTCCCTATCTTGTGCGATCTGTGGCCATGTTGAGCCTGCAAACCTTACCAGATCGTCACACCACCTTCGCCGTGGTCTATTTCGACGGCAACGGCGATTTTCTCCTTCACTTGTCCAATTTTTGCCCATCTCTCCCCTATTTATAAACGTTCAAAATCTAGTCACAATCTTTTAATATTAGCGAAAATCAATTACAAAATTCTTTGAAACTGTAAGTAAATTACAGGTGTATTTTGATAGATTGAAACTGTGGATAGAATGCTACTATTTATGAAAGGAATTGCCGCTCAGATGATACCACATAAAATTCGATCCATACAGGAATACAAACTTTCTTCAAGAATACGGTGTGAATTGAAAATAAAAATTCGATTCAAAAGAAGTATTCAACAGGGTGATATCTTCACTACAGTAAGTAACCCACTACCTACCACCTACCCATTTCACTGTAGTATACTAATAAACATCTCCAAGACATTACTTTGCGTAGAACAGTACAAAGGTATTTTTTACACAACATTGTTTTTAAATTCTCGTAAATCGTTAAGTACCACCTGCTCATTGCTTCCAATTTGAATTGCTAAACTGAATTCACGAGTACAACGGAATGAATGGCTTCAGAAGGTTCAGTTTATGCAATTTAAATCATTCACCAGAAGCGCAATAAATTCTTAAGTTTTAATTAAAACTACCTCGCTGGTCTTGAGCAACTAGCTTCATATTTTCTGACTGACCGACTTCTTGACAATTCAAAAGTGCCTGTAAATGGTTTAATTGAAATAAATGCTTTGAGTTTGAGTGAGTTTGAGTTTGAGTTTGAGGTTGCAAGCTCAACTGCTGAGCATGAGGTCTTTGGTTTGATTCCCGGGTTGGTTGAGCAAAGTGTTATTGGGTTTTTCTATCAGGAAATTAGTAGCCCGGAGTCTGGATCTGTGCCCAGTTGAGGGTAATAGGCTCTCCCCCTATTACATGGTACTTAAACATAACTTCTTATACATTTTGGTAATTATACTATATAAAGCTCGATTTTATACTATATAAAGCTCGATTACCACTCACTGACTCACTGACTCACTGATTGACATAATTGTTCTCCCAGATGGTGAAGGGGGAGGTGGGTATATTTTTACAGATTCGTATAGAAGTAACTCTCACGAGTATGGGAAAAATCCCAAACCTCCCCTTTTCCACCCCACTCTCCCCCCTCCCTATCGTATCTCGGAAACTAAGAGTCCCGTGTTTTGTTGTTTTACGGATTCGTATAGAGGAGGCTCGGAAAAGTAAAATCCATTTTTCAAAGTTGCCCCCTTGCCCCCCTTCTCCCCCCCCCTCTAGGTAGATCTCGGAAGTTAAGAGACTTGGAACATTTTTTTTTTCAGATTCATATCAAGGGGCCCAGAGTTGGTCAAAATCATTTTTTAAAACTCCCCCCACTCCCCCCCTTCACCCCTCCCCCCATCGTATCTCGGAAATTAAGAAACCTGGGTTTTGTTTTTTTAGGGATTCGTATAGAGGAGGTTCGGAAAAGTAAAAACGATTTTTCAAAATTCCCCCCATTCTCTCCCCCTTCTCCCCCCTTTAGGCGGATCATCTCAGAAGTTAAGACTTGGAACATTATTATACTATATAAAGCTCGATTACCACTCACTGACTCACTGACTCACTGATTGACATAATTGTTCTCCCAGATGGTGAAGGGGGAGGTGGGTATATTTTTACAGATTCGTATAGAAGTAACTCTCACGAGTATGGGAAAAATCCCAAACCTCCCCTTTTCCACCCCACTCTCCCCCCTCCCTATCGTATCTCGGAAACTAAGAGTCCCGTGTTTTGTTGTTTTACGGATTCGTATAGAGGAGGCTCGGAAAAGTAAAATCCATTTTTCAAAGTTGCCCCCTTGCCCCCCTTCTCCCCCCCCCTCTAGGTAGATCTCGGAAGTTAAGAGACTTGGAACATTTTTTTTTTCAGATTCATATCAAGGGGCCCAGAGTTGGTCAAAATCATTTTTTAAAACTCCCCCCACTCCCCCCCTTCACCCCTCCCCCCATCGTATCTCGGAAATTAAGAAACCTGGGTTTTGTTTTTTTAGGGATTCGTATAGAGGAGGTTCGGAAAAGTAAAAACGATTTTTCAAAATTCCCCCCATTCTCTCCCCCTTCTCCCCCCTTTAGGCGGATCATCTCAGAAGTTAAGACTTGGAAAATTATTATACTATATAAAGCTCGATACTATATAAAGCTCGATTACCACTCACTCACTGACATAATTGTTCTCCCAGATGGTGAAGGGGGAGGTGGGTATATTTTTACAGATTCGTATAGAAGTAACTCTCACGAGTATGGGAAAAATCCCAAACCTCCCCTTTTCCACCCCACTCTCCCCCCTTCCTATCGTATCTCGGAAACTAAGAGTCCCGTGTTTTGTTGTTTTACGGATTCGTATAGAGGAGGCTCGGAAAAGTAAAATCCATTTTTCAAAGTTGCCCCCTTGCCCCCCTTCTCCCCCCCCCTCTAGGTAGATCTCGGAAGTTAAGAGACTTGGAACATTTTTTTTTTCAGATTCATATCAAGGGGCCCAGAGTTGGTCAAAATCATTTTTCAAAACTCCCCCCACTCCCCCCCTTCACCCCTCCCCCCATCGTATCTCGGAAATTAAGAAACCTGGGTTTTGTTCTTTTAGGGATTCGTATAGAGGAGGGTCGGAAAAGTAAAAACAATTTTTCAAAATTCCCCCCATTCTCTCCCCCTTCTCCCCCCTTTAGGCGGATCATCTCGGAAGTTAAGACTTGGAACATTATACTATATAAAGCTCGATTACCACTCACTGACTGACTCACTGACATAATTGTTCTCCCAGATGGTGAAGGGGGAGGTGGGTATATTTTTACAGATTCGTATAGAAGTAACTCTCACGAGTATGGGAAAAATCCCAAACCTCCCCTTTTCCACCCCACTCTCCCCCCTCCCTATCGTATCTCGGAAACTAAGAGTCCCGTGTTTTGTTGTTTTACGGATTCGTATAGAGGAGGCTCGGAAAAGTAAAATCCAGTTTTCAAAGTTGCCCCCTTGCCCCCCTTCTCCCCCCCCTCTAGGTAGATCTCGGAAGTTAAGAGACTTGGAACATTTTTTTTTTCAGATTCATATCAAGGGGCCCAGAGTTGGTCAATCAAAATCATTTTTCAAAACTCCCCCCTCTCCCCCCCTTTACCCCTCCCCCCATCGTATCTCGGAAATTAAGAAACCTGGGTTTAGTTTTTTTACGGATTCGTATAGAGGAGGCTCGGAAAAGTAAAATCCATTTTTCAAAGTTGCCCCCCTTGCCCCCCTTCTCCCCCCCTCTAGAGGTAGATCTCGGAAGTTAAGAGACTTGGAACATTTTTGTTTTCAGATTCATATCAAGGGGCCCCGAGTTGGTCAAAATCATTTTTCAAACCCCCCCCCTCTCCCTCCCCCCATCGTATCTCGGAAACTAGGTAGCGGTAAAGCGAAGCGTAGCGTAGCGTAGGGATAAGGTCACGATAGCTTTCCGGTGGTAGGTAGGTCCTGAGTGGAGCGAACCTGCGAGACCGAGTGGAGCAAAGGGGGGAAGAATACTAACATGGCGGACAGCGTTTTTGTTTGGGGTGCGTTTAAGTAAATTATTCAGTTTAAAATTGACTGCCTAAGGACCGAGTTCACGGACTGTCATTTGACCAATGTTTGAGTAATCGGCCGATGAATTCCTAAACATCGTTTATGCAGCCGGTTAAGTATTCACTGCTCACCACGAATATTTTAACCGTGATTATTAAATCGGGCAATCAGCATTCGCTCAAAGAGAATGAACGAATGCTATAAGTGTACTCATTTGCGAAGTCACGTCGTTAGATTTAGTCAACACGAGTTTTGGTGACATCTATATTTACTAGCATAAAATAAAACGCTTTCAACTTGAGAAGTTCGAAAACGCATTGGGATCATTATGCTAGCCTGTAGTGTCTAATTTGGATGGGTAATAACTTCACACCGCTGTCACTGTCAATGTAACAGACATAAGATTTAACGTGGGAGCAAATGAGACAGAAAGCATTATACAGTGTTTTTGTGTTTTTGAGTGTTATTGAGTGTTGTTGAGTGTTGTTGAGTGTTGTTGAGGGTTGTTGAGTGTTGTTGAGTGTTGTTGAGTGTTGTTGAGTGTTGTTGATGAGTGTTGTTGAGTGTTGTTGAGTGTTGTTGAGTGTTTTGAGTGTTGTTGAGTGTTGATGAGTGTTGTTGAGTGTTGTTGAGTGTTGTTGAGTGTTGTTGAGTGTTGTTGAGTGTGGTTGACTGTTGTTGAGTGTTGTTGAGTGTTATTGAGTGTTGTTGAGTGTTTTGAGTGTTGTTGAGTGTTGTTGAGTGTGGCTGAGTGTTGTTGAGTGTTGTTGAGTGTTGATGAGTGTTGTTGAGTGTTGTTGAGGGTTGTTGAGTGTTGTTGAGTGTTGTTGAGTGTTGATGAGTGTTTTTGAGTGTTGTTGAGTGTTTTGAGTGTTTTGAGTGTTGTTGAGTGTTGTTGAGTGTGGCTGAGTGTTGTTGAGTGTTGTTGAGTGTTGATGAGTGTTGTTGAGTGTTGTTGAGTGTTGTTGAGTGTTGTTGAGTGTTGTTGAGTGTTGTTGAGTGTTGTTGAATGTTGTTGAGTGTTTTGGGTGTTGTTGAGTGTTGTTGATCACAACAAATCACAAAAGACGTTAAGCCGCGTCCCCACTAGAGCCATGCGGCTTAACGTCTTTTGGCGCGAAAACTGTTTGACGCGCTAAAATAAGAAAAAAAAAAGACTTATTTTGTTGGTTGACGTATTTTGTAGAAACAATTTTCTTGGTAAAGTTTAAAGTTTGGCGGTGTAAATCACAAGTTAAAATAAGTGATTCCAGTGACAATTATAGCAATTTATTAACAACAACTCCACAAGTGTAGTATAAAGCAGTATATATCACTCGAGGGTAAGTACAGATTACTAAACTCGTATGGTTTACGGCCCTCCGCTTCGCGTCGGGCCTCAAATGCACACTCGATTAGTAATCTGTGCCTTACTCCCCTTGGTGAATAAATAGCTATTATTACAAAATCCTATAAGTGCTAAGGATTACTGTCCAATTCTCAAAATTTTACAAGGGTAAGAAATACTCCTCAAAAACACGACCCCGCGAGCTGCTTGCAGCTCGCGCAACGCCCAAAATCTAGTTTATTATATATCCTTGGAGCCATTACAAAAACACTGTTCCTAAATAGTGCAGTTTTAGACCCAACTGTTTGTAACCGGTCACAACGGCGCTGGCTACTGTTATGTTATGTTTTTAATTCAGCATGATTGTAGTAAGCAGATAGGCTATTGAAGTGCCTGATGAGTGCCTGGATACGTCTATAGACGTACTGTAAATGATCGGCATATCTTTTTGGTAGCTTTTGTCAATGCAATAGATTTTTGATCTTTCCATCGTTGTTATCGTTGTCACTGACAAAATGTTCTCATGTAACTCGTACCGACTCGTGACTCTAGGTGTCTCAAAACAGGCCAGTCGGTGTTAGATCTATGCTTGTCAGAAACAAGGGGTGTTCATTCTTTTAGGGTGGTTGGGTTTTTTTTTTTAATTTTTCTGTATAGGAAATCATCAAATGACCCGTCCCGCTCTGGGTGGAGCGGAAGGAAGTGTCAGACTCTTACTGACTAAAACCCACCCGTGTTCCTTCCTTAGCCCTTTATGTTCCGGGCCAGCGGTAACCCTTTCGGACAATCCCGCTGTGGTTGGGTTATCGCACTTTGTTTGAAGTAGAGTTACTGATCCTCATTACTCTATGGTGGTACCTTTATGGACAATTAACTTGAACTTAATTGCTTTATATTCGATACCCAATTGTTTTATAAAGATGTCTACTGAATGTGAATGAAGGACTTTAATTTACTTTATTTGTGGCATTTTTGCGCTAATTAAATTCTTGTTTTGAAGTTTTTACTATTATTGCTTTTTAATTTAGTTTTTCAATATTTCTAACAATTTTATTTAAACTATTTAGAGCTTTAGACAGAAATATACTGAATTTGATATGCCAGGTTTAAAAAACTTGGGTATTTGTCTACTTAAAATTTTGTCTAACCTCTTTGTTTCAGAGTGTAATTCTCTTATTGATAATGTTATCATCACTATTATGACTTGTGTTCATCCAGGTCTTTCCATTCCCTTTTAAATTTCCCAATATTCAATTGCGATACCTTAACACCTTGACAAATAAATAAAAATGAAGTGTCTCTTTGCAATATCAAAATACCACCTTTTTAATAATTTTATATGAAAGTATAGTAAAAAAAAACTGTACATAGGATAACAAAAAAGAAAACAATTTTAAAAAAATTGTTTTTCTACCAGTTTGTTCCGGCTAATCTGCGAAACGGCTGAACCGATTTTGATAAAATTTGGTATGGGGATACTTTAAACTATGGGAAAGACATAAGCATACTTTTTATCTATATGCCACGCGGGCAAAGCCGCTGCCGGAAGCCAGTAATAATACAATAAAATAAAAGAGTAAAAACGTCTTTTATTTTATTAGTTCTGATTAAGTGAAGCAATTTGAAAACCGTAATCAGAAGTTGTAATCATCGACTCTCAGAATCTTCCACTTATACAATTACCAACATTGTATTTTATAAAGCCCCGATGCGTGAAGTAATACATTTTTTCTTAGAAGAATGCTTAAATAGGAATATTACAAGGTGTTAGTAAGACATTAGCTGTTTTATTATTCATGTATGTGGCTATGTTCACGATATTTTAACTTAACAGGGCCAATTGAATGCTAAAGTCGTTTGATGGTATGTTCATGAGTTCTATTAAATTGTTGAAGGGGATTATAAAGTGTGAGTGCTATTTCCATCTTTTATTATTAGTCTGCATTACGTTGTAAGTTCTATATCTATTGTTGTAAAATGCACCACTTGAGGTTTTTCTAAGAAATACATTAAATGTCGAAAGTCTGTCTACATATGTAGGTACTCGTAGTCTAGGTGTTTCTGTTATATTTTACCTCGTCTGAAGCGGTGTCGGTTACGGTAACAGTGGCGCGAGTTCAATAGTTTTTTCCATCTCAAGAAATGTCTAACGCGCCTAATGAAGTTTTAATAAAAAAAAAATTGGAGACTTGAGACATCTCCAACCCACACTGGGTCTGCGTGGTGGAGAGGGAGAGGACCTCTCACCGAGAGGAGGTCTGTGTCCCAGCAGAACGTTATAACGTTCAACCTTACGATCAACCTATTTTTTTTCATCAAGCATCAGACTTTTACCATCCTCTTGTTTTAGGTAAAGTCCACATATTTTAAACCCTAAGTACATCAAATTCGTTTTATATTATGATCCAAGCCATCATTCTTCATAATCCCACGATACACGAGTCCAAGTGAGGGGAAAACTTTAAAAAAGATAAACAATCTCTAAGCCAAAGGATTCCCAGATAAAAAATACACCAATTATTTTGATTTGCGATATGACAGAGCATAAACTATCTAATATAAACAGACATGTACCCCAACCCGCTGATTTCTCCACGCTTTCATACATACCCACATTTCAACCTATTCAAAGCACTCACGTTCTTGCTAATGGTTTTGAAGGATCGGCTTTGTGTACCGCGGCCCTAAGCTCTTTGTACCGCGTTATTTATGTGGCGAACCTATTAATACTCATTATTATAACAGCTGTGAATTCCCCTATACGTGTACCGACGACTGGAACGCTCACTTTGTCACAGCCTTAAATATTTATGTGCAAACTTTTGTTACACTGTGAATTTTAAATTTGGGATGTAGGCTATCTTGTTACGCTGTGACAGAGTGTAAGGTATGAACGCCTGTTATGCAATATGTCATAAGCCATTTTGTAAAGAGCAGAAAGATCGGCTTTGTTGCACAAAGTGCCGTCGAGGTGGCGTGAGTGATGTTTTACCTTTTGTGTCGCGGCACACATTTCACATGTTAATGTCTTCTGAGAGCTCTAAATTATTTATTTAATGGTGGTCATAATTTCTGTTGCGTTAAGATATTTTGAGGAGATGAAATATGTAAAAGTAAAAAGTAAGATTTCACATATTGCTTACTCGCATTGTTTATTTCTTTTCTCGTAAGAGAATCTTGAAAGCCGCGCTTGGTGTTTTATTAACGACCCTGTTTCTTTTAAAGTTAATTGATTTGAAAAACAATTTTCACTTTAGAACCTAGTCACAACTTGTACACCATCTTCATACAATTATTTTAAAGTACACCAAGATCCCCATTACAACAAAACCAATTAATTCAGTACGTATTACTCATAAACCCATCTCCATTAAACCCACTCACCACACAACTTCCGAAATACCACGTCATAATATCCCACCCTCACACAGCGTGAGGATATTCAGCGTCCAATATCACGAGCAATAAGCGCCCGACTGCGCTCGTCACGTGTAATCGCACATATAAATCAGCCATTATCTCGCCTCTCGAAGGCAACAGTACAAAACGGTGACGCCAACAAATGACCGCCATTTTTCCCCAGCAGCCGTGGCGGAGGACTCTGTCAATATATCCGTGAGGTAGGGTCGAGTTACGGCGAGGAACGGATGGTAACTGGAGTTTTCACCCTATGAATGATCGTGTCGTTTTGATTTGGCGCTGATTATGATGCTGACTAAAAGCGACGTAAATAAAAGTTCTGAATTTGTTTACTGACAAACAAAACGAGAGAGAAGCGGTGATTGTTAAAAGCTGTAAATAAAAGACTATGTGTGTCCCAAATACGCTGTCTTTCCAGACTACATTTTTAAATCGACAGGAAATAAATCCTAATTAACCCCTGGGTTTAAAAATGTAATCTGAACTCCATTTAAACCTTTGTCTTTTATTTACCTTTGCCACTTCCTTCTTCTAAGGAAGAAGAAAATGAAATCTGCAGTCGCAACATTCGCAACTTTTTTTTTATCTCCAGTCCTGCCATTTTCGCGAGCCCGCGCGTACTCCTTACAGTTTTGACGGAATCTATCCAGCTCATCCCGCTATAACACGTGGTCTGCCGCGACCCCGTCTCACTGTCTCAGGGCAGCAGTGCCAACAGTTCTGGGCTATTTGGGCCCACATTTGTCTGACAAGCGGCAGACATGTCCTGCGCAGTCGGATTAAGTTGGGCAGCCTATTGAGCCACGTCAGCTATCTTTGTTTTCGAACGCAGTATTGTGTTTCGAACACGATCCGTTAATTTAACGGCTAGTATACTGCGCTCCGTTGCTCGTTGGCAGACCTTGAGTTTGGACTTCTGGATGTTAGTCAAAGACCAAGTCTATGTACCATATGTTAAGACAGAAAGAATACACATGTCCATGATTCTGCGTTTCAATCCCATAGTTCCTTCTACGACCAGTAACTCTTCCAGTCCTTTTCCATTCTGTTCATGCTCGTTATATCCTTGTACTTTTGAAGCAGCCAAAACAATTATTTTTGTTGCAGTATACTTTTGTTTCGCATAATAAATTGTAAATAATGATCGTTATTTATGAAGAGTTGAGTCTTGAATGATTATTTGGCAAATGGTAGCCAATATGTGTTGTCGTCGGAATGTATCATTGTCAAATTGAAAAATGTTATTGTCGCTCTTTACGAACGACAAAAGTGCTTTATTTCTGGATTTTTATCAGTCGTTTCTTTGGCAGAGTGTACTTACACACACACAAGACAAGACACAATACCATACAGAAGAGGCCATTATGATAATATAACTAAAAATAAATGACGGAAGACATCCGTCTGTCAACACTTCATTTACAGTAATGAATTGAAGGAGCTTCTTGTTATAAAAGATGAACATATGGGTAGGTATTTACTAATAATAAACTATATATATATTGTTTTATTAAATAAGAAGACATCCACAAAATGGTATTCCATTTGCAGATATTAAGATTATAATTATTTATCCAGTAAATAACTAACTACTACAAAAGTGACTAACTAAATATACAAATAAGTACAAAAACAAAAGGACACTGAGGCGTCTAAGTGCTCGTCCGCATCGCTGTCATCCGAGAACGTGCCCAGAAGACTGGCAACATTGCCACGTTGAATGGCAATGCAAATTCTTGGGCCAAAGAACGACTCAGCCACTTTACATAAGATCGAAACTACAAAGATTTTGAACGTTTTTAAATAGACAGGAACAAGAATATGACCTTCTGATGTGTGGCCATGAAATCAAAGTTAGCTAACCCACTACCCGCTATCACCGGCACCCCTGCCCGCGTTGCCCCATCTGCCGCCCTAACCACTGTTATATTTTATTTGTACGATAAATTACTTTTTATTACACATATTTTGTCGTGTTATAATAACTAATGTACTCTCTCAATTCGCTTGTAATGCTGCGTAGCGATATTTTTGTTATTTATATCTCCTTTTTATTGCTTTCACCCCCTCCTTTGTTTGATCGACGACGGTTAGAGATTTGATTTTTTTTTTGTAAATGGAAACTTTTTTGTTTTCAATTTTTACTTTAGCAGCGCGCCTGGCTCGATCACGTTATGGTTAACAAAAAGCAATCAGAGAAAAGTAGTCAAAAGTGGCGATTATTATATTATATACCACTAACTAAACAGTTGATTATTTTTAAGACTAACTTACGACCAATATTTTCAGTAATAAAAGTTCCATTTATTACTTTTATCTGCACGACAAAATAATTTTATTTTCTCATCACTCAATCAACTTAGCCTATCGTAGTCTACTGTGCTGGATATAGACTTCTCCAGTGCTGCGTCACAATACCTGTCCTCCACTTCCATCATCTTATCACTCACGTTCTTCTTAAGCCATATGCAATTGTTGTGAAATCTAGTGCGAACTAGGCTTACAAAATTAGCCATTTGTCTATCTATTTCCTTAATGTTGCATTTAACATTTCCATCTAAATGTTTCCAAGCACTATTTCCTCTTATTTTGTCTGGCAAGGTGCACCTATTTCTCCCCAACGGTAAAATAGACGTAAAGATGTCTACAAAAGTATGATATGCAATAAAGGGAACGAGCGCAATGCCTATACGAAAGCTTAAACAAATAAACATAAAAACAGTAATAAACTTTAAACTAAGAATCCCATAATCCACCACCCCTATGTTCAAACTGTTCCAAGATCTAATATGAGAAGACAGAAGTTTCACTCTCACCAAACAAAAGCTCATAATAGAGCCTATAAAATTTATAGTAGATGTAACGAAGGTCCACACTCTTCTCTTTCATACAAATGATAATATTTACCAGTAAACACCACCTCTTCTATTATCTAACTCACTCGACTGTCCCGTTGGTCTCGTGGTCGTAATCGCGACTGCTGAGCGTGGGGTCCTGAGTTCGATTCCTTGGTCTCGGGCAAAGTGTTATTGCCTTTCTCTCTCCGATCATGTCGGATTGCCGTCTCATCGGACAATGAGAGTAAGGGAAGATAGAGTGCACCTACCTGTGTCTGCGCGCACACTTGTGCAGTATAATATCTGCCCCGCCGATTGCTGGTCTCCGCTGAGATTGGTCGCCATGGCTGAAATTCGGTCTGGAGGACTCTTATCTAACTCACCAAAGGTAACATACAATCAAAGGGGAATCCAAATTCACAACCTCATGAAACATTTCTTAACGTGTAGCCTTCATACTAAGTTGCAGCAGTAGTAGACGTAAGCTCGAGGTTGAATTGGATAATAGTATCCAATTTAAGCTCGATTTTGGGGTGTGATGGCGTGCATCATTTAAAGATAAAGACACAATATGATATTTTTAACTCTTGATAATAGTCTCTGCTTTGACATTTAACATTGTGTAAATTGTTTTATCACCACTGCTCGAAAAGGGTGACGAAAAAAAAAAATTCAAAAATTCCAAGATTTGTGATATGTACCAGCTCGCACTAGACCCGCGTGGTGGATTATTTACCCACTCCCTCTTACAGAGAGGAGGCCTGTGTCCCAGCAGTGAGAATATTATAGCTGATTATGTATTGTCATTTTATTATATTCTCATGGAGTTACGGTTACATTGACTGGTTTACTATTGTACTGTTCGGATCTTCTGCAAATATCCATGTGGTGTTGCCAAGTTTCTATCCTCAAAGGCATGATCTTTGTTGTTCAATACGTCTCGCTCGCATTCGCATTATGTTCGCGGCCGCTCGTAAAACTTCGACAAATTCAAATACTGCGTAATGTTGTAGTTACTGTTCATCGATTGTCGATAAATGTTACTTTTGTTAGGTACACACGAGCCACGGAACGTGGCTAGTGGTCATGAGATACATAGATTAGAAAGAGAGAAGTGAAAACAATGATTGTTTGTTTTCTTCTCTGTCTTTCCTGCATATTGTGTCTAGAATTCTAAAATAAACTAAACTATTTTATAATATTTAAATTACCATTTCGTTATCGCCATTCAACTATCACAAAAACTGGCTTTGTAATAAAACTTATCTGAATACCAATGTCACATTACATTTTGATAGTTATTTTATTTTATATCATGGCGTCATCTGTATATTCAGCTCATTGGTTTCATAAATTGTACGCTATGTACTTACGCTGTCCTTCAGTAAACATGTTGTATCTCATAATTGCGCTCAAAAAATATGACAAATGATCTTCATCCACAATTTTGTTATAATCACCATTGCGTCAAAATATTTTTTCAGATTCACGATACATTAAACGTGAACATTAATCGTGTCGTAATTGCTTTATATAAGTACATTAATCATAATATTATGAGTGCGTTCATTAATCATACTTGTAACGTTCCCATTAAAATATATCATTTTTTAATGTTAGTCGTCAAAGTTTAATTTTTGGGACAATGTTTTATGAGGTTAATGTATAAAAGGCTTTCAGAACATCAAAACTAATAAAGACTTCACAGAAATGCGCAATATTTCGTGAATAAAATAGAAATTAGATATCTGCCTGAAAAAGTATCCAGTGACAACGAAATAAAAAACAAAATGACTTAAGGGGGATGCGCTACGTTGTCCATGAAATTCATATAGGTAATCTTATTGATTGATATTTCCGAAAAACTCATTCAATAGGATTATATGAACTTAGAGGGTTGTATTGATGATTTTAATTATTATGATTCTGTAAATACATACTTGTTACGCTCGCGAATCACATTTTGTTCAACACACAACCTGACACGGACCTGTAAATTTCAAAAAACACAAGAAAATTAGAATTTCGCGGACCACCAAGCGCATCCCCCTTAATAAGAACATAACAGGCATAGGAATGTCCATAGATTTGCATAGAAAAGAAAAAAGCGATGATAAAATACTCGTAGGCTATCGATAAAATGAAATACATATTTGCACATCACTAGAGAAACGAAAAATACTGTTATTGCGATGGTCGGTGAAAAGAGTTCGTACGTTTTAAAATGTAGTGAAAATTTAGTATTACGGTAATAGCTTTTATTGTATTGGGGCATATAAATATAGAAGAGAGTTCTTTCGTGAATAAAACTTGGCTATTCTTTTAGTATCTTTATGAGGGTAGTTTCAGCTACATACGAAGCCTTTTACTACCAGTATTGTATATGTACTGGGATATTCAGAACTAATGTCTTGGATGATAATGGGATCCATTTTAAAATCAGTTAATTAGATTTATAATCTTATTATTTTAAACATCTACAGAATTATTAAAAAGAGGCTATTTTTTGATAAACTAAAATCTTGTGCAATTATACGTTTTAAAACGAACCTAACCACACAAATAAAATAGAGACTTAGAAGTGATGTCATTTGATTAAAAGAAGCGGTACAATTAGCACCATTTATCTCTATGACGATGACGGTTTAAAAGCAAAAAAAAAGTTAAAGATAAGTACAGTTTGTATATACACCATACCATCTATGGGCTGATAACCATCTAGGTATTAGTTCAGTGCAACTTCACACCAAACAACATCAGCGTCCACCTTAATACTCCACAAACTAAACGCGACACCCTTATCACCACTGCCTTAAGCAGAATTAATACCTACAAATATTCCAACTTACATTTATAACGATATCCTCAAAGTTCCGCCGATACGTAAATAAATTGAAATGATGCGGAGTACGGGCGTCGAGACAGGGTGATATGTGTGGCGTGCCAGTGTAATGGCCGCTATCCATCTACTGGCAACTGTAAGGGGACGAGAGTGATTTTTCATTGGGACACTGGTGTAATGCACGAACTTAAAAGTTTTGCGTTGATATGGGCTGGCTTGTGGATTTGTTTGTACGGATTTTTGTGGAGATTACACCAACGTTGGCGATGTCTTCCTCTTGTGTTGGATTAACTTGCTAATTTTGCCCAACGTATTCTTTGCCCATATCGCTCGATATAATATCACTCTATGAAATGCGAGACTATAGTTTATTTGCATGGAGTTAAATACAGAATTTGTGGGTAAAGTTGTAGCATTTTTCCAATTAATAATTCAAGAAAATCTAAATATAGAATCTATACTAATATTATAAAGCTGAAGAGTTTGTTTGTTTGGTTGAACGCGCTAATCTCTAGAACTACCAGTCGGATTTGAAAAATTCTTTTTGCATTTGATAGCCCAATTCTTGAGGAAGGCTATAGGCTATTTAACATCACGCTATGACCTTTAGGAGCCGAGCAAAAAGAAAAAAGTTGGACAGAACGCAAAGCAAAAACGAAGTAATAGCGCGGGCAGGCGATGCGATGCGACGGGGTGGGTCGGAGTAACAAGAAATTTCACGCGGACGAAGTCGCGGGCAGAAGCTAGTTATTGATAATACTCTACATTTATTCATGTTCATAAGAATACACGAAGAAAAGACTGCAGGTAGCATATTTTCAAAAATAAATATTAATTTTATCATTTAACTATGTAGCTATCGGCTATAACGTAAATCTAAGGCACAAATCAAATTTAATTCACACAAATCGCAACAGGACCGTAACGGTACAGGGACATGTGCAAACGCAAATAAATCGCAACGATTTATTAGTCGCACAATCCGAGAGCGATATAAATAATGATAATAAAGGATGAAAGAATAAAATAACATGCGTTTGTAACGCAATGGAAAATGGATGTTGCTGTGATTTGTACTGGCTAGTTTTTTGGAAAAGTTCTAGGTTAAGTAGGGATTATTGTTTTTTTTTTTTAATGAAGATTAAGTTTAAAAAACGTATGTTCTAATGTATTTCGGTATTCAAAAATTAAGGTAAATTAATGTTGTTTTTAAGTCATCTTTTATTTATGTAAAACTTGTGTTTTTTGTCTATTTCATTATTATTAGCAGCGCCCCGCGGTTTCTCCCGCATAAGTGTCGATTCCGTTCGAATATCGGGATAAAAACTATCCTATGTCGGTCCCGGGACTCAAACTATCTCTACACCAAATTTCATTTAAATTGGTTCAGCGCTTTAAGCGTGAAGAGGTAACAGACCGACAGACAGACAGACACACTTTCGCATTTATAATATTAGTATGGATTGGTGAAACCATGCAAGACATACGTTCTATTAGATTCACAATTATACACAGAGGAAGTAAACAACAACGAGCGAGAACAGCGGTGCTATTCTGTAAAAATCTCACCGTGAAAACTTAGGTGAAGTGAGCGTGGAGTGAGCTGTCAATAGTGTATTCCTAGCAAAAACAAACTCACTTCACTTAAGTTTTCACGGTGATATTTTTGCAGAATCGACCGGCAGTAATAATAATCGCATGTCGAACGTCAAACCAAACAAAACAGCCACAAGAAAACACGAAACAAATCAACACAAATGACAATCGCAATTGAAATAATTTACCCTGCAACAATCATAATACAATACTTAGATTACGACACTGATAACAGCTCGACAGTAAATTACATTGTCGTCGGTGCAATAAACAATAATAAATCAATCAATCTCTATTCCAACGATCCGAACTGTCAGCAAAACAAGAAAGTAATTGACGTAATTACGCGTCGACCTCAGAAAACATAAATCGTTTGACCTTAGAACTGAACCTGGGACCTTGCGCAGTTGCTCTCAAGTTGGTTGACGTCATTATACGAAGTGTCACTACACCAGCCATTAATGACGCTCATGAATATTGGATGTGTTTGATTTTATTATTGGTTTTTCTTTCGAAATGTTCCACATCTTATAGAGGCAATCTTAATTGTATGTGCACACAATTTAGCTATGACCGCTATTAACATACATTGTTAGTAGCGTTCATAAGTTGTGTAGGCTCTCCATGGAACCCATATCTGATGTCCACTTTAGATAATTTCTTTATTTAGATAATTTCTTTATTGTGTATTTATAATTTCTTTCTTGTGTTGTCTTGTCGCGGTTGATCCGTGGATCAGTGACCATCTTTACATACTCCTCAGTGCCTCGGAAAGCACGCCGTTGGTCCCGGCTGTCATTCGTGGATCTTTTATAGTCGTTACGTGTCGTCAGACTCCCGAAAGTCTGAAAACCAGTCTTATCAAGGGGTTTCGTATTACCCAGTAATTGGATTGTGGAGGTCAGATAAGCAAAGTCGCTTCATGTAAAATACTGAAACTCAGCTGCATCTGTTTAGACTGGAAGCCGACCCCAACATATGTAATTGGGAAAAGGCTAGGCAGGTGATGTCGATACTGTAAATATACGAGTATATGACCCTAAGATAATAGATTCACATTATCGTTAGCACACAGGCAGTATCAAGTTAAAACAAATAGCATATCCGGTTCCCCCAAAACCCACGTGTAACGACCAGGCATTTATTCAAACGTCCATCAATAAAATTTTACTGCGACATAAAAATATCAAATGCTAGGGTGTCGTGATGGATGGTGCGGACATAATTGGCCGTCCCCTACATGTTAATGAATCGTGCGTAATGAAAAATGATTGTGCAACCGTGTCGGGACATGTCCGGTCGTGCTGTAATGTATGGTCACACTAGTTCGTGTAACGAATCGAGTTACAAATGGCACTGTTTGAAGTGTTTTTGGAAGTAGTGCCAGAGGGGAAGGGTTGTAAATGATGGATTGAAGAATATTTAAGTGGACGCAGATGTCCTTTCTTGAGCCAATGATAAGCTTTTCATGATGTGGTAGATTTGACAGTCCCAAAATTTACGACAGAAATAGGATAATTCAAATATTCCAATTTCCTTATTTTTGACAACACAGTTTCTATTGAACTAGTACATATTTGAACTGTAATGGCAACAGCCATAACCATTAGGAAACACTAGCTGTTGCCCGCGACTTTGCCTGCGATCCAGGATAAAAAGTAACCTATCTCCTACTCCGGCTTATGATTTACCCATGTGCGGAATTTCATCTAAATCCATTCAGCCGTTTTTGCGTGAAAGCGTAACAAACAAACAAATATACTTTAATAATATACTTTATTAATATACTTTCGCATTTATAATATTAGATTGATTTAAAAAACGGTAATATTTCTGACAGATAGGAAGTTAGAAACTGCAGGAAAAACTTTATAACCAACAACATGTACTATATTCAATAATTTAATAACACTATACGACGGTAAATTACAAACCAGTCCTATAAAATTAAACTCATTTATAATCTCCCTTCACGAGAAACCGTTAAAAGTTAACGCACGATTTGCAAACCCCATAAATATTGTACTAATATTAAAACTAGTCGTATATTTTGCATGGTAGATAGCGATGACCATGGCCCCATAAAGCGTATGATGACAAAGTGCCACCATAACGAGGGATCCCCCGATATTTTTACGTGCTGGCGCATTTTACGCCTCTTACATTAGGTGGGGTGTAAGTGAGAAGATCATAGCGGTGGTGCTAAGTCAGCGTTTTCAAGAGGGTAAAAACTTTACAGTCGTACGCAACTAGGGGTTTATTTATAAACGATTATTAAAGTTAAGTGACGTTTAAACGTCAAAAATGTTAACGTTGTGGTTAAACAGTTGCTAATCAATACTTAACTTTATGCAACATATATGGAAAAACTTTAAGTGTTTAGTTGGAAGGACTCAGTTTCAGTTTTTTTTATGACATTGATTTTTACAATCTGTGACTACAGTAACTAGTAGTAAAATTCTAGGAAAATCATCTACCTTTACAATATTTATAAACATGTGAGCACCATGTATCTCACATAATTGATTTACCTGTCATTGCTTCATTTTTAATTCTTTTTACTTTTTGTGGTAGACTAGTTTTAGTCTAGGTGCATCGTCTTCACATATAATTATATTAGTATACAATACCTTGTAAAACATTTTAAAAGAGTAACGGTGGAGTTTCTTGCCCATTCTTCTCCATACGAACACTACCTTTTGGAAGGGGCGACTAGAATAAATTCAATTTTACTGTAAGTTTTGACGTTCAAATGTGCCTTTAATGTGCATGTGTGTATTTGAAATAAATTATTTGACTTTGATTTTGAAAACAATCCATCAATAGCTTATAAAACTCGAGGTAACTTGAGGTCACTCTAGTATGCTTTTAAAAATGAAAATGTGGATTCAGTGCTTCTGTCTATTGCAGTTTCCCTAACTAAATCCTACTAATATTATAAACGCGAAAGTTTGTGAGGATGGATGGATGGATGTTTGTTACTCTTTCACGCAAAAACTACTAAACAGATTTTGTTGAAACTCTACAGTAATGTAGCTTATACATCAGAATAATACATAGGATACTTTTTATACCGATATTCCCACGGGATCAACACTTATGCGGGTGAAACCGCAGGATGATATTAGTAAGTATGTATGTTTGATACTTAAAAGTATGGCGTATGGTTCATGTTTGAATGCATGTTAAACCCCAGTGAGGCCTGAATAAGAAAAAGGTTAAAAATAAGTAAGTACCATGAAGAAAATTTTAGCCTATGGCGAAAAATGCAATAAATAGATGTTACCTTATAATCTCGCTTGCGCTTGTGACTTGGTCCAGATGAGCTACTGTCAAATTTGGCAATAAAAATTGCTTTTATGTATAATGCCCATTTATACCACCATTCAAACATAGTGGTGAGCACCATTTGAGTTATGGGTACTGGGGACGTATTTATTACTACGCTTTGTGGGCATAAGTCTTTAGTCGGATAGTGGACAACGCTGAAATAAACAGAGTACTTAGTGAATAGTTTTCACTTGGTCTTGTTGGTACTGCAGGGTCCTTTCGGTAGCTCACCGTCCGATCAGGACCAGGCCCGTGCCGGACGGCGCGTACGTGTTCCACGCGCACCTCAAAGATATGTCTGCGTCAGTGAAGGGGCCCATTAGGGCCGAAGCCTGCCGGTTCAGCGGGATTGTCCGAAAGGGTTACCGCTGGCCCGGAACATAAAGGACTAAGGAAGGAACACGGGTGGGTTTTAGTCAGTAAGAGTCTGACACTCCCTTGCGCTCCACTCAGGAGGGGTCACTTGATGGTTTCCACACCTCAAAAAAAAAGGGTCCTTCCGTTTTTTTGTGTCACATAAGGATGACTAATTGCTCATGCCGTGGTTACTGAGCAAGCTGATTCTTAAGGTAGCTGGACTGCCTGCTCAGAGAATAAGCACATAAACCGCATATTTCCCTTTGAATTACATTTCCATTCTCTAAAGAAGAAACACAGTTAAAACTTATCAAGACTGCTTTGTTGGTCTAGCGGTGCTGAGTTCGATTCCCAGATCGGGAGATGTATTAATAAGTTTTTCCAAGAGGAATTTCTAATTTCTCAGTAGCAGCCTGAAGTCGAGATTTGTGCCCGATTGAGGCAATAGGCTGGTCTCCTTGTACAGATGCTAGCACATCAAGCTACTACAATCTGTCAAATTTCTTTAATAGATTTATAACTTTATTGCTAAAGCATAAGGTTCAAAGTTGATTGGGTAAATTTGACAGTTTCGGGTAGCTTGATGTGCTGGCGTCTGTACATGGGATCACACTATTACACTAATATTATAAAGGCGAAAGTTTGTGAGTGTGTGTTTATATGTTTGTTACTTCTTCACGCTCAAACGGCTGGACCAATTTTTATAGAATTTTGTATGGAGGTAGCTGACATATTTTTATCCCGATATTACCACGGGATCTAAACTTATGCAAGTAAAACCGTGGGGCGCTACTAGTTTTAACATAATTGCCGAAATCTAGGTGAACTATAGGTTCACCTCTTTGGCAGAGGTGAATACAGGCGTGATGTTATGTGATCTAAACAAGAAAATATCAAAAGATTATGAAAACATCAATTTCAATATAATAACTTCCCACATAAAGTTAATAAACACACCTCATAGAGCCGAACTACAAAACGATTGAATCCAACAATACTTTACAATCGAATACATAATTCATACAATTCTGTTAAGCTTTCGACAATTTTATCGATACGCCCCGGGACAATGTTAATTTATATATCGATGTTTGTCGGCGCTTTGTGTTAAATGATGCTCGATTAATTTTATCGAGTTTTGAATCGATTATAAAATGTGAAAGCGCATCTGTCGTGACTGTGAAGGGTGTGGTTATTAGTATTTATGGTAATGTTTTTATTTGTACGTGAATATAGCTTGTTTAGAAATAGAACATTCATTTGATTAACACTAGTATAACTGAATTCCAATTCCAAAATTAATTGAATGAGAGTTTATATTATGGTACACATTTGGGGGTTGAATTAATTTAAGATGGAAATCAGTATCCAGCTTTATATCAACTTTTTGTTTAATCTTCAGTAAAAGAAAAAAAGAGAGAGAGAACAAAACCCTTGTAAGGTTCTATGATGGCGATAGAGCTTCCGTAGAAGTTCATACAATTTTAATGTTTCATGAAGTGGTTTGAGGTACTTAATATTTTGAACTAAAAGCATTTTCATTGTTAATGTACAGTCCCCTACAAATGATCAGATACAAGCTATTCAAAAGTACAGACGCCAGCACATCAAGCTACCCGAAACTGTCAAATTTTCCCAATCAACTTTGAACCTTATGCTTTGGCGATAAAGTTGAAAATCTATCAAAGAAATTTGACAGATTGTAGGAACTTGATGTGCTGGCGTCTGTACAAAAATAATCTTCATCTATCATTAACATCTGAAACATCGAACATCTTACATTACATCTTCCTCCCACACATAACCTAAATCTTAAAAATCAATTTACAGTCAATAACCTCGTTACGTCTCGTCTGTCAAATCGTAACAACATTTAGGAACCCCTTATTTTCGTATCCAATTCGTTCGCATCAAACGGCCCGACAAAATGCTAATTCGAACGACTGTTTGACATAACAAAATCTGAAAGGAGAAAATTCAAATTGGATCACGTCACTTACTCGAAGACGTAACAGTGAGAATATAGCGGCCTCCCTCTCGCAGAATTAATGACTAAAGTCGGATTCAGCTGCGACGTTTTTTTTGGCGAAATCTTGGCGCTTGGCGAAAGGATGGTCATTAACACGCTTGCCTCATGAAAGTTAAATTATTGTTTAAGTGGAATTGGGTTTTTTATCGCTTGGCCTTTTTTTAAATTATGGCGTGAGGGAAATTTTTGAACAGATTCAGCAGCTGGATTGGGTTTTGATGCCATATTATACCCAGAAAATTGCTTTAGTATCTGAGTGTTGAAACATCATTGACCATTCTGTTAAGCTGATTTTTGAATTTAATTCTGTCAATTTCTGTCAAGTGTGTTATTACCAAAATTATATACATAAACATAAGTACATAAACTCAGGCCTTCATCCCTTGAGGGTAGGCAGAAACCACATAACGTCACCTGCTACGATCCTTACGGTTAAGGATATTTATTTTCTCAAAAGAATTACAATTCACTTAAAAAGAAAACATAAATAGGTTTAGAACAATGTTATCCTTACATACTCCTTTTGCCCCGTTTACCTTCATACATCTGGGGGCCTAAAAAGGCCACTATAGCAGAATCATAAAAGGATAACATGACGAATTATATATAAGGCGAAGACAGTCCGTGTTTTTCTTTTTTTCGCTGCACTACGTAGGTATAATCAAAGATATTGGGATTGGATTTGGATTAGCTTGATTGGTATTTTAGCACAGAAAAAAAAATAACTGAAAAATCCTTCGCTAATAGGATCTGATACGATTAACTTAACAGTTAGCTGTCCATTATGATTCATAATGTTATCCTTTTATGATTGCCAAAACTTGCCAAAATTTAGGTCTCCTGGTCATACGTACGCCGCGCGCCGGTTGCGAGTATTACGCACCTGACGTTTCTGAAGAACGTCACCAATATGTCTTCCTAAGGCGTCCCCTCCTGGCGTTTTCACTCATATCTGCCTTGTAAATACCTTTTGTTAGTCGCCAAAACTATATTCTTAATTGATAAAATCGATCTTCAGAATAAGTTTTCACAGAACAATCTAGTTCCTGCATGAAAGTTATTGCACGAAATAGTACAGTCAGCAACAAAAGTCGATTAACACTTCAGTTTTTTAATCTCAGTATTTGAACAAAATATTAACACTTCAGTTTTTGTAATCTCAGTTATTGAGCAAAATAGTTGTTCAAAATTGCATTGCATTGTACTTCGGCTGCAATTTTGAACAAATATTTTGCTCAATAACTGAGATTAATAAAACTGAAGTGTTAATCGAGTTTTGTTGCTGACCATACCTACCTTATAATAGTAATAATTTATTTATTTCAGACATAATTCTAGTCCATAGATTCAAACTCATACATTTAAATTACTCATAAAATATAATATTAAATTCAAAACAGATAAAAAACCAGAATAAAATTTTGACGAATTAAAAATATAATAATAAGTAATTAAATTTGTCAAAAACAAAAAAAAAAAATATACCATCAGATTTTTCATCCAAATCTCATTGCCGATAGTCAAACAACATACTGACATCTACAAGATTTAAACTCATTAATTTAATCCTTCGACTTTCCATCAGTACCCACCCTTATACGGGCAATAAGATTATTATATTTGACAGGGTAATTCAGCGACACAGGCAGTGTCAGGCCAATCTTATTAGTCATGTAAATGAATATAGAATGAATCCATTATTTCCCAAACAAGCCTTAGGGTGGGGGCGATCATATTTTAGGGAAGGCGACCGAGAATTTGTATAGAGCTGTTTATACTTTGTTTGTAAACAACAAAGTTTTTAGGGAAAAGTATCGAGGCGTTTGATTTATAAACTGATTCAGGTTTCCTGTTGATTGCACGGAATACCTTGATAAATCATTACTTTTTACACGACTCATAGTTTTGTGATACCTACGTAAGTACGTACTTATTATTAATTAATAAAAAAATAATAATGCTTAAGACATTATAATTTAATTAACAATTACCAGAAGGCATTTCACTTAAAATAATAACATCACAAAATCACAGAAAACGAATAATCATTTTGATTATACAGCCTTGTCATATGAACCTGTGGTCTGTACCTACCCATTTACCCAAAACTTACGTGCGAGTTATGTCCGACGTGACACTGCTCAAAGTGACTCATTCTAAAAAAAAACAGACATTACACCTACCCAATTAAGTGACACCGACAGGTAATAACAGCTCCGTATGACACTTGAAACATTGAGTCGTGGCTATAATAAATGCTTTACCATATTTTCGAGTGTATTACGTGTTATTTATTGGCTTAAAATTGTACTCATCGCGTATATTATGTATGCTGGTAATTACTCTGCTAGCGCTCCCTTCTTGGGTCGTTCATATTGTGAGGTTGGGGCACAGGGTAGGGTATTACAGTAGGACAAGATTTTTAGGCCACATTTTTAGCCCTCTTTGACTCGTGTATCAAAATCAAAAGTCATGTATTCAAATTACGCTGAGAATCAGCACTTTTCGAACGTCAAAATTACATAAGACAGTCCTCCAAAACGACCGTCCTTTACGCCCTTCCCATTAATGAGTGTGTAAGAAATAGATACAAAAAATTAAATTATATTATATCCAAGAGCGATAAAATTTTTTGTTATGTTTTGTCCAGAAAAACTCCTATCGCTGAAAAGAAAATACATTTTATTTTAATAATGTCCATGAAGAAGGCACAGCACAAGCAAAAGTGGATAAATATGGGGAAGACCAGCAGTGGGACAATATAGATTAACGGAAAAAAATATCCACGGTCTAACTGTTATTCATTTACTATGGCTTCTTTAATTTGAATATCCAAGTTTGAACACATCTCAGCGCCCTCTTTCGAGCTCGATGACACTTCACTTTGTTGACAGGTCGGTGATTAATTCATATTTGGAGGGTAGACGTAGAATATTTATGCGCCATGTTATTTATAGTACTGGGGCTAGTAAAAAGTGGTGAATATGATTAAATTTTAATATCATTTTGGACGGGACCTTGTTTTTAGGGTAATGTTTTAATAAGAATACTGTTTTTGACGTGTGAGCTAACATTTGGTGTTTTATGTTGGTATAATAAAGTTGCTTTAAGCTCGTTTAATGTTTCTTTTTGACAGTAGGCTTTTTTATAAAACATAAGTTCCATTTGTTTAAAATGCTAAATAGTTAAGCTTTAAAGGGCTTTATTTATCTGGCTAATATACAAATATAGTATAAAGAATATCTTCATTATAGAGAATTAAAAGTTATGGAGTCAATTCGGAGAAGCTCAAGTGTAAGAAATGACAACAATGGGTTGACTGACGACAGCCTTCATCGAAAACCACAAACAACAGAAGCCTTTCGAATTCAAGCCCAGAGAGGAAAACCTTGCTTTGCTTGACAAGAATCATCATACTCAATAGTCCATTTCCATAAACCACAATCCCATACAAAATCAGTGCTAAAACCACCAACAACTGACAGCCATCAAAATATCCCTACACATCACAACTGCCAAACAATTACCACACCGCATGTACAGCACACAAAGTCTACAAGACAAGCGTCGCACCGCGATTACTCGCTATTAACCCGTAGCTAGCCCCCGTTTAATTTAATTAACACGCAACCGCACACCGTCCCGTTCTAATCCACGACTGAGCTCTACCTCTGTCTCTGTCCCACAGTAATATGCACACAGCCTTGTGGTCACCCGAGGCAGTTAACATGCTGGCCATTGTTTCGGAGATTTCAGTGGGCCACAAGGATAAACTTGTAGGATTAGTACATTTGTCGTGGTTGGGGTGAGAATCGGTTAGGGTTTGTGCGGATAAGTCTTGTTTAGGCTAGCGAGAAATTGGTGACGGAATGTGGGCTTTTGGTAGAGATTTGAGGATAGTTAGCAGGTTGTTGCATGTTTTTTTTTACACTGTGGCATTTAAGCATCTTATTGTATTGCCTTGCCATTGACGAATGCTGAATGGATGAATGATAAATGCTGATCTTCGCTATTTGTTTCAGATGGTTTACTACCAGCTACAGAGTTATATTCAGTGTATGGTTTGTTTTGAAATCCTTTGTCTTGGTACTATGCAGAGTAACTTACACTTTTCAAAAGTTCGACTACTGCAAAATTCTGCAAATTTTTATTTAGGATTGCTCTTGATAAATCAAACGCGTATAATTTTTTGTAGCAGGAAAGCTGAAATTTTAGCGCTGGAAAAACTGAACTAATTCTCTTGATGTTAGACGAAGGTGTGCAATGATCAGCATTAGACGTTAAACCTATCGCTTGACAACTCCTCAAAACAATAAATCATCCCCTAGACTTTAATCTATAAATGATATTACACTTCTCAAAACTAAAGCCACAGCCGGTCTCCCCACAAACGTCTGGAGCTCCTACCATGTGGAAGACTATGCGGTCGACCCTTAATGTGGCCCGTATTAAATTCTG
Organism: Luperina nickerlii; assembly: GCA_963855955.1. Lineage (NCBI taxonomy): Eukaryota > Metazoa > Arthropoda > Insecta > Lepidoptera > Noctuidae > Luperina > Luperina nickerlii. The sequence goes on from OY979668.1 coordinate 22,560,006, forward strand.
TGTGTAACAGTTGTGGGCGCCATGTTAATTTGAGACCTCTGTATTACTTACTAATATTGTCTGCTTAGTTTACGATGCTGAGAATTAAGATGTTGGTGTCTTTGTGGTAATTTCTGGGACATTAATTTTCTTTGCTGAAGAAAAAGGTGTTTTTAAAGGACGCGTTTTGAGTCACAATAACTTTGCCAAGCTATGGTAAGGCCACGTAAGACGTCCTCGTAACATAGGGTCCAGTTGAAAACCTATTTTAAATACTAGACGAGGTCGGCGTTTTTTATCTGACTGCTCTGATAAGAAAGGCCGAAACAAACTCAGAGGTCACGATCTCTTTTGTGTGAATATTCTGTGTAACCTGGGTCAATTTTTTTAATTTTTTTGTTTCATTATTGCCATTAGATGCAATAATTGTTTCGCTTGTAATCTCTGGGGACCTAAAAAGGACACTTTGGCAGAATTACAAAAGGATAACATTATTATCATAATATGGCGAAGACAGTCCGTGATTTTCTTTTTCGCTGCACTACGTAGGTATAATCAAAGAGATTGGGATTGGATAGATTGGTATTTTAGCACAGACAAAAAAAAATAACTGAAAAATCCTTCACCAATGGGTTTTGATACGATTAACTTAACAGTTAACTGTCCATTATGATTCATGATGTTATCCTTTTATGATTTATCAAAGTGACCTTTTTAGGCCCCCTGGTCATACATGACTTCATCATTCACTATTCAATCAATCAAAGCTTTCACCGCGTCTAAATATGCAACGGTCATCCATGTTATAAAGAGCCGTTTCTCTTTTGTTAAATATAACCTATAAACCAAAATTCACTATCAAAACTCAGTCCGCGACCCCTAACCACAGATTCACTTCCGCTTTACCCAAAAACCAGCAAATCAACCAGAACAAACTGGCTTACCCAATCCCTTTAATGTCTCCCCACCTCATAGAGCTGACCACGAGATTTATAGTTTTAATAGTACGCCAATATGCCGCTGCCATTTATCTGGACTCCACTGCATTAAAGGGATCTAGTGGCCCTTAACGGGTTTTAAATTGTCCTGAGTTCGTTGTGGGGCGGTTTAGGTCTGAACGCGTATTTGGGATGGATAATTTAGTGGTTAAGCTTTGGGATACCTGTATTTTAAGGGTACTGAGGTACATATTGTTTGTGAATATCATGATATTTTGGCTATCAAAACGTAAGATGACATTGCACATCTAAATAGAGATGGTGAAAGGGACTATAGGCCGACCGCTTAACTGAGACTTATCTGAGGTAGCAGCGCGGTGCGGGAGGGGTGTGGGATGTAATCTAGAGCATCACGTCACTATAGTTATTCGTCAGCTCAGTTATTCGTCAACTTGTGACAACTATCACCCCTTCCGCACTGCGTAGCTACCTTTTTTTTTTTTTTTTTTTCACGTGGAGAAATGCTCATGCATACTACACTACCACGGGGAGATAGTGCAGTTATGTGGGACTCTAACCCACTAAAACTCCACGGTGTCCACCTCTGCCGCTTACGGCGGGAACACGGGCACGCGTTAGCACTCATCCGTGAACCCGCCGCGGCTGTCCGTTGCCGGACCCTCCTCTGGGGAGTGCTCCCCATCACCGGCGCACCAGAACACATAGCACGCCGTGACCACCCCAGGGACCAAACTAGCACATGGGCGCCAGACGACCCCGTGTCTGAGCACCCTTGGTCCCCCCTGCGACGGGTCAGGACATTGGCCCCGCCGCCTGCCAATTTTCGGCTGCAGAGGATAGGGAGAGCGGCCAACGCAATACCGACACTCCTCTTCCCCTGCAGCCCCACCACGTCCGCCATCTAACGGTGGCGACCCCGTCAAGGCCGCGGAAGGTAGGGAGAGCGGCGCACCGTAATACCGGCACTCCTCTCCCGCCGCGGCCTTCAACCCTCAGCCGCGACGCCCCCGCTACGACATCGCGGCCCGCCTCAGTTGCGATGCCGCCCAAGCGGCACCGCAACCTACTTTTGGCCGCTGCGTCGTTGGCTTGTCAGCAAAAGCCCTGACGAGCGGCCCCTCCTCGGGTTCCTCTTAGCTTCACCGTGGGTGTCCAAGCCACGGCTACTGAGCCCCCCCGCCTCGACAATGCGGGAACCCACCGGGGGGGACTGCGTAGCTACCTCAGGCAACGTCTTAGTTAAGCGGTCTGCCTATAGTTACCTTTATGAATGACTAGCTTCTCCCCGTGACTTCGCCTGCGTGGATGTCGGAAATTATCCCACGGGAACATGTTACTGAGACAAAAAGTAGCCTTAGTTACTCTTTATAACATCAGCTATCTGTCAGCGACAGTTCCTGTCGAAATCGGTCCAGCCGTTTCAAAGATTAGCGGGAACAAACAGACAGACAAAAAATTTAAAAAATGTTTTTTTGTTATAAGTATCGCATTTTAAATGCATTTAGTAAAAATCTGTTATTTTGACATAACAGATATTTCAATTTTATTTATCTCTAGTATAGATTTGTCCACTTGATTAGAAAGCCGCTAGAAATACATATTTACCTAGTTAGTTGCGAATTTTAATATTTCTGATTTTCAAAGATTTAGTAGTAGCTCAACTGGAGCTAATGAGACGCAATTGAATTTCTGTTGTTATAAATCAAATATTGATTTTTCAATTGTAAAAGTGTCTGTTAACTACATTGGTACCTCGTATCATACCATGACGCCTGTCAAAAATGTAACCCAACACAGTTGGAGAGTGACGCAAATCCTCACTCAAATTCTCTCTGCTTTTGGCCACACGTCAGTCACTTGCCTGTGAAGATAAAAGAGACCTCTTGAAAATGCCTTTACAGAATTTTCAATTCTTCACCTACCTCAAAGCTAGTACATTTCTGGCTTAGCTCCGCTCCCCAAACTTAGGACAATGTGGGAATCACAGACGTTACCCGCCTGCATTAGTCCGGAGATTTGTGCGGGATTGAAGCGGGTGAGTTAGTGTTGGTCGTGCGGCCAGTGCTGGGATTTCACGGGATTCCGGGATTTTGAATTTGGGTCGAATTAAGTAGTCACCTGGGCGGCTATTAAGGATGTCATTAGTTTTGATTGTTTATAGTTATTTTGGCATTTTAATGCTTCAGAAGATGAAATGTTTACTTACAATGGTATGTGAGATTTTCTTTATTATAAGATCAATGCTTTGAATAAAATAAGAAAATTTTGCTGCCTTTAGTAGAAAAGCTAATTTTGATAGATTAACCGTTCGTATGCCTTGCAACGTGGATCCATGAGAGACACAATGGCTTTTTAATTTTTTTTTCCTGGCACTACGGCATTCAACCGGTAAATGCCCCGAGTAACGTTTTAAAGCATCTCCGGCGGTTCTCTGAAACTTTGCTGCTATATAAACTTTCTGACCTGTTAATCTATTCACGACAGAAGCTAACAGGTTTTGCTATCTGGTGAAAACTATCTCACCTGACCTCTAGGTTAAACGCAAGCCCTTTTAATGTATTTTGTGTAAAGCAAATTTATAGTTAGTTCGCATGGTTACGAAGAAGTTGTAATTTTTAGCCCACCTAACATAACTAATACTATACTATAGTGCCTCTAGCGAACACCACCCGATGTATTGTGTAAAAATCTCATCGTGAAAACGTAGGTGAAGTGAACTGTCATACCACCTGATGCTGGCGAAATGTGGGTATAGGTATGTACCTACAGCTCTGCCTCACCCTTTGATGGAAACAGGATCGACATTATTGACTTCAAGCTCACTTCACCTAAGTTGTCACGGTGAGAATTTTACAAAACAAATCAGCAGAAGCCCAAACACTTTATCTATGGCATTAAGTCCGCCTCTGCACATTTATGTGGTTGAAGTATTAAATAAATAAATCTATCAGGAAGCTTCCCTACACATCACACAACGAAATAAAACCAATCGATCCCTTACTGAATCCGGCAGCATACGTAATTTCCTATCAAAACATTTCATCGTAACATAATTATGAAGCAATTTTACTATAGCCGTGTAATCTGTGGCTTTCAAAACATGGAGGATTATACCCACTATCTAATATGATTAGCATACAAATTAGAGGTTTTTAACGGAGTAGGAGTAAGTGAGTTTATGGGTCTGTGTGTTGAAGGGATTTTGAGATTATGAACATTTGTTTACGTTGAGAAATGGTTTGTTGTGTGAGGATTAGGCTTGAGTGTGTATGTGTTTAATTTACTGTTCAGGAAAAACCTGTGAATCAAGCGTCAAGATTTAAGATTGGTTAATTTAAGATATTGGTTAATACAGGTATTTTTAACCCCCGACGCAAAAACGACGGCGTGTTATTTTCGCTTTACCTTTTATTTCTCATACAATTACCCATAATTTAATGATCTTATTATACAAACTGCAACTTTGTGTAAAAAAACTGCGTTTATAACCTAAATTATTACAAAATTATACATATATTATTAAATTATTACATTTTTGAAGGATTTGTGAAGGGGCAGGACAAAAAGTACAACGATAATTTAAATACAAACTCAAAATAAGGACACTAAAAAACAATCAGATTGCCCTTAAAACCTCTTTTCCATTAGCTAAAAAGTAAACCGCTCCATAACATTTGGAGTCACATAAAGAGCAGTAGTTTAACAGTGAAAAATTTACTCCAGAATGAATAAGGTCAGTAAAAATGTGTACCAGTAAAGGTCCATTTCTATGTTAATGTTATTGGGGGCGTCCGTTTAATCCTACGTTTTCCCCCGTTCCCGGCTTGTATCTGGTTTAAACCGGATTAGGGCTGCTACTAAGTTAATAAACTGTGTTAACTAAAATTCTGATGGCTTTTCGGGCATTATTTTTGGTTGGTGTGGTACGTTTTCATGCATGGTAGAACTAAATTTAAATTGTGATGATAGTGAAAACTGTTTAGCTGAGCAAATATGTATTAGGTTATTGGCCATTTATTATATGCATACTTATATTATTAATATACCCTATATTATTATAGGTCAAAATAGCTGCAAATACTTACAAATTTGAACTAAAATATGCATTTACCTACAGACGCCAGCACTTCAAGCTATCCGAAACTATCAAATTTTCCCGGTCAACTTTGAACCTTATGCTTTAGCTATAAAGTTGAAAATCGATTAAAGAAATGTGACAGATTGTAGTAGCTTGATGTGCTGGCATCTGTACATAGTTGGGAGCAACATACTCACCTCAAAGGAGACAATTTTCAAACTGCAGTCATCAGCAGTGCGTTTGAAACTGTCTCTATTAATTTTTATATACAAGAAAAAGTAGCTAGTTTTTCATCATCATCATTTTAGCCGAAACACGTCCACTGCTGGACATAGGTTCCCCCAAGCACCGTCACTTCGACCAGTTATATGCTTCTCGCATCAAGCGGATTCTTGCGGCCTTCACGCTACGTCTTCCTGTAAGCTGTTGCCACCCTAGAACCTTTCGGCCCTATCAGCTAACTGTTCTGCAAGCAATGTGCCTTGCCCACTGCCACTTAAGTTTGGCAATTCTTCGGGCTATGACGGATACTTTGGTTCTCCTACGGAATGTATTATTGTGTAATTCGTACGTGCTAAAAATATTCATTTCCATTGAGCTAAACGCTCGCTACTGAGTGCCTACGAAACGAGCATCAGAACTTCCACTTTTTTACAATGTTGGTAATTTTATTTTGGTAATGTCCAATGGCCTATCCCTGAGCACAAGATCGGTGAGCAGATTCCCTGTTTATCTGATAGTTTGGCAACTCCGTTAATGTTTGCTCTGATACATATTTTGTTGTAGCCGTCGCCTTAGATTTCTTATCTCTTCTACATAACGTTACGATTCTGTGTTAGGGCAGGAGTCTATACAGTTTTTTTTTATTATGACATACTAAGTTGTGTATTTGAATTTGAAAATTGTAACAGAAGTTTTAGAAGCTGTAGCAGCTATTCAGCTACATTTATATTGGATAATAAATATGCGTAGCTAAAACTTTACTCCTTTTTACTGGTTCTCAGTAATGCTCCAACGAATTTTCCTAAAGGCTCCTACAAACAGGCGCGACACGCGATATAATCGCGCGTGACACAAAGGCACTGCTCGTTGCGCGACTTGCGGTGCCTTTGTGTCGCGCGCGATTTTATCGCGTGTCGCGCCTGTTTGAAGGAGCCTTAATTCGTATTTATCCTTTCTGTTTTCTGACTGTTTATTATTTATTTAACCATTTATGTACACACACACATACTGGCTGATTTTTATTACCGTCTGGCCAAAAATAGGGTATAAAAGGTGAATGGAAAAGAAGCCTATGTGACAGTTTTTTTTTCAATTCTCTAATTATTGTTTCTTTCTTTTAGATTGGTACAAGGAAAGGGGCTGTTCATTTATTACGTAAGACAATTTTGACCCATTTCCCCTCCCCTTACGTAAGAAAAATAAGACTTGGATGAACCCCTACCCCTGTTTTAATCTTACGTAAGATCAGTATCTACCAAAATCGCAAAGAAAAAGTACCTAGCAAAAAATTAAAAACTTATAATTTTTGTTTACTTTTCTGATCTTACGTAAGAAGAGTTTAGACCCCTCCCACCCCCATGTAAGAAAAAATAAGACTTGTTTGGACCCCCTCCGGGCTCAAATCGTCTTACGTAATAAAGGAATAGCCTCAAAGATTATGTATAGTGATACAAATCGGTCTACTTCTTTATTATCATACAAAAAGAAGGAAATATCTCAATCTTAGCCGAGTGCACAGCCACTTCCCACAACACCATCCTCCCATGCATTATAAAAACGTGCCTACCAAACAATAAACGTAAAACTGATAGTGTTGGATCCACAGCCATCCATGGACATCCACGGCGCTCGAACAACTTAATAGAGCCTTATTCGTTCTAATAACCACCTTCACGGCTTTATCTTTATCGATAATGGCGATTGCTCTAACACTATCGCCTTTGGTTCGAAATGTACGGAAGGTTATTGTGGAAGTGAACGTTTGTGAAATGTTTTGCTTGTTGCTCACTGAACTTGTAAGGGTCTAAACAGACGGACTGCATTTCAGCTGCAACATCGCAGTTCGGATGCGGTTAACTTAACTGCTTCGAAACCTATTCATGTCAACTGCATCTAAACTGCGATGTTGCAGCTGAAATGCAGTCCGTCTGTTTAGGCCCTTAGAGTGAATGTTCCTTGATATAAACTGCAATTTCTAAATTTTTTTTTCATCGGCTTTGGGTTTGTTCGGTCCATCCAAAGGTAACTGGTCACTGTTGTTCGGAGTCCATAATGATTATATTTTTTAATATGCTGAACACAGCATTAACAATATAATCATATCGAGTTACACGTTCTGGGAATCTTTCCGTATATTTCCACACAACACCTCACGATCTAAGTCTTGCAACTATATATTTTTGTTCCAATCTCAACTTTACCCTTTCCACCCTAGGTCTACTTTGCCTGATCCTTCCAAAATAGAATGTCCTGACGCCGATAAGGTTGTATCACGTTAACTATAGTCGCAAATTGGAACTGTGCGACACTCATCGTTGTTATTCGCTTTGCATTCAACGAGCGTTACTATCAACTCGGTCATTCGGAATCAGGTATCGAATAGGCTCGCATCGAGATAAAATTGAAATCGTTAGAATCGAATAAAGTATCGATTGTCTGTACATGTCCGTAGAAGGGGTTTTAAATGACTCGTGTTTTTTGCGTTTATATCGATTAATTGCAGGAATGTTGTGTGTGATTGGATCCGTTAGGGATGTACGCTTTATTGGGCTCAGAGGATTTTTATTGCATCGCATGTATAGAATAGTAAACGAATAGAGTGCCAACACGCATTATTTCTCTTTGAGATAAATCTTACCTAATTTGTGGGATGCGCAAAACGGTAATGCCCGTTTCATAAAGCTGTGGCAGTTTGTAAGTCGAGGCAGAAAACTATATAATACATTTAATTCGATGTGTTTTATTAATTTACGTAGTAAGGTGGTTTTCTATCACTTTAAGTTTCTAATTACCATACTAATTTATCACCCTTTTATAGTCTCACAGCAGGGTCGGAGCCTCGAGAACAAGATCAATCATACTCACAGTGATTTTTACCTTCACTGCCAGTAGTGTCACCTTTGAATTTGACGCGATCAAATCTTGTAAGTTAGCAAGCGAGGGTAACATTTGATTCAGCCACAAATCAAATCTTCAGTGTATCTCCACCCTAACTACTAAAGTGAGAGTACTTTTTGTCGGCTGTCTGCAAACGCCACTACACCAGATCTATGTTCTTCGTCGTCCACATTTTTATCTCACAAAGTGCTTGGATAGACACCGGAGGAACTTTGCGGGATATTCATCACGGTGACTGGGTTTAAACGATGCAAGATACCGCACCACACCAATCAAAATTAAGATCTGGGCTCTAAGTTATAGGGTTGGTTGTCGAATGAAGGTGTTGATGTATTAAGGTAGTATTTCATAAACTTCAGGCTTGTTGAACGGGAGAGCCACGTATAAATGTATGAAGGTACATTAATCCAAACAGACGCGCTTCTTTGTGGGGCATAGTTGAAATGGCGTGAAAATATGACTCGTTATTTATGTCCTGAGTACATGCTCCGTTTTGTAGTGACTGATTCACTTTGCTGTGTGTTTTTGAATTCTGTTTTTAGTGTTGTTTTGGGAAATGAACTTAAATGCCTGAGTAAAGTGTAGTTTATTGAATTTTTTTAAGAATGTGCAGTAGGCAGGAGAAATGGTCTCTCGTTTGGTGGGTTAAGCTCAAACAAGGCCATTCTTCCAGATGGAACAGTCATGGGAATTTTTACAGCAAGCATTGTATTATGAAATGTTTCTAATGTGTATGTTTCAGTGTTTATGCAACATGGAGTATTATTACCTTCATATTTAATCAAAAATACTTAAAAAAGGGGATGTGACGTTAGCACTTTTCTATTAAAAATAAATCTTTTCATTTAACCCATTTTCTGTCCCATGAACCACATATGGTTCAGGTTTATTGTTTAACTATTGTGACTACTTTGTGGACAGAGAAAGTGTTAAGACTTCTCAGTATAGACAGGACCTATGTTATGACAGTTCTGATTTAGTACACAAATCCTTAAAATAATTATTTGCTGGCTGTCTAATAAAACCACCCAAAAGTCTAACAAAATCCCAGAACATTATTGTAACAGACACCCATATCTCACGCATCGCTTAAAGCGTTTCGTTCGAACATCTTCCAAAGCTATAATACATAACAAGAATCCCAAAATAAAAAGCCGCTTGAAGCGCTGTAGGATCGCGATCACACAAGTTATGACGTCATTAGCCGAGTTCAACGCTGCAGCTTTTTCCAGAGCGGCTTTACTCCCAAATTTATTTGACAATTATTAAGGTGTCCGCATTAAAGGAGCATTACCGGCTCGCTGCTGGTGGAAATTCATGTTTTTCTTGGGATGTTTTCACCAGTAACTCAGTATAAAGACCGACACGTGCGAACTATTAGCCTCCCGACGTTCGGATTAGAAAATAATTCACCACTCTGAATGTTATTATGGAGGCAAGTCGGATTTATTTTATTGCTCTGCGAGATATATGTTATTCTTTTGGCTTTATCCGTACGTTTCTCCGGTTTGTTTATTGAGAAAGCTGGAGATAAACGTGTGTAGCAAATTTTATAGTGAGAGGGGAGTTGAGGCTGCGTGTTTAGACGTAAATCTTGTTAACGTCCTGTGCTCAGTAATTATTGCTTTATACGCTTGAGTAACTCGAGTTCTACATGTTATTGAATGTTGCTATAAAATATTATTGATAGCGCCAATAAAACGTAATTTATGTGGTTCTGCGTTTTTTATTATTTTTTTTCTGTTTAACTATCTGTTTGTTCGTCTATTTCTGTTTCGGGGTTGCGTATTTTATTTTTACGGTTTTTGTTCGTGGAATGGGCGAAGACTCATCGTTGTTGTAGTATTTAGTTATTCTTTTTTATGAGTAGACACGAAACACATTGACTACAAAGAGTGAATTGATAAGATGATTAGATGGCCCCTGTATAACGTAATTGTCAAAAAAGTAGTCTTGTTGTCAAACAATGCTTTGGAATTACACGCCCTAACAGAAGAACCAAATAAAAATCCACACAAAACTAAATCTAATTACCCCTGTCGCGAACAGTTTCTGCTATTTTTCACTACCCTCCACTTTCAGCGTTCCATATTACCCATGTAATTGCCCAGGTGCTCGTAAATAATACCCGTACTACCCGTTACCCGGCCCGAAGACCTGGTACTCGGCTACCCGGGTATATATTGCGGATGCACCGACTGCATTACTCTGGCAGTCTCTGTTTTATTTCTGTTAATGGGTAGTGTGTTTTATAGGGTCATTTTGGGGTTCTGCTGGACAGTTTTATGGGTTGAATTAGAATGAATGAGCTTTAAATAATGCTAAGATGATATTTTTGAAGAATACATTTTTCTTGTTTAACAGCTTCTTCAGAACCAAAGAATAAGCAAGCTTGTATTTGACCAGCTTGCTTATCTCAATCTCTTGTGGTGCTTCGAAAAAACCTATGATTAGAAAGTTTTACACAGAACCAGTAATTTAAAGAACAGAACCATTTTAATCAATGATGGCTGCATTGAACAGACAACCAATATAAAATTAAAATAATTCACTCAAAAATTAGTATTTACATTAACTGATGAAGACCATTCCAAAAAACATCGAAATCCAGCCCAAGGTCAATAACTTTTTCACTGAGCAACAATCCATAAATTGAGCGTAAGTTCTCGTAAGCCGTAACTACCATAACTTTGGCCTCATAATCCGTTGAGGCCATACTTTAGGTTTATGGCCTAGTAGACGGGCGAGTAGCGAGTTAGTGTGGGCGAGTAAGCTAATCCATTTTCGTTTGTGACTTTTGGGTGGAGTTGAGTTTTTCGTAAGGAGAAAAATAAACTGATCCGAAAAGTGGCATAAAGAATGGGTACATCCGAATATTTTGTGTTATGTCAAGTGGTTTTTCTGAGGTGAACTGCTTTTCAATCTCATAATGTATTTATTAGCCGTAGAAGCGATAACAATTGGGGTAGACGTGCTTTTGAGTGGAGAGCGCGAATCGGCAAATGTGAGGTAGGACCCCTCAGGCGAGCGACGATCTTCGCAGGGTGGCTAAAAGCAGCGGAATGCGAGTTGCTGAGAATCGAGCTAAATGGCGTGCAAATGCCTTTGTCCAACAGTTGACTGCTGTAGTCTGATGATGAATCTCATCATGTGCTTTGGTGGCGCAGGCCTCATGTCCAGCAGTGGACGTCTTTTGGCTGAAATGATGATAATCATAAATCTCATCTGACTGTTCTCGAAACTGGAAGATTGATAGGAGGCAATTTTTCCAATTTTTTGGTTTTCAGTGACAAACAAAATATTTTAAACCTTCGACAGTCGACGGCATTAATTAACCTTCAAACTAATACATATACCAACCCTGTAATTTTTTGCAAAGGCTCAAATTATTCCGCTTAAAACTCCATTTCAGAAACATTGCAAACACATCTCAATCAACGCTTTAAGCATACGAAATCACAGTGCCCGGGTGTTTCAACAAATAAGTGCTTGAAGCGATTTATTCGAGCGATAAGAGCGCTAAGTGCTGCACGGTGCAAATATTTCGCGTCTAAGTCTTCCTTGCGTTAGTTAGCGCTTACTTACACTCGCTTACGCCGGAGTTTCGCGTGATGTATGCGATGTTGTGGTTCTAAAGACAAGATTAAAGCGAAAATATTATTTACTTTCTGTTTTTACGAAGAAACCTACAATCGTGTCTCTCAAAACTTCAATTTTGTCTGCATGCTTTTGACCTTGTTTTTTAATCGAAGCACCTTTGGCCATCACAGGTGATCAAATTCAACTTGCTTTCTAAGCCAATGACAGGCAAAAAGTCTGTGGTCACCAATTTGTATATGCATTTAGGACCAACGCCGTGCACCGCTAGTGTATAAGTTAATAGACTGCGCTGCTTATCAAAGACATGTTTTGATAAGTTTAAAGTTGTGTCGACTTCCCTGAAGTAAGATACAGGTGAATTCATACAAGAAAAGTTAGTCGCTTTTCCTTCATCCCTTGCACCACCGTAGCGCACCTCTGTCAGTCTTAACTAGGTTGCTTACGATTTACGTACAACGTTACCCGAGTATCGCAGGCACTTATTAACATCTATTTTAGTTAAACGCGATCCTCACTTACCTAGCTTAGAGTTAATAGCCAAGTAATGATGGAGGTAAATTTGAACAGATAGCAAGTCGATGTTGATGTGGGAACTAAATTGATGCTCGTTACCCTTTAAGTAAGATATTTAATGATTTGCAACTTCACGTTCATTGCGGTGTCATAGTTTAGTATTAGTTCTCCTGGGGATCATAACATCAACACAATACACTGACAGATTAGAACTGTTATGTAAGCGGGTTAATTTCATAACACGTAACATTTTGACAGTTCTATAACATTCATTGCGTTGTTTACGTTGTTGAGCAGAGACATTTTCCGAACATATGAAGCAATGGATTAGCAAATTGTCAAAGTGATTCAAATTGAGATTGATTGTCAAGTGCGTTACGCAATAAAGATGCAGGTCATGATTCTATTTAAGATTCAACTATTCTGCGAATGTCCTAAGTGCATATGAAAAGCAAGTGCATAGTAAAAAGAAATGTAAGTGATAAAATGATACAGTTTAACTTAATGTTAATCTTATGGAGTTAGCGGGACTGTAACAAACAAAAACTAAAATTCATGATGTTAGTTAGTCTTGTCTTGGTTAACCATGTCACATGAATGTGAATATTTCAATCAGTCTCCACTTACCTCACACCACAAAGACAACACAGTCTTTTAAAACTTGACCTGTAATCACAATGAAAAAATCGACTCAAATAAACCAATTACCTGATAAATTCAAAACTGGCCACAAACGAGACTGAACAAGAACAATGCCACTAAAGCTTATTACCTTTTATTACAATAAAAAATAAACAGTTAAGTAGGTACTAATAAAAAAGGACGGACGGATGGACAGACGTACCTTGCGGCATCAGCAACATATAATTTAATATGAAAACCACGGAGGGTATTACGAAGGGAACTGTGATTATAATAAGGTTATTATTACGGAAAATTGGTCTGTCGGTGTGTGTGTTCAAGATAATCGAGGATGTGAATCAAATTTTGCCGACTGTGGTGGTGTAAAAGAGGTATTAAGAGAAACTAATCGAAAACTCTAAACTGTGCACAATAATATTTAATTGGAAAAGGTACGTAACGAATTTCGGATTTCTGAAAACTCAGCGTATGCACTGAATTTTTAGAAATTCGAAAATCATCGTTTCTGACAAGGATTTCGAAGGTAAAACTGTACAAACTCTGATTTTTAATTTGCTAGACTAAAATGACACGACCTTTTTTGTCAACCTGACATTATTTAGTATACAATATTAGCTGCTATTTTGGTCTACCAAATTTAAAATCTGAGTTTAGAGAAGAATGCAATGAAACACAACGGTTTTGTTTTAGCAACCAATAAATACCTGGTGAGTATTGGTTCCGTTTTTTCTGCATTGTCATTTGGCTTAAACAATTTATTTTTTATCCAATTCACATTAGAATTTAAAAGCATCTCCAAATCACCATGCACTGTCACCATCACATACCGTTATCCAATTACGTAGACACAATAATCGATCCATGAACAAAGCGATGCATCGATTTCTTTTATCTGTCAATCAAAATCGATTGTTACGACCGATCGAAGCGGACACAACTTTCCATTTACCACCAAGCTTTTGTTCCTCAACCTTATAGTCTTCAACTCAAGGATAGTAATTGAGTTGAGTGGGTGCAAATATAAGTTAGTTTTTCAAGTAGTGACGTGATGTAGATTGATTGGCGGCAGATCGAGATAACTCAAGCTCTGGATATGCGGCTACCGGTCAGATAGCGAGGCAAATAAAAGAGAAACATTTGTAGACAATGGTGATATTAATTCTGGATACGACAATCATACGGAGTAATAAATGTTCTGGAGTTATGGTTGTTGGGAGCCTGCGTGAAATGTGAAATGGCATGTGAGACAACAATGCTTTCGTTCGTCACGATACATTTTTCAGCTGCTTTTTATACGTTATGTTGTGAATTTAATTTTAAGCTTGTTCTCTCTTTCAGAATAGCGGTGACTACAATGTCAATCCAAAAATTGACGGGTGATATTTTCACAGTGGCATTGCAATAAGAAATGTTTAAAATGTAAGGACAGGTTGCAAGCGTCGCTTGAGATGTTTCAGCCAGAATTATTAGCTGACTCAAAGAAAACCTTGATCTACATCTGAATAAAGAGAAACTCTGGGTGCGGAACCATAGAAAAATTATACTATCTTCCTAAACTCTGATTTTTAATTTGCTAGGCCAAAATGACAGCTAAATACTAAATAATATCATGCTGATAAGAAAAGTTTGATCGCAGCTGTCATTTTAGTGTAGCAAATTAAAAATCAGAGCATAGTACATTTATAAATGTGAAAGTAACAAACATTTAATTATAAGGAAGGTACTTACTACCAGCATTAAAACAATAAGCGTTGCTGCTTATATAAATGTAATCACTTCCAGTTTTGCATTCAGTGAAACTATTAAAATATTTTAATGCTGCTTCACAAAGTTATCGCCTGCAGAATTACACAATATTTTAAAACCATCATTACTCTTGCATATCAAATTACAGTAATTTCGTTCCTAAATCAATTACACCCAATACAAGAGTAAAAAAGGTAAGACAGAAGCCGTAAGGTCGATAAAACGCGCTCGTATATAACATTCATTACGATAGCATTAAAATGATGGCGGGTGATTCGTTAAATTTTATCCGGTAGCCGATTGGGATGTGGGTAGCGACAGAAGAAAAGGCACGTTGATTTTTCGGTGAATTAATTTAACTTTCTGATGAAATCTCACGATGTTTTTCTTCAGCGTTTTGAGAGCAGTGGTGATGAAATCGACTACACAAAGTAAAACACCTGCCTTACTTCGAACCCACGAACTACAAACTCGGGCCACTACCACTGCTCCGGAAACCGGCATGTCCTAGAACCAAACATTCGAAAACATGTGACATCTACCAGCCCGCTCTGTGCCCACTCCTTCTCAGATAGAGGAGGCCTGTGTCCCAGCAGTGGGAACAATGTAGACTGATTATGATGACTGACGAAACATCTGCAATAATATAAGTAAAGGATTTCTGGATAAGAGCGTTTACGCCAGAAACTTTCAAGCCTTTATTTTTCGAAATTAATGAACCGATTTTAATGAAACTTCATACGCATAAGCAGGATACTAAGGTCTAAAAATTTAGGAGAGAACATTTTCGAAATGTCTTATTTAAAAAAAGATAACTGAAAATCTCTGTTTCTGTGGAAAATTAAAAATCGGTCTAATTTGGCTATAACACAATTTTTTGAAAATGTTCTCAACTAACATTTTAGACCTTTGTATCTTGCTTATGCGTATGAAGTTTCATTAAAATCGGTTCATTCATTTCGAAAAATGAGGGCTTGAAAGTTTGTATGAAATGCCGTACGGCGTAAACGCTCTTAATGAGTCTTTGGATATTATCATCAGAGGTATAGCAGATGGAGGAACGAACTCGGCTTTTTTATAAGGATTGCCCAAAAACTACAGTAGATTGGGATTAGTGGAAGGATGGAAGAGAAGCCTTTGCCCTGCAGTGGGATACAGACGGCTGATAGTAATAAAGGTGTAGTAGATTTAATTAAACAAAAACAAACATTTGGAAGCAACAGTTGATAATAAACACAGAACCATTGTATTATAAAGTAAGTTTTTGTATTTTTGCCGATATTTCTAGTCTTTTAAGTCTGACAACCAGTCTTACCAAGGGATATCGTATTACCCAGTGACTGGCTTGTGCAGGTCAAATAGGCAGTCGCTCCATGTAAAATACTGGTATTCAGCTGCATCCGGTTAGACTGGAAGCCGACCCCAACATGGTTGGGAAAAGGTTAGGCAGATGATAATGATAGTTTCTAGTAAAATAAACCTGAAGAGATAAACCTACCTAAGATTAACATTCTTAATTACTTGCTTGTGAAGATTCACTGCTTTAAATCCATCACGAGTGTTCTCACGACATTTTCCATCATTCCCTAGCATTTTAATAGCACACTTTTATAGACCATAAACTATACAACGCCGATCCAAGTGCTGTTGCAATTTTCTCGCTCATATTTCACCTTACAAGTCATCAGTTTATTACTTGGTAATAAAACTTCAGGTTAATTACACTATAATTACTTTAATACATTATGTGTAAAGGGATTAATACATTCCATGTTTGGCTCAGAGCTCATAACTCTTAGTCTAAGGTGTCATTAGAAAAACTGGCCAATTGCGTGTCGGACTACGCACAGATAAGGGTTCCGTAGTTAGGATAAATATTTATAATTAAAAAGAAAGAAAGAAAGAAAAGTAATTTATTTGGGACATGCACAGGAAATACAAATAATAAAAAAGAACATTAAATCTAACAAAAATCATTAAAACAAAAAACCAAAGAAGATTAAAAAAATGATTCTTATTCATCGCAATTCGAAAAAAAACCTATTAAAAGTTATTACTGCGGTTGTGAAAATATCCATAGAGCAAATGCGAATTGTTGGTCAGAAAACGTCGGTCAAAATTATACGGGTTCCGTTTTTGCCATTTGGCTTCGGAACCCTAAAAACATAATAAGTGTGCTTAAGTTCAGTCTTACTTAAGAGAAAATTGGTTTATTGAATGTTAGTCAGGAGAGGAGTAATCGTTAAATGATTACATGTTCCATAAAAATTATAATCGTTTTCCTATTTATGGTCGCCATAGCTTTGGCATTTTCTAGCTGAGTGACAGCGTCCGTTACGTTTGAAGGCAGGCGGGGGAGGGGGGGGGGGGGCAGGCTTGCTTCTGAGGGCAGTTCAATAAATGACTTCAGTCTTTTTTTAACATTATTAGAAATCAGGAAAATCCATACTATTCTATATCAATATTAGAGCTGAAGAGTTTGTTTGTTTGAACGCGCTAATCTCTTAAACTACCCGTCAGATTTAAAACATTATTTTTGCATTTGATAGCCCAATTCTTGAGGAAGGCTATAGTATACCACGCGGACGAAGTCGCGGACAGAAGTTAGTAAAATATATAAATGTTATGTAGGCACTAGGTACTTACTAAAATGTATTTATTTTAGAGCCACAAGATAGGTATAAGCGATGCTTAAGTTTGTGCCTCACCGAATCGTCAAAAAGTAAAAAATGTATTTTAACTTTTTGATGAATAAACATAATATTTATTTAACCGGTTAGGTTGTTAATTTCTGGTTGCTCCTGCTGTCTGTAACATTTATTATGAACTACCAAAAAGTTTTAGTACAGGAAGACCGGGTTCGCAATAGCGCGTTTGTTTACCCGCGGCGATTTTTTTTTCGCGTGTAGCACCAAGAGTTGAAAATCGAACATTGTGTTTTTTTCGCGCTGGGATGTGCTGCTGTATTCTCAATTCTCGCCCTCCACCTACTTTTTATTTTTAGCACACATTCTTGGTTTTTTTTCACTTTTTTTGCGAATTGTGCTGTGTGCCTTTATGTCTGTGCTAATTACATGTTTTTTTTTCTAAATGTATAATAATACACTCTCTTTATTTTACTTCAGAATAAGGAACACCTTTTCTGCTAACCATACGGCCAAGTATATCAGCCGATCGACGCCGACCGCAACCGGTCGCCGACTGTCTAAATGATATACTTTTGACAGCACAGATACTGTCGTGATAACAGTGACAGCGGCAATCCGCTCACAATGCGCGCTGATAAAAACTAATGTATTGTCACTAATGAAACGAGCTAGATGAAGTTAGATTTATATTTGTATGGTGAAGGCTTGGTGGTTAGAGAAAGGATACGAAATTGGTTGATGAACTTATGACGAAGGAATGACGTTCCAAAGAAGACAAATGATCGAACGTTTTGGACATCTGTGTTGGATTTAATGTTAATTTCCCATAAGCTCATATTTTATTATATTTTTGGCAAAAAAATCGCGAATGCAGATTATGACTGTAGTTGTCGCGAAAACAAAGTCAAGAATAGATGTGCCATTTGTTACTTTGGTAGTGTCGTATACATAATGTTTTGTCTTTTCAGCAGTGGATATCATCAAAGAAAACTATGGCAATAAGATGGGCAGCAGTGTCCATTTTCATCATTATATTTGTCAAGGGTGGTGATTATCAACATCATTGTGTAATTTTGTCTAATAGAGCCTTCTAAAACACTAGAATTAAGTGCATTTGTTTTCCTTGTTTTTAAACGGGATATGTCTTAGATATAATTTAATGATTATTTTACCATATAAACACAAGTTTTATAGTATTTAACCTTACAATCATGTTTCGAACAATTATTTACAACTTACATATCATAAGCTGTCAAATTAAAACACAGCTGTGTCCTACATATAAATACAATACCAACGTACATTTACCCCAAGCACTTTACCCTTTCAACCTTCTTACTTGGTAATAAGGAGAATATTGCAGATACAGCTAGTTTCCCAGCAGTAGCATTTAAGTTTGTAAGTATATGGAACTAATGTTATGAATTAATCAGTCATGTAATAGATCAAAGTGTAGTGCAGGAAATACTCAATAACGTTGACAACTTCAAGTAAACTGCATAATAATGCCGTTTTCCATACTGATCTAGTTATATAAAGTAAGGGAAATCAATTAATAATACACAATCATGCATAATTAGGTACTTTATGTATTTTATTATTACATTTAACTCGCACCCTTAGCTTCCATACCAACCCGCACTAGGCCCGCGTGGTGGATTACGGCCCAGTCCCTCTCACTGTGTCCCAGCTGTGGGAACGATATATACGAGATCAAGATTTTTTTAAGACACTGTATCGAACAGCCTATTAAGATTAAGAAATCGAACAATACAGCTCAAATCAGTTAAGAAAAAATAGTTATACTTGTAATTTTAATTTCAGTATCTGCTTGGGATATTGTTGACGGTGATAAAAAAAAGGAATGAAAAAACATTGATAATTTTAAGATTTACTAACAATAATCACTGATGAACTTAAGGGCAGTGGGCAGGGCACATTGCTCGCAGAACAGATGGTCGATGGGGCTGAAAGGATCTGGAGTGACGACCACGTACCGAAAGACGTAGCGTTGGAAGGCCTCCAACAATATTTACTGATGACCTGGTGAAGGCCACAGGAATCCGTTGGATGCGAAAAGTATCTCTCATCCAGCGGATTCCTGCGGCATATTTATACCATTGTCGTCACGCACTGGGTGCCAGAAGACGGGGGTCGTCACCGAGTGAGGCTGAGGAAACGCTGGCGACTTAGATGCAGTTACGGTAGATTGGCCGGAGAACGCAACACACATGAAACAATAGAAAGTTACTGGGTAGACATTTTCCCCAGTAGTGGGACAATTAATAAAGGTTGATAAAAAAACTAGTATTTTGCAGAATCTGTCGAAGTGGCGGTGCCTGGGGGAGCCTATGTTCAGCAGTGGACGTTTTTCGGTTGAAATGTTGATGGTGATGATGTATTAATGATACACTCGAATACTGTCTAGCAACAAAAAGTAGGAAAGTGTCGATGATTTTAAATAATGTTATCGATTCAAGCTCTCTTCATCCAGGAGCAAAAACACATGGAAGTGTTCTTCCAAGTCAGTACACGTGAGCACACTTCAAAACTTTCGTCTACAAATAACATTTTATATCCCGCTTTGTTCGAAAGATTTTAAATTGAATAAGAAATAAATCTTGTCAATGTTTTTTATGGGATACAGTGACGGCGTCTCCATGTCGGCCGTCAGTCTTTCCATGGTTTATCTTAGTTTATTCGTCGGGGAATCACAAAAAATGTCACCATGACTAATAGGTATATTATGCGTTTATATAATCAGGTACTGTTTTCTAATGAACTGGTTGATTTGTATTGGTTTTATTTTTTTATTTAATTTGTATTTATCTGATTTTATGTGATTTTATACGTGTGCCATTAATGGGTGTTATTTACTTGAAATAAATAAATGAATTTGAATTTATATAGCCAATGATTGATGCGTAATAGTATATGAGTATGTGGAAATTGCTCGCCGACTGGTCGACACTTCACGTGACCAGAGGGCTGGGTCGTTCTTTAGCCAAATATTAGTCATAGCATTGCATATTTGTATAGTTAGTTAGTCATTTAATTTAGTACCTACCTAGTGTAAATAGACAGTTGTGTTAAATATTGTAAAAGTTATTTAAGGGACTTACATGACCTAAAGCGCGGTCACTGGCGGACTGCATAGAAAAGAAAGAGAAGTGCAATGACACGACGCTGGTAACGCTGATTTCGCTGGTTTATTGCAAAATATGAAGCAATTATTTAATCACAAAAAATCTATTGTTTGGACTAAAAATTAAAACACTAGTACTTCAGTATGTTGCTTGTAGAATAATCTCACAAAAAATTAGAATGATTGTATGTATATTAGTATGGTTTTTATTGTAAAAAGAAAGTTTTTAGAGGTATCTTGATGATTTTTTTTCTATCATATCAAATTACTTGTATTGTGTTTTCAACACACTATCAACCTAGCATATATCCTGAAGAATATCATAAATATTTTTCTGATTTTGTTTACTGTAGTCGATCATATATATACTTTTACTGTTTCTAAAACTTGCGTTTTTTGTGTTTAGGTCCTCTAAGCCCCTTAAATAATATATTATAGATTTCGCTATAGTATCATTTAAAAATTATTTGTATGGACCAATGACGACCTATCAGTTAGGTCCAAATGCAGGTTTAAAAAACAAACTAGAACAGAAGAAAAACACCTAATGTTGTTAGATCCCTGTACGAGCCCTTTATTCGGTTATCATGTCATAAGTTAGATTAGGTCCAGTAGTTTAGGCGTGAAAATGTAACAGACTGACAGACGATGGACTAACTTCGATGATGGATGAGGAACGAGGTTGTCTATGTTGCTTCTTTTGCACACCTACTGAGCAAATATTTCGACACAATTGTATTTTTGTTATGAAATAAATAACTTGAAATTAACAGACGGAGTTACTTTCGTATTCAAAATGGGTATTAGTATGGATGGATAGTATAGATTATTTTCCCAAGTGTTGTTTAACTCAAAAATCTGAATATTTTATCACTCTAATATTATAAAGGCGAACGTTTGCGAGTGTGTGTGTGTGTGTGTTTATATGTTTGTTACTTCTTTACGCTCAAACGGCTGGACAAATTTTGATGAAAATTTTTATGGAGGTAGCTGACACCCTGGATTAACATATAGGCTACTTTTTATCCTGATATCCCCAGTTCGACATTTACGCGGGTGAAACCGCGGGGCACAGCTAGTCTCACATAAACCTAGAAAAGCACATATGAAACGTCAGAAGCTAGATGCACGGTTCGAATTGGTCGATTACTATGGAGAAGTGGAGTTTCTTTTTTAAAAATGATTAGCTTTTTTAAGTGTAACTTAAAAAAGCTAGTGTTAATAGGTATGGGAGGTCAGTGTAGGCCTGTCAACAAGTACAGATACAAATCTACAGTCTACAAGGCCTAAAACGGTTTCACATTCATAAAATATAAAAGAACCTATCAAAATGATAAATAATAAAATATAAAAACCTTTTAATAGGTTTTAAAAAAGTAGAGGGACCCGTGGCTAAATAATAACAGGTCGATCGATCAGGTTAAGCTACGCTTGCCGCGGTTGGTCTGTGGATGGGTGACCATCTTTATATACCGTGACCCGTTAAGCCGTTGGTTCCGGCTGTCATTCGTAGATCTTTGACGTCGTTACGGGTAGTCAGAAGCCCGAAAGTCTGAAAACCAGTCTTATCAAGGGGTATCGTATTACCCAGTGACTGGGTTGTAGAGGTCAGATAGGCAGTCGCTCCATGTAAAATACTGGTATTCAGCTGCATCCTGTTAGACTGGAAGCCGACCCCAACATAGTTGGGAAAAGCAGTGGCGGACTAAGCCCGTCAGAGGCCCGGGGCGGCAAAGCTGAATGAGGCCCCCCAGCTTAAAAAAAATGTAGTTTTACAAGCTTTTTATTCAGTTCACATTTGTATGTTTAAATAAGTGTTTATGTTTATTTCGTTAATTTCGTCGGCAACGCCACTTTTCTTCTCTTCAGAATTCGAAAAGTAATTGGATAAAGATCCAGCAAGCGATTTTGCCTCTTCAGTCTTCGTTTTTTTTAGCTTCCTTTTCTGAGAGTCAGATGGTCAACCATCTGACTCTCAGAAAAGGAAGTTCAAGGAAGTTCAGAAAGTTTCTTATTTATCTCATTATTTTTATTGAAAAGGATTCAAATCCTTTTCAATAAAAATAATGAGATAAATAAGAAACTTTTATAAAAGATAGCTAAAACTAAGCCTCATTATTGATTTGACGATATAGATCAGCCCCGGATCTAAGGGGGGGCAAACCGGGGCACTTGCCCCGGGCGGCAGTTTCATGGGGGCGCCAAATCCTTGAGACAAGAATTCGAAATATCGAACAAATGAAGCCTCTTTTCCTACAATCTCATAGGTTTTTAACAAGTAATCGAATCTTAATTTAATATGTTTCAAAAACAAACTTTTCTATTTCCATACGCCCAGTTAGTTTTTGAACACATACTAAGTGATTTATGAACGCATCTTAACAGATCAAGTAAATTTTTGAACGCGTGCGTTGTGTCCGTAATCTTTCTGCCATTAGGGGAATCCCCGTCACATATCTAGCCGAGCCCAACAAATTCAAAAAATTGAATGTCAAGTGACAACACTGTTTGTTTATGTGGTTGATTGCGTTTGCGAGTAATCAGCGTTAATTAAATAAGTAATTTATTAGTGAAATCATATATTATCGTAGTGGAAATCAACAATTTGCAAGTTTTTCCCAAACACTGAAGGGAGAGGGCGCCACTATCAAGGTTTTGCCCCGGTTCGAAAAAATCGTAGATCCGGGACTGATATAGATATACAAATGTACAGAGACTTTGCCATGTTGAGTCTCACGATGAGGACAAGTACATATCCCTAATAAACGTGCACTACAAATAAAATAAGGACCAATGTAGGTACTTGTAGGTGCATATTGACAAGAAACTACGGATTATAATTGCTAGGCTAAATTATACGAAGAATTATTTACTTTTTTCAAATACTCGAAAATGCACTAACTCAACTCTGAACTCATTTACTTTTATACCGCAACAAAAATCAAAAACACTATTACACTTTTTAATGAAATTACTTTGAACGGATAAGATCGCGTTTATTATTTTACAATTTGAAAAAAGGCTTATCTGTTCGCGAAAATATCATTGATATTTTCGCGAACAGATAAGCCTTTTTTAATAGTTAAATTTAATAGTTAATTAAATAGTTAATAGCTAATAGTTAATAGTTAGTTAATAGTTAATTTAATAGTTTATTAGTGTGTACTGATTCTATTGAGAATCAGTACACACTAATAAACTATTAAATATCAACGTAATGAAATTCAATATTGGTTAAATGAGGCCTATGTTTATTTTTGACTTAAATAGAATGTAGTGAATGTAAATGTAGGCGTACAAGAGTGAATTATTTGCACTTCATTCATTCAGGGATTCCTGGGGAAGTACCCGCTACAAAGACGGGAATTCTCCCAGCATATTGGACGCGTTTAGCAAAGTTAAAAGAATATTAGTATCACGTAAAAAGTCTAGATGGCTGTAGTGTTTTGATTTTGATACTAAGCACATTTTTAGTCTTGTTTAGGATTTTATCAGGGGAACGCGGAGGCAATTGGAGGCCCCCCAAGACCGGAGGCCCTGGGCGGGCCGCCCCTTCCGCCCCCCTGTTAGTCCGCCACTGGGGAAAAGGCTGGGCAGATGAATAGGTTTTTAATTGATATTTTTCCAAATGATATGATTGCCATTACAACCACTAATAAAAAGTTGAAATTAAAATTTCCTTATAGATTCATGGTATACAGAATAATTGCGGGA
Source organism: Luperina nickerlii (assembly GCA_963855955.1). Lineage (NCBI taxonomy): Eukaryota > Metazoa > Arthropoda > Insecta > Lepidoptera > Noctuidae > Luperina > Luperina nickerlii. Next base: position 22,584,150 of record OY979668.1, read on the forward strand.
AATGACGAAGTGGTAATAAAACATAAAGGTCACCATTAATATATCTAATTAGTACGGAATACGGATAATGGCTATATATGTGGAAAACGGGAACGTGAATGGGTAGTGATGCGCTGCTGTGATGAACTTGCGCAATTCATGTGCGAATAAAAAAAGTGTTAAATGTTTAAACTGTGACTGTTTTAACTGTGACGACTGAGAGTGAATATTATATATATTCTCTTAATATATTAAAACGGACATACACTTTCCTATATGTTTGTTATTCTAGCGTATGGCCCTCTTTGCAGCTGAAAATCAGCGTCAGGTTGTTCACCTTGTGTTGTCATCTGACATTATGCTGAGCTGAGGCCCTTTTGGCATTATAATCTTTGTTTTCTGTTTTTATATTTTTAAGGTGTATTTTTTTGCTGTAATGCAAAATAAAAATAGACTAATTTTTATTTCTACACACAGTTAACGTATAATATTTTCTCACTCAATCTTTGTCACACTAAGAATAAAATGAAGTACGGCGATCATCATACACTATATTATTGTCCTATTGATTCTATGCAATCTTTGGGAAATATAAAAAGAACATTACCTTCTTTCTCAGGCAATCGCGAAAAAAAAATGCATAATGTAAAAAATAAGCAAAGCAAAGGAGGATCCATATCCACAGAAAGATGTAGACAATACGAGACTCATCGAGCAAATAATGCGATACCTACTCATCGAGCAAACAATACGAGATTCGTCGAGCAAACAACATCACTATAATGTATCAGTTTAATTACAGCCGGTGACCTAATAAACTGATAAATAATTGAAGAGTCCCTAAGGTTCAATGCGGTCGAAAACCATTAACCTAATTAAGTAGTAAAAGTATCACACACGAATTATTCTTTAGTTGCAAAAATAGCGTATTAGTGAATGGACGCAAAAGAAGAATTGGCGAAAATGGAGTAAGTAAATGCTATTTAAGTTTATTTATTTATTAATAACCAACTTATATTAACAGTGTGCACCACACATACAAGTTATTAGTCAATATTAGTATAATAAATAAAATAGTACTTAACGTGGTCCTTTTATAGGTTACAAAATACCTTTTCTTGATTTTATTTATAGTAATTCATGTATCTAGCATTTGCTTTGAAAGAACCTCTATCATCATGAACTTATTAAAAGGAGATTGTTTTCCAACCACTCAAAAATCTTCTCAAATCCTTTATAAAAGTTTGTTTTTTCGTTTGTCCTGCTAAAATTTTTACCCATGTCTTACTGTATTTTTACTAAAATTGATATTAGATTTAAAATCTACTCACATCGATTTATCCAGAAGATGTAGTACCTACCCTTGAGTAAGGATTGAGGGACACCCTTTGAATTGCTCTGTTAAATTTATTTTTGGTGTATAATTTTTTTAATAGCTGTCACGTTTTGCTTACTTCTACTAAATCTTGATAACATTTGTTTATTAATTCACTGTTATTGCCCTCCATTCTTACACACATTAGGAATGTTACTCACACAAATTAAGAAATTGACAGTATTTTAAATACAGGACCAAATCAAATGTGCGCGGAATTCCGCTAGCTAGCGGAACTCCGCGGACGTGATAGTTATCAATATCTAAACCTGATAAAACAAAAATAAATTAATTATTTGATTTTTTTTTTGTGGGCTCAACGACGGCTGTTTAATGTATTCACTTAAAATATCTATTTAAAAAATCTGTTGTTTTTTGTGTAAGCTTACACGATAAAACATAATTATTTTCTGACCTCACACTTCAAATAACACCATTACCACCAGCTGTCGTAGACACCACCTAAAAAAAACCATTAAATCTTATATATTTTTATTTTATCGTGTTTAAATATTAATATTATCGTATGTAGAGTTTCGCTAGCTAATCTAATTTGACCCTGTATACTTCGAAAATTATACGAAAAATAAACTCTTGAACTTTTTTCCAGTGAAGAAAATGAAGTGGTTATCGTTACCAACGTTTATGGTGATATTTGTATACGCAAGAAAGCAAGAAGAAAACGTCAGAAACTGTTGGTGAAGGATCTAATGCATGACTACGCGAGTAATACAACGCTGCATGGTCTGCCGTATGTGACTAGAAAAGGACTTACTCTCATCGAAAAGTAAGTAGTAATAATTAATTAACACGATCATATTCAGCCTATAATTTCACTGTTGCGACACAGGCATCTTCTCTGTGAGGGCGCGTTCCCACAATGTCGTGACGATTAATTTATCGTTGGACGACTGTTGTCTCTAGCTGAACCCATTGGATCGTGACGACATTTTTACTGTTCACGGCAGTCGCCTTGTCGTTTGTGTGGAATGTGCTATGATAGATAGAGGACACATGATTTGTCGTCACCATAAGTCGTGATGATTTTTTTATCGTTTTACGACTATCGTGATAGTCGTTCCCATTGACTTGTCAATTTGTTGTCACTGCAAAAAAAGTCGTGGACGACAGTTAATCGTGTAGTCCTATATGTGAACACCTCCATTTAACTACACAAGCCAGGACGCTTTAAACGACACGATAATCTGTCGACACGATATAGTGGGAACGGGGCCTGAGAAGGAATAGGCCGTAATCCACCATGCGGGCCCAGTGAAGGATTGTTATATGTCACATTTCTTCGATTTTTTTTGTTTTGTTTTGGAATACATAGTGAGGAAACATATCCTAGAATATGCTGGTTTCCACACCATGTCTTCCTTCGTTATAGCTTTTAAATGCTTTAACTTATTTTAATAAGCTATTCAGATATGGACCTTGTTTGATGTGTGTTTAACTGTTTATCATTTCTCCTGGGATTGAAAATGTATGGTGGATACAAATTTTCACGAATTATAACTACACTAAACGGTTACTGCTAAAGACACCCTGTATGTCTTTTTCTTTTGCAACTTCTTCTATTCTTTTCTTTTCTCAGCAGGACAATTTCGTAATATCGCAATCCAGAATGGCTAGAATTTTAAATTTGGAGTTTTTTCGAATGATTTATGTCAGTGACGTCACTTTAATCCAGTTTTTTTTTTCTTGACTTTTCAGAATCTTCTGGGTAATAACTTTTATAGCTAGCGTGTGCATGTGCCTGTTCTTCATCAGTAAGGTGTGGTTCAAATGGCAGATCAGTCCAGTTATAGTTACACTCAGTGAGCAGCTAGTTTATGTCAATGAGGTGAGATATAGCTTCATCATTATTATCATCAGCAGTGGCGGCCCAGTGGTAATAACCCCGACTTACGAGTTGTAGGTCGAGGGTTCGTACCCAGACAGGCACTTCACTTCGTGTAAATAATTTCATCACCACTGCTCTCAAAACGGTGAAGGAAAACATCGTGAGGAAACCGGCATGTCCTAGAACCAAAAATTCGAAGACGTGTGACATCTACCAACCCGAACTGGGCCCGCGTGGTGGATTACGGCCCACTCCCTCTCACACAGAGGAGGCCTATGTTCCAGCAGTGGGAACAGTAAAGACCAGCCAGCAGTCTGATCCGAAATCTTGCATTGAGAAGCTCTGTTGGATTCTTAATGCTGTACAGTACCCTGCGATAAATGTTGCACATCGACCTATTCGATCCTATCGATTTTACACAAAGAATAAAAATAATTATTAATAGAAGCAATTATTGAATAAATATCCTAATGGCAATAACCTCATTCCGCAGGTACCATTTCCTTCAGTCACAATATGTCCGCAATCAAAATGTAAAGCGTCAGTCTACAATTTTACCAATGAAAAAATTATAATAGATGCCTTCATGTGGGATAAGAATGCCACTATTAACGACACGTAAGTTTCGTTTACATGAAAGTTGCTTTTGGTTATGGACTAGGTATTGTCACAATCAGAACTTATAACCCGTTAAAACTACTTTTGACTGTGTAAAATCAGTCAAACCTCTTTTTTCAATTACTTGCTTTTAAACTAATAAACTATAGGTTTTTTTGCCGTTTTATAACAATTTTTTTTGGAGTGGTGATAATATATCAGTCAGTCAGGACTTTGACTTATAATGAAATTAAAATCTTTGAATCTATATGTAGATTCAAATTACTGACCTAATGAGAAAACAATCGCCACTAGATCCATCATGGATCTGGCCAATGGATCTTCTGAGATTGAACGACTGACTGATATATCAACGCACAACCTAAACCGCTCGTCCTAGAGACATGAAATTTGGAGGGTGTGTTCTTTGTGAAGAGTAGGTACCCACTAAGAAAGGGTTTTCTAAATTCCCTAAGAGGGTGAAAGGAGGGAGGGTAAAATTTCACGCGGACGAAGTCGCGGGCAAAAGCTAGTTTTAGAGTTCGAAAGTTTTCAATTTCATCCTGTATAGATTTTTCTGTAAAATTGTTTTTTTTTTTCAGAATGAGAGAAAGAATCGTTAAGTTTGACGGCTTATCAGGAATTTGCAATATTTTGAATTACTATGATTTATCTAAAATATATCCCAACGGTTATACTGATTCTTCTCTCGTCAAAAATATTAAAGAGGTAAGATTTTATTGTTAGGTATTTTAGTTAAAAACCACACCTAAATGGCGAAGTGGTTATGGTAAACTGTTTATTTTATTTAATATGAAGACCACAAAATATGTACGGTAGGCTGTATGACAGCGAAGTTCAGCGAACCTGTATAAGCCTGTATGTACAGACACTAACACATCAAGCTACCCGAATCTGTAAACTTCTCAATTTATCTTGAACCTTATGCTGTAGCGATAATGTTGAAAATCTATTCAAGAAATTTGAAAGATTGTAGTAGTTTGATCTGCTGGCGTCTGTACCTTACCACCGAAGTGCAGCCTACCGTGAAAGCCCATTTATAAGACCTAAGGTTTATTTTTTGTATCTGTCACCGTATGATTATGAACACACTCGCGATATTGTAAACTATCGATAAATTGTGAATTGCACCATACTGCTTACAATATTGTATGGAAACCACATATATGCAATAAATTATACCACATCTATACCATATATGTATATGCCATGGACCAAGTGTTTATTAGGATATTATAAAAAATGCCCGGGCAGTATGAAAAATGCCCAGTATGAGAGGGCAGTGTGATAACAACTATTGAAATAATCAAATCGACTAGGCATTTTTTATAATGCTAGACACCTATGGGGCAGAACAATTAAAACCAGGTATAATTACTGTAATTTTTATTTCAAACGTAGAATCAATATTTAAAATCAAACAACATCTTTCCATTCATAGACACTGCTGGCGATAGGCGACTAAGGATGCAAGAGCGAGCAAAGGGCACCCCGAGGTTAGGTTTGGTTAGGTTACTTTAAACCCATTACACAGAAATAGGCTCTGTTGACATAGGATGCAAGAGCGAGTAAATGAGAATACAAATACCTTTAGTTACCATTACATGCAATATACCTGTGTATTATCAGATTGCCCAAAGACCACACGGCAATATTTATAACGTCGAGGCAATGTGATAAATAAGGAAGCTCAAATTATAATTATTTCGCCCTAAGTAGCTTGTCATTATTCATAATTATGAAAAATGAATTATGAAAAATTATGAAAAATGCCCGTATTTATTACTTGTTCCATAACATATATACAATACCATATATATATGTAGAAAATTCAAAGTCCTGACTGACTGATGTAGTAACGCACATCCATAATCGCTAGTCCCAGAGGCATGAAATTTGGAGGGTGTGTTCTTGAAGAGTATGTATCCACTAAGAAAGGATTTTTCGAAATTCCACTCCCAATGAGGGAGGGTGAAATTTCAAGCGGAAGAAGTCACGAGCAGAAGCTGATACTACATATGTTATGCAAACATAAATGTAGGGAACAGCTGATTTTTTCGCGACCGATTTTGTTCATTTTTTGTATATCGTCAGAAAAGGCGATAACAAGTATGTGGTATAATTTTTTGCATTCTATATATCTTCTAACATTTCTATGCTATATAACATTATACATTTTCGATAGTTTGTATTCTATCCATGTCGAGCCGACAAATTGTGAACGAACTTACATTTACCGACAGGGTTCACAATATGTCCCTAAAATTGTGAACCGTCCTTGAATTTTCGGTTTTGGCGGTTCCCGAGTTGGTCGCAGTAACTAACCCAGAGCTACTATTAAGTATTCTGTGCCAGAGCGCCCCGACCAAATGGGTCAGATTAGGTTCACAAAACTGTGACCAACCGCGCTTCTTCCAAGTTTGAAGTTGGTCGCAGTTACTTGTCTATTTAGTATTAGCGCAAGGTGCGATCCGTCGCATGCAAGTTTGATACCAGTTCACAATTTATTGGCTTACCATGGACAGATTATAAACCACCCTTTATTGCAGTTCACAATTTTTCGATAGTTTATGGTCTCGCGAGATAAACTGGAGAGATTGTACTAGAGAGCTTATGTTCATAATTATACTGTGTATACATAATCTATTGTGCTCTTAATACTTTTTAGGTAACAGTTCGGTCAAATTAAAAAGTTCATTGTATCCGCTTTTAAATTAGTTTTTATTTGTTTACAGGTTGCTCCAAACTACACAGATGTATTTTCACAGTGTGCAGTTCGTAACAAATTAGTGGATTGTGAAAGTTTATTTGACATGGTTTTAACCAGCGAAGGAATATGTTACAATATGAATTCACTTGCAGCTAAAGAGATATTTAGAACAACAAAGTAATACAGTTGGATCTTTCTTTATTTTAATTCAATAATAACTTTTCAGGATGGTCGTTAAGTAGGTTCCACGAAATTAGAATAAATGCTGTGGAATTGCGTTCCTTGCGAAGTATGTGTGTAACTATGAATGAAAGATTGAGGAATTAAGTAATAATAATGTATTATTTAAATATGTATTATTTAAATACTGTAACCTTATGGGCAACTACGGCTTTGAGCCGTTTAGAGTTGAAACGCTCGGGTCATGGGCCGAGTGTGCGTCTCCTTTTTAAGGAAATTTCTCGCCGGCTGGTAGACACTTCACGTTACCAGAGAGCTGGGTCGTTCTTTGGCTAAAGAATTAGAATTGCCATTCAACGTGGCAATGCTGCCAGTCTTTTGGGCACGATTCCGGATGAGTACTTCGACGCCTAAGTGTCCTTTGTTTTTGTATTTATTTCTATAGTGAGTTATTTAGTCATTTAATTTAGTATCTAGTGTAAATTAATAGTTTGTATTTACTTTTGATTAATCTTAAATGTGAATAATAAATTCTTTCCATCATAAACAAAAAATGTGATAGGAGAACATTCCGGTTTGAAAGAAGTTGTAGGTAATGACAACAATGTAAAAGAGTCTATGAAATGGTTAAAAGACAAGGCAGATGTAAATGGAAACGCCGGAACGGGACGCTCTTGAAGGACATACACTGACCATACCTATTGATGACGTTCATGTTCATAATTGTTGTCAGGAAGGTCAGGTATATTAGCTACCGGCGTGCGGGTATGGCCAGATACTTGAACGTAAACGAAGCAAAAGGATTATGTAAGGACTGTAATTAGTGGCGTCCTGTAGTCTCTGCCTAACTCATAAATAAAAGGCGAATGAGTCTACATAATGTAGTAACTTTTGATTCCATAAAATTTGATCAATATCCATCCCACATTTTCATTCTTTCCTAGACATCGATGTTATTATTTTCTTGTAATTCTGTTTTCTTCCAGCAAAACTCTTTTGCACTGCCTTATTATTAAACCGTTATTTTAAGATCATAGTAAATCCATACAGTAGCATTAGTAAAGAAAACTTAAAACGAATTTTCAAACAATAATCTATGCTATAAAGTCTGGATCTGAACCTCACACTATCCACGCAACCGTACTATCTATTCGTAGACGTATGAAGTTCAACCCAGTCTCATTCACTGTCGATAGCTATCGAAATGGACTCTGCCCAGAATTTGGCTAGTGTTTGGCGCCATCACTAGCGTCCATCAGTTTCTGTAACGTGCAGCTGACACTACACGTGGACATGATATTAAGTGTCCCATCATTTGTGGAACAGTACCACATTTTCACTCCAAGGCGGAGTGGTCTTGAAACTCCACCTAAACAGGTTACCCAAGGTTACATCCCTTACTTCGGCCAACCTGGGTCCGGAGTCTGTTGAAAGAATTCTACCACTCTCCCAATACGCAAGCAGCATTGGTTCGTTTCTGGCTTTAGGAAAACTTTTTGACTTTTACTTTCTCTAAACGTATTTGGCACTTCACGTCTATTTTTTAACTTTGACTTTACCAAATGAAAATGATAAAAACAGTCGTCAATTTTACAGGTTGCAGAAAGACTATCAATACTTGTACACCACAAAACCTCGCGTAGGTTGGTCAGTGGAACACGGGTACAATTGGTTATCTGAAGACTTAGATTTTTATCCACTTCCTGGAGCGGTAAGTTTTGAAACCTGAATAGTCTACCGACTAAGAAACAAAACAAAAAAATGATGAATTAGTCGTTTTAAAAATGGGAGCAATTTGTGAAGTCTTTTAAACTGTTTAAGAGACAACACCATTTTAATTTATTCGTTTTTTTCTTTATCTTTCTTGCAGGTTCTCAATATTTACGAGAAATACAGTATGTTAACTAACAGAGGGCGTTCCCGTTAACCCGTAATAGTATAGCATCCATACATGCTAAAAAAAATATTACCATTCGAATTAATTAAATAAATAGAGTATCAATTTACGATTTTTAGTGAATATTTTAATATAAAAAAAATAAAAACATTTTATTTTCGAATGGTAATATTTTTTTTAGCATGTATGTATGCATGTATTGCGGGTTAACGGGAACGCCCTCTGTTAGTTAACATACTGTATAATAACAAAATGATTATATATTGATCATAATAAATAATAGTTTGATAGTAGTGCCCATGTAGGTTTATGTGAGATAAAATAATAATATATAATATTGATTTTAGTTTGATGACATTTCATTATTTCAGGAAAATGGCGAAGCACCCGATGTCGAGGTTGAGTTGCAACATCACTTTCGCGACCGTGACCTTCTCTGTAATGGCATTAACTCAGGTTTCAAAGTAAGATTCCTTTTCATCTATTATTAAAAAAGATTATCAAACTATTTTTGGTACAACTTGCGCTAGGAATTGACTGATAGAAATCGTCACGAAAAAGCGTAATACCCCCACCATGCGACGTTCTCTCTCTGTCGCTTTATATTATATCCATACAAAACTCAAAACGCGTCTTCGCTAATACCAAAAGTGACGTAAAAGGTATACATATAAAACATTATATTCTTAGCAATCTGCTTAAAATCTCAATAAGGTAAGAAAGTAAGTGCGATTTCTGCTAGAATCAAGCACAAAAAATAATTTGATACACGATAAAATAATTTAGTATATCATTTGGGGCTAAAAAGGGATGTATTTTAGAATAAATTAGTCATCAGTAGGTACTTATATATCTTAACCCATCAAGCTCAGCGCGTGCCCTATGTAGTATGATACAATAAAAAACAATTGTGTCTCATTAGCGGAACTGGAGAAGTCATATTGTCGGAGTTATTTTTTTTTTTTAGCAACAAGCTGTAGCGACATTTGAATTCGACTTTTAAAATTTTTCTTGGGTTTATGTAACTGTATAATAATGAATAAGTGAAAAAAAAAATATGTATGCCTTTTATTGTTTATATCATTACTTCCTCCGTTGTTTTTCTGTGAAAACAGAACTAATCCAAGTTGTATAGTTAATATGCTTTCTGTGTGTTCTTTGTAATTTCTAATGTGTCGATATTACGAGTACCTGCCGTGCGAATCGAAGCGTGGTAGACCTCTTTCCACTTGGATGTCTGTAGTCAACAACGACCTGAAGCCAGAACATGTGAATGACTCGACGACCCAGAACCAACACATCTGGCCAAGAATGACGTGGAGAGCCATTACCAATTGAAATAGGATATAGCTAGGCAAAGAGAGATAGACGATGTTATCGTGGATGGCCACGTCCACGTCGAGGCATCACGATAACACAGTGAAGTAACATGTTTGGAAACATGAAGCCGCTTTTGAATTTCCGTCCACAATAACGTTGTAATGTGTTGAGGGGCCCGTGGCTAAATAATAGCAGCCGCACAGGTCGATCGATCAGGATAAGCTATGCTTGCCGCGGTTGGTCTGTGGATGGGTGACCATCTTTACATACCGAGACTCCTCCGTGCCTCGGAAAGCACGTTAAGCCGTTGGTCCCGGCTGTCATTCGTGGATCTTTGACAGTTGTTATTACGGGTAGTCAGAAGCCCGAAAGTCTGACAACTAGTCTTGCCAAGGGCTATCGTATTACCCAGTAACTGGGTTGTGGAGGTCAGATAGGCAGTCGCTCCATTTAAAATACTGCAGTATTAAGCTGCGTCCGGTTTGACTGGAAGCCGACCCCAACATAGTTGGGAAAAGGCTAGGCAGATGATGATGACGTTATAATGTGCACGTATTTCCACATATTTTATGAACGTGAACGGCCACGCTACGTCTTCCGTTTCGTTGTTTTGCGTTGGAAGGCCTTCTACAAGGTGGTCCGACGACCTTGTTAAGGCCGCGGGAACCCGTCGGATGCGAGAAGCACAGAACCGGTCGAAGTGGAGGTGCTTGGGGGAGACCTATGTCCAGCAGTGGACGTCTTTCGGCTGATGATTGACGGCCACGATAATATCGCCGAGTTAGAAATTATAAAAGCGCACATTATCATCATCAGCCGATAGACGTCCATTGCATGAGATAAGCCTCCTCAAGTGTCGTCACATTGACCGGTCCTATTTTTCTCACTTTCAGCGGATTCCCGCGGCCTTCGCCAGGTCATCCGCCTTCCTTCTGAAATCCCTTTTATATTACGAGTAACCTCATTACAATCATTCATTTCAGGTATACATCCAGCATCCTACCGATTTGCCTATGTCATCGCTGTACTACTATGCTGTGCTACACAATCAGGTTTCATCAATGGCGCTGAGTTTCAACTTACTCAATACTTCAGAAACTTTGAGGGGCTATGACCCAGAAATGTGAGTTTTAGAAGAACTCCGATATTTAAGATATTTTTACATAATCGATCTTCAACATTCTCAAAATTTCAAATTAAAATCAGTTCTTTGAAACGTATTTTTTTATGAGAAATAGGGGTAACTTCGTGAGGAATATTTTGAGTATGAATGTGCATGGCTATAGCCATTCATACTTGAAATTTTCTACTTCTACTGAAAATTTCAATATTTTCATAGAGAGAGTTGAGGAAGGCCAAAGACTTTGTGTTAGAGAGAGGTAAGGTTTAAAAAGGGCATCTCACATCTACTGAGATGACGACTAAATAATACAGAATGGTAGAAGTCATAATGCGCAGACCCAAATAAATTGGGATGAGGACAAGCGAATGATGATGTTATTGTAATGATTTTTTTCTGCTTTTTTGGTTTGTTTTTAGACGACAATGCTATTTCCCTGACGAGCGATACCTGAAGTACTTCAGCCTATACACAGCCAGCAACTGTAGAATTGAATGCCTGTCCAACATAACTTATGAAAAGTGTGGATGTGTTGCATTCCACATGCCACGTAAGTATTTTTATCTCAAATCACTATGTCATAATTTTACGTTACGTTGCATTCATATCGTTCGGCGAATCCGAACGCGTCATCGCGTCCACAAAGGGCGCCTTCCCGTTTTCCGAAAAAACGAGAGACAAATGATCACGACGATCGCGTATATTAGGACACGGCCTAAACAGCATGACTGTATGACCGATGTACATACTGAAGGGCATGATAATGTGTCGTCACAAAAGTAACGAATAAAATATGTATAAACTGAAATAATAATAGGTAAAAACACTCAAAAAATGAGAATGTCTACTAATGTATTTTATCAGACAATGACTCTCCTTTTTTACATAATATGTATATTAGTAGCATGTATATTCTTTATTTTTGTTGTTCTGGGACTCAAAAAAAATTGTAACATCAGATTTCTTCATTTTCTTTTAAGATGCAAGCAGTAAAAAAATTTGCACCGAGCAACATAAGCAGTGCATGTCGGAGGCAAGAAGTAAGTTTGTAGAAAATGTATTTTTATTGGCGAAATCTCTGCATTACTCTTAGGGGATTTCAGGCATGATGTTATGTATGTTATGTTATTTTCTTCTCTTTTTCTTTTCCATTCTTCATTGATCGAAAGAACATAATTTATTTTATCTTTCAGTATTAATGCTAAACCAGGAATTTGCTAAAGCTAATTTCAAATGCCATTGCTTGCCAGCCTGTAACAGTATGGAGTATGAGGCTGAAATACTGAAGACGGAGTATAATGTGAAGCGATTCATAAAAACCTATCAAAAAACTATGAATTATGCTGATGAGAATCTCAAATGGTAAGCATAATAAGCCTATAATGTTCCCACCGTCTAGACACAGGCTCTCTCTTTGAGAGGCAGTGGGCTGTGATCTACCACGCCGGCCCAGTACGAGTTAGTAGATGTCATATTTCGAGTATGTCATATTTTTCGAGTTCTTGGTCCGAGGACATACCGGTTTCCTCACGATGTTTTCCTTCACCGTTTTGAGAGCATTGGTGATGAAATACCTGGGTTCGAACCTACGACCTACAACTCGTAAGTCGCGCTCGTTACTATTGAGCCAGCACTGCTCCGGCAAGTCGATAAATAAACCGGTATTTAAATTAAATAAATTAGAACTAACAAAGGTTACATATAGACAGGAATCATGAAAGACAATTTAAATAAAAATCATTTGTTTTAAATGACGACAAGCTGCGACTTCTTGTATTCATGAAGTAATGGTGATCAATCGGAACAGACGAGTCGAGCATAACTTTATCATCACCAGCCTAGAGTATTCAAAAAGTTTTTGAAGATGGAGCAATGGCATTATGACTACCTACTGAGTAAGCAGGTAATAACAGTTTTCTAGAGAGAAAAATCGACGTCAGAAGCAAAATAATAAAATGTGCAATGTAGACACGTCTGCCTGGAATCAAGTCGAGACGAGCAAGTTATGTACAGACAGCGTCAGTATGTGCTAACCCCTCAAGTTTTAAAATGTTACACATTACATTCCTTACAAATAATCTAAAGAATACTTCAAAAAGAACCCATTGTTTCGACTCAGATTCGAACCATCGCATCACCGAACGTCGTCATACTCATACCGGCAGTTTGACGAACTAGCCAGCGAGCCCATATGAATTGCGTTGAAATTGTTATCTACTATGGTCTGAGTCATTTTATCTTTAGGTGGGATGTCTAATCGATAGATGTTATAATTTGAGGGTATCCATTAATTATTTTACTTACATACGTTGTCTTTATAAAATTAATCCATACCCTCAAGTTATAACTATAACGTTTGATGTATACGTTCACTTAAAACGGCGAAGAGTAAACGACTACGATTTATTCATTAATTTTTAAAATGATTTATGATTTTATGAGAACTAAAATAGTTGTTCTGTGTGAACAAAATGTGAGCATAAAAGGATTTGCGAGACAGCTTGGCATAGCAGTAAGAAGTTCATTATAATATTAATTGTGTTCTCCGATTTTTTTCTTGTTGAGCTATTTGCGGTATCTTGTGTGTGGTATTTAATAACTTATTTAAAACCATTTTTTTCTATACAGAGACAAACGGTGCGCTTATGGGTGCGCAGATTTCAAGAAACCGGCGATGCTAAGACAATGACCATGGGTCGGAGAACTACTGGGATCTATACGGACCAATCTGAACATCATCTGGATATTGTTAAGGTTCACACTACACCGCCGTTTACATCCACTCGTTACAGTTCGTAACGGCATAGAATATTTCTCTGTCCACGGTTCGAAGACATTTACACGCAGCGAACATTCACAGTTATCGACCTGCAAAATATGTCTAACAGAAGAACATCGAAGAGAACGATTGCGATTTGCCCAGAAATAGCAGTTATATTAATTAAGTATGACAACAAAATAAACAACGAAGACATTGAACTCATTTGATTCCACTATTTTACTTTGTATAGCAAAATATTCTAAGTAGATATCATGAGCTAATAAGAGATGTTAATTGATTATATCTATTGATAACATGTTTATTCACTTATTATGCTCATGATTGTAATCCTGCCAAACTAACTTCTAGTTCCTAGACAAGTTGCAAACGCTTCAAAACTTGTCTCTTTCGATGTCACTTGTCAGACTGTCAAATGTCAAATTTGTATGCTGAGACGACATGACAGGTCACGTGACATTTCGTTAGGTTATGTCAATCTAAAATATTTCTACCGCTTACTATTTTATCGTTTACCTTAATAGGATGCCACTTGTCTCAGTTGTGTCAGTTGTGTCAGTTGGCAAAATAGTATATTATGATAACTGTAAATAAAATTATCAAATCAAAATAAATCTTTGTTGTAAAATAAGATCATAGTTTTGTTAAATAATAGCAATAATACATATTATTATATGATTATTAAGGTATTTTATTTTTCTTTATTTTTTAATTCTTTATAAATAATTACTAAAACAAAATAGAAAAATATATTAAAATAATAATTATAATGAACAAAAAGCACTTTTCGTGGCTATGATTTGAACTTCCACTCATAGGCACGGCAAGCGGTCTTGAAACCTCTAGTCTATTTAGACGATGAATAAAACGTTCGTAAATGTTAACCCTATTATTGCTTGTCGTTTTCGTAATAATAAAAGTATTAACGTTTTATTGAAAAAAACAATAATAAAAACAGAATTTTAAAAAATAAATACTATCTTAAACTTATTTATTCACTAAAACAATAAATTAATTAAAATAAAATGTTTTTGCAAAATACAAAAACCAACTTGGGCCTATCACGGATTTGAACGCACATGTCTTTTGGAGGGGTAAGCACTTAATGAAGCGGTGTGTACACATAATATGTTTCCATTTTTCAAACCGAGGTTGAAGTCAATTGGTTTTAAAAACTACAATGATTCCACAATTCAACTCATAAAGCGATCCATTATAACCATACTGAAAATAACAGCGTTACTACTAGTACATCTTACAGTGTTAAGACAATCTTGGAAACATCAAGGAAAAGAATTATGTCAAGGCCGTGAAACAGATCGCAATCAGCTATAAAACTATTGTGTATTTGTTTTGGTTAACCTATATTGTCCCACTGCTGCTCCTCCATTTTTCTCCACTTTTCTTTTCCACCGTCAGACGACTTCGGCTAAAGTTTTAAGGAATTCTGATACGATTAATGTACTAACATACAATGTCCGCACGCTCATGAGGGACGAACGCCTCATCGAACTAGAGAACGCTCTTAAAGACGTCAACTGGGACATAACTGTCAATTGTACCTTTAAAATGAAAGATTATTGTGTAATGATGTCTATATTCCATTCTATGCTATCCTTTTTTATTCTGTCCAGGATCAAATTCTCTAAGCTAGATATGTACTTCAAGAAGCCCAGGTTCCTGTCGATGCGTCGCTCGGAGCTGTTCGGCTTGATCGACTTCCTTGCCAACTGCGGGGGTCTCCTGGGCTTGTTCCTCGGGTTTTCGTTCTTGAGCCTCGTCGAGATCTTTTACTTCCTCTCTTTAAGGTAACTGATATAAGCTTTCTTTGACAATCAAATAAAACTTCAATTCGTATTGAAATCTTGGATTTCCACTTTGAAAGCTTGAAATTAGAAGGGTAGAGAGATGTCTGTTCAAGGTAAAGTCTTACCCAAACGGGTTTAGGGTTCTATAATCATAATCGGCCGTAAACAACGTCTTGCCATACGCTTTGTCAAGATGCTTTTTATTTGACTGTATTGATGTGGTCTCTTTGAAACGTTCACTGGGACGTAAAAATACTCTATGAGGTTTACGCTGACTCCATTTGTACTAAAACGTTTAACAAAAAAAAAAAATATTTTTAGTCAATCTTCTAGATCTAGTATGTGATGTAATATGCTGACTGGATTGCTACCAACTGCTATTTTAACATTTCAGATTATGCTGTACACTAAAGAAGGATCTGGAAGAAGAAAAAGCTCAGAGAGAACCTGAAAAAGAAATTCATATAGATAAATACTAAATACACATACTCGTACTACATAGTCCTCGATCTAATATAGTATATTTGATCGAAGGACAGTCTTCTAATATTACATCAAAAACTTTGTAACTATATTTCAATAAGAAAATGCGCGAAACACGAAGAAAATTTAAAACTAAATTAAAATTTATTCAAAATAATCAACAACAAATTAAATTAGATATTTTGGCTAAAAGTCTTTCGAAAAAAAATTTTCTAAATTTTGGAAGTCTACTAACAAATTGAATAGCAGGCCGAGTCTCCCTGCAAGTGTGGCGGGTCTGAGTGAACCGAAAGATATTGCCAACCTTTTTCAAAGTCATTTTAAGGTTCAATCTCTCTTGCAAAAAGACCGGCGGGTGTTCGATGATGAGGAGAAATTGTCGGGATCTGGTGAGCTTGCCGTAATATTTACAGCTAAACAGGTGGCTACTGTTATTAAAAAAATGACAAGAGGTAAATCGCCTGGCCACGACGGCCTTAGCGTCGAGCACCTGAAGCATGCGGGGCCACACCTGTATAGGGTTCTTGCTCTTCTTTTTAATTTATGTATCAGTCACCGTTATTTGCCGCATGACCTTATGCGTACAGTGGTGGTTCCGATTATTAAAGACAGGACGGGGGACGCCTCTGACGTGTCCAATTACAGGCCTATTTCGTTAGCCACGATAGTTGCCAAGGTCTTGGACAGTTTGCTTGATCAACAGTTGGCAAAACACGTTAAACTTCATGACGCACAATTTGGCTTTAAATCTGGGTTATCCACGGAAAGTGCCATTCTGTGCCTCAAGCAAACTGTTCAATATTATACTTCCCGAAAAACACCTGTCTTTGCTTGTTTTTTGGACCTGTCAAAGGCGTTCGACCTGGTGTCATACGAGGTACTATGGGATAAGTTGAGGAGTGATACAACACTACCGGAGGAAATTACATCCTTGTTTCGCTATTGGTACTACCACCAGAGGAATAGTGTCAGATGGGCGGAGGCTCAATCGGATGTGTACGAGCTGGAGTGCGGGGTGAGGCAAGGGGGGTTAAGCTCACCACGCCTCTTCAACTTGTACATAAACCGGCTAGTCGGTGAGCTTAGCAGCACCAGAGTTGGATGTCATATTGATGACGTTTGTTTGAACAATATTAGTTATGCGGATGACATGGTGCTGCTGAGCCCATCGATCGGCGCTTTGAGGAAACTGGTGGCTATTTGTGAGTCCTATGCAGTGTCCCATGGGCTCAAGTACAATGTTAAAAAAAGCGAACTTATTATGTTTAAGGCGAGTGCCATAAAGTATTCTGATATTCCCGGTGTTTCGCTCTGTGGCACACCTTTAGCATGGGTGACTAAATTTAAGTACTTGGGTCATTGGGTCACTGATGATCTTAAGGACAATATGGACATAGAGAGGGAGCGCAGGTCGTTGGCTGTTCGATGTAACATGCTGGTTCGAAGATTTGCACGTTGTACAAATCAAGTTAAAGTCACTCTTTTCAAAGCTTTCTGTCAGGCATTCTACACGTGCAGTCTTTGGACCCGTTTTACGCAAAGGACATACAGCGATCTGCGTGTCCAATATAATAACGCGTTTAGGATACTGTTGGGGCTGTCGTGGCGTTGCAGTGCGTCCACTATGTTTGCGGAGGCGCGCACAGACGATTTTTACGCCATCGTAAGAAAAAGGACCGCCTCCATAGCCGGCCGGCTACGCACCGCCACCAATAGTCTGAGCGTGTTCTCAGATCGGTGGGACTCCCCTCTGCTGCGCCACTGGGTGAAGATCCACACCAATTAAAATTTTAATGTATTTCTCCTTATTACTAACACTAGTTATTAAGTTATTTTGTTGCTACTAACACTATGGACTCATGTCTGAAATAAAGAATTTGAATTGAATTGAATTGAATTAAGTACAGACGCGCCAGCACATCAAGTTAATATAATATGTCAAATTTCTTTCATAGATTTTCAACTTTATCGCTAAAGCATAAGGTTCATAGTTGATTAGGAAAATTTTACAGTTTCGGGTAGCTTGATGTTGGCGTCTGTACATATGAACGATTGCTTCATAATACCTACAATTATTTTTGATAATGCACATTAACACATGAATTTTATAGTGTACAAATGTTTTAGAGGTAAATAGATAAGTGATGGACTTTTCATTTATTTCTGTACTTTATTCGTATAATGTTAAACTTTAAAAATATTATAAAAAATTCTAAGCTTCAAAGCGAAAAAATCAAAGCTTTTAAATGCTTAAAACTTATTCTCAAACTCTTGCGCGTTTCGCAACTGTACCAATATTAGCACAAACAGGACGTCGCGCGTCGGTTCGACTCCTGCGCGTCGGATCAAAGACGCGATTTATGCGCCGTCGGATTACTTCGATTTATAGCGCGCTAACGAACACACATGCCCCGACAACTATTATAAGTAGATTTCGAGATGTTGCATTGAAATAAAAAGGTCGTTTTGACTTAATTTTGCGATACCATTTTGTATTCGGCAAATATGAGTCAGATTTTAAAAGTACTAGATATTTATAAGAAAACTACCGCTTACTGACAGGCAATGAACAAGTGTGTTGAACAATGGATCATCTTCCTTTCCATTAGAAATAAATAGGGTTTTGGTCCTTAGTAGAAGGACAATTCGAAAAATTATTTTCTTTAATCAAAAAGGTGGCTTCAATAGTAACCTGAACATCTTATTATATTCTTTTGGTTAATTTCAGCTTAATTTTTCCAGTTAGATTTCTTATTTTTATCTCTAAACCTCATGTTATAAGAGCTCTAGATGTATTTATTGCTTTAAAGCAAGCAACCGTGTCTCAGGTCTGGCTGTCTTTTTAAAGAGGTAATAAATTAGGCTGCCTCTTGAAATAAGAACTCAAAAACTCCATTACTAAAGCCCCACTATAACTCATACAAAACAATAAACACGAGCATTAACAAATATCCAAACATCTTGTCTTATACGTAAAGCGAAACACTTG
Organism: Luperina nickerlii; assembly: GCA_963855955.1. NCBI lineage: Eukaryota > Metazoa > Arthropoda > Insecta > Lepidoptera > Noctuidae > Luperina > Luperina nickerlii. The sequence goes on from OY979668.1 coordinate 22,603,254, forward strand.
AAGATCAAAGACGGCGCGGGCGCAGGAAACGCGCAATCGTCTATCAGTGATACAGAGCGCCTTTCAGTACCACTTGAGGGTTAAGTGGGGCAAAAAATGACGTCATTGATTCTGTATTGTATCATGGAAAGATTAGGAGACCGCCAGCGGCTTGGCTGAAATATACGTTCAAATGAAATAGCAATAGCATAACTGTTGTCACAGTTTGATGATTCTCCTTTCAGTATTGAAGCGAAGGCTCTATTCGTGAAAAACATATTGTTATTTATTAGCTGTTATAAGTTATGGAACCAATCGTTACTGTTGGCGTTTTCTCGTCGTTGACGGATACCCCGGTCGTTGTTGTAGGTAGCAAGTTAAGTTACACCAAACCACGGATAAGTTTAATAGTTTATTTGTGGAAACAGTTTGAAGCGTTCGCTTAGTTATCTGACCCGCACTTAATATATGTTTATTAGGTAATTATCGACCCGCACATTAGCGCGTGACCGAGTTTTAGTGACGACTGACTCGACTGATTTGTCATTAAAGTACGTGTAAACGTACTTTTGCTGTATGAGCATTATTGGCTCGTACAGTTACTTTGCGGAAATCCGTAACAATACAGAACTCCCATGTCTTACAATAAGCACGCACATGACTTTTGCTAAACGACACTTCCCATTTCTGAGCGCCCTTACCAAACCTTTACCAAACTTACCTAATAACGTTTTATTGAACCAGATATTGAATATAATGTATATCCCTTAACGCATTTCAGTGTAAAAGTAAAATTAAAGAATATCGTTTGACTCCCAACTACATCAAAACAGAAGACCTATTAAAAAGAGAAGTCCTATTAAACATATATGGATATGTTTACTGCGATTTTAATAGGTCTTCTGATCCATGCAATGACCACTCTATACTCACTCACCCTCACAAACACACACACACGCACTCACTCACCACACTTATTTGGCACTAGCTAAGCACATAATTCTTACCCTAAAAAAAAAAACACTGGCACTCCGGTAGTGCCGACAGAAGTGAAAACTTGAACAATTACGAGTGTATTTTGTGAATCGTCTTATAAACAAAACACGCGTGTTAAGGTGTGTTCCTTATTTTATAGGGTTTTTTGCAAATCAGGTATGATGACCAAAGTGACTGGTTTATTCTTCTCGTGAAAGGAATTTATTCAGATTTACAAATAAGCACACAGGATAGACTTCAGTTCGTGGTGTTGGTCGCGGCAGTGGTAAGACAAGCAAGCCGCTCGCATGGAGCTCGTCGTCAGTTATATATCCGTGGTTCAGCGCCATCTCGTCGTTGTTGGATGAACTACGTAGTTAGTACGCGAGGCCCTCGTAGTTCTTCCCGATGTGCATAGATGGCGCTGTCCTCAACAACGCGCGTCTTACGTTTTACGTCTTACGTTTTACGTCTTACGTTTTACGTCTTACGTTTTACGTCTTACGAATTTTCGATCAGGGTCACGTGACCTGACGCGAGTTTAGAAGTTTTTACCCATTCCAAAAAAAGTACACAGCGCCGCTAAAGAAGTTTTCACTTCAAAAATAAGTAGGTACTACTTACTTACCTGTAATCTTGTATACCTAATGGAAGGATGGATGACCCCTGTAACAAAGGTTCCAGCTACCATGGGGGTCATTGATCAAATCTCTGTGCACCTATTATTTATTTATTTATTCATACATTATACTTTATTGTACACCAGAAATACATAACATACATGTTCTACGCTATTTATTTACTTATCCTTTTTTTTTATAAATGTTGCTCATACTTTGTACATTAGTATGGAAAATAAATTATATTAAAAGAATTATAATTATATTAATATAATGATGATAAGGAGCAGTGTTGGCCCAGTGGTAACGGCCGCGACTTACAAGTTGTAGGTCGTAGGTTCGAATCCAGACAGGCGTTTTACTTTGTGTAAATTATTTCATCATCATTGCTCTCTAAAATGGTGAAAGAAAACGTGAGGAAACCGGCATGTCTGAGAACCAAAAATTCGAAGACATGTGATATCTATCAACCCGCACTGGGCCAGCGTGGTGGATTATTGCCCATTCCCTTTCACAGATAGAAGGCCTGTGTCCCATCAGTGGGAACTTTAAAGTCTGACTATGCTATAATGCTAATAGAATGATTAGCAAACATAGTCTTAATTCCGCAAAACTTGATCCAGGCTTGACAGCAGAATGCAGCACACGCGCCACCCTGTTCCATTACAGGAATTTTGCCAACCAACATCTAATTTTGGAATGCATGAAGAAGCCTCCTCGAGTAGCGCAGTTTGTTCCGCCAGTTACTCAACTGAACCGAGCGCTCGGCGCATCCTGGACAGTCATACCCAACACCTTATTTGACTGGCCAATTCTTCCCTTGCAGTGGTAGGGCTAACGCCCGCCTGGTTTGCGACCACCCTCCCACCAGAGTTCAGCGTCAAGCAGCCTGCTGTGTTTCGTTGATGTATGGGAGTTCCAGTGCCTTAGGCATCTTCTTGGTGCGCTCGTTCCATCATAGACCTCATCCATCGCTTTCCATCAGGCGTAATCCAGGTCAAGAGAGGGCCCATTAATCAATAAAATAAAAAAAATTAGAACAACTCTCAAGTAGTGATGTAGTAGTAGAGGTTTTTGTACTCTTCAACAGTTCCACAGACTCTTGATAATAGGTATATCCACGAAAGATAATATCTATATCATCCGTAGATGTTATATCAAGAGATTGTTTTAACTCAGACCTGCGCTATTTAATTTTCTAAAAGAAGCACTGTTACAGATACAAATGCCCTTGGCTGGTTTTGGAAGCAGAAAACCCACATCAAAAATACCGCAAAATCATAAAATAACATCCTAACCTAAATTATTGCTAAAACATGATTATCCCAAACGGCGGCGTCACACAAGTCGACCTACCGTGCAATTAGCGACCAATTCTGCCGACTCCCCTGCGGCTAAAGGATAATGCAAGGGCAACAATTTGGTGGCCATTACAACGTTTGTCGGGTTAATGGGTAATCAAAAAACAGCTCGTAAGTGGCGAGCTCTTTGTTCCGCTTGGCCATTGTAATTAGTTAAGATTGGATTATATGGTGGCGATACTGTACGGTTTTTTTTAAAAATGAGTGCTACTTATTTCTTGTGTCCTCTAGCTGCAACCAACTTGTACAGTAAAAGCCAATGTCAGGAATAACAGAAATTAAATTACCTACAATGATTTAAATCTGCAGAGGTTTTGTGTGTCTTTTGGTCTAAAAACTTGCACCAAGTGTAGACTTCCCCACCACTCCCTTCCGCTCCACCCAAAGCGGGACCCCTCATTTGATGACTTCCAAATCTCAAAAAAAAAAAGTATAGACTTGGTGCAAGTTTTTAGACCAAAAGACACACAAGATTGAAGAAAAATGCAATCTGCATATAGAGGCAAATTGCATTTTTCTTGACTGATGATTTATCGTTTCAACGGTCAGTTTTGGTCATATCTATAGTAACTTTTGTCAGATTAAGGGTTATAATGACATGATTATGGATACTGAAAGGAATGCAGCTCCTGCTACAGTTTAGGTTCAAAACTCAATCCATGCAGTAGATTGAATAAATAAATACTCCATGTAAACCTAATCTCACCGACCATCCTACTTCGCCATATGATTAATTTTTTCTTCGACGTTTTTGCGTCAATTCTGTTGAAATTACTGATGATTCGGATCTCCATCATTGTAAAGATGATTGATTACTGCCTCCTAGCCTCCGGAGTAATGAGGGGCCACCGCTGGATCAATGTCTTTGTTTGATCAGTGTTGCATGCAGATAGGTAGGTAAGTAGGTATTTTATGTTTATGAAGCAACTCTTCCGAAGTGTGATGATGTTGGTTTTTTTAAGTAAACATTTTTGTGTTTATGAATCATTCGTTAAAAATCACATGATTAAAATTATAGAGGTATGAGGAACAGGGTGTAAAGTTCACTCATACTCTATAGAAAAGGGAGGATCCTCCGACCAGACGGGTGTTGTGTCTGGCGGGCAACTGCCCGATGATTCATGTCGGGGCGTTGTATCTATGCTAGTTGTGCGGTAAACTCTGCTTGCGCGATGCAGAATTTTTCATGACGTCAGTATGACGCGTTGTTTGCTTGTGGCGTTGTAGATACCGCTACATAATTAAAATATATAAACTACTCGAGCAGGGGTGGCTCAGTGGTAACGGCCCCCAACTTACGGGTTGTAAGGTCGCGGGTTCGAACCCAGGCAGTCGCTTTACTTTGTGTTTTCATAGCCACTGTTCTCAAAACGACGAAGGAAAATATTGTAAGGAAACCGGCATGTCCTAGAACCAAAAGATTCGAAGACATGTGACATCTACCAACCCGCACTGTTCCCGCCTGGTGGATTACGGCCCACTCCCTCTCACAGAGTGAAGGCCCGTGTCCCAGCAGTGGGAACATTATCGGCTGATTATGCTATAAACAACGACTCGGTAGAAAATGGAAACTGTGGTAACTATTGACACATCAAAAGTTTAGCCAGTCAAAGCTTTTACTTTTTGCAAAAATCAATGGCTCCACCTCATATAGGCACTACCTACCGCAAAACTCTAAATATTCACTCTACCTTTGGACTATGATTTGAACTACATACTTTGTTCTGTTATTCAGTAAAATTATTTAGTTCACATCAAAAACATGCTTCTTCTTTCCGTGTCGATGGTACGATCAGCAAAATATTTGTTCAAAATTGCAGCAGAAGTACAATGCAATTTCGAACAAATATTTTGCTCAATAACTGAGATGAAAAAAAACTGCAGTGTTAATATTTTGCTCAATAACTGAGATAAAAAAAACTGAAGTGTTAATATTTTGCTCAAAAACTGAGATTAAAAAAAACTGAAGTGTTAATCGATTTTTCTTGCTTACTGTACTCTTCCTAGTTTGTTTTTTTTAGTATATTTCGAGCCAGGTAGGTGGCCATTTTGATTGCGGCATCAGTGGCATTCTTCAGGTCATCCAAGGTGCAGGTGAATGGGCACTTAGGACACTCCAGCAAGTGGGGCATGGTCTGATCAGAAGCACCGCACTCGCATTGGTGTTGGATGGGTCAGTGATTCTCTAATTTGACAAATTGTATCTCACGTGGCCTACAAAAAAAAAACAAGAAGGTATTTTAACACTTCGTCCTATTTTTCAAAGTATGTCACCGAGGCATTAAGTATTTGTAATTCCAAGTACAATAGATATTAAACCACACAGTTCCTATTCACACGCCCACTCTATCCACGACAAACTAGGATCTAGGCTCTGTATCAAAGGGCTATTGTATGTCTAATGCGTTCTATTTTCTCCGGAAACTCGATATCTGTGCTGTCAATATGGAGATAGTGAGAGATGAGTCTTTTGTGGAAGGTGTGCAGATATGACGTAAGTAAAGTAGGTACGCTAGTTGTAGCATCACATGAACAGAAAAATAACCAAGGACAGTTTTCTTTGTTTTTCTTTGTTTGAGTATGTGTTGAATCTTTGTAGCTTTAAAATGAGGCATCGTTGAATAAACTCTTACCGTATTACTACAAAACGACTTCTAGCTTTAAGGCTCCCGCAGATAGGTCTATAGCGGTATCTGCAACGCCACAAGCAAACGACGCATCATACTGACGTCACGAAAAATCCTGCATCTCGGAAGCAAAGTTTACTGTGCAACTAGCATATATAGTTACACCGGCCCGACATGAATCATCGGGCAGTTGCCCGCCAGACACAACACCCGTCTGGTCGGAGAAACCTCCCTTTCCCATAGAGTATGAGTGGACTTTACAACTTGTTTCTCATACCTCTATAGACGCGACGCGACAAAGAAGAAAAAAAAAGATGAAGAAAGAAAGAAAATACGTTTATTTGCGATAAACATGACGCAGAAAATGCAACACAAAAAATAACAAGTTGGAGAAAACATGCGTCAAATCCACGCAAAACGGTCATCGCTCAGCATAATGCCAAAACCCAAAGTAAGACAGAGCCCCAGCGCTAGTTTTTAGCGACAGCCGGCGTTGATGCGACGCGACTCTAGTAGAACAATTTCTATGCAAACTTTATGGAAGTTGTTCTCTAGAATCGTATCGCACAGTCGCGTCGCGCCTGTCTGCGGGAGCCTTTAGTCCAAGCATAAATCATTGAGCCAGTTTTTGTATTTTTAACTGTGGTCAGAGTACAGTAAAGTTTTTATACAACATTGACAACTTAGACTGGGGTTTGGCGTCGGTTTTTGTAATCAGAATATAATATTTATTTATTTATTTATATTTATTTATATATACTTTATTGTACACCAGAAAATACATAACAAAAAAAATATAATATAATATAATATTGTCGGGAAAGAGTTTGAAATTCAAAAATAACAATGGTTTAAACCTGGGTCCAAAGATAAATCTTGTTTTGTCATAAGGTCGAGGTCAAGAGCGGAATAAAAACCCGTTAGTGTTTTTGATTGTTTTTTAAAGCACCATTTTAGCACTATCCTTTACATTGTAGAGATCATAGATATAAGAATGGTAGAGATCGCCGACCACTAAAATTTCTATACAAACATTTTAAATGTGTTTTTAGAAGTGGAGGGGCGTACAATTTTAAATTAAACGATATGAAATCACTAATGTACTTCGATATAATTGTCCATCAAAGCGCCATATTAGAGCCCCGGAAGATTATTACATCGACAGAATTTCAACTGTCAAACCTACCGTGGAGTATTTACACTGCGGCAGTCACTTGAACGAGTCAACTCGACCGCTGGACGGTAGCGAGTGTTTTGTTTGCTCTGCTGTGCCAACAGAAATGTTGAGAGCAAGTGAATAATTGTGCGCTATTGTTGGGGCAGATTAGAGACGGGATATCTAAGACAGGATGTGTTAGTGACGTCGATAATATTTTTGATTTTTAGAATGATTTTTCACATCAAATTTTCAAGCGTTAAGTGGCATAAGAGAACGCTCTATCAAATCGTACGAGTTACTCAAATTAAAAATCAAAGCATTTATTTCAAACTAGCAGCGCCCCGCGGTTTCACCCGCATAAGTTTCGATCCCGTGGGAATATCGGGATAAAAGTATTTAATGTTTTAATTCTGATCATAAACTATCTGTGTGCCAAATTTCATCCAAATCTGTTCAGTAGTTTTTGCGTGAAAGAGTAACAAACATATGGATGTTTGTTACTCTTTCACGCAAAAACTACTGAACAGATTATAATATTATAGTAGCGCGCCGCGTTTATAATATTATAGTAGGATTTATCTGACTGACCGGTCAGTCAGAAAAATTAAGCTAGTTGCCCATTCCAAAGCGTAGTAGGTACCTAAGGACAAGGAGAAAAACGGGCAAGAAACTCCATCCATGGACACTCTTTTTAATCAAAATAATATGGTTATAAAACATTGGTTACATCATTCATGTTAAAATTATGCATGTGAGAACGATGCAGAATGTTAAAAGCGTCCGTAATGAAAAGATAAAATAGTAAACAGTACATTACAGTTATGTCACTTATTAGAATTGTCATAGCATTGGAAAATCAGAATGCCGTTACAATTGTCTTCATTAAAAGTAGGTACTAAGTAACTAACAGCAATAACATTGAAGGAAATAGATAGATTATGGTTTATTGTACACCAAAAATAACCATTTCGATAAAAGTCCATTCTAATATGAATACCCCATCTCTAAGCCATAACGAACACAAACACTATAGTGAGCATAGTTTTGTATGATCGATGATCGGAACGAGACTCGCGTCCAGTTAATCGTGTTTACACACTCAACACTCGATATTGACATTTTAAAAATCCGCGGGTGGCCAGCTACTGTTTGCTTTTTACCTATGATTTGAACGCTCCTTCAAAATTAAACGTATTTATTTTAGACTTACAATTTAAATTGAGCTTTATGAAGTTAGAATACAGTTGATTTTCGTTGCAAAGATTTTGTTAGAACAAAGACCTCTGAAACACGCGTGGGTTTATTTGGTGAAACAATAATTTAAGTAAATACTATGGAATAATATTGAGTCTTGAAGTATAATTAAGAAACCACAGAAAGCTTTCAAGTTAAACGGTAAACAAATGTTTTGCAGACACGGAAAGGAGTATTAAATGCTACTTGTCGTAAATTACGTTAATTTACAGCGTTTTAAAATTGTGTTTTAACGTTAAACGACTTAATTACGACTCGAAAAATAATCCTAAAACATCCGTTTGGTATTAAAACATGGTTTGCTGGTAGGGTGACTAATTGCACGACGCTTTTCGAACTGTCCCATTAATAACGCAAGTTGATGACCATGATAAAATGGTTTTATGGGCCTAATCTAGGTAAGTTGCTTTTAAATGACTGTAATTACTTTATTGTGCATTTAAATAAAAGCTTATTGATATGTTCCTTTAAGTGTTTCTTAGGAAAAAAAAACTTAAGAATAAATCGAAGTTGTTATTTGTATCTTTGCTAAAACATTAACCGTATTCAATGATTCATGATGTTGGATTTTTAATTGATAAAAACTGAATTTATTAACCGTATTACGTTTTCCAGCTGTAATTAGGATACAAGGCAATCCTGTTATTTATGTTAAAACCTTTCACCTTTTGCTAATTGCTTTGACACCTTTGCACGATTGTAATTATTAAAGTATACAGGTTAAGTATGATAATTATACTTCCCAAAACATACTTACATTAAAAGCCTGTTATGCAAATTAAAAAAATATGCATTTTTGAGTTTATCGAGGCATGCATAACCAAGATATAGCGACCCCTTCTGCACAGTCGGGTAAAAAGAGGTACTTATAACTTGTTTGACGTGTGACATGATTAATGTGCAGGAAATAATAAGAAACCACTATAATTATACATAATTGTATGTTCAATAAAGCTCGCTATTTTGCTTGTTAACTGTCAAGAATATTATTTATCGTGTTTAATATGCATGAGAGGTTATGAATGGTAGCAGTAAAAAAGGATGAAGGTCGATGAATTAATGTTATTTTTGTAATTTTTATTAAGCTAGCTTTTGGTATAATAATTACAAAATAGTGACTAATTAGAATATTTATACACGTAGCCTTTAATTTACATGAATGTGTCATATAAACCTGCAGGGTGATTGCGGTTTTCATTTAGACAGTTCAACAAAATTCATTGCGTTATTTACGTTGTTGACAGACAAATTCCATATACTTCAAAATTATTCAGACTATGATTGACAGTGTGTTACGCAATGAAGGTGCTGAGCATATTGTACGTAAGTGTACAGTTGTGAAATAGGTACGGACGCCAGCACATCCAAGCTACCCGAAACTGACAATTTTCCCTAATCAACTTTGAACCTTATGCTTAAGACATAAAGTTGAAAATTTTAAGTCAGTTTATATTAACTAAAAAAATTGGGGCTAAAAATTTGGTATCTACATGAATCTGTCACCATTTTATAAGGAAACATGGCAACCACAAAGAATGGTAATCATAGGTATTATTTAATTCTGTAAATTACTTCAACGTTAATGACTTAATAACAATAAAGGTCACGCCATTCCTTTTATTACCCTTATGTGGAAGAACAATTTACTCATCAAAAGCTATTAACTAATTTATACATTTTTCAAATACATATATTTTTAAATGTACAAATTAGTTCAATTAAAATAATACAAACGTCAGACCCGGTTTGTGGAAGCTTGAAGCTTGTGTGTATGTTTCAACAAATCTGTCGGTACAATAATAGATAACTTGAACTTCAACCAATCATTATTATTATTAAGTAGAAGTGAGAAGAGATGTAGATTATAAAAATGTGATTTTACAATGAATAAAAAAATGAGGACCCGAAAAAAAACATCTTCCCCAAAATTGATTTGAGCATCATTGCCACCCTACCGTACGCGCCTCATTCTGTAAGATCAATTAAAAACCTCAAAAATTCTCAAAGATAACACTTACAAAAGAGCTTTCAAAAGATAAGTTCCAGTCTCATAATTAAAAAGGCTCTCAAAAAGAACCGGTCGGTATCTTAAAATTTCTAAATTTAAGTAACAGTTTTATCGAAATGTCGACACATGCGTCAACGGCGGCGCTTTGTCGATACTAATAAGACTTTTTAATCGATAAAGAAACGATGTCGACCACATTATTTTGGGAATTAACTACTGGCGTTTGCGTTTTAATGTGTATAACGGATTTTGAAGTGTTAAATGAAATTATATGCCTATATTTTTGGAGCAGCGTATATTCATTTTTGCTCAGTAATTAACATTTTGTTACATCTTTTTTTCTTAATTAATTAATATGTCCTTTTAAACACTCAGCTGTCTGGTAATTAAGACGCCGTAAACCTCAATCATACTCGTATAGGCAATTAACTCTTGTACCATATGATCTCGATCCTAGTTTTATTGCTGAATGGGTTCACTCTTGACCTCGACCACGCTTGTTGGGAAAGCGATGCATGAGGTCTACGATAGAACAAGCGCGTCCAGAAGATGCCGAAGGCACTGAAACTCCCGGGTCAGCGGGATTGTCCGAAGGGGTTAGGGGCTAAGGAAGGAACATGGGTGGGTTTTAGTCAGTAAGACTCAGACACTCCCTTTCGCTCCACCCAGAGCGGGAAGGGTCATTTGATGATTTCCCATCCTGAAAAAAAAAGAAAAAGTCACTGAAACCCTCACGCATCTACGAAACACAGCAGGCTGCTTGACGCCGAACTCCGGTGGGAGGGTGGTCGCAAACCAGGCGGGCGTTAGCCCTACCACCGCAAGGGAAGAATTAGCCAGTCAAATAAGTTATTGGGTGTGACTGTCCAGGATGCGTCGAGCACTCGGGTCAGTTGAGTAACTAGCGGAACAAATTGCGCTACACGAGGAAGCTTTTTCATGCATCCCAAAAACAAAAGAGTAAACCTACGAGTAAGATTATTTTGGATAGAACCATCTATAGCTCACGCATACAGGGCTACAAAGAATCACAAAGAAAACAGCTTAGCGCCAATATCAATAACTAACTTATACCAGGCCAGGTTGCAAGCCTACAGCAATCATTTAACATGCTATATCCTTCAGCGGAGTGGTTAAGTTACGTCACAGTGTGGGTAACACAGTGTAAGTAAGTGCAGAAGGTAAACATAACACAATTCATAAACGTATGAAGGTATGAGGAATAGGGTGTAAGGTTCACTCATCCTCCATAGAAAAGGGAGGATCCTCTGACCAGACGGATGTTATGTCTGGCTGGCGACTGCCCGATGAATCATGTCAAGCTAATTGTGCGGTAAACTCTGCTTGCGAGATGCAGGATTTATGTGACGTCATTATGACGCGTAGTTCGCATGTGGCGCTGTAGATATCGCTACAGAAGAATAGCTTCTGGGTAAAAAGGTTAGCTATTTAATTAGCTACTGTAAATAATGAGGGACAGGTTTTACTGTACAGGGTGGCAGGGACATCGACCCGCAGCCTGTTACCATGGATTGATATTATTCTGAACCTGCGTTAAAATTTTTCGTCAGTTATACAAGAAAAAAAATAATTTTACCACGTTTCTACGTAGTCAAACTATATGGTTTTTTTTTGTACAGACGCCAGCACATCAAGCTACTACTATCTGTCAAATTTCTTTAATAGATTTTCAACTTTATCACTAAAGCATAAGGTTCAAAGTTGATTGGGAAAATTTGACAGTTTCGGGTAGCTTGATGTGCTGGCGTCTGTACTTGTCTGCACTTTTCTGTGAAACAGCATATTTTTTTGTGATAACCGACGAAAAATTTCAAAGTTAGGTCTGCTAAAATAATGTGAAATCTTGATTACAGGTTTACGTATCGATGTCCCTGCAACCCTGTATACTGTAAAAACAACTAGTGCAACTTAGAACCAACTAACAAATGCCTACTTAGTGTCGTGCAACTTTCAAAGAGTACACCACTAGAAGCTGTTAGATAGAAAAAAGAAAGAAAGAATGAAAGAGAGAAAGAAAGAAAAAGAAATAATTAAATTATTTAGCGTAGACTAAAATATACACAATACACCAGATACATAAATTAGATAGCAACAAATAAAAACCAAATAGAAATTGTAAAGTCCGAAGTAAGAGATTAGTAGGAAAGTGTGTTAAAAGTGTGTTTATAATCAGCCTATAATGTGCCCATTGCCGGCCCACTGGCCTCCTCTCTCCGAGAGGGAGTGGGCTGTAATCTACCACGCGAGCCCAGTGTGGGTTGGTATAGATGTCACATGTCTCGAAGTTTTGGTTCTAGGACATGCCGGTTTCCTCACGATGTTTTCCTTCACCGTTTTAAGAGCAGTGGTGATGAAATTATTTACACACTAGCTGCGCCCCGCGGTTTCACCCGCGTAGATGTCGATCCCGTGAGAATATCGGGTTAAAAAGTAGCCTATATGTTAATCCAGGGTGTCAGCTACCTCCATACAACATTTTATCAAAATTGGTCCAGCCGTTTGAGCGTGAAGAAGTAACAAACATAAACACACACACACGCATACACACAAACTTTCGCCTTTATAATATTAGTGTGAAAATAAATCGCCTATCTGGGTTCGAACCCACTACCTACAACTCGTAAGTCGAGACCGGTACCACTTGGCCACCACATGCTCATTTTTAGCATGACTGTTCAATAAAGTAATCGTTTTAGAACATGTTTAACATATTATGCTTTTTAAAACTTTGCCTTCTGTGACTGCAGCATCGTTGTGACCCTACAAGTCTTAACTTACTTACTTCCTTTACCCGACTCTGACAGACACCGGAGGCAGTGAACAGCTGATGTCTTCACGGTTTAATTTCAACTTGGGTGAGTAGTGCTACAGGTGTAGGCAGGTGATGGTGCTGATCGAATTAACGTTAAAAGGTGTGACTGACAGACAGACACTAATAGTTGGTTTACAAAGTTGCCGTAGTTTTTAAGGGAGTATAGAAACCATGGAGAACTCTTTTTATTTATATATGAATAATACCAGCCTTTCACTGTCCTACTGCAAGGGAAAAGGCCTCTACTCAAAGAGAGATGATGCGCACATTCATTTACACGGTAGCTCAAGGCTGATTAGTGTTTTTTAGTAAAAACTAAAAAACACTCATTTATTTTCAATAGATTTTTTACTAGAAGGCTCTTTATTTTAAGGGCTAAAAAGATTAGTATATACTGACATTTTAGTCTAAGGTCTATTCTATTGCACAAATAACGGTATCCTCTTTACATTGTAAATTTTCAATAAAAACTCTGATAGTGTAATGTAATTTAATCTTGAAACTTTCCACCTGGTTAGTTTCTTTATAAAAATCTTCCTTTAAAGGCTATAAATCAACCCGTTTCCTGTACATCGATAAACATCGAACCCACGGTCTTTATAATAAAAAATCGCGCATATTAACTTCTATGCGTAACAGTCCTCTCGCTACAAGCTGTCTATCATCGTCTCATATGATTGATATCACTTTTTCACTCACCACGTATTGTGCAAAAATGTTGAGTATTCGCCTTAACCAATTCTACAAGAACATTTAATTTTTAACTCTATATTTCAAGTCTTAAAGTTAAATTTCCTCTACCAGTTCTTTGACTTACATTTCTGACTGCATACAAGCTAAACTGGATCTTGTTTAGCCAGATTAGGGTTGGATTTTCTGTGCCTTAAGAATTGTTTAAGGGGTCGTTTGCCGCGCACTTAACATACAATGAAACGCAAGTTGAAGCGTTTTTGCGGTATTGATGGATAGGAGTCTACGGCTAATATTGTATTGATCATTTAGTTATGCGCGTCGGAGAAAACATTGTAATTGGATACAATTACGATTCTCTAATTATGTTAGCTTGTTTCATTAGAAAAAACTGAATGCTACAAGCGTTTATAGTGCGAAGTCGTTGAATCGGTATTTTTTTCAGAGTACTTGATTTCAGTGTTTTTTGATCTGAGAGTTTAACAATATGTCGGTTAATAGCAAAGACAATTATTTTTCCTCTAGCCTTTTTTAGCTACCTATCAACAAAATAGTTCTGAAGAAGCCTTTCTATCCTCATTCAGAAAAACACATTTAGCCCTTCAACTCATTACATTCCCACCCAAATTCCGCCGCCGAAGATGCATCATAAATCCACGCGCGTTCGCGACGCATATTTCAGTAGCTCCATTTTATAATAAATGCGCATCGCGTACTGTCGCAAAAAACGCCCGCGAAACGCGCCGGACACGTCACCCGGCGCGATGACACGCCGTCGGACGAGAAAAACGTTTGACGCGCGGTTAGAAGAAACATTTGAGTTGTGACTGTTGTGTGAGAGATATTGAAGTGCCTGTGGTGAATTTTTCATTGAACGTAACATAAATCTTGTTAATAAATATGGTTGACAATGACATGGTTTGAAATTCAGATCAGCCAAAGTTTTAAACCAAAGGGAAGTTTTATTTTACCATTTATGTAAGTACACACATTATACAAACAGACAAGAATAAAACAGAACAGAAACATAGATACAAACGTGATGCTTATTTCATAAGTAATCTCTTCCAGCATACACCATACAGCAGAAAGTAGATAGAGAGATGTAGACAGCGTGTGTAAGAGAAAAGAAGAGAAAAAGAAACAACAAAATCAAAAATAATCCACTTAATAAAACAAAACAAATAATATGAGAATATACCTACCTACATACATACAACTAAACACATTCAGATTGAAAGAAAATACGTTTATTAGCGGCAAACATGACGCATGAAGAAAACAAAATAACAATTTGGGAGCAAACATGCGTCAAATCCACGCAAAGCGGCCATCGCTCAGCATAATGCTAAAATAAATATCACTAGAATGATAAAACAATGTCATTTTCGATAGTCGGTACCTACACGTCCTTCATTATCATCAACATTCTCCTGCTTTTATTCCAATTTGTTCGTGGTCGGCGCAACATGTATTCTTCTCCCATACTTCTCTATAAGTCGTCATGTCGATAGTCACCCCCCTTCTAACCATATCATCATTCACACAGTCCATCCATCGTTTCTTAGCTTTATATGTCAATGTACTCAATGTAATATAGTCTAGTGATCTTAATGTTGTGAATTTCCAGCAAGGAATTATAGTGAAGATACGCTCCAATATTGGGAAATTAATATTATGCATGATAGATTTATTGTCAAATTATTTTTTGCAGATCCCAAAACAGTAGATCTTTGTAGCTTTTGTGAACGTATTATATCAACCATGAAATCTCTCAGGGTCCAGCTAATGTAACCAATTTGAAAGAGTTTCAATTTATTTTTCCTTCCCGAAATCACATGCGTCTTAAGGACGTCGAATGTCGTCATATCATAAATGTATTAGAAACACATATTAAAAAAAATTGCCATGTGATGCGGAGAAATGAGGAAAATCTAAGAAAAGTTTTGAGTATTAATGGGCTTACATAACCTAAAGCGCGGTCACTGTCGGACTGCATAGAAAAGAAAGAGAAGCGCGATAACACAACGCTGGTAATTTATTGCAAAATATGAAGCAATTATTTAATTACAAAAAATCTATTGTTTGGACTGAAAAATTAAAACACTAGCGTTTTAGTACGTTACTTTTAGAATAATCTGACAAAAAATCAGAATGATTGTATGTATATTAGTATGGTTTTTATTGTAAAAATAATGTTTTTATAGGTATCTTCAAATTTTTTTTCTATCGTATCAAATTATTTGCATTATGTTTTCAACACACTAATCTGCCTAGCATATATCCTGAAGAATATCATATATTTTTCTAATTTTGATTACTGTAGTCGATCATATACTTTTATTGTTTCAAAAACTTGCGTTTTTTGTGTTTAGGTCCTGTAAGCCCCTTAACACTGCGTAACTGACGTAAAAAAACGCCCGCGCCATTTGCATCCGCGGAACGTTGACATGCCGTCAAGCAGCGCTGAAAGAAATGTGTAAAGCGCTGCAAATGCTGCCAATCATTCAGCACCTACACACGTCACTCGTTTGATGTCGCTCGCACATGTGGGTAGTTGAAAGAGTTCAATTCGGTCAAATCGAGAAGCTTGAAATCACTTTCCGATGACTTTTGGTTTTAGTATTTTTTTTTTATTCCAGTATTTAATTAATATTTATATTTATAATGAAACAACTCGTTGGGCGGTTACGAAAAGACAGAGTATATTCAAAGTATTGCCAACATAAAGCAGTAAGGGTACGTTTTGATACACAATCTTAACACCCCGACTTATCAAAACAAAGTTACAAACTAATCATCATATGTAATGAAATGATACAAACATTTTTCTTACATAATTGAAGATTATAGAAAATGTTCTAAGTATAATTTTAAGTTACAATTTTTACACCTAACATTTCCATGAACATGTAATGTTTAACACATCCTAAACTTTTTGTTAACAAATCAGCTGGCATTCTGGCTGTCTCCAAATACTGTAAGTTTACAATTTTATTGTTCACACAGTCACGACAAAAATGATAGCGCACATCAATGTGTTTAGTGCGGTTGTGAAAAACATTATTCGCAGACAGTTTCAGTGCTCCCTGATTATCATTAAAAATTTTAACACTACATACATTATCAGATATCTCTAATAAAATATTACGCAAGTAAATTGCTTCAGTACATGCCTCTGTGATAGCCATGTACTCCGCTTCTGTGCTTGATAAAGCAACAGATTTTTGTTTTCTGGAAGACCATGAAATGGCACCACCACAGAGTACAAAGCACACGCCTGAGTATGACCTTCTGTCAACAATGTTGTTTCCCCAGTCAGCATCAACATATCCCACAAGTTCTGAGTTACCTTCCCTAGTGTATGTTAAACCCAAGCTTTTTGTCTTTTTTAAATATTTTAAAATTCTTTTGGCATACATCCAATGTTTATTATTAAAACTATTGTTAAACTGACTAAGGAAACTCACAGAATACATAATATCAGGTCTTGTTAACACAGCTAGATACATAAGACTACCAATTAACTGTTGATAAGGAACTTTCAAGTTACAATTTTCTTCTTTAGTAATATGAAGCTTATCCTCCATTGGAGTATCAAATGTTTTACTATCAGTCATATTAAACTTTATCAACAATTGGTTTATATAATTTTCCTGACTTAGTGTGATAACACCCTTATTTTTATCTACATTTACACTCATACCTAGACATTGCTTTACAACTCCCATGTCTTTGAGTTTAAAATTAGAAGATAAAACCTGTTTTAAATTTTCTGTTTCTAGGACATCATTAGAAAAAACAAAGAAATCATCAACATACAGTGTAACAATTGTTTTACATCCATTATTATTTTTTGTATATAAACATGACTCAATTTTAGAACGTTTATAACCCATACCTAATAAACAGTCATCAACCTTCTTGTACCAGGCCCTCGAGGATTGCTTGAGGCCATAAATTGCCTTTTTAAGCTTTAAAACTTTACCATTTGCTTGAGAATCAGGGAAACCTTCTGGTTTTTGCATGAATATAGTTTCCTCAAGGTCCCCATTCAAAAAGGCAGTTGTGACATCAAGATGTGTTATATCTAAATTTAATTTTACAGCCAACGCAAACAAAAGTCTAAGTGTAGCATGACGCACTACTGGCGAAAATGTTTCATCATAATCTACACCCTTTTTTTGCATAAACCCTTTGGCAACGAGCCTTGCACGGTGACGCACATTATTGTCACTGTCAAATTTCTTTTTTAATACCCATTTACACTTCACTACTGTACCACTCACTGGGATGTCGACCAATTCCCATGCATTACTATCTTCAAAACACTGAATTTCCTCACTCACAGCCTTTAACCACTGCTCCTTTTCAGGTCCTTTCAAAGCTTCTTCTAAACTCAATCCAACAGTCATCAATATTGAAACCAGTGCCGCTTAGTTTTTGTCCAGTTTCAATAATTTCTGTTACGTACGACGTCATCGAGCTGCTGCTCTCTAAACGAATTGATATTAAATGGCGCAATAAACTGATTCTTCTAGAAAAGCCGGAATCATCAAATAACTGTTTTAGTTTCTGCCACAATTCTTTTGTCGTAGTCACGTTTTTGATATGCACATATAACGATGAGTCAATTGTCATAATCAGTTTTGCTTTCGTTTTCGCGTCATCTGAGGGTGTTACTGCAGTTCCTGCTACTGGCTCGATGCAATGTTTCATACCCTCGAGCACGAGGAAATTTTCCGCGGCGAACGTCCATTCTGTATAATTTTCACGTCCTTTCAACTTAGGCACGTTGATAAGATAGTTCGTACCACTCATTTTCATTAAATGTTTTTACTGTAGCACGACACACTGACTCTAAATACACAGTTTTAGACCGAATAACTGATTAATTTTACAATTTAAAGCGAAATATCTGGGCCCATAACCTATAATGAAACAACTCGTTGGGCGGTTACGAAAAGACAGAGTATATTCAAAGTATTGCCAACATAAAGCAGTAAGGGTACGTTTTGATACACAATCTTAACAATATTATTGTCTATAAAGTGTTAGGTACTTGATTACGATTAAACCTATCCAAATGAGCATCAGACGGTGCTAGGCTGTAGTCCAGTTGAAGAAAATAGTAGACAAAACGAAACGGTGAATAACTAAAACCAATCATCCATAAGGGCTGTTATAAAATTCCTAAATGTAATCTGTTTCTCTTAATTAAATATATTTTGAATAACATATTTTATTGTATTACCATCTCATCTACACAAAAAACATTCCCCTGTATCCTTACAATAGAATTATAACCTTACAATGCGGGCATTCTAATTACAGTTCCATTTACGGCTCAGGGACGCTATGAAATATGCATTCAATGATTTGCATCAGCATCGGATAAACTGAGACGATTCGCATCGACCAATACGGGAGCGATTGTGAAGCTGATGATTTGAATATTTTGATGACGACGGGCGCCATTTTTGGAGACGAAATTGATAGGGTTAAATTTAGATGCAGTATGGGTATGAATAAGTGGAAAATAGAGTGGATTATTTATTAGTCAGTGTTTTGTGAAGGGTAAAAAAAAAATTTTCGGTAGAGATGGTCGTCTATAGTTACCAGTTTCGTGCTTATAAGAAGCACGATTTTGTTGAGATTCGATTAAATTTTCCTTTCCAAAGCTCTCTTGCCCTTATAAGGATTGTGTGATCATTAGCAAATGCATTAAGCGACCATTTCTCCTATTCCTGTAGATTTTGTATGTATGGACAAATCCACAGTAAGGAAAAGTAATAAACATTCAGAAGACACTTATTCAGAACGACATTCTATTTTAAAATTCTATTGAAGATACGCGACCCGCTGGTAGAATAAACTTTTTTTTAAAACAATCTTATATTTTAAAGCAGAATAAGACAATAGAATTGTGCATCACATAAATCTCTCAACTTTCCCGACAACGGATGATTAAGATTGACAAAAGAAACGGTTTCTGCTAGAGAAATTCACGAATTCCACCATCTATGGCCGCCGAAATTCTCGAGAATCGATTTAGCGGTAAAAGAAGTGCCGCCCGAATAAATAATAGGACAAAACACGTCGGAAATATTCGCCGATACCGACGACAGGCTTGCCGCCACGTCCGAAAATGTCAACTTCGCGTTCCGAACTCTTCATGGGTGGAGAGAGGCAAAAAATCAAGCATACCTAAGTCGGCTTCAGCGCTCGACGCCTAATTTCGAATGCTGCAAGCGCTTCGATCCCGAGACCTCTATTATTATTTCAATCAACGATAATTGGACACTTGTCACCGTAAAAAGCGCTGGAATCGCTGATTGGTAACCGCGAGTCACGAGCGCGCGGCGCTTTTGATATTAGAGTCGTTTCGTTTGAAATTCAAATGGTTTGAAGACGTTCGGGCGTTGTCGGGTACGATCGGCTGAATGGTCGAGCGTGCGTTTGAAAGTTCAATAAGGGGACGTTAGCGACAAGTCTCGTCTCTATTGAGCTTTAATTAAATTTATTGTTCGCATCGGATGATATTATGGATGGCTGAATGTCGAGTGGTTAGTTGTAGGACTATTCCACTGACATTCAGTAGATCAATCGTAAATTATAATAAGGACTATACAAAGGTGAACAATATGGCAAAGATAGAGTGGGTAATTTCCCCTCAACATAGTTGGAAAAAGGCTAGGCAGATGATGAGAGTAGGTCATTTAAAACTACCCAGTATCGTAACGGACTACTTAAATTAGAATAGCGTTAACTTCTAATCTACAAATGTCAAGTTGCCTTGCTTCAAACTAAGCTGATTACATTGCGAGACTTAAGTATTATCACTTGCTTAGTTTATTTTTCAGGAAACCCATTAATGCTTTCAGTTGTTTTTTAGCGGACAACTGAATTGCTTGTCAGATTACTAAAAAAATTTGAACAAAATAAGTAATTACCTAAGGAAGTAGTTAAATTACAAAAATACAAGAATAGATAGGTAATCCTTTTAAAAAGAATGGTTTACTAGCATTGAATCAACACAATGGCAACATCATAAACTGCTCAAAAGACCATGGTTATTCGAACAATGGTTTTATCATTTTACTGACGCCTACACTCATAATTAGCTACCCAAAAAACGAAACAAAGAACTCATAAAAACAATTTTCATTCATGAATCCTACCACCCAAGAAGTTACCGAAATTACTTTTTAAATACACAAAGACCTCAGGTACTAATTATTACCTTGTTCCGACGCCAACACCAACTTGGCGCCAATACCCACAAAACTTAAAAACGCCCAAATTGTTTACGAAACCATTCGTCAAATGTTTGACACAAAAATTTGCCAAATTCTCGCCTTAATAACTCCTGATGAATGGGTTGGGCCAACATCACGCGACTGCTGATTAAGCGACCGATTTTCGTCCAACATCTGTAATTTGGAGATCGCCGCAAAGAATTAGCTTTTCTAATTGGTAACGTGAAATGGCAGCGTGATTGTCTGTCTGTGGTTTGGTTAAATTACATGTTATTTGGCCGGGGCCGAAAGCCGAAAGCTGAATGTTGGCGCCTCGTTGGACGACTGGTCATTATATTATTGAGGGTCTGTCGAATCATGACTGGTGGACAGGACCGGATTTTGTGCAGATTTATTATTGGAATTATGTCCGCCTTCAGCGGTGAAATAAATAACAGAGTGAGTGTTATTTCCTCGTAATTATATAAATAAATTGGCAAAATGGTCTTTTGATCCGCGCTTTGTGTAGGTCATATGAAGCAGGACGTTTTTAATGGATAAATGATTGTGGAGCCGTCATGATTTTAAAAGATATAGATTTATTCACTATTTCCGGTCCTTCTTCGCTAATACATGGTAACTAACGGGCAGCTCGTAGGGTACTTAACTGTCTTGAAAAAGTGTGCTGAAGAATCATAAGTAATTAGTGCTAAAGCACGACCCAGGCGCGCTTAGCATAATGGTGGCGTAAAAATAGGGCAAACTACACCGAGGCCCTTTGCACACACACGTTTTTCTTGTCGTGAAAACTTACGGTTTATTCGCCGTATGTAGGCACGGTCAGTATTACATGGATCACTTTGTAATGGAAGCCTGTTAACGGACATGTTTTTGAAGTGAAAACTTCTTTAGGCGCGTAGGGCATTTTTTAAGATAGGATAAAACCATTGACCTCGCGCCACTGTTAGCGTAAGCGACACCGCGCGTGTTTTGTTTATAAGACGATTCAAAAAAAACCCCTTCGGATGTGTTCGGCTGTCCTCGGGATGTACTCGGTTTTAATGTAATATCCGATATGTCAGTGAGTGATGGCAAAGTATTCTGTTTGTGTTTTGTTTTCACTTCTGTCGGCACTCCCGGAGTGCCACTGTTTTTTTTTACGGCGCGGTAAATTGTGCCGTTTACAAAGAGCCAACAAAGGGTTGCGAAATATATTTTCCGCTAGGCCTGTAAAAATAGTTGTTATTTATTCAGGACGAAAAATTTCATAAAAAAATAATATCCCCCTCTAAATGCTCCCCTGTTTTCAATCGCCCGCTATAATAATAAGGAATTACATGGTTAAGCCCAGCACTCGGTTACCTAGAGTATTTTTATTGTACTCGTAATGACCCCGAGGTGGCTATTGAAGCTAACCATAGAACTGCTAACCATGCGTTAGATAAGTGGCGGCCTATGTTCTACTATTACTGGCATTAGCGGAAAGTTCATAGCTAAAGGGGGATTCAGTTCAATTTCGATTTTACTCTCTTTTTGTTGCCTAGATTCATTCTAGGGATTTGTTTCTAGAAAATAAATTTGATTCACTATTTCTCGGCTGTCATCTGCAGATCCTTGACAGTCGTTACGGGTAATCAGGAGCCCTGATAACCAGTCTTACCAAGGGGGATCGTATTACTCATTAGTCTCCGGGTTATGGAAGTCATGCTGGCAAAATATTGGTATTCAGCTGCTTCCGGTTGGACTGGAAGCTGACCCCAACATAGTTGAGAACAGGTTAGGCGGATTTGATTTATTATTTCTAGATGTCAAAGGCAACTAAATAGGTATGTCAAAATAAGAAATATAAATAACTTTTTCATGCTTGCCATTATTATATCAACCAACAGTGGTAAAGGCTCCTTCAAACAGGCGCGACATGACACGCGACACAAAGGCACCGCAAGTCGCGCAACGAGCGGTGCCTTTATGTCGCGCGTCGCGCCTGTTTGCAGGAGCCTTAACATGATTCAAAGGTCAAAACATAAGGATAAAACTTTTTAACGCCTATGTGGCTATCTATAGCCCAGAACTTAGCTACATGTTAGGTAAGCATTACCTAAGTATCAGAAGCGCCCAAGTTCCTGTAACGTAAGTACAGTGCGGTCGACGAGAAATTGCGTTCTTGACACCTGTCAGTTTCATACAAACGAATACGTGTTTTGCGAATTTGATCTTTATTAGCTACTACAAATTGTTACACTGACAGGTGTCAGAAACGTATTCTCTCGACGGCTGGACTGTACGTATCGGTATCAGGGCATGCAGGACATAACTCGTCCATGAACTGTGTTTGCGCGTTCAGTCAATGACCCAGTCTAATTGCTGTTGATCAAAAAAAGGCACATAATCTGAAACAGACCTCATTGTGTTAAAAACTCAATATTATTTTAGTTTTTGACGCTTCACTGGCCTAAGCTGCCCATTAATGTCACCGTAATTTACAAAAAACAGCTTTTGTTAGTTCACAACCATCATCTTAAAAACTCGTCCAGTTCCATCATGATCTATCATTACTACGAGTACATTCGTTACAGTCAACCATCCTACAATCATTAACATCAAAACACAAAAATAATTAAAAAGCTCTAACTCTCCACTGCACTTACTTTCCTGCCTACCCACAAACAAAGCAAGTTCACTCAAGCAACAACGTGCAGTTGCAAAGTGCAGGCGGCCATGTTGTTGCGTGACGTCAGAGGGGCGGGGACTGCGGCGCCCCGCCCCCGGCGCCCGCCTCGCGGGTTTTTATAGCAACTTCATACGAAAGTTTAAAGCGCTGTTTTTTTTTTAGAAAAGTTTTCTTTTATAAGGTTTTAAGTAATTTTAGGATTGATTGTATTAGATATTTTAATCACATTAAAGCCTAGCCTATTCACTAAATTACTATTTAATTTCAACTGCTGACGTCTTTCTTATTCATTTTATATTAAGGGGGGGGGGGGTGTTCTTTAGTCACCACTTGCAATTCAGTTAAGTTCACTGACACTGCTCTAAATTAACTCAAAAGCACCTTTGTAATCTTTTTTAATCTTCGCACTGATTTAGTGATGTAATTTTATTTTATTAAGTACTTAAGAATTTTTCTTTAAATTCATATGAACTTTATTTAGTTGGCTGAAGAAACCGTTTCTGTCTGTTATACCTAGAATAAAAATGTTTTCTCTAAATTAGTTGCAATAATAATATAGTAATATGACGGTAGTCTTGGAAAGAAAATGGTGGAGCCCTTTGCCCAGTAGTGGGGCAGAATATAAAGCCTAACAAAATATACTTATACAAAATATATTACGTATATAGGTAGGTATATATATTAGGTACCTATCTTATTCACTTTTAAAGGACTACCTTAAGACTTATTACAAAATAAATTGTATTTGCTTTGCCAGCCTTATAGCTAACCAGATACCTTTAAAAAATGCATTCCAAGCGTGTCATGGCACAATCTACAAATCACCAACTCATTAAAGTTTCAAAAACACGACTCACGGTTACCGACAGTTACCAAAAAGTTAGCGTAACCCGGCAGTTTGAGACGCATCAAACATGTCGGCAATAAGTCAGAGGGGCAAAAACTGTGGCGGCAAGATCAAAGCCGGCGGCTCGTTCAGACGCCGACGAAATGACTTGTTTCTCAGTTAGGTTAGTGTAAACACACCGCAACATCAAAAGCGCCGGTCTGGGTTAACGGGTGCTGAAGCGGATTTTTTTCGTCGAAACGTTTTTCGCTAGTGTCGAATTTCGACGAAGTTGATTTTTACGATTTTTTGTTTTATAAGCTGTATCTTTAAGCAAATAGAACAATATGTAGGTTGTTCTTATTTCACATGGAACATAATTAAAATAAATAATAATAAGGAAAATATATAATTATGACTGTCGAAGACGTTCCGTGGTAATTTTCAACAATCAAAAAAAATATTTGATGTTTTGTACTAAAACGTTTCAGTTCATTCTTTTGAAAGTTTTCTTGATGTTTCAAATTCACGCACAATTATTTCCCACTGCCATAACTTTTTTAAACCACTTCTAATGTTCGACAAGCACCTTGCGATTCGACAGTAGGTACCTTTCTCCGGCGGTCCTATTTCCAGACGGAGGGGGCTCCAAATTTTTTTACGGTTTCTTCCGTCAATTTGCCAGTAACACAATATTTATTCAACGCCGGAGGCCTGTTATTATTATAATGAGACGCCCAAAACTATCAATTAAGTGGCGCCTGCCGGTACCTCAAAGGCACGGGATGAATATATGGGCCTTTTGATGCGGTCAACTAAATGGTACGGTTTAATGTGGCTAATGATACAGACTAGGTAAAGTAGGGAGGGGAATTTTGTCGATGGTCATATAATTTTTTGGAGTCGATGGTTATTTTGAGTGAGAGTGACTCTAAAACTTATCCAAACTCCAGTTTGTTTAAGTTTCAAAGACAATGCAGGCCTTCTATTATTCATTTTCGACATAAAACTATGGTATTACACTATATGACTTACACCACAGTTTATATTTAACAAGGAAGACCATAAGTTAAGTTTACCTATTAGAGTAGGTAAAGCTTTTAAGAACAAATAATTTAAATGAATAAGTATTACAAAATCTCAACAAGAAGTATGTTCTTAACCGTATCGATAATTTTATCGTCCATCAACCATCACTATAACTCATATCCATAATTTATATTTAATTTTACACCATTTTACGGTCCGTTTTAAGTGGTTCAAATGGCCATTTCCGGTGTTTTAGTGATTTGTAATGAAAAACGATCGTTTTTATGACCATCGATTTCAGATTGTGGTTGCAAAAATTATTTAATTATACACAATTTCAAAATGGGTTGGAGTCTATTCGTAAAAAATACCCTTGATCTGGAATGTTTTGATATTTTTATTACTTGAGGCTAATAAAATGATTTGAAAAATATAACACTAAACGGAAAATACACCGACTGACATGATAGTTTTATCATAGCTTAGGTATGTCAGAACATCGTGTCATTGGTCCCGGCTGTCATTCGTGGATCTTTGACAGTCGTTACCGGCTGTCAGAAACCCGAAAGTTTGACAACCAATCCTTACCAAGGGGTATCGTTTTACCCAGTTACTGGGTTGTGGAGGTCTATTTGACATCCACAACCCAGTAACTGTGGCAGTCGCTCCATGTGAAACAGGTACTGGTATTCAGCTGCATCCGGTTAGACTGGAAGCTGACCCCAACATAGTTGGGAAAAGGCTAGGCAGATCACGATGATGTCAGAAGATCGTGTTTTTATAAATATGTATTTGTTTGCAATGAAACTAAAGCTAAACATTTCTTACTTGCGTCAATCAAACTTCTGACACTGACACGAGCAGGACTCGAACAAGCGACCTTTAGCGAACAGTGCCGTGACTCCATGACCTTTGACTACTGTGCTAATCCTAGCATAGCTGATGTGGCTTACGTAGGAACCTATAGCAGTTAGCCTCTATCTTTACATGACGTGTGGGCTAAAAGTAATAAATACATAAATATAACTTTTCCGATACTCGGATGTAGGTCAGTTCTCTCTGCCACAATACAATAAAAAAAACCGGGTAAGAGCGAGTCGGATTTGCGCACCGAGGATTCCGTACCATCATATCGATGGCCCCACCGAATAAACGTGTAAGAGAAAAATGACAACTTTTCAGCAAAAAATAAAAACGTTAAAATTTCAATAACGCTCATTTCATGGTAAATAGGTATAAATAATGTATGATCGAATTATAGGTAAAAAAATAAACTATAGACTTGTATTTTTACTTTTTTTAAAACATCAACGAGTTTCAGGAAATTCATGAAAAACTATTTAATTTTTTTACTCTTGTGAAATTTGCATGACTAGGTCACAGTAATATATCATTGCACGTTTATTCGTGTAATAATACACAAAGAATAAAACGTACTGTTATGTTACACTATTATTCTCCGTAAATCAAGTTCATTTTGGAACCCAGTTATAACTATTTACACGCTTGTTTACAGTACAATGTACTGCTATTATGTGATTGGAAAGATCGTATGCATTAATATTAGTGTTATTAGGATCAGTTTTCATTTATGTAATACATCTTTGTTAATGCATGGTATAATAATATAAATAATTTTGTAAAAGGATGAAATAAAATACAGATGTATAAAGAATTAAAAAAATATAATTATATGTATTAATCCACGTGAACACAAAGTACTAGTATTACTGATAAAAAAAAAAAACGAATTGCAATATTAGAAACACTAATCGTCCTCCTCACTATCATTGGAGACCGAGATAGAGTTTTCCAATGACCGTAGATGTTTCTATCTATCTATCATGGGGTTTAGGTTTCCGCACTTAGTCCTTGAAGTGGACCATTGTGCGTGAGCCATGGTGGCCGATTACTCCAACCAGCCAACCTCCCTCCAGAAGCAGATTAGACTTCCCGGTCTCCTCAGGGCATCCGCAAGGGATGTTGGTGTTCCCAGGGTCTCCTCGCGAATCTTGGTAACGCCTGTGCACTCAAGAAGCACATGCGCCACCGTTTCCTCCGCCTCCATGCATGCTCTGCACAGGGGACTGTCAGTGATTCCCAGGGTATGGAAGTGTTTATTTAGTGAACAGTGTCCAGTGATGGTCCCCGCCACCAGGCGCAGGCTGTCTCTGTCCAGGCGCAGAAGGCGCCTGGTCAGCTTTGTATCCAGGGATGGCATAGCTTCCTTGGATTGCCTACATCCTGGTGTCGAGGTCCACCATTTTTCCGCTTGTATTCGAGTGTGATCCTTTAACCAGCTTCTTAGCTGCTTGAAAGGAATGGGCACAATGGGTTCAGGTCCGTAGGGTCTTGTGCTGGATCCTCTTCTGGCAAGTTCGTCAGCCGCATCGTTTCCAAGTGATCCACTGTGACCTCTAATCCATTGTAGCGTTAATGTGTTGCGATTTAGTACCGCGATTCGTTCTAGGGCCTTGTGGCATTCTAGTGTTAGTCTCGACGTGATCTGATTACTCTTTAGGGATTGAAGAACTGAGGCACTGTTGGGAGTATTCGGATATTGGTATCCGTAACCCCCCTGGCCTCTATAGCGTGTGCCGCTTAGATAATACCTACACACTCTGCTTGGTAAACGGAGTTGAGCATTCCAAGTGGTTTGGATATCTTAATGTTTAGGTCGTTAGAGAACACCCCGACGCCTGTCCCTTCGTCAGTCTTTGATCCATCAGTGTAAATTCTTAGCTCTGTTGTACCTGAGTAGTCACACAACTCCTCTATGAGCTCTATGTTGTAGTGTTTTTGGAAGCAGTGGGTCTTCAGGGTTCTGTCGATGGGTGATGTCATCATCGGTTGTTCTTTGATTGCATCTTCTCTGATGCGTGTGTGTTTGATTCTAGAATCATTGCTTAGGGAGCCGGATACTTCGAGTCTGAAAGTCGCTATGGCCGCCTCCTCTCTTACGACGAGGTGTAGGGGAGGTAGCCCCAGCATCACCTGTAAGGCAGCAGTGGGGGAGGTCCTCATGCTGCCGGTGATTGCTACGCAGGCAAATCTTTGCAGTTTCTCGAGATCCTTTTGGGTTGTACTTAGGTTGGTCCTGGGCCACCAAACTAAAGAACCGTATGTGATAATTGGTCGTACCGTAGATGTTTAAAAAAACTTTGATAATGGTTTGGTATTGCTCCTGAATCACACGGACTTATCAAGTCCTTAAATAACGGAATTGGTATAGGGGGCATTTCACGTCAAGCGGACAGGGAAAAAAGTGAGGTTCTGAAATTTGTTCACATTAGGTCCAGTTATACTTTTAGTAGATATAAATACGAACACAATTTTTTTTAAAATATGATTTATTAGGTCCTTACATATGAAATTAGCGTTTTGTGGTACTGACCAATTTGATCTGAAATATCTCCTCTTTGGTTAAGAATTCCAAATTCAAATTTATACATTAATTTAGCTGGTACATTTGAGTTTTGAAAACAGTCATTAATTTGTTTTTTCCTCATTATTTTTTTCTTTGGCGTCGCTTATTACCGCTCAATGGAAAACATGAAATATCGGTATATTTACGAGTACGAGTTCTACCGTGGCACCAGTGCTGCAAAAACAGCTCGAAGGATTAGTGATGTGTACGGCGCTGGTGTCGCAAAAGAAAGCACGGTGCGTTTTTGGTTTCAACGTTTTTGTTCTGGAAATTTCGTCCTTCAGAACCAACCCCGTAGACGGCCGGAGACCAAAGTGGAAAATGAAGAATTAAAGGCTATTGTGGAAGCGGATCCATCACAAAGCACATCAGAGATAGCTGCAGGCTTCGGGGTAAGTGATAAAACTGTATTGATCCATTTGAAGCAAATCGGGAAAATAAAAAAACTTGAACGATGGGTACCTCATGAATTGAGTGAATCGAACTTGCAAACACGCGTCGACTGCTGTGTTACTTTGCTCAACCGACACAATAATGAAGGGATTTTAAATCGAATCATTACTTGTGGTGAAAAGTGGATATGGTACGATAATCGGAAGCGCTCGTCGCAATGGCTGAACCCTGGAGAACCAGTCAAATCCTGCCCTAAACGAAAATTGACTCGGAAAAAGTTACTTGTGAGTGTTTGGTGGACTAGTGCCGGTGTCGTCCACTACAGCTTTCTAAAATCTGGCCAAACGAATACGGCAGATATCTATTGTCAGCAACTGCAAACCATGAAGGAAGAACTAGGTGCTAAACAACCGAGATTGGTCAATCGCTCTAGGCCACTGCTGCTTCACGACAACGCAAGACCACACACTGCACAACAAACAACCACTAAGTTAGATGAGCTACAATTGGAATGTCTGCGACATCCACCGTACTCCCCGGACCTTGCTCCAAAAGATTACCATTTTTTCCGGAATTTGGACAACTTCTTATAAGGAAAAAAATTCAACTTCGATGCGGCAGTCCAAACCGCCTTCAAAGAGTTCATTGATTCTCGCCCCCATGGTTTTTTTAGTGAAGGGATCAATGAACTACCTATGAGATGGCAAAAGTGCATAGATAACAACGGTATATTTGCTTTTTTTTACTTTGATTAATTAAACATATTTTACAAAAAAAAAATTGGATTTATATTCCTCCCGTACAAAACGCCAATTTCATTGTAGACCATCATTCATCATTCATTTTTTTTCATTTGTCTAGTTATGGGCTCCTAAAGAATCGTCTAAATCGAAATTAGAATTTTTTTGAAGAATTTTTTCGGATTGAAAATAATTACAATAAGTTTTTAAACTACGCGGTTTGTATAGAAAATTTCCGGATCTACTTAAAAAAGGCATCAAATTTGAAAAAAAAATGTTTTAGTCTCCCAAACCGGAACTAAACATTTTCATAATATCATATTCCGCACCCCTTTCTAACGTTACGTACGATTGCAATAGAATTTATCGCGTAAACATTTGTGTGTTTACCGTTAATAGCTATAAACTTTTAACTAATATGCAAAGAATATTAATGTTTGAATCTTGAACATAATTGTTATAAAAAAATAATTACAGTAAGAGACAATGCAATACTTTAATTTTATTATCCTATCTAAATTCAAACTTCCATTTTGTGGAATATAACATTAGTAATAAAATTTGCATACATTTCTACACGAATAAACGTGTAAGAAGCCATTACCCAAATTCAAAAATAATCACAAATCTTCTCAAACGTCTGTAGGTTTTAACACGTTTGTTCTTGTATATTTGGCGACTCGAAAAGCATGTATTAAAAGCATAAACTATTATTCCTGTATTTTTTAAATTAATAATTTCCCTAGAATAAAGAAATTCACTATTATAAAAGGCGTGTTTTGAGTCTAAGATTCATAAAAAAAATTAAGTAGGTGCAGGATAGGCAAAAGAAACGAAATATGAAAAAAAAAAAAAATCGTGTAAGAACTCTTGCACGTTTATTCGGTGGGGCCATCGATATGTTTTTAAATTTTCATCGGCGAGGCCTATTATTCGTCAGAGAATTTTTTCAGCCCCATCTCTTGACCGATACTGGAACTAATGTAACTTTTGTTGATGATTTCTGAAAAAGTTTGCTATTTAAAGACTTCGTTTTATTTTTCCTGTAATCTTTACATAAACTTCCATCACATAGAATAATTTCAGATTTTTCTCTTTGCAAACTTCGGAGATAAGGGGGGGAACGGTACTTTTTTTACATTTTTCATCAAAAGTAGAAAACTGACGGCCTAAAAAATTAAGAAAAAATGTTTGAGAATGTGCAAACTGCGCTCTTTTATATGATACCCCACATGCCCTAGTAGCCACACTTCGAATTTTTCAGACCCCCTTTCAGTCCCTGTTGCAAAAAATACACATACATATATTTTTATTTCTTTGACATAGGCTACTACTTTACATCTCATCATCGCTAGGACACATAGGAGTCGAGCAAAACGAATAAAAATCAGAAAGAACGCTAAGTGAAAACGATGTATTATAGCGCGGGCGGGCGATACGATACGACGGGTTGGGTTGGGTCGGAAAATAACAAATTTCATGCAGAGGAAGTTGCGTACAGAAGCTAATAATTTATAATAGAACTAGTTGCGCCCCGCGGTTTTATCCACATAAATGTCCATCCCGTGGGAATACGGGATAAAAATTAGCCTATATGTTAATCTAGGGTGTTAGCTACCTCCACTCCGGGCCATACCCCTGGGGGTAGGGTGGGACTGAATCATACCACCATAGACCTCCATACAAAATTTTATCAAAATTGGTCCAGCCGTTTGAGCGTGAAGAAGTAACAAACATAAAAACACACACACACACTCACAAGCTTTCGCCTTTATAATAATCACGGAACAGATTTATTATCTGTTCCGTGATAATAATATTGTGATAATGTTTGCAGTACGTATAATAAATAGCGTTCAATTCTCAATTGCTCATTTAACATAATTAAATATTACGTGATGTATGAATTGTACCATGTATTAGGTACTTATAATTACATAAATAACGTAACAAACGCATTGCATTATCCAAAAACGGTTGCGTGTTCTAATCATATAACTTCACGTTGTACAGTGATGTTGAACACATGCCCTTGATAAGTTTGATTAATGTGCTGTTGAAATGCTATTGTGTTAGCAAACCGCGTTCAATTAATTATGAAGTATTGGTAGTTCATGATTACATGTGTTGCTGTTTGAAAATAATGAGCGGTTCTAACGAGGAAATAATTATCATACATCGGATGACTCTTTAGAGGATTCGGGTCATCGGATGAGTCTTTAGAGGATTCGGGTCATCGCAGTTGAAGGGGTAACTTTAAGTTTTAAGGGGCTTACATGACCTAAAGCGCGGTCACTGTCGGACTGCATAGAAAAGAAAGAGAAGCGCGATGATAATTTATTGCAAAATATGAAGTCATTATTTAATTACAAAAAATCTATTGTTTGGACTAAAAAATTAAAACACTAGTGTTTTAGTATGTTGCTTGTAGGATAATCTGACAAAAAATCAGAATGATTGTATGTATATTAGTTTGGTTTTTATTGTAAAAAATAAAGTTTTTAGAGGTATCTTTATGATTTTTTTCTAACGTATCAAATTAGTTGTATATTTTCAGCACACTATCCACCTAGCATAAATCCTGAAGAATATCATAGGTATATTTTTCTAATTTTGTTTACTGTAGATCGATCATATACTTTTATTGTTTCTAAAACTTGCGTTTAGGTCCTGTAAGCCCCTTAATACGGAGTTCTAATAGAATGCGAGGCCAGCTTCTACTGCTTTAGTTACTGGCGTGCCTTTTACTGTACCCTTAGCATTATAAAAGACTACGTCACATGACACGTCGTCATCATCATCATTTCATCCGAAAAACGTCCACTGCTGGACATTTAGCCTCCCCCAAGCACCTCCACTTCGACCGGTTCTGTGCTTCTCGCATCCAACGGGTTCCTGCGGCCTTCACAAGGTCGTCGGACCACCTTGTGGGAGGCCTTTCAACGCTACGTCTTCCGGTATGCGGTCGCCACTCCAGAACCTTTCGGCCCCATCGGCCATCTGTTCTGCGAGCAACGTGCTCTACCCACGACACGTCGCATCTATTTATTCACCCGAACCCCACTTTACAAAAATTTTAGTAACATCATTAATGTGAATTTATAATTATATGTGAGAACGATGTAAAAAAGACGTACGCGTTAAAAGCGTCCAGAGTACAGCAAATCGTAAGAAAACCACAATTCAAAATTAAAATAATTAAAAATAAGGCGAGGCAGCTAAGGGATGACTGGGGATGACCCAAACTGACGGCGCCCGTTCACGAACCGTCTCGTCCCGTCCACTTAGTCCATCTCCATGTAATTACCATGATGGGGACAGACGGCGCATCCACTGTCGTCTCTGCGCGACTGAGTCATTACACGAACACAGATGGGCCCTGTCAACCTTCAGTCGAACTATTCTGTAAAAATCTCACCACGAAAACTTAGGTGAAGTGAGCTTGAAATGAGCTATCATTCCAGGTGATGCTAGGGATTGGCACAATTATTAATTGCCACAAAAAAAAACAAAAATGGCAAAATCTCACCACGAAAACTTAGGTGAAGTGAGCTGTGAATTGTCACAGCTCACTTCAGCTACGTTTTCGTGGTGAGATTTTTACAGAATAGATCAGCTGATGTTTGGAGTGAGGTTAGGATGGAGCCCTCATTTTGTAAAAGTTCTGTAGGCAAATCCTACAAATATTATAATTGTCAAAGTTTGTGAATATGTTTGGATGTTTGTTACTCAATCACGCGTAAACCGTTGAACAGATGTGGATGAAAATTGTCACATAGATAGACCATTTCCTGGATTAACGCAAAGGATACTTTTTATCCCGATTTTCCCTCGGGATCGAAACTTACGCGGGTGAATCTGCGGGGCGTTGCTATTATGTACAGACGCCAGCACATCAAGCTACCCGAATCTGTCAAATTTTCCCAATCAACTTTGAACCTTATGCTGTAGTGATAAAATTGAAAATCCATTAAAGAAATTTGATAGATTGTAGTAGGTTGATGTGCTGGCGTCTGTACATAACGTGATGGATTTGGAACATACCTTGAAATTGAAATACAATCATCTTGATTCTTTTAGTTTAACATTTATTCCACAAGCCATTCTTTCCATTATGACATACTGGCCACATCTATTTATTCACCCAAACCCCACGCGGTCCACTTGCTCCGTCTCCATGTAATTGCCATGATGCGGACAGACGGCGCATCCACTGTCGCCTCTGCGTGACACAGACATTACACGAACACTGGCTCTTGTCAACCTTCAGATTCCAGAGAGTGAGGTTAGGAAGGAGCGGGGATTTTTATTGTAGTTCCGTAGGTCAAGAATTCATTTTATTATAGATTTTGAGTTTGGACTGTGAATTGGCAATAACAATAATTATGCCGTATTGGTTTTACTCAAATAAGCCTGCGGATTTATGAATCGATGTTTCGACGAGAAATCATCGCCTTTTTTTCGTTTTTCAAATGTTAGATATAAGATGGATAGAATTAAACAGGAAAAGTGTGATATCCTTGAAAGGACCAGGAGTGAACTTTCCGTAAATAGAAAACCAAGTTACAATTTTATTATGTCTCCCATGCAAACTTAAAAATAAGTGGCAACATGTGGGTGTACAGACACCAGCACATCAAGCTACCCAAAACTGTCAAATTTTCCCAATCAACTTTGAGCTTTAGCGATAAAGTTGAACGTCTATTAAAGAAATTTGACAGATTGTAGTAGGTTGATGTGTTGATGCGTCTGTACTATAACGTACACCTTTGCATAACCCTTTGGGGATTACAGGCGTGATGTTATGTGATTTATACAGTATTTCCAAACCTACGGGATCACCTGGCTAGAAAGAAGTTGACCGTAAAATCTCAGCGCTGATTTGCTGGATTTGTTTTCTCCTCTACCGATCATTTTTCTCCTGGCAGTTCATTTTGTTTATGTATATGTATCTATCTATGTATTAGTATTTATTCTTGTATTTTATAGTCATTTCCTAGCTATTCATCCACTACCTGCCATATTTTGCTTAGGTTTGACTGATGAAAATGCTTCAGGCATTAAGTCCGCCATAGTACAGTATTTTTTTTAACTTGTGCATTAAGTTTTAATTAATAAATAAATAAAGATAAAAAGTTGTTTCTTAACTACTAAAAATATTTTTTTTTTTTTTTTTTTTGAAAAATTTAGCCATTAACCCTCAAACGCTTGCGGTACCCAAACGTTGTACAGCTCCACAAAAATACTCCGTAATACCCGCGGAGATCAAAGTTGTGTACAATTAGGTTGCAACACGATACGCCTTCAAAGTGGCGGGTGGCGGCGTTACTACTAATTTCTTTGGTCCGTCGTAACGTGTCAAACCCTTTTAATGGTAAGAACACGTCAGCCACCCGCGACGGTAGGGCTGACAGATACGATCTATTGGGTTTACGGACGTTTTAGATTGCTTTGATTTTTAATTTGGAATTAGATATTAAAACAGTCTAGCTTCAGTTATAAAATAAAATTACAAAGATACAACCGAGTTCTGTAGTTATAATCATCGATGTATCCCTCAAAATAAAGATTATGCAGTGTATTTGGTAACCTAACTAATATTATAAATGCGAAAGTAAGTTTGTTTGTTTGTTACCTTTTCACGCCTAAACCACTGAACCGATCATCCTGAAATTTTGCATATACGTTGTCAGGTGTACAGAAACGACACATATTAGGGTACCTTTCATCCCGAAAAAAGTGCTGTTCCCGAATAATATAAAATAGTGTCCGTGGAATTTCTTCTTCGTTCTTCTCCATATGAATGTAATACACTTTGGAATGGGCCACTAGAGCAGCTTCATTTTTCTGACTTTGAGTTTGTGTTTGAAAAAGAAACATTTTTTTAATACATTTCTCTTTGAAAGTTTAAACGTTAACTGTATTTTAGCACGCTTAATTTAATTTAATAAAAAAAGTAGATACACGTTATGTGAAATAGATAAAATCTTTGAGCCCACGCCGAATCGTTTGATCAAATACCGCCAATAACCAGAATTTCCATACTCTTACCTGCCTACTAATTAAATCTTATATCCGCCGAACCTGCAACCATAATTAATAATTCCCGGCCTCCCAAATTAATTTGACAGCGTCAACCCTGTCGGCGTGGACAAAGCTTGGCGCTAACTACGCTCGCCGTGAAACGCGCCTAATTGAAAAACGCTCGGCGATTACCCGCCACAATGCAACCGCTTGGTAGCCACGATGAGAATTTTAATTGCTCTCTCTTGGCCTTTTTATGTGGCCTTGTTGTAAACGTAATGCATTTTTGATGTAGCTTAGAATATTATAAGTTGTCTAGATGAAGACTTTATGAGAGACTGTAGCAGTGGTATCTACTATTTACTTTCAAATAATTTGTCAAATAAAAACGACAGTCTCTGGATGTCAGTTGACTATGTCAAAAATAGTTGAGAGAACTATTGGCAAAAAACTTGATCATGAATTACTTTCTTTGTATAAATAAAAGCGATTAACTTTGTCATGCTTACAAAAAAAAAAAAAACAATCCAGCTGTCATAATTTTTATTATGAAATTGCAACAGTTTAAAAATGAAATGTTATTATAACCATGTGCAACAATATCTTTGTACAGACGCCAGCACATCAAGCTACTACAATCTGTCAAATTTCTTTAATAGCTTTTATCTTTATCGCTAAAGCATAAAGTTCAAAGTTGATTGGGAAAATTTGGAATTTTCGGGTAGCTTGATGTGCTGGCGTCTGTACATTGCCGGGATGTCCGAAACAGTCGGGAGTGCGGGACAAGACACGCATTGTAACACGTCCGATCGACGTTGGAGGGTTAAAATCACGGAACAGATAATGTTCTGTGGTTAAAATGTTAAGAGTGCAATAAAAAATATTATGAAGTATTTTTTGCGCATTGTTTCGTCTGATAAATTTAAGGGCAGGATAATTTAAGTGTAATAAAATAATATTCATAATTTTCTGAGTAACTTAGGAAAATTATTTGATATATGATTTTGTAAGCCTTTTTTTCCTCAACACTAATTAGTATTAGTATTATTAGTAAACTACCAAAAACGGCTGAAGTAAAAGAAAATACCCAAATAATATAGTGAGTTTTTCAAAATATGTACTTAAGTCATTTAAAATGTTAGCTCTTTTTAGATCACTGACACTCATCAACCTACCAAATCCAGTTTGAGAATTATAATTACTGTTTAACCATTTTCATCTTTAATTAAATTAAAATAACGCATTAAATTAATATCGCAATAACTGTAAGCACGGTACCGTACAAATTAATTTTATAAATATTTATAAATTGTACGTTACACATTTTTTATTGCCGAACAAGTATAAATCGCAAATAAAATTGAGCTGTATTTTGAAAGATTTAAGGATGGTTTTGAATTACGATTGTCATTTGTAGTGTTATGAGGTAGCAGTCAAAAATGAATTGCATACAATGCCATTTTATTTGGCAAGTTCTCGATAGCTGTCGAGCCAGCCATGGCCTACCGTTCTGGCATTCCTCGCGGGTATGGCAAGAAATTGATTGTGAAGAATGTGGGACTATTACGCCATGTTTTTCGCGACACTCCTTTTAATTATTAATTTATATGATTGTTATTTCCACGTTGCCATTTTGAGTGATACTAAACGGAATACCTGGGTTTTCTCGTGCGTCGATTGTTTTTATTATATTTGGATAGCGTTGTGTGGTCTACAGACCACCCAGTGCCTTTTCTTGGCTATCATGTCAGGACTTACAGCTACTTCTATACTTCTTAGTAGACAGATTTTTTCAAAGATGTAGTTGAAGTTTTTAGATTGCAGTTACTGAGAACCATCTTAAAACCTTTTTGTATCACAACTTGTGATGGAACTGCAATGAATACCTATCTTAGATTTATTATTTAATTAACTTTGCAGGAAAACACGTGCTTCAATAGACAGACGGCTTATACGCAGATAATAGTAGCTATACCCCCCACTGACCGGTAGTTTTAATCTTGAATGACAACGTCCTGCTACAAATATTTGACGTCATAACAATTATTATAAACTTTAACAGCAAACTGTTAATTGTTACGGTTTCTGGTTATTGCATTCTTCTTCCTCCTTGGTATTAAGTGGTTCCGGATGATTATTGACCCTTCCAGTATAAATATAAGACACAACAATCGATCTTGGTGATACAGTTTCATATTGACTTAAATTGATAGGTTAGATTGGCGCTGATTCATTCAAGCTGTCAGGTAAGTCCAAGTTTTCAACTAATGTAACCTTCGCGATTCTTCTAATGGTCCTTCCATTATTATTGGTCCTCGACTAGTAATTTATTATCAGTTACAATATCAGCTGTCATAATTGGTCAAACAAAATAATTATTCCATCTTTGAACAACTTGTAAAAATCATAAAAAACAGCCCAATATCCTCATGAATATATTCTTTGAAAAAGAACCCTTGCAGTGGACGTACCAACTTACCCTTAACAATATTTTTCCCCACTTTCAATGAACAAATACTGAAACGATTACCCTTTTAGGCACATACATTGTTTTAGCTTTAAACAGACGTCCCATAATACCACAGTTATGAAGATGTCATATTTTTTTTGCTAAGTAAATATTCTTGACAGCTTTTGCCGCTTTTATGCCACTTTTATAGATGTCAACGTTTTTACCTACCCTTAATAAGCAATGGTTAAATGTTACATGGTAATATTTAATGGTAGATAATTTTTATGTGCTTAATTTTAACATAATGTGTCAAGAGTACTTTGTTAAGCGATGTCAATGATGACAATCAATAAAAGAGAATTACTACTTGCTTTTGCTTTTTGACGACACGGTTGGCGCAGTGGCTGAGCGATCGACCGCTGCGCTGCGTGTCGCGGGTTCGATTCCCGCACGGAACAAATATTTGTATTGCCTACAGGTATGTTCCGGGTTTGGCTGTTTGTGTATGTGAATTTTAAATGTTTGTAAACGCACCCACGTTACAGGAGTAATTCCTAGTGTTGGGCAACGAAGAAAAAAAATGTTATATCGTTCGTATAGCAAGTAAAAAAAACTGTTTTTATGGTGAAATTACTTCTAACGGTTACCTACACAGGATAAAATTGAAAACTTGTGCCAACTCAATAAATACCTATAGAAATTGCCATTTCCAAAATCTAAATTCTTGAAAGATAAAGTTCAAGTAGACACGAATGAAAGAAGAAAAGAAAATTAGAGAATCAATTTTAGCGCTCGCCCAATATGAAATCCATTCATCGCAGAGTTCACAATTTGAATCAAGTTGGTAACGCGTCAGCGAGCTAGCGATCATTTACCTAATTTTGACCGTCCCTACTAAACAAAATATAATATTAATAATGATTGTGTAGCAATTATTGAACCTCCTGTTTCGAGTTGGCGCAACTTTTCAATTTCATCCTGCATATTAAATAAAGACATAGGTATTAAAACTTTAACGATTAATTTATCAATACTTAATTAAAATATATTAGCTACCTACTTATTTGTTAGTAAGCCGCCACTTTGACAGCTCTGTAGTTTTTAATTTAATTTCCATACAAATGTACCAAATTACTATATACATATAATTTAAGTGACAATAAATTAATAATTAAAGTACATAACTAAACAACGCACTCATTTTTTAAATCATTTAGACCTATCGTATATTCAGTTAATGATCATAACCGACCAACACAGGTCAATTTTAAAATAGAACCAATTACAATTACTTTTCATAGTCCATCAAAAATTACTACTCAGTATTCACATAAGTTAAAGTCCGTTCCATTTCATGTATAAACCATTGTTTGCAACAAAAAGTGGGAAAGGGCATGTACTCATGAATAAATTCTTGCTTATGAAGCTAAAAACAATTACATTGTCATACAGTGTGCAACGTCTTAATAATAGAGACTTGAATGATATGAATTATAGTTCAGAAAATATGAATTGCAAAATATCATGTATATATATAGATAGAGTGTCTTGTTCCATTATTCCTAGTTTAATGCTTGACATTTAAGATTTTTTTTTAATATAGTTGCCTCATACTGGGACTTCATATTATCTACTGGGAACGGGAATACACAACTCACATTCTCATATACCTGGTTGTTACCTTTTCGTCTTGAACTCCAATTGGCGACAGCAAATCGCTCAGCCTCTATAATTAATACTTTCCTTTGGACATCGGATAACCTTGCTTAGACGCGACCTTTATCTTAACCCACAATATCTTCTAAATCTCTTTTGTTGCCTTCATTTTCATTATCAACGTTCATCCTTAAGCTGCCTCTCCAATTTGCCCGGATGAAACTGAAACCAGAATATTTCAAACAGCAGCCAACTCTCACTTATAAAGAACGTAAGTTATTCATCCAGAAAGTTTCACATTCATCACATATTGTGCCCTACCGGCTTTAACACAAAGATAAAAAAAGCGACGTTTCTGTCAGATATCACTTTGGGCTACGAAGGAATAATTTAAATATCATTAATATTGATAGGGAGACGTGTATGATAAGTGATCGCTCGATGGGTATCAAAGAGTGTAATGGATTCATTAAATTTTATAGTCATAGGGCTCTGTAGCTTCAGACGTCTTTGTTATGAGTTGCCGACGGGCTCAGGTGAATTTCACTTTACAGGTTTTCCGATGTTTACTATTTTTATGTTAAAAAAAATTAATTTGTATCACATGCCAATAAAGGCATAATAAATAACTAGCCGGTAAAAATACTAAAATACCGGTAGAATATACTTAATTTACTAATTATTAAAAAAGTTAACTGAAAATAGTTGCTATGACTAACGAATAGAAAGCGATAAGTTTGTTA
This sequence comes from Luperina nickerlii, assembly GCA_963855955.1. Lineage (NCBI taxonomy): Eukaryota > Metazoa > Arthropoda > Insecta > Lepidoptera > Noctuidae > Luperina > Luperina nickerlii. The sequence continues at coordinate 22,643,959 of OY979668.1, forward strand.
AAGCGAATTAAACTCCTTTAGGAGTAAAACCAGATGTTAAAACACCTTGTAACTTTACAAAAGGCATAATTAATTGTATTCGCACAGACAATTACAATGTACAAATAGATGACATTAAAAAAAACAATGAATAAACACGGACTTTATAGTGTTTAAAATTCAACACAAACTATTTGTAGCAACTAAAGAATTAGCATGTCTAAAAGGACTTGAAAGGAATGTGCTTGTAAAAAAAAGTTTAAACACAAGAGTCAACAATTTTCATCAACATATTGAAATGATCACAGTTTGTCAACTTAATGGTTGTACAGACAGACAAATTACTATCTGTCGTGTAATATTTATCTCTGTCAGTAAATCAGCTTTTTGCTGGAAGGTACGGAGTTTCTGAGAGCTTCCATGTCTGACGTGAAGTTTTTTTGTTATCAGCAGTAATCAGAAAACAATATGTAAAGTGCGTATCGGTATGTGAAGTGAGATGTTGAACAGAAGAAATAAAAAATACTTATAAAATTAACAACATCAACATTCAACATCTTTGGTTAGAGTAAAAGCTGTAATGATAAAGAAGAAGGCAGAAGACAGTAACAAACTGAAGAAAAAAATGAAAAATAGTAAAAAAAGATTAGAGAAAGATTAATTTCTGAGCTATATTTACTATCGTGATAGTTATATACGTATCTTTAATGCCAATGATAATTTCATCGAATTATCAGCTCATGTTTTATTTGAAATTATACCTTTTACACTGAAAACTTTGCCTCACCTCACAAGTTCAAAGTAAATTGAATAATTATAGGGGTTACAAGTCACCTTTCACTATCGGTATTCGTTTATTAACGAGCTTTACTTTATCCCTTTTTATCAACCTACAAATTGCGATCTTTACACCCTACTGTGCATTTTTTTCAACAACACTTACTACATAACCATTGACTTCTTCGGTAACATTAACTAGTTTCCCATATTTAACTTTACAAACTGATAAGAAAACAGCTGTAGTTTTTTGTAACCAAATTAAGATAAATACGTGTTGGTATTTATTCGTCGTATTATGAGCCTTTAATTATTCACGAATGAATATTTTTTGACGCTTGCCTTAAACGGGTAGTTGTCAACTAATTAAAGTTGTATTATAAGGAAAGACTTGTGCGAGTTGTGTGAGGATGTTGTTAAGGACTTTGTACATGATGCTTGAATTAAAATGTTTGCGATTTAGTATACATGTTATAGCCTGATTCCTATCGGTCCTAAGACACGTCTCTGGTGTACGCATTTTCGTGGTGTTTTTCTTTGGAAAGAATGTTAGCTTTTTCAAGTCATCGTAGTGGGAATATAATTATAATAGTGGACTACGCCTTACAGAAATATTACTTTTGAAGACGAAGGTTTTTATAGGCGTAACGTTATGCAACGAATAAAGATCATAGCACACGTATCAAACCGGAAAGGGATCGGCACCGTATCAACTCGAGCCGTTCAGTATTCTTTGTATGAAAATCCCTACTGCAACGCACACTAATCAGAATCGTAACGTAATCGCCTCGCCTTGGGACAAGCTCACGAACCGCGGTGCGGTGCGTTACGGCTCGTCGTTCCGCGCTTACGGCTCGTCGTCCCCGTATTTACGTCTCTCCGTACCCGAGCTTACGTCTCTCCGTCCATCCTTGCCCCTCTCACCGGCCTGCCTGCTGGACAATCAACGAGCGGTCGGCGAGCCGTAAGCGCGGGGTCGCCTAGCCGTAGCCGAGTCGATGTATCGGAGCTTCTGATCCGCTTTGGTTACGTGCTTATGTTAGGTTGACGCCTGTTTGACGGCGAGGCGAAAGGCGATATGGTGCCGATCTCTTTCCAATTTGATACGTGTGCTATGAGCTTAAGGTGCTTTAACGAATTCATAAAAACAGCAAAATTTCAAACATTCCTTTCACGGAAACTTAGAAATCATCATTGAAGCATACACACGTAAACTATGAGAAAATTCCGACGTCTCACATATAAGGATTGGTTATGCGGATGGCTCATGTGTTTGTGGCGTAAAAAAATGTTTCAACAATCTCCCCTGGCATGTGTGAATAGGCCATTAATGAGTTCTAAATAACGAGACAAGTGGAATTTCCTTAGTCTTACAGATGGTGCTAATGAATATATCGTGTTGCGGTGTATGAAGAATATGAAGTTTCTTTGAAGAGTAAATAAATATGGATCGTTTAATTAGGCACGACTTTTGTTAGTCCTGTCACAGTATAATATGGATATTATTACCGTGGTACTGTATAATAATTAAGGTGAACCTTATGATGTGTGATCATGCAAGTGAGAATGAATATTCATATTTCTTGGATAATTTTGATGCCTTGTCTGTTTATGGTCACCAGAAATGATACGTATCTAATTTTCACAGCAGGGTCTTGCTTGTTAACTAAAGTTCAAGAGTTATGTCTAAAATTAGCAAACGTTGATGTTGATCCTGTCATCAACATTCCCTTCATAATTAGGTAGGTACTAGGCTACAGATCAAGCTATAAATAACCAGTATAAGTCGACTGCTGATTGTACGAAAAACCTATATTGTGAGAGCAATGGAGAAGGCTATGCTTGGAGTTTCCCTGCGTGATCCAATCAGGAATGAGGACTTCCGCAGGAGAACCAAGGTAACCGACATAGCCCGATGAATTGCCAAACTTATGTGGCAGTGGGCAGGGCACATTGCTCGCAGAACAGATGGCCGATGAGGCCGAAATGTTCTGGAGTGGCGACGGCGTACCGGAAGACGTAGCGTTGGAAGGCACCCACAAGGTGGTCCGACGACCGTGTGAAGGCCGCAGGAACCCTTTGGATGCGAGAAGCACAGAACCGGTCGAAGTGGAGGTGCTTGGGGGAGGCCTATGGCCAGCAGTGGACGTCTTTCGGCTGAAATGATGATGATGGCTCTTACTGACTAAAACCCACCTGTATTCCTTCCTTAGCCCTTAATGTTCCGAGCCAGCGGTAACCCTTTCGAACAATCCCGCTGACCCGGCAGGCTTCGGCCCTAACGGGCCCCTTCAATCGATGCTGACAAAGCACCGCCACTTCGTCCGGTTATATATTTCTCGCATCCAGCGGATCCCTGCGGCCTTCACCAGGTCATCGGTCTACTTTGTGGGAGGCCTTTGAACGCTTCGTCTTCGGGTACGCATTGCATTGTATTTCGTATGCATTGTATATGAATAGCTGGCTTCTTTCCGTACCCTAGCAACTCTTTTCTTCATATCATCAAGACGTCTAGTTATTTCTCGAAAACCCGTATTTATCACCATAACCACAACAACAACACATTGTTTTCTTTTTACCGCACACAGTATAATACAGTTGAGAGATCGTTTTTATACAATTCATAGAACAAGTAGCATATGGCGGTTTTAATTAATTAATTATTTCTTTATTAAGCCATAATATACACGCAATCATTAGTGTTCTTGATATATGTATAAAAACACTTTATCCTGTTTATTTGCAGTTGTTGTGACAACATTTTGAGTGCTAATTAGCCCTGAATTTCTTGTTTATACATTTTATGTTTGAATTTAACTGGAATTAAGGAGCTGTTAATTGGTACAGACGCCTGCATGAATTGAGCACCCGTAACACTTACAAATTCCTTTAAAAAGAGGGTAGCAGTTAGTTCTTCTATTAGTCTCACTGACTAACTAATCGTTTCAACATAACATGAGTTGTGCTTGTATAGCCAGTACACAAGAAAAAGTCTGTCATTGTACAAGAGGTTTTCGTGTTTAATACCAGTCTCATCTTCTAAGTTCACCATCATCATCATCATTCATTGAAATCTATTCTCTACTTGTAAAGACGAGCAATAAAGAATTTGGATATGTATTGTGCTCGTTAAAGACGCTGGTATTGGCGATATGATCCAGGAAAACGAATACGAAAGATAATAGGAGGTATTATAGTTTTTGCTTACAATATACAGATTATTTCATCCTTGTGTACACCATTCCCATCCATATTAAAAATAATCGCCAATACCGTACATTTCAGCACACCACAATGATCAATTAAAATAAGCTTCCACATTCTGTTTTCTGGAAAGTTGCAACAGCAATTAACCGACATTGAAGACAGAAATACTGTCCTGTCAAGTTATGGTAATGATAATTATTATAATCGACGGTTTGACACGCCTAAGTAATTGCCTGTTGGTTTTAAACATACTAGTGTTTCACGCGGCTTCGTTTGAACAGAACTGTGTAATTTATGGAGACTTGTTTTAAATATTGCAAGTAGTTTTGTCGGGTGTTGCGGTTTGATTTGTGGTTTAATTTTATAATAGAGCGTTGTTTCATTATTTACAACAGTTCTCATATTGGCTGTGGTATCACTTATAGGGCTATAGCTTTGAAAGGATTTTACAAATATTCAGTAATTTTACAAGGACACCACTGGCTTGTTACGCGTTTCAAACCTGCGTTTGCTACTATCTCACCTGAATGCGAGCGATGATATAGTCCACGATAGTATCAGTCACCTGAACTTTTTAAATTCGTAGTCTAACTACACAATACAGTGTTTTGCTTCGCAAAATCACTGCTTAACCCAGCATTATGATTGTGACAGCTGAATAAGAAGTACCAACCAATAGACTTAAGAATTCGTTATATTCAACCTATCAACATGACATGTAGTTAGATAACATGCTCCCGTGTCATCAAATTGCAATACAATAAGGAATTTCCAATGACGTAATATCATCTTACATGTCAGTCATAAATCTGAAGAGACAGGCTATAAATCTAGCGAGTCTATTGATATTAGATGAGCATAGTAGATCTTGGAAGCTAACGTTTTAATATATGTCCATACAAAGGGACAAAGGGATGTGGACATTAACTATGTATTGGATGCGGTTTTTATTGATGTTAATCACAGAAATAACAGAGCTTTGAACGATCTTTCTGTCTAGAAGTAAATTGAAGTAGGATGAGTTAATGAAAATTGCGTTTGAATTTTGGAACCAGTTGGAGATTTTATATTTTACTTTCAGATATACAAAAATGCTCACCGAAACTTACTCTAACCAAAATAAAATCGAACAATGTTAACAGTGGTTTGGTTTCGGTTTTGATTTCCAGATATCGATTAACATACTTATATCTGCAAATAAATTTCTGATATTATCTTTATCAATAGCTGCAGGCTTAAGTCAACCACCATCAAATCATTATGCACTAATTCTCTCATCACAGTTCTACGCTCAAGCGCATTGTACTTGCGTTGTCACTCGTAAATCTAACGCGTCACGTTGTAAATCTTGAACGTCGATAGCGCAAAAACGATGCGCGCTGGATTTACGATGAGAATAGTCTGGGGAGCTTGTTGGTGGATATGTTGGGTCGGCTTCGACGAGCATATGCTAGTAAACAACAACATATCCTACATACTTCTTGTATGCAAGAAGCCAGAAGCTCTATTCATTTTTGGAGCTAAAAAAGGTTTCTCGTAATAAAACTTAGAATTGAAATATTGGGACAATCAAGTTTAAAGTTGATGATTGCGACCCTACGTCAGTCACAGCTTCAAAAGCTTATTGCTTGTTTTTACGGTTTTCTTACAAAACTATAAAAAACACTCCCAAAAACGAAGATTGCGTAGACGTGGTCAAAAGAAAAGGCCACTTCTTGTTGCAAATGTCGATTGATGAAAACGGCTGCAACGGCTGAGCCTACTACTATCTTTTAATGTAAATCTCTAATTAAGTATGTTTGTGAAAACTTATCACTATATGATCTATTTGTTGGACAAAATCTCTACCCGTACAAAACGGACACTAAAAACGAAAATTACGTACGATTCTGTGGACGTTAAGGCGGCGCGCACACTAGCATTCAATCGCAGATTTATTGCAGATCACGATAAAATTATAATCGTTATTTATCGCCGCGTCTTAAAGCGTGTACCTGCATTATTCATCCGATCGCTTGTTGCGATGTCTTGCAACGATTTACTATGCATTGTGAAGTATTTTAGCCGCGATTTTCACACGACATTTTAGTATGACGAAACGCAGTTTGTGCGCCGATTCTTAGTAGTGTTAAATGGTTATGGTGAGCTTTCGAATACATAGTTATTTGATCATTTGTTTTGTGGTTTTATATGATTGAATTAACATAGTTATTCGTGTTATAGGGTTTTGAGGTGGCAAATGTGTGGTCTTCAAAATCATGTCTGGGATTTCGAATACCCTGGGATACTTGGTTATTAAGTTGGTAGCTGTAGTTGATTATAGCACCTGTATCTGGTTATAATACTTCCATAGTTTATCTCAATGTAACTTTGTATCGTCAGACGACTTCCCTGGAACAAAAAATCAAGCCAACAACATATGTGGTTATTTTTAATGTATGGAATTGATGCAGTGAATAAGTGGCGAGTAATCAAGACGTCTCGACTGACAGACAGGTACGTGTTAGCGCTATCAGGAGCTATGTAATGTGCAGCAATTTGCACGCTCAGGGAGCAAATATTTGTTTCTGTTTAGGAGTTGGTTTGTTTGGTTGAACTAGTTTATAGAGTAAACTTTATCGAAGAAAACGACTGGTATAGCTTCTTGCTTATGCTAAAAACAAACCACGATCGTTAATTTGATTAGCGACCGCGAGGCCAGAAAATATGCTGTGACAGGAATTTTGTGATTGGTTTTAGAGAAGTTTATATTCGGCTGTCCATAGGCTTTGGAGGAGAGATAAAGGCTCCCGCAGACAGGAGCGACGCCACACTAGTAGAAAAATTCTTATGAAAACTTCGTGGAATTGTTCTACCAGAATCACGTCGCACCGATCTACGGGAGCCCTAAATAATGAAGATTTAGAAAGTGATACTACAGTACAGCATACAAAGGAATGTAATTAAGTATTCACGTAGCTTACCTCAACTTCCATTTAGCTCATGTTGTGTTGAGTACTGAAATCTTTGACATCGTTCGTCTAGAAAAAAAAAGCACTTATCTTACAATGTGCTAATTCTGACATACGCTGACATCTAGTTATTACAGCAACACATTTCCCGTAGTTAAGTCATTATTACCTGTGCAGAAGATTAGCTAGCTGTTGGCACCCTGTGTTTATCGTTCATTACTGTGTGAATGGCATGTGTGCAACTATGTATGTTGGTGAGTGTCACGCTTGCGATTAATAACGGCATGAGCAGTGTATTATTTTCTCTGTATAAACGACAGTCTAATAATTTTTCTAGTCTTATCTAACACTAGCTGTGCCCGACTTTGTTAGCGTGCATTTTTGGATTTCATACCCTGAATCTTTTTCTAAAATAAAAGTAAGCCAAGTTACTCATTATAATATCAGCTATCTGCAAGTGAGAGGACCCGTCAAAATCAGTTCAGCCGTTTCGGAAATAGATCGATACTAAGAAACAGACCGACAGACAAAAAAAAATGTTTTTTTGTCATAAGTACCGTTTTTACTTTCAAATACATTTAGTAAAAAGCTGTTATTTTGACGTTACAAACAGACATATTAATAATTTTATTTATTTGTATAAATCATCGTCATCAATATTCATTCTTTGTAGGGTTCCGTACCCAAAGGGTAAAAACAGGACCCTATTACTAAGACTTCACTGTTCGTCTGTCTGTCTGTCTGTCACCAGGCTGTATCTCATGAACCGTGATAGCTAGACAGTTGAAATTTTCACCGATGATGCATTTCTGTTGCCGCTGTAACAACAAATACTAAAAACAGATTAAAATAAATATATAAGGGGGGCGTACAACAAACGTCTTTTTTTCGGCTTTTTTGCCTTGTGGTACGGAACCCTTCGTGTGCGAGTCCAACTCGCACTTGGCCAGTTTTTTTTGTAAATATTTTAATACCAGAGGCTCACGTTTCATAAGGATTTAGTTAAATGTGGAGTATGTCTTACTCATTAGTGAGTTACAAATTAGCTTGCTTAAACCATGCCAATTTATAGTTGCAGCTGACTTCCTGAAATAAAAAAAGAGACGAATTCATAAAGTATACCTTTCATTTTAATCAAAAACAACTGTCTTTTTATTGAAAAAAACCTTTGTATTTCATACCATCCATTCTTCGTTCACTTAAAATACCTATAACTGTATTTATTAATTAATGTTGACAAAAGAAAAAAACCTTTCTCGTACGAGAACGAACCCGAATTCTGTCACGGTGTTCATCAAACAAAGGGAGGGAAGCTAATTGTCGAGCTAATTAACGGACACCTTGAGGCCATCCATCAAATGGATGAAAAAATCTGGGGCAGCTTGGTACTGATCATTAAGAAAGGCAAGTTTTTGGTTCAAACAGTGATAGGTATGTCAGTGTTTGGGTGGCTCGACTTATGAAGTATGGAAGTAATGTGGTGGAAATAATGGTGCATCGATCAGTTAAAGATTTTGGTTTGCAAGAGTAAAGAGGGCTTCAGTTTGAATGTAACTAATATTTTTGTAAAATATAATATCCATGGAGTTTCTTGCCCGTTCTTCTCCAAAGGGTACCTACGCTTTAGAATGGGAACTAGCTTCATATTTTCTGACTGACCGACTTCTTGACAATTCAAAAGTGCCTGTAAATGGTTTAATTGAAATAAATGCTTTGAGTTTGAGTTTGAGATCTTATTGAAATTAAGAAACATTCGCAAGGAAGCTCGCAAAAAAAAATAACATTATTGAAAATTTTAAACATCATAAAAAATTTAATGCCACCCATAATATGAATAATAATTATTTGAGCCTAATTATGTGTACGAGAATGTCGCCTGTAATGGGATACAATTTCATTATTTTCCTAGACGGAATAATAGTCAACTCTCATCTGCCTGGTCTTTTCCCAACTATGTTGGGGTCAGCTTCCAGTCTAACCGGATGTAGCTGAATACCGGTATTTTACATGGAGTGACTATTTATCTGACCTCTACAACTCAGTTACTGGGTAATACGTTACTCCTTGGTAAGACTGGTTGTCAGACTTTCGGGCTTCTGACTACCCGTAAAGACTGTCAAAGAACTACGAATGACAGCCGGGACCAACGGCTTAACGTGCTTTCCGAGGCATGGAGGGGTATGTAAAAATGGTCACCCATCCACAGACCAACCGCAGCAAGCGTAGCTTAACCGGATCGATCGGCCTGTGCGGCTGTTAAAAATTAGCCACGAGCCCCTCCTAAAAATGGTCATCTCTACCATTTTCTAAAATCTGTATCGTGACAGCTCAGAGTTATAAAATTACCGTCCCCACCTACCGACATGTCGTAATATTTAAATAAATACAAAATTGAATCTATTCGTGCATTATGCAGCGGTGATCCGATGTCTCGTCAATCACATTATGCGTAAAAACTGCACAACTGTCTAGACCATCCATCATGACAAGCCGTTGAATACGTGATGATCACGTAGCTAAAAATGTTGGCAGAAAAAAATATGATGTAAGAATATATTGTTAATTGATGGTTGATGATTTGTTGAGGAAAAAGCATTTGCTATTGAAATGGTTGTTATAGAAGATGAAACAATAGAGAAGATATGAAAATTACACAGACGTTAGATAAATACCATCAATACATTACAACAAAACTAAAGAGTCAAGAAAAATATCAGAGTAGCGGAAATTACGACCATATTTTTTTTCCTGTGTTAGCCTATCCTGTTCCACTGCTGAAGGAAGGCCTCCCCCAAATCCTTCCAGGCATCCTTTTTTAGAGCCAACTCGATCCAACCCTCGCGGTATGCGTCTAGTTCGTCTCACCACCTCTACCTGGGCCGGCCCCAGCGATGCCGTCCATCATCAGGCACCCATCATGTGGAGACTGTTGCCCAGTGGTCACTGTGCATGCTGACGTGATCTGCCCAATCCCATTTCAGCTTGGCAGCCTTGCCCACTTCTAGGGTCCCCGTTTTGGAGCACACCGCAGTGTTTCGTATTCTATCAATTCGTTTAACGCCTATGCCCATAGTATAAAAATAAATAAACCTTGGGAAAACATTAACAAATTAAAACCAATAAAAAAAGGAGCAATAAAAATATGATTAGGTTAATGTCATTCCAATTGTAATAATAATAATAAGTTTATTCATTAGAAGTAAAAATACAATGTGACGGATTCGGTGAGCCACAAACTAAGCATCGCTTGTATCTTGTGGCTCTGGAGTGCAATTTTACATTATTAATGATTACATTACAGTTTGAGGATGTACAAAAAAGTTAAGAGTTAAAATAAAATAAAACATTGGTGAGAATTATTATTAGAAATTATGATACTCATAATAACATTATTCTGGACCAGTTCAAGTCATAAGATGAACAACATAATAAACATGAAGTTTTATTAAATGATGACAAAAAGAAAACCATATTTAATTTGATAGCATCATTGTCGCTGTGGGGTTTCCTTCCAAAAAGTGTAATTAAGTTATAAATATTTTTGTTCATAGCCATTCGCATTTGTTTAAAACATCAGAAAAACCTGTAGCGACATATAAAGTAGTTGGCTGACTATATTTTATTTTATCTTCCTTTTTAACCTCTTGGTGTTCCACGAGGTTTCATCTCAAAGCATAATGACAATATCAAAATGATGAATTTAGTTTGTACACTTCTGGTTTGTCGTCAACAAAATTATATCCATACCTTCTTATTTTTCTTCTATCCTTCCTTTTTTCAGTTTCAAATCTTTCACGCTTTACATTTTGCAACTTTAGATCTTTCCAGATGTCATCGATTTTTACGTCCTGTAAAATATCTAAAATAGAATATATATGTCGCATCCAGTCATGCATTTGACTAGTCGGAACGCTAGCGCCATCTGGTGGCGCTTGACAGAGTCTAGCCTGAGTCCGTGGGGGTTAGAAAACAGCTCGACAGAACGGTGTGGAGCTCACTTTGGACTTGGACTTGGACTTGGACATTGGACATCGTACGGACAACATGTGCTCAGAAACTGTCCAGCGTTCCGTATCTGGTTGTGTCGTGTACCTACAGTGTGTAATTTGCTAGTGTGACTAAATTGTTCGTGAAATTATAATCTTATTTGAACTGCAAACTGTTTTTCTATTGCGCAATAACCAACACATACCCACTGTACGCCCACAATAGTTAAATATGGCTGATAATTAAATAACGAGACACACTATACCTTCTCCGTCATATATGTTATGGAGCAAGTAATAAATAGGGGCATTTTTCATAATGCCCGCGCATTATGAATAATGACAAGCTACTTAGGGCGAAATGAATAATTATAATTTGAACGTCTTTATTTATCACATTGCCTCGACATTATAAATATTGCCGTGTGGTCTTTGGGCAATCTGATAATACACAGGTATATTGCACGTAATCGTAACTAATAGTTTAATAATTCGCTCGCTCTTGTATCATAAGTCGATGGAGCTCCAATTCGCGGGCTCCTATTTCTGTGTGAAGGGTTTAAAGTAACCTAACCAAACCTAGCCTCGGGGTGCCCTTCACTCACTCTTGCATCCTACGTCGCCTATCGGTAGCAGTGTCGATGAATGGAATTTATTTGATTTTAAATATTAATTCTACGTTTGAAATAAAAATTAAAGTACCTACCTGGTTTTGATTGTTCTGCCTGGTGACTAGCATTTAAAAAAATGCCCGGACAATTTGATTAAATATTTCAATAGTTGTTATCACACTGCCAATATTGGGCATATTTCAAACTGCCCGGGCATTTTTTATAATGTCCTAATAATCACTTGGTCCATGACATATTTACATTCAAAAATCTTGCACCAACGAAGGTTATAATACAGACAGAGGTACTTACTATGCGCCGTGACCTGGACTCTTAAATTACCAAATTATGCTCAACAAAAGCTGCAGACAACTGCATTTAATACAGCACAACCACCATTTATCATGCATCTGTCCAAAAGACATCTATTCTGGTGTCAAATGAATTAAACATACTTACTTCATTCGATGCTGCTGCCTGTCCAGAGTATAATATTATCATCAATAAACCCCAAGGTTTCGTTTTTGTCTTTAAATTTTAGAGCTCCTTTTTAAGATTTTTTTTGGGAACCTTGGTTTATTTTCCTGGTGACTTAGAAATAGTAACGGTGATTTTGTTTGTTATTTGTGTCAGTAGTGATAGAGCAATGAAAAAAAAATATAAGAAAAATAATAAATAATAATAATAAATGTTTTTTATACGTAGTTTTATATTTTAAGAAATATTTAAAAATGTAATTAAATAAGTAAAGTAAATAAATAAGCGAAATAATAATAAAAATAATACAGTAAAACGGAACCCTTATAAGGGTTCCGTTTTTCTTTTTGAGGTACGGAGCCCTAAAATCAAAAACAATTTATAATCTTTACTAATAATAACGATGAAGAGTTTGTTTGTTCAACCGCGCTAATCTCTGGAACTACTGTCTGATTTGAACAATTATTTTTGCATTTGATAGCCTAGTTCTTGAGGAGTTAACATCACGCTGGGACCTTTAGGAGCCGAGTTACAACAAAAAAGTTATAAAGAATGCTGAGCGAAAACGATGTAATAGCGCAGGCAGGCGATGCGATGAGACGGGGTGGGTCGGGGGAACAAGAGATTTAATGCGGACGAAGTTGTGAGCAGAAGCTAGTGTAAAATTGACCTTTAAAGCATCACCATCATAATCATGCCTATCCATGACAAAACATTTGATTATTACCTACCAGGGATTGAAAAGGTTCCTAAAATACCGGTAAAGTACCGGTATTTAGTGGTTCCGGTTGCTAGAACCCGAACCGGAACCGGAACCTAAATTAGAACCTTTATTGTACCGGTTCTTTAGCGGTACGAGTACGAGACCGAACGAGTTCATACGATGCCGCTCAGCGCAGGACAATAGCGGCAAGATAGGAGATTTTGTAAGAGGAGAGAGGGGTACATTGCATTTGTAGATCATTCGCATCATTCGTTGCATGAACAACGCGTGCGCCCTATATTTGTTTCATCGTTTGATTTATATTATACATTCGTGTACTTGTCTGTTGTACAATTACCTCTTAAGAGGTTGTTGGTGTTTTTCCATTAACCCTGTATATTCAATAAATAAAGGAGATGATAATATCTAAGTGAATACAATACGATTAAACTTACCTTTGTCCATTTTATATTAATTTATTAACAGTAACTGTAGATTATATAAACAACTAATAATAATTACTGTCAATATTTGCTCACCAATAATTCGAAGGCTAACTGAAAGAAAAGATACGCTAGCCACGCGTCAAACATTATCCCTTCTTTCTTAGAGAACCTTTAAATCGGATGATACGGAACCGGTATATTGGAACCTTTATTTGGAACCGGTACTATGGAACCAGAACCGAACCGGAACCTGAACCGGAACCGTACCGAAAAGAAGAACCTTTTTAAGAACCGAAATGAAGAACCGGAACCCATATTCGTACGGGTTTTCAATCCCTGTTACCTACTCTATGTATGAAATCATTTTCAGAATCACCATCTCATAAATTTCCCGATCCAGTCGGGGACAGACTGGATCGGATTATTTTGCTGCCCTCTCCTAGCGATGCCCTAAACCGAGATCCGTACCCCACAGGGGGTGCTCTTAGCTTGTAGTCGCTTAGTTTTAAGTTTTTCAAGCCCTGGCTGGAGACCTTAATTTATTGAGGCACCTATAGGTAAGTCCGGTTAAGCAGACGATCACCTCCAAGATTGATCTGCGAGGTGCCATTACAAACAAAAAACACCTTTAAACTCAAGTCCCTATATACATTCACTATCATCCAGCATCAGTAATGTATCCGTAAGGATGACGTTATTTGCTTCTTAATTATCTAACTTGTTGCTATATCTTTTTAGCATATCAAGTAGCAACTGCATCAGTCTTTTGAATTTAACATGTTCTTGAACACCGATCAATCTTAGGAGCGAACATTTTGGATTGAGCATTTTATATGCTTCATTTTCAATAAAATTTCCATAAGTGTCGGCAGTATTGGGTACCGTATGGATAAAAAGAGCGAGTTGGAGTCGTGCATTAACGGTTCCGTACTGCCCAAACTGAGAACAGTGGTGGCCCAGTGGTAACGACCATCACTTACGAGTTGTAGGTCGTAGGTTCGAACCCAGACAGGTGCTTTACTTTGTGTAAATTATTTCATCACCACTGCTCTCAAAACGATGAAGGACAACATCGTGAGGAAACCGGCACATCCTAGAACCACAAATTCGAAGACATGTGACACCTAACAACCCGCATTAGGCTTGCATGGTGGATTTCTGCATACTAGGGAGTATGCAGAAATCCACCATGCAAGCCTAAAGCAGAGGAGGCCTGTGTCTCAGCGATGGGAACCTCCTCAGTCCTTTTTATCCTTCCTTTAATTTACAATGATGGAGGCTATAGTAACACATATTATGTAACAAATTCAACTAGCTTCCTGTTACGGTTAAAAAGAGTCCTAAGACAGACAGATGGATTGACAGACTGACTGGAAGACAACCAACCAGATAGACTGGAGGTTTGGCAATACCCAAAACGTGATAACGGGGGTCCTGTTTTCACTTTTTGGGTGAGGAATCCTAAAAATATCTGTCTGGCACTCAGTGTCTGCATTATACATGACAGTGACTTTAAAGAGTGCAGCGTCTGGGTCATTTGTCAAGTGCTAGCATTAATGTTTCATGTGTCTGACTTTTTTGTTGACGGTTAATTTTCAATGCGGATTTTTTTAGTCTAGCTATCTTGGGTCTAGATTGGCGGAGGCTAAATGATTAATTTAATGCATTTTAGTTAACACATGGAATTGTTTAATAGATTCTGGAATGGGGTGATCTGGCAGAGAACCAAAGTTTTCGACATAACTCACAGAATAAGCAACCTGAAGTGACCGTTGGGTGAGACGTGTTCTTGGGTGGAGACCGCGAATCGGTAAACGTAAGGTAAGACGCCCTCAGGTTAGCTAGAGCGACGACCTTAGCAGAGTGGCTGGTATTAGCTTGATAAGAGTTGCAGAGATTCGGGCTAAATGGCGTGTAATTGGGGAGGCCTATGTCCAGCAGTGGACTGCTGTAGGCTGATGATGACGATGATGATCAGTTGACAAATTAATAATTAAAGGACAAATATTTTTTCCATCAACTTATCGAACAATTTGCAGAAAATAAAGAATTTATTTAAAAAAGTTATTGAAAATTCTCAGTACCATGTGGTTTGCATTTCCATAGCCGTGGGATAACTAGATCCATAGATCATGACCTACGCGAAGCTCATCAGTCGTCATCGTCATTAATCATGATCAAGGCAAATATCTCCTTCAGGCGTTCCCATTAAACCGGTATATGACGAGCAATATATTTTGACATTTACGACCTGCTGTGACATAAAGTCGACGAAATAAAAACATGCACACACACAACAAGAAAACATAACAGCAAAATAGATATCAAAAACGCCATACAACTGCAGATACCATAAAAATACCCGATATAGTGTTCCGGACAACAATTTGAAGTTCACCTCACGTCATACATTGCCATGCAACAAAAAATGGCCGCATAAAATAACCATCGTCATAAACGGAGTACAGTTGTGACTCCATTTGTACTTCTTTAAGTACTTTAAGCCTTGTACTCTTATCTCAATCGGCTTGGCAAAGCGGCTTGGGCCGATTACCGATAAAATATGTTGGTTAATATTTTTGCACTTATGTGTATTATTTGTTGGGCGAGCGAACGTTAATCGGGTTATCTTTTTATCGGTTGTCGGTTTACTTAACCTGCGTTTGAGAGTTGTAGAAGCCTTTTCGATTTACATATCTCAAATCTGCATTTCTAATTGGGAGGAGTATGTGCATCTAGGCACTCGCACCTGTGATTATCTCAGTGTGTTTTTGAAGTAATTTAGGTTTACATTTATAGTTTCGGGGACCTAAGTTTTGTAAGGTTCAGAATTGTAACATCCAATGGCAATATGATACAGGGTGTTTGGAAGCTGAGTGCAACGCTTTAAGGGAGTAATAATTGACACCATTTACACCATTTTGAGCGATACATGTCTTAGACGAAGTACCTATGTTTTTTTAATTTTTAACTACAAACTATTAGTCAAAAATAAAAAATAAAAATATTACCACCTTTAACAGGGAAAAAAATAAAAAAATAAACATATAAACTATCACCTCCTTAAGGCTTAGTATCCAGGTTCCGAACACCCTATACGTTCGAGCCGTTTGGAGTTGAAACACAAGGAACTTGGGGTACGAACGCCCTCTTGAGTTTTTCGAGACATCGCCAAGAATTGCTCTACAATGTGGCAATACTGCTAGATTTTTGATCACTTTATCGTCTCTAAGATCATAAAGTTGAAGAAATATCAGATATAGAATTTATATCAGCCTAACCTAATGTGAAATTCAATTTAATATTGCAAAAACTTCATCTTTATCTTAACTTTAACGTTGTACAAGGGTAATGGTCATTCAATTAAATGTTATATAGAAAAGCTACACTCTCATTAGATCCCATGGTCACAACACCACTTACAACAATTTTACGACCAATACTACTATAATTCTAGTATATTAGCAAGTATCTATAAACGTGTACCTTTATCTTAATCGGCTAGTAAAGTAGCCTGACATAGCCGATGTAAGATAGTGTTTGCAGTAATATGAGCAAGGAGCTGATAGCCTTCCAGTTATATATTGGACTAAAGTATCAATTTTCAGGTATATTGTGGTTTGTTTTGTTTATAGTTGGATTAAGGGGAGATATGGCTTTGTCGGTTTTGATAGTAAATATCTGCTACTGTGTAAAAGCCTACATTGTAGCTGTTGTAAGAAATGATAATAATAAGACCCAAAATTATTACAGTACCAATCAAACAAGGAACTGGTAAAATGTGTGGATAACAAGCAATGAGGACATACATACTGTCAGGAAAGAGATCTACGCGATATGATTAACATAATCGGCCGTAAATATTCCCACTGCTGGGACACAGGCCTCCTGTTATCGAAAGGGAGTAGGCTGTAATCCACCACGGAGCCCAGTGCGGGTTGGTAGATGTAACACGTCTTCGAATTTTTTTTTTCTAGTACATGCCGTAGTTTCCTCACGATATTTCCTTCACAGTTTTGAAAGCAGTGATGATATGATTGTAAATGCTTAATAAGTACTAGTATATTCTGGTAAAATTTATTATTCTTCCATAAATGTGCCTTGTAAGAAGCATCTTATAAGACAAGTCATTTTGTTAACGAAGTATAAACATTGTGAATTATGATCAGTGAAAGCCATTCTATAATTTAGTCACCATATCACCACTTTCTCAACATCCTGCTAATGCGTAGACCTCTTGCAGCGTCCTATTCAACGCATAGCTATTCCAATACAAATCTCACCAACTTTCGAATTGCAAAAACAGCGTAAAAACCTCACGCACGACATCAACACTAAAACTAATGAAGCAAAAATATGAATAGTTGAAAACTTATACAGAATATTAGTTAATCGATGTCCTAATAATGGCAAGCAACGCCGCGAGGTTTCGTCGGTGTGCCAGATGGTGGATAAAATGTGATGATATCTTTCGCATTTGGGTTCAGTATAATAATATGATATTTTCAGTGATGTAGTTCATTTTAATTATGATCGAGAATTAAGATGCGAGCTGCATGATACATAATGATGTAATATTACCGTGACTAAGCTGTGGTTTTTAGTTGTCATCATGAGGAGTTATGCAGAAAAGATTAACAATCTGGTCAGCACACTTTGTGTAACACACTAGGTATCTATCACAATCTGAAACATTTTGAATAATAACGTTAATACATTGCTTCATATGTTCAAAAAATTTGTATACCCAACAACTAAAAGAACGCAATGAATGTTGTTGAACTGTCAAAATGGCTTTCCCATTGCTACTGTTAGTGTATAACGCAATTACTCCGCAGGTTTGGGTCCTTCGAGAGAAATAAATCCCTGATCAATGAGTCGTAGTCGCAATATTGTAACCATTGAAACACAAATTCTAAATTTTGTGAAAAAGACCTTGATGTTGGACAATGAACTTTCAGGTTAACAAGATATTTAGAAAAACACACATTGCGTGATGACAATGGATAAAACTATACTACATGAGTCGAATCGGTAATAATAATTATGAAGTATGCATAAAGAACTTTTATAGGCACTTACGACAATATTATGATATACGGGACATAAGGCAGCCCCTAAGTTCCCACTTGTCCATTAAGTATCTAGGTAATATGAACGTCTGAAGTCACATAACGATCGTACGCTCGTAAACGTTTAATTTACGATTATTATTCGACTTTAAAACGTTATTGAAGCTTAATTTTCGCGTTTTATTGTCGTTTCGTGCTTATTTAATAAATACTTTTATTTGTTATCGACAGTCGTAAATGGTAATTTGTTTTGTATTGAAATGGTTTACGCTTTGAATATGTAATGAGGTCATAAGACGTTTATGGTAATGTCTAAAGCATTCAGAAGGTTTACAAACTTCCAGAAAGCAGAAATGTGGATTGGTAAAGGTGAAAAAAGGTGAAAAAACATAGTAGTAGCTGATCAAACATTTAGCATCTTCAAGTTTTATTTTTGCAAGGAATAAGCCCATATCTGGATGCAATCAGCTGCGTCGCGTTGTTCAATCACCGGACATATTTATTTATATTGTACAGACGCCAGCACATCAAGCTACCCGAAACTGTTAAATTTTTCCAATCAACTTTGAACCTTATGCTTTAGCGATAAAGTTGAAAATCTATTATAGAAATTCGACATATTATAGTAACTTGATGTGCTGGCGTCTGTATAATGAGTATTTATTCTAAAAATTTTAAGTTCTTAAAATATCATCATCGTCGTTCTCCTGCTCATACTCCAATTTATTTTAGGACGGCGTAATATGTATTTTGCTTTCATACTTCTCTATTAATCGTCATCTCGGTAGACCCCATTTCTTACCGTATGATCTTTCACACAGTCCATCCATCGTTTCTTTGGTGGGGTGTGTATGTGGGTGTGTAAAGTATGTATACCACATATCTAACACACACAAATACACACACACACAAAAACAAAGACTTGATTTAAAGGCTAAATGTTTACAGAAGGATTTATTGCCACATTTTGTCCTGATAACTAAGTGTGGAAAGCAAACCTTCTGACCTGAGCTAAGGTGTATCCAAAACTTGATGGAATTACGACTCTCCTTGTTACAGCTAGTTACAAACAGCTTGTATGAGTAAATACGTTTAGCCATGAGCTGTTAGCGATAAATATTTAATTTTTATCACACCTGCTCTGAAAATACATACTAATTATACCAATTAGAGGGAAGAAACGCCTTTATCCCGCCCTTCAAATCCTTTCATCCCAAGGTATGGAAGTTTGTATGAAAATCCTTCCGACCCAAGGGTGGGAAGTATGTATGAAATTCCATTACATACCCGGTTTTTCTTTTTTTTTTAATTTGTCAGCAGTCATACTGCCAAGAGACTTTAACCGTCTACTAATTAAATTTCAAGTAAATTGTTACTGGCCACATACAGTTTTTTTTTTACCAGTTACCAACCTCCTTGGTGCATACAGAAAATTAAAAACGAAATTATTTTTGTATATAAAACGCGGACTTCTTAACAATTCAAAAGTGCCTGTAAATGGTTTAATTGAAAATAAATGGTTTGAGTTTGAGAACAGAAAGGAGGCCTGTGTCTCACCAGTGGGAAAATTATAGACTAATTATGTATGATTTTGATACACTTCAAGGTGTACCTAAGTATTTTTTGTTACTAAGGCGTCGTGTAAAAAATAGCTGCACTTTTAATAATTGTACTTTTAACTAAATATAAACATTTCTATGCATTTATGTCCATAATTTTCCTCGTAGGTGTAATAAAAAGCACTATACACCCCTCAGGATAAAGTACAGTTCCATACCTCAAATGGTTTGCGCCCCTCGCAAGCTCGTGGCGCAAATGCCATAATCTCGGTATGGAACTGTCACTTTCTTCCCTCTGAAGTAATGTACTATTATTGCATTGGCTTTATAGCATGATTGCTTCCCGTCAACTGGGGAAGGGAAATAATGTCAGCTGTTCGTGAAGTAAGTCAGTGCAGTGTGGGAACAAAAATACCGTTGTATATTGAGTTTTATAGTCTGTAAGAAAGTTCTTCACTTATTTTTGTGATCGTAATGTGAAATTTTAATGTTTTTGATTTTATGTATTTTATTTTGTCTTTTACTCTTACATACGCTGTCTTCATCTCTTTCCTATCGAAGATATGCTGGAATTTCTATAAAAACAAGCATCACCTTTGTATTTACCTGTTTTTCTTTTTTTTTTCTGTTTGTAAATGTGTACATAAATGGTTAAATAAATAATGAATAAATTATATTATTTTAAGTTTTAATCTGTAAGACCTAATGGCACAGACAAAGTAAAATTCTAGCAGTGATAACGGTGATGGAAAAGTCAAAATTTACATTGACATATGCTACCGGAAGCTTATGTCAATTATGTTGAAAATCTTTGTAAAAATACGAAACGCTTTGAAAGTTTTTTTTCCTTTTTTTGGGTGGGAAATAACTTCTCCCGCTCTAGGCGGAGCGGGAGGGCTTGTCTAGGCCTTCTGGTGAAGATTGCAGATGCGGAAAGCACATGTACCTACTACTTCTTGTTGCGATCCTTGTGGTAGGCATATGCCTGGCAGACTCTCACAGTGGACTTCTTAAAACTGAATGATTCATGAAGATGTTGAATCTGTTAGAAAACCATGCTCCACAAAATCAGAAACTTTCAAGATCTGCGACCATTTAAGATTCTAATAGTACTCCAGACCGAATTTCGGCCATGACAGCCAATCTCATCGACGCTGGAGATATTGTAGTGCAGAAGTGTGCGCGCAGACACAGGTGCACTCATTCTTCCCTCACTCTCATAGTCCGATGGGACGACAATCCAACACTAACGGAGAGAGATCCGGTGCAGGACCAACGACTTAACGTAATTTCCGAGGCACGGGGGTATCACACCACCAACTTCTAAGCTCCGGGCTGTTACTGAGAAATTCCTAACAGAAAACCCGATATCAATTTGTCCTGGGAATCGAACCCAGGATCCCACGCTCAGTAGTTGCGCTTGCGATCACTAAACCAACAGGGCGTGTCGCAATTCTAAACTTAAACACAAGGACAATCGAATTCGTAAAATAAAAGCCATGCATGCAGCCAGCAGGACATGAAATATTAATTACCAGATTAACTTTTAATCTGAAACTAACGGACGACAATTAAAATTTATATTACCCTCATTCATAAAGATTATATGGACAATAATGTTACGGCCCAAATACATTTGAAAATGGCGGCAGTCGGCCATGTTGTAAATTGTGTTGCCAAGTCAATTCAATTGGCATGAATTTATAAGCTTACTTGCGAATTAAATATGATTTTATAATGCAATGATTTAATATTTTATAGGCAATCATGATTATTTATAAATTTTACACAGTTTATACAATTGGTTAGATCGTATATTACCCCTTGTCGCAATCTTAAGTTATCTAGCATTCATGATTCCCAACAGAAGTCCCTCTGTAGTTTTGTAAAATATCGAATATATTGTGCGAAAAAAAAACTTGGCGAAAGAAGACCGATTTTTAAATTATTTATTACAAGAAAATAAACCGTACAAAATATTACCTGGATTCGATTTTCCTCTGTTGTCGTCTCTCATCTATTATGAATAATATATATTGCCATTTCCCCTTTGTGTGGCATGGCATGTCCTCGCAACTACTTTCGAGTCCTGAGTCACAGAGTCAATTAAAAGAGATTTTTTATATAAATCATTTTACATGATTTATGTAAAACATCATTAAAATTTCTGTAAACACAGACATTTTGTGTTATTACAATGTCACATCAGATTACATCATACCACTTTATGGACCTTACATAATCACCCAAATCTCCATTCGAATCTCAACATATCACTTTAATTGCAGCTGACAGGAAATTAATTACCAAGTGTAAAAGGTCGCTAGTATACTATACGAATAGTGTCGTGCTAATATACATTCTAAATGAATAGTGCTGTGCCCTGTCACTCGATTATCGATTGTTTATCAAATATGCTAATATTGTAATAGTGTTTTAATGGGACAACCGGTTGGTGATTTAAATATTGATGTTAATATATTCGTGCTGTCGCCGGTAGGTGTTGTGGGAATAAGGCGGCCAATGGAGTCGATATGTAAACACCAAAAAAATATTTTCGCAAATACAATTTATTGACAGTTAATATAATTGTCCATAAAACTCTGTAAAAAAAAATTCTGACGTGCATCGATTCTAATTTTCTTCTTTTTCTGAAAACACTGTGTTACATGTTCTAATAAATAATTCTCTTCAAATAACTCACTACAATCATCAAATAACTCTTTTTATTGTGCTTGATAGTTAATAATTATGACAAAAAAACAAATACTACTTTATTCATTCAATTGAATCATTAATATGTGTAAAAAACTATCCATCCTTCATAACTGAATGCCCCCTTACAAAAAATTAAATAAACTTATACTTCAAAGAAGTCTCCACACCTTCCTCAGTCACAACACTTGTCTTGTAAATAATGTAAGCGTGTAATTCGGTGTGTATATTAGAATTACGAAACGTGTCGATTTACGTGACACGTCTGTCTGTTTGATCGCTTGTTTGTCGACATTACGTAACTGAATAAACGTACGGCAAGTCACTTTTAGATAAATGTCTAACATTTCATTTAAGTAGTTGTATGTCCGTGTTTTATGGTCTGTGATTTTCTGATGCAATTGACTGGTAGTGGCATTAGAAGTTGTCATCTTAACTTTATCCTTCCATTTTGCACGATTTGTCAGCCGACCAATCACGCTCTGATGACGTAAACACAGCACCTACCTTTCACTTGTCTTCTAGACAAGGTAAACACTATCTTTAGAAGATCAATGGGTGAAATCTATGTACAGCTGCATTTGCATACTTAATTCTGATTCTGATTCTCTTTTGAACGATCTCTCTTTCTCGGCTATCTGATATTATCTTTGAAGGAAATATTGTTTAGCAGTACCAAATTATACTATATAAAGCTCGATTACCACTCACTCACTGACTGACTGACATAATTGTTCTCCCAGATGGTGAAGGGGGAGGTGGGTATATTTTTACAGATTCGTATACAAGTAACTCTCACGAGTATGGGAAAAATCCCAAACCTCCCCTTTTCCACCCCACTCTCCCCCCTCCCTATCGTATCTCGGAAACTAAGAGTCCCGTGTTTTGTTGTTTTACGGATTCGTATAGAGGAGGCTCGGAAAAGTAAAATTCATTTTTCAAAGTTGCCCCCTTGCCCCCCTTCTCCCCTCCCCTCTAGGTAGATCTCGGAAGTTAAGAGACTTGGAACATTTTTTTTTTCAGATTCATATCAAGGGGCCCAGAGTTGGTCAAAATCATTTTTCAAAACTCCCCCCTCTCCCCCCCTTCACCCCTCCCCCCATCGTATCTCGGAAATTAAGAAACCTGGGTTTTGTTTTTTTACGGATCCGTATAGAGGAGGCTCGGAAAAGTAAAAACCATTTTTCAAAGTTGCCCCCCTTGCCCCCCTTCTCCCCCCCTCTAGAGGTAGATCTCGGAAGTTAAGAGACTTGGAACATTTTTTTTTTTCAGATTCATATCAAGGGGCCCCGAGTTGGTCAAAATCATTTTTCAAAACTCCCCCCCTCTCCCCCCCTTCACCCCTCCCCCCATCGTATCTCGGAAACTAGGTAGCGGTAAAGCGAAGCGTAGCGTAGCGTAGGGATAAGGTCACGATAGCTTTCCGGTGGTAGGTAGGTCCTGAGTGGAGCGAACCTGCGAGACCGAGTTATTATATTATTATCGGGCAATCAGCATTCGCTCAGAGACTATAATAATGCTATAAGTGTACTCATTTGCGAAGTCACGTCGTTAGATTTAGTCAACACGAGTTTTGGTGACATCTATATTTAGTAGCATAAAATAAAACGCTTTCAACTTGAGAAGTTCGAAAACGCATTGGGATCATTATGCTAGCCTGTAGTGTCTAATTTGGGTAATAACTTCACAGCGCTGTCACTGTCAATGTAATAGACATAAGATTTAACGTGGGGAGCAAATGAGACAGAAAGCATTATACAGTGGTTTTGTGTTTTTGAGTGTTATTGAGTGTTGTTGAGTGTTGTTGAGTGTTGTTGAGGGTTGTTGAGGGTTGTTGAGTGTTGTTGAGTGTTGTTGAGGATTGTTGAGTGTTGTTGAGTGTTGTTGAGTGTTTTGAGTGTGATTGAGTGTTGTTGAGTGATGTTGAGTGTGGTTGAGTGTTGTTGAGTGTTATTGAGTGTTGTTGAGTGTTGATGAGTGTTGTTGAGTGTTTTGGGTGTTGTTGAGTGTTGTCGAGTGATGTTGAGGGTTGTTGAGTGTTGATGAGTGTTGTTGAGTGTTGTTGAGTGTTGTTGAGTGTTGTTGAGTGTTGTTGAGTGTTTTGAGTGTGGTTGAGTGTTGTTGAGTGTTGTTGAGTGTTATTGAGTGTTATTGAGTGTTGTTGAGTGTTGTTGAGTGTTGTTGAGTGTTTTGAGTTTGGTTGAGTGTTGTTGAGTGTTGTTGAGTGTTGTTGAGTGTTGTTGAGGGTTGTTGAGTGTTGTTGAGTGTTGATGAGTGTTGTTGAGTGTTGTTGAGTGTTGTTGAGTGTTGTTGAGTGTTGTTGAGGGTTGTTGAGTGTTGTTGAGTATGGTTGAGTGTTGTTGAGTGTTGTTGAGTGCTATTGAGTTTTATTGAGTTTTGTTGAGTGTTGTTGAGTGTTTTGAGTGTTTTGGGTGTTGTTGTGTTGTTGAGTGTTAATGAGTGTTGTTGAGTGTTGTTGAGTGTTGTTGAGTGTTGTTGAGTGTTGATGAGTGTTGATGAGTGTTGTTGAGTGTTGTTGAGTGTTTTGAGTGTTTTGGGTGTTGTTGAGTGTTGATGAGTGTTGTTGAGTGTTGTTGAGTGATGTTGAGTGTTGTTGAGTGTTGTTGAGTGTTGTTGAGTGTTGTTGAGGGTTGTTGAGTGTTGTTGAGTGTTGTTGAGTGTTGTTGAGTGTTGTTGAGTGTTGTTGAGTGTTGTTGAGGGTTGTTGAGTGTTGTTGAGTGTTATTGAGTGTTGTTGAGTGTTGTTGAGTGTTTTGAGTGTGGTTGAGTGTTGTTGAGTGTTGTTGAGTGTTGTTGAGTGTTGTTGAGGGTTGTTGAGTGTTGTTGAGTGTTGATGAGTGTTGTTGAGTGTTGTTGAGTGTTGTTGAGTGTTGTTGAGGGTTGTTGAGTGTTGTTGAGTGTTGTTGAGTATGGTTGAGTGTTGTTGAGTGTTGTTGAGTGTTATTGAGTTTTATTGAGTTTTGTTGAGTGTTGTTGAGTGTTTTGAGTGTTTTGGGTGTTGTTGTGTTGGTGAGTGTTGATGAGTGTTGTTGAGTGTTGTTGAGGGTTGTTGAGTGTTGTTGAGGGTTGTTGAGTGTTGTTGAGTGTTGATGAGTGTTGTTGAGTGTTGTTGAGTGTTGTTGAGTGTTGATGAGTGTTGTTGAGTGTTTTGAGTGTTTTGGGTGTTGTTGAGTGTTGTTGAGTGTTGATGAGTGTTGTTGAGTGTTGTTGAGTGATGTTGAGTGTTGTTGAGTGTTGTTGAGTGTTGTTGAGGGTTGTTGAGTGTTGTTGAGTGTTGTTGAGTGTTTTGAGTGTGGTTGAGTGTTGTTGAGTGTTGTTGAGTGTTGTTGACTGTTGTTGAGTCTTATTGAGTGTTGTTGAGTGTTGTTGAGTGTTGATGAGTGCTGTTGAGTGTTGTTGAGTGTTTTGAGTGTTTTGGGTGTTGTTGAGTGTTGTTGAGTGTGGCTGAGTGTTGTTGAGTGTTGTTGAGTGTTGTTGAGGGTTGTTGAGTGTTGTTGAGTGTTGTTGAGTGATGTTGAGTGTGGTTGAGTGTTGTAGAGTGTTGTGAGTGTTGTTGAGTGTGGTTGAGTGTTGTTGAGTGTTGTTGAGTGTTATTGAGTGTTGTTGAGTGTTGTTGAGTGTTTTGAGTGTTTTGAGTGTTGTTGAGTGTTGATGAGTGTTGTTGAGTGTTTTGAGTGTTGTTGAGTGTTGTTGAGTGTGGCTGAGTGTTGTTGAGTGTTGATGAGTGTTGTTGAGTGTTGTTGAGGGTTGTTGAGTGTTTTTGAGTGTTGTTGAGTGATGTTGAGTGTGGTTGAGTGTTGTTGAGTGTTGTTGAGTGTGGTTGAGTGTTGTTGAGTGTTGTTGTATGTTATTGAGTGTTGTTAAGTGTTGTTGAGTGTTTTGAGTGTTTTGAGTGTTGTTGAGTGTTGATGAGTGTTGTTGAGTGTTGTTGAGTGTTTTGAGTGTTGTTGAGTGTTGTTGAGTGTGGCTGAGTGTTGTTGAGTGTTGATGAGTGTTGTTGAGGGTTGTTGAGTGTTGTTGAGTGTTGTTAAGTATTGATGAGTGTTGTTGAGTGTTTTGAGTGTTGTTGTGTGTTGTTGAGTGTGGCTGAGTGTTGTTGAGTGTTGATGAGTGTTGTTGAGTGTTGTTGAGTGTTGTTGAGTGTTGTTGAATGTTGTTGAATATTGTTGAGTGTTGTTGAGTGTTGTTGTGTTGTTGAGTGTCGTTGAGGGTTGTTGAGTGTTGTTGAGTGTTGTTGAGTGTTGTTGAATGTTGTTGAGTGTTTTGGATGTTGTTGAGTGTTGTTGATCACAACAAATCACAAAAGACGTTAAGCCGCGTCCCCACTAGAGCCATGCGGCTTAACGTCTTTTGGCGCGAAAACTGTTTGACGCGCCAAAATAAGAAAAAAAAAGACTTATTTTGTTGGTTGACGTATTTTGTAGAAACAATTTTCTTGGTAAAGTTTAAAGTTTGGCGGTGTAAATCACAAGTTAAAATAAGTGATTCCAGTGACAATTATAGCAATTTATTAACAACAACTCCACAAGTGTAGTATAAAGCAGTATATATCACTCGAGGGTAAGTACAGATTACTCCCCTTGGTGAATTACAGCTATTATTACAAAATCCTATAAGTGCTAAGGATTACTGTCCAATTCTCAAAATTTCACAAGGGTAAGAAATACTCCTCAAAAACACGACCCCGCGAGCTGCTTGCAGCTCGCGCAACGCCCAAAATCTAGTTATACTATATAAAGCTCGATTACCACTCACTCACTCACTGACTGACATAATTGTTCTCCCAGATGGTGAAGGGGGAGGTGGATATATTTTTACAGATTCGTATAAAAGTAACTCTCACGAGTATGGGAAAAATCCCAAACCTCCCCTTTTCCACCCCACTCTCCCCCCTCCCTATCGTATCTCGGAAACTAAGAGTCCCGTGTTTTGTTGTTTTACGGATTCGTATAGAGGAGGCTCGGAAAAGTAAAATCCATTTTTCAAAGTTGCCCCCCTTGCCCCCCTTCTCCCCCCCCCTCTAGGTAGATCTCGGAAGTTGAGAGACTTGGAACATTTTTTTTTTCAGATTCATATCAAAGGGCCCAGAGTTGGTCAAAATCATTTTTCAAAACTCCCCCCTCTCCCCCCCTTCACCCCTCCCCCCATTGTATCTCGGAAATTAAGAAACCTGGGTTTTGTTTTTTTACGGATTCGTATAGACGAGGCTCGGAAAAGTAAAAACCATTTTTTAAAGTAGCCCCTCTTGCCCCCCTTCTCCCCCCCTTCACCCCTCCCCCATCGTATCTCGGAAATTAAGAAACCTGGGTTTTGTTTTTTTACGGATTCGTATAGAGGAGGCTCGGAAAAGTAAAAACCATTTTTCAAAATTCAAACCTCCCCTTTTCCATTCCACCCCACTCTCCCCCATCCCTATCGTATCTCGGAAACTAAGAGTCCCGTGTTTTGTTGTTTTACGGATTCGTATAGAGGAGGCTCGGAAAAGTAAAATCCATTTTTCAAAGTTGCCCCTTTGCCCCCCTTCTCTCCCCCCCTCTAGGTAGATCTCTGAAGTTAAGAGACTTGGATCATTGTTTTTTTCAGATTCATATCAAGGGGCCCAGAGTTGGTCAAAATCATTTTTCAAAACTCCCCCCTCTCCCCCCCTTCGCCCCTCCCCCCATCGTATCTCGGAAATTAAGAAACCTGGGTTTTGTTTTTTTACGGATTCGTATAGAGGCGGCTCGGAAAAGTAAAAACCATTTTTCAAAATTCCCCCAATTCTCTCCCCCTTCTCCCCTCTTTAGGCGGATCTCGGAAGTTAAGAATTGGAACATTATTATAATTATATTATTATTATACTATATAAAGCTCGATTACCACTCACTGACTGACTCACTGACTCACTGACATAATTGTTCTCCCAGATGGTGAAGGGGGAGGTGGGTATATTTTTACAGATTCGTATAGAAGTAACTCTCACGAGTATGGGAAAAATCCCAAACCTCCCCTTTTCTACCCCACTCTCCCCCCTCCCTATCGTATCTGGGAAACTAAGAATCCCGTGTTTTGTTGTTTTACGGATTCGTATAGAGGAGGCTCGGAAAAGTAAAATCCATTTTTCAAAGTTGCCTCCCTTGCCCCCCTTCTCCCCCCCCTCTAGGTAGATCTCGGAAGTTAAGAGACTTGGAACATTTTTTTTTTCAGATTCATATCAAGGGGCCCAGAGTTGGTCAAAATCATTTTTCAAAACTCCCCCCTCTCCCCCCCTTCACCCCTCCCCTCATCGTATCTCGGAAATTAAGGAATCTGGGTTTTGTTTTTTTACGGATTCGTATAGAGGAGGCTCGGAAAAGTAAAAACCATTTTTCAAAGTTGGCCCCCTTGCCCCCCTTCTCCCCCCCTTTAGAGGTAGATCTCGGAAGTTAAGAGACTTGGAACATTTTTTTTTTCAGATTCATATCAAGGGGCCCAGAGTTGGTCAAAATCATTTTTCAAAACTCCCCCTCTCCCCCCCTTCACCCCTCCTCCCATCGTATTTCGGAAATTAAGAAACCTGGGTTATGTTTTTTTACGGATTCGTATAGAGGAGGCTCGGAAAAATAAAAAACATTTTTCAAAATTCAAACCTCCCTTTTTCCATTCCACCCCACTCTCCCCAATCCCTATCGTATCTCGGAAACTAAGAGTCCCGAGTTTTGATTTTTTACGGATTCGTATAGAGGAGGCTCGGAAAAGTAAAAACCATTTTTCAAAATTCAAACCTCCCCTTTTCCATTCCACCCCACTCTCCCCCATCCCTATCGTATCTCGGAAACTAAGAGTCCCGTGTTTTGTTGTTTTACGGATTCGTATAGAGGAGGCTCGGAAAAGTAAAATCCATTTTTCAAAGTTGCCCCCCTTGCCCCCCTTCTCCCCCCCTCTAGAGGTAGATCTCGGAAGTTAAAGAGACTAGGAACATTTTTTTTTTCAGATTCATATCAAGGGGCCCAGAGTTGGTCAAAATCATTTTTAAAAACTCCCCCCTCTCCCCCCTTCACCCCTCCTCCCATCGTATTTCGGAAATTAAGAAACCTGGGTTATGTTTTTTTACGGATTCGTATAGAGGAGGCTCGGAAAAATAAAAAACATTTTTCAAAATTCAAACCTCCCTTTTTCCATTCCACCCCACTCTCCCCAATCCCTATCGTATCTCGGAAACTAAGAGTCCCGAGTTTTGTTGTTTTACGGATTCGTATAGAGGAGGCTCGGAAAAGTAAAATCCATTTTTCAAAGTTGCCCCCTTGCCCCCCTTCTCCCCCCCCCCTCTGGGTAGATCTCGAAAGTTAAGAGACTTGGAACATTTTATTTTTCAGATTCATATCAAGAGGCCCAGAGTTGGTCAAAATCATTTTTCAAAACTCCCCCCTCTCCCCCCCTTCACCCCTCCCCCCATCGTATCTCGGAAATTAAGGAATCTGGGTTTTGTTTTTTTACGGATTCGTATAGAGGAGGCTCGGAAAAGTAAAAACCATTTTTCAAAGTTGGCCCCCTTGCCCCCCTTCTCCCCCCCTCTAGAGGTAGATCTCGGAAGTTAAGAGACTTGGAACATTTTTTTTTTCAGATTCATATCAAGGGGCCCAGAGTTGGTCAAAATCATTTTTCAAAACTCCCCCTCTCCCCCCCTTCACCCCTCCCCCCATCGTATCTCGGAAATTAAGAAACCTGGGTTTTGATTTTTTACGGATTCGTATAGAGGAGGCTCGGAAAAGTAAAAACCACTTTTCAAAATTCAAACCTCCCCTTTTCCATTCCACCCCACTCTCCCCCATCCCTATCGTATCTCGGAAACTAAGAGTCCCGTGTTTTGTTGTTTTACGGATTCGTATAGAGGAGGCTCGGAAAAGTAAAAACCATTTTTCAAAATTCAAACCTCCCCTTTTCCATTCCACCCCACTCTCCCCCATCCCTATCGTATCTCGGAAACTAAGAGTCCCGTGTTTTGTTGTTTTACGGATTCGTATAGAGGAGGCTCGGAAAAGTAAAATCCATTTTTCAAAGTTGCCCCTTTGCCCCCCTTCTCTCCCCCCCTCTAGGTAGATCTCTGAAGTTAAGAGACTTGGATCATTGTTTTTTTCAGATTCATATCAAGGGGCCCAGAGTTGGTCAAAATCATTTTTCAAAACTCCCCCCTCTCCCCCCCTTCGCCCCTCCCCCCATCGTATCACGGAAATTAAGAAACCTGGGTTTTGTTTTTTTACGGATTCGTATAGAGGCGGCTCGGAAAAGTAAAAACCATTTTTCAAAATTCCCCCAATTCTCTCCCCCTTCTCCCCTCTTTAGGCGGATCTCGGAAGTTAAGACTTGGAACATTATTATAATTATATTATTATTATTATTATATACTATATAAAGCTCGATTACCACTCACTCACTCACTGACTGACATAATTGTTCTCCCAGATGGTGAAGGGGGAGGTGGGTATATTTTTACAGATTCGTATAAAAGTAACTCTCACGAGTATGGGAAAAATCCCAAACCTCCCCTTTTCCACCCCACTCTCCCCCCTCCCTATCGTATCTCGGAAACTAAGAGTCCCGTGTTTTGTTGTTTTACGGATTCGTATAGAGGAGGCTCGGAAAAGTAAAATCCATTTTTCAAAGTTGCCCCCCTTGCCCCCCTTCTCCCCCCCCCTCTAGGTAGATCTCGGAAGTTAAGAATTGGAACATTATTATAATTATATTATTATTATTATTATACTATATAAAGCTCGATTACCACTCACTCACTCACTGACTGACATAATTGTTCTCCCAGATGGTGAAGGGGGAGGTGGATATATTTTTACAGATTCGTATAAAAGTAACTCTCACGAGTATGGGAAAAATCCCAAACCTCCCCTTTTCCACCCCACTCTCCCCCCTCCCTATCGTATCTCGGAAACTAAGAGTCCCGTGTTTTGTTGTTTTACGGATTCGTATAGAGGAGGCTCGGAAAAGTAAAATCCATTTTTCAAAGTTGCCCCCCTTGCCCCCCTTCTCCCCCCCCTCTAGGTAGATCTCGGAAGTTGAGAGACTTGGAACATTTTTTTTTTCAGATTCATATCAAAGGGCCCAGAGTTGGTCAAAATCATTTTTCAAAACTCCCCCCTCTCCCCCCCTTCACCCCTCCCCCCATTGTATCTCGGAAATTAAGAAACCTGGGTTTTGTTTTTTTACGGATTCGTATAGACGAGGCTCGGAAAAGTAAAAACCATTTTTTAAAGTAGCCCCTCTTGCCCCCCTTCTCCCCCCCTTCACCCCTCCCCCATCGTATCTCGGAAATTAAGAAACCTGGGTTTTGTTTTTTTACGGATTCGTATAGAGGAGGCTCGGAAAAGTAAAAACCATTTTTCAAAATTCAAACCTCCCCTTTTCCATTCCACCCCACTCTCCCCCATCCCTATCGTATCTCGGAAACTAAGAGTCCCGTGTTTTGTTGTTTTACGGATTCGTATAGAGGAGGCTCGGAAAAGTAAAATCCATTTTTCAAAGTTGCCCCTTTGCCCCCCTTCTCTCCCCCCCTCTAGGTAGATCTCTGAAGTTAAGAGACTTGGATCATTGTTTTTTTCAGATTCATATCAAGGGGCCCAGAGTTGGTCAAAATCATTTTTCAAAACTCCCCCCTCTCCCCCCCTTCGCCCCTCCCCCCATCGTATCTCGGAAATTAAGAAACCTGGGTTTTGTTTTTTTACGGATTCGTATAGAGGCGGCTCGGAAAAGTAAAAACCATTTTTCAAAATTCCCCCAATTCTCTCCCCCTTCTCCCCTCTTTAGGCGGATCTCGGAAGTTAAGAATTGGAACATTATTATAATTATATTATTATTATACTATATAAAGCTCGATTACCACTCACTGACTGACTCACTGACTCACTGACATAATTGTTCTCCCAGATGGTGAAGGGGGAGGTGGGTATATTTTTACAGATTCGTATAGAAGTAACTCTCACGAGTATGGGAAAAATCCCAAACCTCCCCTTTTCTACCCCACTCTCCCCCCTCCCTATCGTATCTGGGAAACTAAGAATCCCGTGTTTTGTTGTTTTACGGATTCGTATAGAGGAGGCTCGGAAAAGTAAAATCCATTTTTCAAAGTTGCCTCCCTTGCCCCCCTTCTCCCCCCCCTCTAGGTAGATCTCGGAAGTTAAGAGACTTGGAACATTTTTTTTTTCAGATTCATATCAAGGGGCCCAGAGTTGGTCAAAATCATTTTTCAAAACTCCCCCCTCTCCCCCCCTTCACCCCTCCCCCCATCGTATCTCGGAAATTAAGAAACCTGGGTTTTGTTTTTTTACGGAATCGTATAGAGCAGGCTCGGAAAAGTAAAAACCATTTTTCAAAATTCCCCCCATTCTCTCCCCTTTAGGCGGATCTCGGAAGTTAAGACTTGGAACATTTTCTTTTTCAGATTCATGTCCGTGGGCCCAGAGTAGGTCAAAATTAGTTTTTTCAAAACTCCCCCCTCTTCCCCCTTCACCCCTCCCCCCATCGTATCTCGGAAAGCTTTCCGGTGGTAGGTAGGTCCTGAGTGGAGCGAACCTGCGAGACCGAGTTATTATATTATCGGGCAATCAGCATTCGCTCAGAGACTATGAACGAATGCTATAAGTGTACTCATTTGCGAAGTCACGTCGTTAGATTTAGTCAACACGAGTTTTGGTGACATCTATATTTAGTAGCATAAAATAAAACGCTTTCAACTTGAGAAGTTCGAAAACGCATTGGGATCATTATGCTAGCCTGTAGTGTCTAATTTGGATGGGTAATAACTTCACAGCGCTGTCACTGTCAATGTAATAGACATAAGATTTAACGTGGGAGCAAATGAGACAGAAAGCATTATACAGTGGTTTTGTGTTTTTGAGTGTTATTGAGTGATGTTGAGTGTGGTTGAGTGTTGTTGAGTGTTGTTCAGTGTTGTTGAGTGTTGTTGAGTGTTGTTGAGTGTTGTTGAGTGTTTTGAGTGTTGTTGAGTGTTGATGAGTGTTGTTGAGTGTTGTTGAGTGTTTTGAGTGTTGTTGAGTGTTGTTGAGTGTGGCTGAGTGTTGTTGAGTGTTGTTGAGTGTTGTTGAGTGTTGTTGAGGGTTGTTGAGTATTGTTGAGTGTTGATGAGTGTTGTTGAGTGTTGTTGAGTGTTGTTGAGTGTTGTTGAGTGTTGTTGAGTGTTGTTGAGAGTTGTTGAGTGTTGTTGAGTGTTGTTGAGTGTTTTGGGTGTTGTTGTGTTGTTGAGTGTTGATGAGTGTTGTTGAGTGTTGTTGAGTGTTGTTGAGTGTTGTTGAGTGTTGTTGAGGGTTGTTGAGTGTTGTTGAGTGTTTTGGGTGTTGTTGAGTGTTGTTGAGTGTTGTTGAGGGTTGTTGAGTGTTGTTGAGTGTTGATGAGTGTTGTTGAGTGTTGTTGAGGATTGTTAAGTGTTGTTGAGTGTTGATGAGTGTTGTTGAGTGTTGCCGAGTGTTGTCGAGTGTTGTCGAGTGTTGTTGAGTGTTGTTGAGTGTTGTTGAGTGTTGTTGAGGGTTGTTGAGTGTTGTTGAGTGTTGTTGAGTGTTGTTGAGTATTGCCGAGTGTTGTCGAGTGTTGTCGAGTGTTGTTGAGTGTTGTTGAGTGTTGTTGAGTGTTGTTGAGGGTTGTTAAGTGTTGTTGAGTGTTGTTGAGTGTGGTTGAGTGTTGTTGAATGTTGTCGAGTGTTGTTGAGTGTTGTTGAGTGTTTTTGAGTGTTGTTGAATGTTGTTGAATATTGTTGAGTGTTGTTGAGTGTTGTTGAGTGTTGTTGAGTGTTGTTGAGTGTTGTTGAGTGTTTTGAGTGTTGTTGAGTGTTGATGAGTGTTGTTGAGTGTTGTTGAGTGTTTTGAATGTTGTTGAGTGTTGTTGAGTGTGGCTGAGTGTTGTTGAGTGTTGATGAGTGTTGTTGAGTGTTGTTGAGGGTTGTTGAGTGTTGTTGAGTGTTGTTGAGTGTGGCTGAGTGTTGTTGAGTGTTGTTGAGTGTTGATGAGTGTTGTTGAGTGTTGTTGAGGGTTGTTGAGTGTTGTTGAGTGTTGTTGAGTATTGCCGAGTGTTGTCGAGTTTTGTCGAGTGTTGTTGAGTGTTGTTGAGTGTTGTTGAGTGTTGTTGAGGGCTGTTGAGTGTTGTTGAGTGTTGTTGAGTGTGGTTGAGTGTTGTTGAGTGTTGTTAAGTGTTGATGAGTGTTGTTGAGTGTTGTTGAGTGTTGTTGAGGGTTGTTGAGTGTTATTGAGTGTTTTGGGTGTTTTGGGTGTTGTTGTGTTGTTGAGTGTTGACGAGTGTTGTTGAGTGTTGTTGAGTGTAGTTGAGTGTTGATGAGTGTTGTTGAGCGTTGTTGAGTGTTTTGAGTGTTGTTGAGTGTTGTTGAGTGTGGCTGAGTGTTGTTGAGTGTTGTTGAGTGTTGATGAGTGTTGTTGAGTGTTGTTGAGGGTTGTTGAGTGTTGTTGAGTGTTGTTGAGTGTTGTTGAGTGTTGTTGAGTGTTTTGAGTGTTGTTGAGTGTTGATGAGTGTTGTTGAGTGTTGTTGAGTGTTTTGAGTGTTGTTGAGTGTTGTTGAGTGTGGCTGAGTGTTGTTGAGTGTTGTTGAGTGTTGATGAGTGTTGTTGAGTGTTGTTGAGGGTTGTTGA
The DNA here is from genome assembly GCA_963855955.1 of Luperina nickerlii. Taxonomy (NCBI): domain Eukaryota; kingdom Metazoa; phylum Arthropoda; class Insecta; order Lepidoptera; family Noctuidae; genus Luperina; species Luperina nickerlii. The sequence continues at coordinate 22,679,081 of OY979668.1, forward strand.
GTGTTGTTGAGTGTTGTTGAGTGTAGCTGAGTGTTTGAGTGTTGATGAGTGTTGTTGAGGGTTGTTGAGTGTTGTTGAGTGTTGTTGAGTGTTGTTGAGTATTGCCGAGTGTTGTCGAGTGTTGTTGAGTGTTGTTGAGTGTTGTTGAGTGTTGTTGAGGGTTGTTAAGTGTTGTTGAGTGTGGTTGAGTGTTGTTGAATGTTGTCGAGTGTTGTTGAGTGTTGTTGAGTGTTTTTGAGTGTTGTTGAATGTTGTTGAATATTGTTGAGTGTTGTTGAGTGTTGTTGAGTGTTGTTGAGTGTTGTGGAGTGTTGTTGAGTGTTGTTAAGTGTTGATGAGTGTTGTTGAGTGTTGTTGAGTGTTGTTGAGGGTTGTTGAGTGTTGTTGAGTGTTGTTGAGTGTTGTTGAGTGTTGTCGAGTTTTGTCGAGTGTTGTCGAGTGTTGTCGAGTGTTGTTCAGTGTTGTTGAGTGTCGTTGAGTGTTGTTCAATGTTATTGAGTGTTGTTGAGTATTGCCGAGTGTTGTCGAGTGTTGTTGAGTGTTGTTGAGTTTTGTTGAATGTTGTTGAGTGTTATTGAGTGTTGTCGAGTGTTGTCGAGTGTTGTTGAGTGTTGTTGAGTGTTGTTGAGGGTTGTTGAGTGTTGTTGAGTGTTGTTGAGTGTGGTTGAGTGTTGTTGAATGTTGTCGAGAGTTGTTGAGTGTTGTTGAGTGTTTTTGAGTGTTGTTGAATGTTGTTGAATATTGTTGAGTGTTGTTGAGTGTTGTCGAGTGTTGTTGAGTGTTGTGGAGTGTTGTTGAGTGTTGTTAAGTGTTGATGAGTGTTGTTGAGTGTTGTTGAGTGTTGTTGAGTGTTGTTGAGGGTTGTTGAGTGTTGTTGAGTGTTGTTGAGTGTTGTTGAGTGTTGTTGAGTGTTGTTGAGTGTTGTCGAGTTTTGTCGAGTGTTGTCGAGTGTTGTCGAGTGTTGTTCAGTGTTGTTGAGTGTCGTTGAGTGTTGTTCAATGTTATTGAGTGTTGTTGAGTATTGCCGAGTGTTGTCGAGTGTTGTTGAGTGTTGTTGAGTTTTGTTGAATGTTGTTGAGTGTTATTGAGTGTTGTCGAGTGTTGTCGAGTGTTGTTGAGTGTTGTTGAGTGTTGTTGAGTGTTGTTGAGTGTTGTTGAATGTTGTTGAGTGTTTTGGGTGTTGTTGAGTGTTGTTGATCACAACAAATCACAAAAGACGTTAAGCCGCGTCCTCACTAGAGCCATGCGGCTTAACGTCTTTTGGCGCGAAAACTGTTTGACGCGCTAAAATAAGAAAAAAAAGACTTATTTTGTTGGTTGACGTATTTTGTAGAAACAATTTTCTTGGTAAAGTTTAAAGTTTGGCGGTGTAAATCACAAGTTAAAATAAGTGATTCCAGTGACAATTATAGCAATTTATTAACAACAACTCCACATGTGTAGTATAAAGCAGTATATATCAGTCGAGGGTAAGTACAGATTACTCCCCTTGGTGAATAAATAGCTATTATTACAAAATCCTATAAGTGCTAAGGATTACTGTCCAATTCTCAAAATTTTACAAGGGTAAGAAATACTCCTCAAAAACACGACCCCGCGAGCTGCTTGCAGCTCGCGCAACGCCCAAAATCTAGTTATACTATATAAAGCTCGATTACCACTCACTCACTCACTGACTGACATAATTGTTCTCCCAGATGGTGAAGGGGGAGGTGGGTATATTTTTACAGATTCGTATAGAAGTAACTCTCACGAGTATGGGAAAAATCGCAAACCTCCCCTTTTCCACCCCACTCTCCCCCCTCCCTATCGTATCTCGGAAACTAAGAGTCCCGTGTTTTGTTGTTTTACGGATTCGTATAGAGGAGGCTCGGAAAAGTAAAATCCATTTTTCAAAGTTGCCTCCCTTGCCCCCCTTCTCCCCCCCTCTAGGTAGATCTCGGAAGTTGAGAGACTTGGAACATTTTTTTTTTCAGATTCATATCAAGGAACCCAGAGTTGGTCAATATCCTTTTTCAAAACTCCCCCTTCTCCCCCCCTTCACCCCTCCTCCCATCGTATCTCGGAAATTAAGAAACCTGGGTTTTGTTTTTTTACGGATTCGTATAGAGGAGGCTCGGAAAAGTAAAATCCATTTTTCAAAGTTGCCCCCCTTGCCCCCCTTCACCCCCCCTCTAGAGGTAGATCTCGGAAGTTAAGAGACTTGGAACATTTTTTTTTTCAGATTCATATCAAGGGGCCCAGAGTTGGTCAAAATCATTTTTCAAAACTCCCCCCTCTCCCCCCCTTCACCCCTCCCCCCATCGTATCTCGGAAATTAAGAAACCTGGGTTTTGTTGTTTTATGGATTCGTATAGAGGTGGCTCGGAAAAATAAAATCCATTTTTCAAAGTTGCCCCCCTTGCCCCCCTTCTCCCCCCCTCTAGAGGTAGATCTCGGAAGTTAAGAGACTTGGAACATTTTTTTTTTCAGATTCATATCAAGGGGCCCAGAGTTGGTCAAAATCATTTTTCAAAACTCCCCCTTCTCCCCCCCTTCACCCCTCCTCCCATCGTATCTCGGAAATTAAGAAACCTGGGTTTTGTTTTTTTACGGATTCGTATAGAGGAGGCTCGGAAAAGTAAAATCCATTTTTCAAAGTTGCCCCCCTTGCCCCCCTTCACCCCCCCTCTAGAGGTAGATCTCGGAAGTTAAGAGACTTGGAACATTTTTTTTTTCAGATTCATATCAAGGGGCCCAGAGTTGGTCAAAATCATTTTTCAAAACTCCCCCCTCTCCCCCCCTTCACCCCTCCCCCCATCGTATCTCGGAAATTAAGAAACCTGGGTTTTGTTGTTTTATGGATTCGTATAGAGGTGGCTCGGAAAAATAAAATCCATTTTTCAAAGTTGCCCCCCTTGCCCCCCTTCTCCCCCCCTCTAGAGGTAGATCTCGGAAGTTAAGAGACTTGGAACATTTTTTTTTTCAGATTCATATCAAGGGGCCCAGAGTTGGTCAAAATCATTTTTCAAAACTCCCCCCTCTCCCCCCCTTCACCCCTCCCCCCATCGTATCTCGGAAATTAAGAAACCTGGGTTTTGTTTTTTTACGGATTCGTATAGAGGAGGCTCGGAAAAGTAAAAATCATTTTTCAAAATTCCCCCCATTCTCTCCTCCTTCTCCCCCCTTTAGGCGGATCTCGGAAGTTAAGACTTGGAACATTTTCTTTTTCAGATTCATGTCCGTGGGCCCAGAGTAGGTCAAAATTAGTTTTTTCAAAACTCCCCCCTCTTCCCCCATCACCCCTCCCCCCATCGTATCTCGGAAACTAGGTAGCGGTAAAGCGAAGCGTAGCGTAGCGTAGGGATAAGGTCACGATAGCTTTCCGGTGGTAGGTAGGTCCTGAGTGGAGCGAACCTGCGAGACCGAGTGGAGCGAAGGGGGAGGAATACTAACATGGCGGACAGCGTTTTTGTTTGGGGTGCGTTTAAGTCAATTATTCAGTTTAAAATTGACTGCCTAAGGGCCGAGTTCACGGACTGTCATTTGACCAATGTTTGAGTAATCGGCCGATGAATTCCTAAACATCGTTTATGCAGCCGGTTAAGTATTCACTGCTCACCACGAATATTTTAACCGTGATTATTAAATCGGGCAATCAGCATTCGCTCAAAGTGAATGAACGAATGCTATAAGTGTACTCATTTGCGAAGTCACGTCGTTAGATTTAGTCAACACGAGTTTTGGTGACATCTATATTTAGTAGCATAAAATAAAACGCTTTCAACTTGAGAAGTTCGAAAACGCATTGGGATCATTATGCTAGCCTGTAGTGTCTAATTTGGATGGGTAATAACTTCACAGCGCTGTCACTGTCAATGTAATAGACATAAGATTTAACGTGGGAGCAAATGAGACAGAAAGCATTATACAGTGTTTTTGTGTTTTTGAGTGTTGTTGAGTGTTGTTGAGTGTTTTTGAGGGTTGTTGAGTGTTGTTGAGTGTTGTTGAGTGAAGTTGAGTGATGTTGAGTGTGGTTGAGTGTTGTTGAGTGCTGTTGAGTGATGTTGAGTGTGGTTGAGTGTTGTTGAGTGTTGTTGAGTGTTGTTGAGTGTGGTTGAGTGTTGTTGAGTGTTGTTGAGTGTTTTGAGTGTTTTGAGTGTTGTTGAGTGTGGCTGAGTGTTGATGAGTGTTGTTGAGTGTTGTTGAGTGTTTTGAGTGTTGTTGAGTGTGGCTGAGTGTTGATGAGTGTTGTTGAGTGTTGTTGAGGGTTGTTGAGTGTTGTTGAGTGTTGTTGAGTGATGTTGAGTGTGGTTGAGTGTTGTTGAGTGTTGTTCAGTGTTGTTGAGTGTTGTTGAGTGTGGTTGAGAGTTGTTGAGTGTTGTTGAGTGTTTTGAGTGTTGTTGAGTGTTGATGAGTGTTGTTGAGTGTGGTTGAGTGTTGTTGACTGTTGTTGAGTGTTGTTGAGTGTTGTTGAGTGTTGATGAGTGTTGTTGAGTGTTGTTGAGTGTTTTGAGTGTTGTTGAGTGTTGATGAGTGTTGTTGAGTGTTTTGAGTGTTGTTGAGTGTTGTTGAGTGTGGCTGAGTGTTGTTGAGTGTTGTTGAGTGTTGATGAGTGTTGTTGAGTGTTGTTGAGGATTGTTGAGTGTTGTTGAGTGTTGTTGAGTGTTGTTGAGTGTTTTGAGTGTGGTTGAGTGTTGTTGAGTGATGTTGAGTGTGGTTGAGTGTTGTTGAGTGTTGTTGAGTGTTATTGAGTGTTGTTGAGTGTTGATGAGTGTTGTTGAGTGTTTTGAGTGTTTTGGGTGTTGTTGAGTGTTGTCGAGTGTTGTTGAGTGTTGTTGAGGGTTGTTGAGTGTTGTTGAGTGTTGATGAGTGTTGTTGAGCGTTGTTGAGTGTTGTTGAGTGTTGTTGAGTGTTGTTGCGGGTTGTTGAGTGTTGTTGAGTGTTGTTGAGTGTTTTGAGTGTGGTTGAGTGTTGTTGAGTGTTGTTGAGTGTTATTGAGTGTTATTGAGTGTTGTTGAGTGTTGTTGAGTGTTGTTGAGTGTTTTGAGTGTGGTTGAGTGTTGTTGAGTGTTGTTGAGTGTTGTTGAGTGTTGTTGAGGGTTGTTGAGTGTTGTTGAGTGTTGATGAGTGTTGTTGAGTGTTGTTGAGTGTTGTTGAGTGTTGTTGAGTGTTGTTGAGGGTTGTTGAGTGTTGTTGAGTGTTGTTGAGTATGGTTGAGTGTTGTTGAGTGTTATTGAGTTTTATTGAGTTTTGTTGAGTGTTGTTGAGTGTTTTGAGTGTTTTGGGTGTTGTTGTGTTGTTGAGTGTTGATGAGTGTTGTTGAGTGTTGTTGAGTGTTGTTGAGGGTTGTTGAGGGTTGTTGAGTGTTGTTGAGTGTTGTTGAGTGTTGTTGAGTGTTGTTGAGTGTTGATGAGTGTTGTTGAGTGTTGTTGAGTGTTGTTGAGTGTTGTTGAGTGTTGTTGAGTGTTGTTGAGTGATGTTGAGTGTTGTTGAGTGTTGTTGAGTGTTGTTGAGTGTTGTTGAGGGTTGTTGAGTGTTGTTGAGTGTTGTTGAGTGTTGTTGAGTGTTGTTGAGTGTTGTTGAGGGTTGTTGAGTGTTATTGAGTGTTGTTGAGTGTTGTTGAGTGTTTTGAGTGTGGTTGAGTGTTGTTGAGTGTTGTTGAGTGTTGTTGAGTGTTGTTGAGTGTTGTTGAGGGTTGTCGAGTTTTGTCGAGTGTTGTCGAGTGTTGTCGAGTGTTGTTGAGTGTTGTTGAGTGTCGTTGAGTGTTGTTCAATGTTGTTGAGTGTTGTTGAGTATTGCCGAGTGTTGTCGAGTGTTGTTGAGTGTTGTTGAGTGTTGTTGAATGTTGTTGAGTGTTATTGAGTGTTGTCGAGTGTTGTCGAGTGTTGTTGAGTGTTGTTGAGTGTTGTTGAATGTTGTTGAGTGTTTTGGGTGTTGTTGAGTGTTGTTGATCACAACAAATCACAAAAGACGTTAAGCCGCGTCCCCACTAGAGCCATGCGGCTTAACGTCTTTTGGCACGAAAACTGTTTGACGCGCTAAAATAAGAAAAAAAAAGACTCATTTTGTTGGTTGACGTATTTTGTAGAAACAATTTTCTTGGTAAAGTTTAAAGTTTGGCGGTGTAAATCACAAGTTAAAATAAGTGATTCCAGTGACAATTATAGCAATTTATTAACAACAACTCCACAAGTGTAGTATAAAGCAGTATATTATATCACTCGAGGGTAGGTACAGATTACTAAACTCGTGTGGTTTACGGCCCTCCGCTTCGCGTCGGGCCTCAAATGCACACTCGATTAGTAATCTGTGCCTTACTCCCCTTGGTGAATAAATAGCTATTATTACAAAATCCTATAAGTGCTAAGGATTACTGTCCAATTCTCAAAATTTTACAAGGGTAAGAAATACTCCTCAAAAACACGACCCCGCGAGCTGCTTGCAGCTCGCGCAACGCCCAAAATCTAGTTATACTATATAAAGCTCGATTACCACTCACTGACTCACTGACTCACTGATTGACATAATTGTTCTCCCAGATGGTGAAGGGGGAGGTGGGTATATTTTTACAGATTCGTATACAAGTAACTCTCACGAGTATGGGAAAAATCCCAAACCTCCCCTTTTCCACCCCACTCTCCCCCCTCCTTATCGTATCTCGGAAACTAAGAGTCCCGTGCTTTGTTGTTTTACGGACTGGTATAGAGGAGGCTCGGAAAAGTAAAATCCATTTTTCAAAGTTGCCCCCTTGCCCCCCTTCTCCCCCCCCCCTCTAGGTAGATCTCGGAAGTTAAGAGACTTGGAACATTTTTTTTTCAGATTCATATCAAGGGGCCCAGAGTTGGTCAAAATCATTTTTCAAAACTCCCCCCTCTCCCCCCCTTCACCCCTCCCCCCATCGTATCTCGGAAATTAAGAAACCTGGGTTTTGTTTTTTTACGGATTCGTATAGAGGAGGCTCGGAAAAGTAAAAACCATTTTTCAAAATTCAAACCTCCCCTTTTCCATTCCACCCCACTCTCCCCCATCCCTATCGTATCTCGGAAACTAAGAGTCCCGTGTTTTGTTGTTTTACGGATTCGTATAGAGGAGGCTCGGAAAAGTAAAATCCATTTTTCAAAGTTGCCCCCTTGCCCCCCTTCTCCCCCCCCCTCTAGGTAGATCTCGGAAGTTAAGAGACTTGGAACATTTTTTTTTTCAGATTCATATCAAGGGGCCCAGAGTTGGTCAAAATCATTTTTCAAAACTCCCCCCTCTCCCCCCCTTCACCCCTCCCCCCATCGTATCTCGGAAATTAAGAAACCTGGGTTTTGTTTTTTTACGGATTCGTATAGAGGAGGCTCGGAAAAGTAAAAACCATTTTTCAAAATTCAAACCTCCCCTTTTCCATTCCACCCCACTCTCCCCCATCCCTATCGTATCTCGGAAACTAAGAGTCCCGTGTTTTGTTGTTTTACGGATTCGTATAGAGGAGGCTCGGAAAAGTAAAATCCATTTTTCAAAGTTGCCCCCTTGCCCCCCTTCTCCCCCCCCCTCTAGGTAGATCTCGGAAGTTAAGAGACTTGGAACATTTTTTTTTTCAGATTCATATCAAGGGGCCCAGAGTTGGTCAAAATCATTTTTCAAAACTCCCCCCTCTCCCCCCCTTCACCCCTCCCCCCATCGTATCTCGGAAATTAAGAAACCTGGGTTTTGTTTTTTTACGGATTCGTATAGAGGAGGCTCGGAAAAGTAAAAACCATTTTTCAAAATTCCCCCCATTCTCTCCCCCTTCTCCCCCCTTTAGGCGGATCTCGGAAGTTAAGACTTGGAACATTTTCTTTTTCAGATTCATGTCCGTGGGCCCAGAGTAGGTCAAAATTAGTTTTTTCAAAACTCCCCCCTCTTCCCCCTTCACCCCTCCCCCCATCGTATCTCGGAAATTAGGTAGCGGTAAAGCGAAGCGACTGAGCGACTGTCATTTGACCAATGTTTGAGTAATCGGCCGATGAATTCCTAAACATTGTTTATGCAGCCGGTTAAGTATTCACTGCTCACCACGAATATTTTAACCGTGATTATTAAATCGGGCAATCAGCATTCGCTCAGAATGAATGAACGAATGCTATAAGTGTACTCATTTGCGAAGTCACGTCGTTAGATTTAGTCAACACGAGCTTTGGTGACATCTATATTTAGTAGCATAAAATAAAACGCTTTCAACTTGAGAAGTTCGAAAACGCATTGGGATCATTATGCTAGCCTGTAGTGTCTAATTTGGATGGGTAATAACTTCACAGCGCTGTCACTGTCAAATGTCACACGTGCTAAAATTATTCTTCGTGTTGACTGTTGAATATTAATAAGTTGTGTTTGTGTTGTGAAAGTGTTTAATTCTATCCTACGACTTACTATTTACCTTCTACTTGTAAAATGGCAGCTCAGAAAAAGAGAACAAATAATTTTTCAAGCGATGAGAAGCGTATTTTAACGGAGTTGGTGTTAAAAAATACCAAGATGTTGTCGAAAATAAGCGCACCGATGCCACTACGAATGCCTCTAAGTTAAAAGGGTGGATTCGTATAGCAGAAGAATTTAATACTGTCAGCACGTTTTGCCATCGAACTCACACAGTCCTAAAATGTTGCTGGGAAAATATTAAAAGGCAGACGAAAAAAGATCAAGCAGACAGGAAGAAAAAGCTATTTATGACTGGTATGTACAATAACAATTCACGTGGTGTATTAGGTATCTTTTAGGATATTGCATAATCATGCTTTTCTTTTGTGTTTTTGTATTGCAGGTGGTGGAAAACGCCAACACCGCCACCGTCTAATACCGAGTCGACAATAGTGGAGGCCATATTAGGACCAGCACTAAAGGGAATACCAAGTGATTTCGACACCGACAGTCCCACATTCAGTGTACTTACCTACTTTATTTCTTCCTGTTATCCAAAAGTGTGAGTTCAAATCTGATAATTGACCACTATATCTATAGGTATAGTGCACTCAACAGAGAACCTAATTCCTCCTGATTCTGCATCCAAAATTGTTGTATTTTGACTGATATAATTAATGTTTCAACAGGAAATTATAGAATGCAAGACACTGGATCAAAATGAAACAGTCTATGTAATAGAAGGCAATACTGATTATGCAGGCATAGAGGATAATGTGAGTTGATAATATTTAGGTATAAGTTATAATTTACCTAGGTACCTACCTACCTGTTATCAATTTTAACTTATTGTTTTTTACAGGAAAACATTGAGACTATTGTTTCAACGGTTGATGAGTATGAACAGAATGCTCACACAAGTACTGGTTTATTGAAAGAAAAGAATGTAAGTTAACACAGTTTATAAGTTGAATATACATGAAACATCATACCAATTAATAATTCTCCTAAAATATAGACAATATATTTTTTATTACATGACATAGTGCTTTATTATGGTATTTTTTGTGAACAGGACAATGATACCTGGAGTTCATGGACTCCGAAGAATTTAAAAAAACCAGTATCAGGTCAGAAAGTAACCAAAGAATGCGAAGAAGGGTGGTTAAAAAGAAGAAGACCTAAAATTGACTGCTTGGGTGATGAATTTGTAAAAAAAAAAAAGAAAAAATTCGCTTGGTAAAAATTTTACAAGAAAATGCTGAGAAGGAATCCCGTATTCGATTAGCCATTCTGGAACAGCAATTACAGCAAGAAAAAATAAAAACCCAAAAACTTAACGATAGTTAGTTATTTTTTAGCTTTTAAGTACATATTAGTAATAAAAAAAATCAGTTTATGCAAAACATAGTTTTATTTATTGGTTAATATCTGGAACAGCAATTACACCAATAACAAAGACCCAAAAACTTAAGGATAGTTAGTTATTTTTTAGCTTTTAAGTATTAGTACTTAATAAAAAAAATCAGTTTATGCAAAACATAGTTTTATTTATTGGTTAATATCTGGAACAGCAATTACACCAAGAACAAATAAAGACCCAAAAACTTAAGGATAGTTAGTTATTTTTTAACTTTTAAGTATTACTAATAAAAAAATTCAGTTGATGTAAAACATAGTTTTATTTACACATACATATATACCTACATAACTTATTTATCAAACAAGACTTTGATAATAATTTGATATTAGTGATCTTCTGCTGAGATTTACATCTCTTATACTATTATCTAAAAAGCGCTGTACTCTTCCCTGGTGTAATATTTCTTCCCATGGTGCTGGCAAGGCTAGATTTGGGTCGTCTAAAGGCATTTCATCTCCTCTCATTTGTAGGATGTTGTGTAATACACCCGTAGCCACTATAATAGGTGGTGTATTTTTCAAATACACTCTAATCCCAAGGGCTAACACTGGGAAGCGCCTTTTCCAAACCCCAAATAACCTCTCAATTGGGTTGCGAGTCCTGATTTGGGATTCATTATGTAACGATTCTGCTGGTGTAGCAACTCGATCTAATGGCATCATCATGTAGCGCCTATTCATGTAGCCACTGTCTGCAACAAGTACTGAATCACCATACATTCCCAATTCAAACATGGCATGTCTTCTAGATGCACTGAATATCCGTTCATTATGGTTACTTCCTGGCCAGTGGCCACCTAACTACTAGGTCAGTTATTATCAATTGGGCATTACAGATAGCTTGCACATTTATTGACATATAGCCTTTTCTATTCCTGAAGGTTTCAGCATGGCTTCCTCCTGGTGATATTATCTTTATATGTGTGCAATCCAATGCACCTATAACTTTTGGAAATCTGGCTATATTGTAAAAGTCTATTTGCGTTTTTCATTTTTTTTCTTTTTTTTTTTCATAATTTCCACATCAACAAGCTGTTTAATTTATTATAGTCACAAGGTGCATTTAATATATTTTTTAATTAGCCCCCAAAACTTTTGAACGCGACTGTACGGACCGCTTAGGTATAATACGTCCAATAAAGAAGGTCATCGATATGTATGAATCAGTCGCTTTTTAGTAGTCATTGGAATTTGGTCGGACAACCAGCCGTTGTTTACATATTTTGGTTTTTTGTTTATATTTACTTAATGCGAAACATTCCAAGCTGAATATTTTCACCATATACCTATTTTTGACTAAAGGCACATGATTTTGGTTTACATCTACACATCTCGGATTGAGCCGGTTCCTTGTATTTTGCCGTCAAAGTTATGACACCATCGTTTTGACTTTTAGCAAAAACGCATGCATGAATAGTTTTGAAACTTTGTATGGTTATTATTAGCGTCAAGAAGGACCGAATACAGTTTTCAGCGAACTTGTTTCTTGTCTAATTTAGGCGCTGCGATGTTTTTTCGGGTTTTCATAAAACCGCTATAACTTGAAAACTATAAATATTTTCTTAAATCTAATTGGGGCACTAAGGGGCACACATTAAGAGCTACTCGTGTATGTTTATTCTACAGGGGCACATGCAATGGTTGTAGAGATATACGATTCATCAAAACGTTACTCCAGCAGGAAATGCAATATCTCGAAAACCTGAAGGGGCACAGATTTTTTTTTTGGGGGCACATTTTGGCACACATATAAGCTCTCTGGCCATGCACAATTTTTCTCTCTCCGATCATTCGTTTAGAATTTTCCTGCTAGAAAAACGTTACCCCAGCAGGAATCGTTTTTTCCGTTTTTTTCCAAAACGACAGGGGGCACACATTTTTTATTTGGGGGCACATTTACAGCAGATAGGGCACATATTATACGTTCTACTCCTATAACTCTAGGAGACACTTTCTTGCTGGGGTAACGTACACGGTGAACTCCGCCCTAAACGTCAAACACCCCGTTTAAGCACACCGCGAGGCGCAAATTAAACTATGGATAATTAACGAACTTTTAAAATAAAGTTTTCCTGTTTTCTAGGTCTCAAAAAAATATGGTACTTAATATTTTTTTTGAGATAATCGAGAAATTAATACTTAATCATTTAAATATGACCTATTTAAAAAAAGAGTCGATTAACATATTTCCAACAATCAAACAATCGACCATAGAGTCCATCAATTTGAATTTTGAACTTGACATTGAATTAAAAAAAAACTTGAAAAGAGCGCCAAAATAAAGCGTCCTACTTTTGTGATTTGTCGTGAATCGAGGTTTCTTGTTGCAAGTTGATATTGATTGATAATTATTATCAAAATAATCAATTTCCAACATGAAACGAGCAAGTAGGTACTGAAGAGTTATCAACTGTTCCGCGTCGCGGAGGCACAGCTGTGGAATATTCAGAATGTCTTATTTCTGGTGAGTTTCTGAATACTTTTGTTAAGTGAATAACGTAAACTTATTAGCAGGCTTCCAAACCTAGGTACGGGCGTCTCGGGAGCTTTGGACCATGGACGTTTGTGTTGCAGCGTTTAGCCTTACTTGCCCATGGACAACAAGTTTTAGTGCATCTATTTTGCGTCGGTCTTTGAGGCTAACCGTACCTACATGTTTTTGCGCCATACAGATATATTGGAAAAACCAAACTTCTCGGCAGGCGGACTTTTGTGGCTTTGCTGATATTATGATTGGCCCAGACTCTTTTGAGCTTATCAACGGCAGATGTTGTGTTAGCACATCTCCTTAGAATCTCATCCTCACACCCCCCAGTGTGTGATTAATTGATTATGGAACCAAGGTACTTACTTACTAACATATAAGATTGAACAATCTCACAGTTGCCAATCACATGAACAAGTTGGTTTAGTCAGGCTCGGTCCACGATAACAGACATAGAGACAGAGATAATGATCGTTAAATTAATTGGTTGCAACTAAAAAGCCGCTCACATATTTTAAAATCTAGCTCAAAAGTAAAGTATTAAACATGTAATGAAGGCAAAATGAAGGTCGTATACATGTACCTATGTATCTTTATTTGCATAAAATGTGAAGAAATAGGACATTACAGTTATTTCAGTGCAGAACACACAAGTAATGAATATTACATATCACAGTACCTACATCATAGCTATACTATCTATGTAAAAATTGTAAACAAGACAATAGGTAAATAATATCTAGGTACACACATCATTTAATTATACTTAATACAAAAAATACTAAAGTACAAACATCTGTATCAATAAATACACAAATACTTTCTTCAAACAAGGCAAAATTATCAATTATTGAAATACTAACATGAAAATCAACGTTAAAATTAAAGACGATCGGCAGGGTTGTATGGGAGTTTCGTACACCTAATAAAATATCGTGTTTTGGGATACTTTTTGTTTTAATTGGTAGTCAATACGATAGGCAAGCCCTCTTTTAAAATACTTAGATTTTTAGAAGTTGGGACCACATACGTTGGGACATAAACATTATTTTGGTGAAATAGGGATATATTCTAGATAGCTGGTGCTATCTTTGTAGTGTTTTACTTATCCTTACTTTGGCAAATTGACATGAGAATTGTACCTATTCAGTAGGGTGCTTTAGGAGAGACCTACGTCCAGCAGCAGTCTGCAATAGTTTGATGATGATGAATGATGAAGTGCTGATGGAGTTTTGAGTGTGGGTAAATAAAACAACTTTGTTTTTGTAGGAACATACATTTATTTATTATATTCATAATAAGCCTCCTGTCTATGTTAGGAGCAAATATGAGCACCTTTTTTGTATAAAATATTGATACCTAATCAATACATCTTGCCTGGTTTCTTCAGGCACAATATTTCTCTCCGGTTCCATGCACTCTTGGAAAATACAATGTCTTGGTGTTTCAGCCGCTCTTCTTATATTGGGCAACACAATATGTTGGGGTCTTTCTTCTGGTCCTTCTGGAACATTGAAGCTCAAATCTCGAGCTTGGCCCCAGCAAACTCCACAAACTTCATTCATGGATGATTTCTGTAAATATAAATAACATTGATGAAATAAAAATTAAACACGACGTTTGATAAACATAAATTGTGCCCATCATGACCAAGCTACAGAATAGTTTTTGACATACAATTATTGGTTTTTACCTTTCAGAAAACCTTTACCAAAAATATCTATGTTGTGTTAATATGAGTGAATAGGTTTATTGCTCACTGGAGTAGAGAAGAAGGGCTATGTGACACTGGAAAAACCAGTATCCTTTTGTTGTTAGTAAAGCCAACATCATGCCTGTCCCAGATTTATCAACATATAATAGTAATTTAAAAAAAAAACATTGCCCCACGCTAGGAATTTCTCCTGTGTTGTGGGTGTGTTTACAAACATAGAAACTCACATACACAAACACCCAGACCCTGAACAACTACTTGCAGATCATACAAATATTTGTTCCGTGCGGGGATTGAACCAGCAACACACAATGCAAATGCTCAGCCACTGCGCCAAACGTGTTGTCAAAGTAAAAGTAATTGCCCTTTGCATGACACGTGTTTATAATATAAAAGTTATAATAGGTACATGTTGTTATACCTCTCGTGGTTGGATCCCAGTAGCAAGTGTGTTAGCCATTCTTTGTTCTTCTTTATTTGAACCTTCAATCAAAATCCTGTGTCAACTGATTCTTAGTATGGATCGACCGCATACAACACAAACATTTTGATGGCCTATGCATCTCCTAGGCATATTATCAGAAGAACGTGGATGAGTAGCTAGCAGCCAACATGCATGGCAAACATGTTCAGCAGGTGTTATCTGGAAATAATGAAGTCATTTTGAGTATGGTTCAACATTGCTTTATATGACTGACAGTCATACTAACAGAGAAATAACTATTATAACAATGTTATGCAAACCAAGTTAGGCAACCAAGTGTTAGGCAGTAAACAATACATGATCACTTTTGTGTTTGTAAATTAACAAACACATAAGTGATCTTTTACAGGACAAATTGTAAATATTTTTAGAACCACAACAGTGTTTGTTATTTTTTCAAATACTTAATGTTTAGATTAGTTTTAGTTACATAGGAACATATTATTTTAGTATGATATCGTGTATTTTAAATGGTAAGTCTACTTTTTAACACGTAAAAGTTATCACTTCGTAACTGGCATACTCGTACGCAAAATGTTATTTGGAAACTACTTACATCTCTAGGATATGTCCACAGCCGAATAGTATTGACGATATCTTCACTCTCATCGGATAAAGCGTGCTTTCTTATTCGCGATAAGCGAACGTTGCAATTGATGCATTGCAAACTCGTCATTTTAAAGCACGTACACACACAGCAAAACTAATAAAGCGTCCTTTCGCGAAAGTACTATAAACAGATAAAGTACGGCGGAGCAGTTGCTCCACTCAACGTAAAAATGGCCAGATAATTTGCTAAATTGCTCAGATGCAGTTACAAACCACGGTCCAAAACAACAGCAAAGAAAACAGAGACTCGGAAAGATTTTCGTAACCTGTCAATAAAATAATTGCCAATACAAACAAAAAACATTGATGGCGAAAATAATTCATATCATTAAATAGGTAGTTAATAATTAAGATTGTATGCAATAATTATTAATTTTAAGGTATAATGTGTAATTGGTATAATATTTACTGTTATTTCTATTTTTAAATAATTATTTATCATTTCGAGCCTCGTGATATTTTACAAATGGCAACTTCTAAAAACAGAACTACGTTTAGTTGCGTTTGGGTAGCCCGCGAAATTCAATTTTTTTTAGGTTTTTTGGAATTTGCTGGTCAGTATGAAGTTGTACGTTGATTAATATATGAATCGCGGCCGTAAGAAATATGTGTTTACAGAATTATAATCATTAAAGTCATCAACACAACTCTCTAAGACCACGTAAGTCCCAAGAATAACTGTTTCATGAAATCATCATTCTTTGGACTTACGTGGTCTTAGAGAGTTGTGTTGATGACTTTAATGATTATAATTCTGTAAACACATATTTCTTACGGCCGCGATTCATATATTAATCAACGTACAACTTAATGCTGACCAGCAAATTGCAAAAAACGTAAGAAAATTTGAATTTCGCGGGCTACCTTAGCGCTTCCCCCTTAAGTACGAGTTTTCATGTAAAATAGTGCCTTCAAAATAAGGCTTTTATTAAAGTCTATTTTTATTGAACCATGTTTTCTATTTTTCCCCATAATCAAGGAGATTTTATTCTCGTTTTTCGCTGCCGTACCGATTTACTTTTATTATCATTGGTACCGATATTATTATGTTAAGTTATTGTACATCTTGGCTCGCTAACTTGGATGTAGAGACTTGCGTTTCTCACGAGCGTCGTTATTGCAACAGAATTTTTTCGTTATTAGGTATTATTACGATCGCAAGTTTGCGACAACGTCATTACCTATTACTAATGTCGAGACTGCTGAAATAGTATTCAAGTATAAATATATGATTTCATAGCTCCTTCATCAAATAATTCTATGCTATCACAAATTAATGTTTGATTAATTTAAGTAGGTAAGTACATATCAATTAATAAGTTATAGGTACTTAAAAAGCAGTTTCATCATCAGCCAGCTAATATACTTAGGGATATTTTTTTTGTTGTTTTGTTTTTAAATAATTTAGAAAATGGACATAATTAGGTACTGATCATTATAAATAATGCTTATAAGAGACACCATATTATTAGCCATGCAGACTTTTGAGCTCATTTTGCAGTCAGTTCAATGTCATCCTGTGCTACAATGTGAAATAGATATTTTTCGAATATTTAATGCATACATAATGTTTTTGGTTTTTTCCTTTGTTCTGCTCCTAAATGTACTGCACAAAAAATGAGTGGGAAATACATAATTTTTTTTTTATATACTATAAATTTTGTTTTGTGCCAGAAACCCTCGCGTTCTAAAATCCTACCAATTTCTTCACAACCTGATCAATTGTTTAAGACAGTTTAGAGGTAAAACATACAAACATTATTAATTGTTAGGGTGCCGTACCTGAAGGGTAAAAATTACAGGATCTTGTTATGTACTAAGACTGCTGTTCGTCCGTCTGTCCATCTGTCTGTTAGCGGGCTGCAGCTCATGATCAAGAATGTGGATTTCGGTTGCCGCTATACATAATAAAAATAAGTTAAAAATTGGAAGCAGGTTCCCCAGTAAATAAAAATAAATATGTTGTTCTTTGCTTACTGTCGTCTCTGTCAGCGAGCTGTCTGTAACCCATTAATCTAATCAATGGGGACAAAAAAGACGCTTTGCCTTACAAAGGGTGGTGTAGATGATTTTTGTCATTACAAAATATTCTCCCTCTTGTAACATTATATCTACCTTGCACTTGACCTTGTATTTTTGTTAATGTTTTAGGAACTACACACCAAGGGAGTAGCAATTATAAGGGTAATAACGCTCAATGCGTGGCAATGTCCGCTTGCGCGTCAGTGTTGTCAGTTTGCAGACGTCGGAATCTGACTTGTCATGATATCGATGTCATTCTCCAAAGTGGAGACACTTTATATATGTCGCTTAAACCAATTCTACCGAAGGGTGTCATATTTTTGAACCCCGAGGAATTGCCTACGGAGATTGTCGTCGGAAACAATAGAGCTCAAATTGAAAATATGACCGCCAATTGGATTACAAATGGATTATATCCTCAAATTTCAGAAAACGAATACG
The DNA here is from genome assembly GCA_963855955.1 of Luperina nickerlii. Lineage (NCBI taxonomy): Eukaryota > Metazoa > Arthropoda > Insecta > Lepidoptera > Noctuidae > Luperina > Luperina nickerlii. The sequence continues at coordinate 22,696,619 of OY979668.1, forward strand.
GTATTTTAATTCTTGCAAACATAATTGAATCCAATGTTTTCGACGCAAACCACAATGATGAGACGGATAGCGTGATATTTACCGGGCAAGACTATACAGTTTCTTTTTGGAGATTCGATAGTGCATTCTATTTATTTAACAGTCACGCAGTAGATGAATATAACAAATTAAATTCTACATGCGGAGTAGCACGTTTGTTTAAATGTTATTCGATTCGCGAATTAGCCAGATTGCTGTTATTGCGAAATATAGGTGTAGGTCAGTATTCAATACACAGACTACGCGTTCTCAATTATCAAACAATTGAAAATTTAGTTGTAGGATCTGCATTGCCATTGCCAGCGTCTGTCGAGTCTATAATAGACTTCGAATGCCCGGCATCAACAGATCATAGTCAATTATCGGAATCACAATCTGTATTGCTTGGATTTCAAAAAACCCCTGAACCGGTAGTAGTTGACACCCATGTGGCGTCAACAAAGAGAGGTCGACCCAAAAAACAAAAACGTGGCAGGAAATGTAGTACAGTAAACGCCCATTTGGATGCGGTTAAAAAATATAATAAAAAAAAACCGCAAATTCATCGCGATGCCGTTAAAAAATATACCAAAGAAAATCCAGAAATTAATCGCGATGCCGTTAAAAAATATACCAAGGAAAATCCCGAAATTCATCGCGATGCCGTTAAAAAATATACCAAGGAAAATCCAGAAATTAATCGCGATGCCGTTAAAAAATATACCAAGGAAAATCCAGAAATTCATCGCGATGCCGTTAAAAAATATACCAAGGAAAATCCAGAAATTAATCGCGATGCTGTACACCGTTATACCAAGCAGAACCCTGAAATAAATCAAATAGCCACTGACAAATATAATAAAAACAGCCGTCGTATTGACATACCACTACGTCAATCTAAAAACCTAATAGCACAGAAGAGGGACGCTGAGTTAGACGTAATAAAATTATTTTCTTTAAAAAAAACGTCCTTGCTTTCTTTAGACACTTTTAGGTGTCCATCTTGTAATGCGCGTCTGTTTGAAGAAGAAAAATCTCGAAAACAATGGTGTTGTGGGTCGGGCGCGTACAACATACAAAATTTAATTCCGTTAACCGAGGAGTTTTACTCTCACCCGTCTTTTCTGAGTAGACCGCGAGCTTACAATAATTTATTTGCCTTCAGTGCCTTGGGCGTTTCTCACGGGTACCAACAACCAACGGGAATATCTTTTCTTAAAATTCAAGGTCGAGTCTATCATAGAGTTTTTGATTTAGCTTACACTGGTAGCGTAAATAATTTAGGACTATACATTAACGATACAAGTGAACGCGAGCAAATAGCCGCAAATATGAAACTTGATAGGCAGATAATTAGTTGCATAACTAACTTTTTACATAACGTCAATCCGTTTATCGAATGTTTTAAACGATTAAGTAGGGAACCATCCGATCAGGCCTTTATTAAATTTCAGCAAACGTCTCGCTCAATCCACGGTAACATTTTAGGAGATTTACCTGTTGGTAAAGAAGTCGCGGCCATTATTAGTACAGAACGCGAAAATTTTATACCTCATTGCATAGCAGTTTGGAAAATCGGTGATAGGAAACCGCACACTGTAGATATAATGCATCCGTTATATGAAAGTTTTCAGTATCCATTATTATATCCTGAGGGTAATGCGGGTTGGTACCCGAACAAAGTAGATAATAACGAAAATAAATTAACTCAAGCGAAATACGTTCGCTGCTTGTTATTGTCGGAGCCACGATTTTCCGATATAGGCAGGCTATCGGAAGAATGGTTAGTTGACATGCATTGCCGAATCATAGAAGAACGCCTACGTTTTATATCAAGTCTACAAAAACATAACTCGAGTAGTGCACTGAGGTCCGCTCCACTTCAAGAAGTTGAAATGAGCATTGAAGTCGCGCGTCAAATTCGTCAAGATGAAACCATTCAGGGAGAGGGATTCGTACCAGGTCGCGTTTATTTGCCCAGCACTTTTACGGGGGGGCCGCGATACATGAAAGGAAAATATAGTGATGCTATTGCAATAGTAAGCAGATTGGGGAACCCATCATTTTTCTTGACGTTTACTTGTAATCCCAAGTGGCCAGAAATTCAACAATCCACTCAAGGCAGCTATGTAAATCCTTCTGTATGTGCTAGAGTTTTTAATTTAAAGCTAGCAGAATTATTAAGAGATATCCGAGGTGGTAATTGGTTTGGCAAATGTATTTATATGATGCACGTAATAGAGTTTCAAAAGCGAGGTTTACCACACGCTCACATTTGTTTTAGGGTTGAAGGTGGCGGGCCTGTCCAAAATATAGATATTGATAAACTTGTTAGAGCAGACATTCCTGATGCATCAGAGGCAGAGGGAAGATTACGAAAAGCTGTTTTGAATCATATGATTCACGGTCCTTGCGGTCCCTCGCACAGAACTAATTTACCTTGTTGGGATAGTGAAAAAAGTAAATGTTCAAAATTTTTTCCAAAACGTGAGACAGCCACCACTTTTTCTGATGAAAAAGGATTTATTAACTTGTGTAGAGACAGTAAAAACGAAGCAACTATAAAATATCGCGGTAACGATGTAATTGTAAATGATACTTGGGTAGTTCCTTATAACGCAAGTCTTCTTTTAAAATACGATGCTCATATCAACTTGGAGGTCTCCTCGCAACGCACGGTCGTTAAGTATTTGTTTAAATATATCACTAAGGGTCCTGACGAATCGCGCGTAGCTGTCGTACCGGAAGAACATGAAAATAACGAAATAGAGCAGTATGTCACAAAACGTTATATAGGCTCCAGCGACGCCGCTTGGAGGACGTTAGAATTCGATGTGACCGCGCGCGAACCCAACGTCAAACAGCTGTCAGTGCATTTAGAAAATCAACAAACCGTTTATTTTAAACCAGGCACTGAAGTAGAAGCCGCGCAACAAGCTGGTTCGGACCTTATTACCTATTTTAACCGCCCCGTAAGAGACGAATTTGACTCATTGACCTACTTGGACTTTTACGAACAGTACATTGTTCATTCCAAGCGTCCCTCAACAAAAAATACGGAAATTTTTGAAACATCAAATCATAAATATATTACTAAAAGACAAAAGGGTGAGCTTGTCGCGCGTCTATTTTGGGTCGCACCTAACAGAGGTGAACAGTTTTATCTTAGAATTCTATTAAAAAAATTCTCGTGTCGTAGTTACACCGATCTTAAATCTCTTGGTGGTCCCGATTGTAAAACTTTTCAGGAAGCTGCTAAAATAGTTGGTCTTGCCGATGACGAAGTCGAATACGAAAGAGCTATGTTGGAAGCATCAAACTTTTTAACGGGACCACGCCTTCGTAGCTTCTTCGTTTGTTTGGCTGTAAACGGTGTTCCAGTCGCGTCTTTCTGGGACACTTTTAAAAATCAACTCAGCGAAGACATCTCATATAGGTTAGGTGCGGATGCGGACATGGAAAGAGTACACACTTTGTGTCTCATTCAAATAAATAGGTTGCTTCGGAAACACGGATCGACGTTACAACAACACGGTTTGCCAGAAATCGAAGATACCACTACCGAGTTAGGCAGGGAACGCGTAGAACACAATCGCGAATCATTGGAACATTTTACAGATCAATGGATTCCTCGCTTGTCTCGAGAGCAAAATTGTATTTTTGATTACGTTGTAAAACTTTGTAACGATACTGACTTCCGTGACGTTAATGATACCGCGATTTTCGTTGATGGTCCCGCGGGTACCGGTAAAACGTTATTGTTAAAAGTTATTTCTGCGTACGTACGCGGTAACTTAAACGGAGTAGTTCTTTGTACTGCCAGTTCTGCCATCGCGGCGCAAAACTACGAAGGAGGGACCACGGCGCATAGCATGTTTAAATTCCCCATAGATCTGGTAGACGATAATGACTTCTGGAATATCACAAACGGCACGCAAAGAGCAGAATTAATATCACACGCGGACGTTATAATATACGATGAAGCCCCTATGGCACACAAATTTTTGATTCATCTACTGGATAGGTCGTTGCGTGATCTCATGCGTAATGATAAAATTTTTGGTGGCAAAATTATTATCTTTGCAGGGGATTTTAGACAAATTCCCCCTGTAGTTACAAATGCAAAAACTAATTCAGATATATTAAATGCATCAGTAAAAACATCGCGCATCTGGCAAAGTATAAAATCTTTCTCCCTAGCTACTTCGCAAAGATGCAGGGATGACGTAGAGTTTGCAGAATTTTTATTAAATTTAGGCTCAAATAAATTAACATCTCATCCTTTTGTAATTGGCAAAAATATTCAAAATTTAGTTGATTTAGGTGGTATTGAAATTGTATCAGAATTAGACGATTTGATTGACTTTGTTTTCCCCGTTCTAAATATAGAATCCTGTGCTAGCATACATAGAGCAATTTTATGCACACGGAACGACGCCGTTCGAGAAATAAATAACTTAATACTCGATCGGTTAGATGGAGAAACACTGCATTTCTACTCCATCGATAAAGTCGAAAATGAAAATGCAGATGAATTATTTTTGGGGCCAGATGCGCTTAACAGAATGCAACCAAGAGGTTTTCCAGAGCACGATCTTAAGCTCAAAATAGGATGTATTTGTATGATCATGCGTAATCTCAGTTTTAACGACGGATTGGTAAACGGAACTAAAGTAATTGTAACAGGTACGTCGCCACGCTTAATTACCGTTCAAAAATCGTCGGGTACAGAGGAATATTTAATTCCTCGTATTATTTTTAAGGGTCCTATTGATCCCAAAAGTCCATTCGAAATGTGCCGCCGTCAATTTCCTTTACAGTTGTCTTACGCGATGACTATTCACAAAAGTCAGGGCCAAACCCTGAGCCGGGTCGGAGTAGATCTTAGGTCGGACATGTTTAGTCACGGGCAATTGTACGTCGCGCTAGGTCGAGCAACCAAAAAGGAATACATCAAAATTTTAATTCACAAAGATCGGGTTTTAGATGGCAAACCGTACGCGAAAAATGTAATAATACCGGAGCTCCTATAAATTAATTAATGTAGAGCTTCCTGAATAAGTCTAAAACTGTTTACCTCTGATCTTCGTAGGCAAATCAATTAAGTTAATCATTAAATCATGTTGACATTGCTATTCAATGAGCGTTTTTTATTTAATTTGTTTTAGCTTTTTTAAATTAAGTAATGTAATGTCATCATTCACATTATATATTGTTGGCATATATATTATTTACATTACACTAACTGTGAAAAATAAATATTTTATAACCTGTGTTTGTAGCAGATGTACATTGAGCGTTATGTCGAATAATAACTCTGGTCTAAGCTGTTTATAATTATAAATAAATTAACGGATCAAAGAGGTTAGTTTTTGATGATATGCGTCTCAGTGTGAGATCCGTTGAACCATGTTGGTCTGTAGGGAATCTTTCCGATTGTAGATCGGAAGCGGGTAATTGCCGGGTTAACTGTCCGATCTGTAAGTAGTTGGTTTTGGATTCTGATCAGAGTCGGCTTACTGCCGAGAACATGCTCCGTTTGGTGATGAAGTCAATAGAACGGAGTGATTGCGAATTCGTCGTTGAGGTGAGTTTTCGTACCGGTGATGGGGGGTCAGTAAAGTGTGGTTGGTGTCGGTTGATTGCTAGGATGTCTTGCATTGTTTGTGGCGCGAAAGTCAGGATGAGATTCGATGTCAAGTTGTGGATGCTATCTGACTTGTGGTGGATCGGTCGGGACGAATATGTCCGTTAAAATGGGTAAAAGTTGTTGTCTTATCAGTATGATATTATTAAAGACATTAATTTTGAGATTTCGTCACTTATCGTAGAACGTATTACGGACACGTTGCCAAATGCACAAGTGGACGTATCTCAACTCGCGCATCTCGAGATGTTACCGCTGGCAAATTCTGACTTTGCGCAGCCGGGAAACATCGATGCCCTGTTAGGGGCCTCCATATTACCACATATATTTTTACATAATGTGGTACGCAGTAAACAACATAATATACCTCCCGCTATTGAGACGGTATTGGGATATGTGATTATGGGTACCGTACCTACGTCACATACTCCTAATTATACCATGTCTTGTTGTGCTGTTCTTCAAGAAAATAATATTGATTTTCTTCTCAAGCGATTTTGGGAGCTTGAAGAGATTTCCGCACCGCCCTCGCAGAGCCATAAGGAACTCGAGTGTGAAGAACACTTCCGCGCTACCACTGTTCGCGATGACAGTGGCAGATATATTGTGGCGTTACCCTTCTGTGGTGACCCGTATTCTCTAGGCGACTCATACGCTGCCGCGCTTAGACGCTTCTATTGTTTAGAACGCAAACTTGATACATCGCTCAAGTTACGCGGCGCCTATAATGCTGCAGCAGCTGTTGCCACCTCCGCTTTATATATGGATGACATCGCTTGTAGTGTCACATCCGCTCCGCAAGCAATTTCGCTTTGTGAAGAGCTTATTCAGCTCTTCAAACGAGGCCAGTTTGATCTTGTCAAATGGACAAGCAATTGTAAAGAGGTTCTCACGCACCTACCTGATTCTCATAAGGCTTCTCCAGACATTGAGTTTGAGAGGTCTGTACCGCATAAAGTACTCGGTTTACCCTGGGATAAATCCTGTGATAGTTTTCGATTTGACGTCGCACCACCTGATAATAAGTGCACCAAACGCACTATGCTGTCCACAGTGGCTCGACTATGGGACATACTGGGTTTTGTGGCTCCCACAATTTTGTACGCCAAGCTCTTGATCAAAGAGCTTTGGTTATCAAAGTGTGAGTGGGATGACGCACCTCCCGACCATGTGATAGTTTTCGATTTGACGTCGCACCACCTGATAATAAGTGCACCAAACGCACTATGCTGTCCACAGTGGCTCGACTATGGGACATACTGGGTTTTGTGGCTCCCACAATTTTGTACGCCAAGCTCTTGATCAAAGAGCTTTGGTTATCAAAGTGTGAGTGGGATGACGCACCTCCCGACCATGTGATAGTTTTCGATTTGACGTCGCACCACCTGATAATAAGTGCACCAAACGCACTATGCTGTCCACAGTGGCTCGACTATGGGACATACTGGGTTTTGTGGCTCCCACAATTTTGTACGCCAAGCTCTTGATCAAAGAGCTTTGGTTATCAAAGTGTGAGTGGGATGACGCACCTCCCGACCATGTGATAGTTTTCGATTTGACGTCGCACCACCTGATAATAAGTGCACCAAACGCACTATGCTGTCCACAGTGGCTCGACTATGGGACATACTGGGTTTTGTGGCTCCCACAATTTTGTACGCCAAGCTCTTGATCAAAGAGCTTTGGTTATCAAAGTGTGAGTGGGATGACGCACCTCCCGACCATGTGATAGTTTTCGATTTGACGTCGCACCACCTGATAATAAGTGCACCAAACGCACTATGCTGTCCACAGTGGCTCGACTATGGGACATACTGGGTTTTGTGGCTCCCACAATTTTGTACGCCAAGCTCTTGATCAAAGAGCTTTGGTTATCAAAGTGTGAGTGGGATGACGCACCTCCCGACCATGTGATAGTTTTCGATTTGACGTCGCACCACCTGATAATAAGTGCACCAAACGCACTATGCTGTCCACAGTGGCTCGACTATGGGACATACTGGGTTTTGTGGCTCCCACAATTTTGTACGCCAAGCTCTTGATCAAAGAGCTTTGGTTATCAAAGTGTGAGTGGGATGACGCACCTCCCGACCATGTGATAGTTTTCGATTTGACGTCGCACCACCTGATAATAAGTGCACCAAACGCACTATGCTGTCCACAGTGGCTCGACTATGGGACATACTGGGTTTTGTGGCTCCCACAATTTTGTACGCCAAGCTCTTGATCAAAGAGCTTTGGTTATCAAAGTGTGAGTGGGATGACGCACCTCCCGACCAATTCACTTAAATCATACGATGTAAAGGGCCATATAGATCTATATTAAATGAACAATGTATTCAAGGTATTTAATTGGTTAAGGATTAATGCTGTATTGGTTAAAATCGCTTCGAAATTTAGCCATTATTTGTCGTAAAAAGTAAATGACAAAAAAAAGTTATTGTGGGTTATCCATAAGAGATAGACATATACCATCACGGACTTTTCTGTAGACCTTTTCAATGTGTACAATACTTAGTACATTATTTTGATAAAACTCGTAGGGTTCAGCCTGCGTTTGCAATTTAAGCGGAAAAAATGTTAATGGAATTTACGACATCACATTAGAAACCTCAAAAATAACAGTACTTCTCCACTATTTAATGGATGTTATTATACATATAAACCTTCCTCTTGAATCACTCTATCTATTAAAAAAAAACGCATCAAGCATACAAAGGGACATATAGGGACAGAGAAAGCGACTTTGTTTTATACTATGTAATGATGAGTCGTAGTGTGCAAAGGTGTGGGTAGAGTCATTGTATTGGTTGAATGAGTTATATGGCATGGAGTTATGAGTTATATGGCAGATACCGAATGTCTAAGTTACTCTTTACTAAAAAATAATAAGCCGTGGACTGCTGTGTTGCACGAAGGTGTGGGTTTAAATGGCAGATACCAAATGTCAAGTTGTGGATGCTATCTGACTTGTGGTGGATCGGTCGAGACGGATGATAATTATTTCCGTTAACATAACATGGGTATGCGACATGAAAGTTGAGCGCTGACTTGAGACCCCGTGACTGCGCGGTAAGGATAATCGCTATCGCGCAGTTCACATTGGTCTCCGCTCACCATTCTTGCAGATATGATTTGTTGTCTTATCAGTAACAAGTTGCACTGGTAAAGGTGTAGGTAGAGTCATTGGTTCATTCATTCATTCAATTGGTTATTTTCTTTGTACTGGAATAAAAAGATGATGGGATGTAAAGCGATTTTTGTACTATCTATGACGAGTTTGTTTGTTTTAATTACCATGCGAGAATATTATGTTCATCAATATGCAAATCTTATTCTTTTTATAAGGTTTTTTTAAAATCAGTTTCTTGTGATGTATTCGTCATCGTCTCAGTTTAAAAGCTTTTTAGAATAACTACACTCATTTTTTAATTTAATTATTCCTTTTATATTTTGAGTATTTAATAAAAGACAAATTTTAATTATTCAATAATGACGTATTATTTGAAACTATATGATGTAAATAGAAATAGATTTTTATGAAATTATTTAAATTCGAACAGACGGACAAAATATGTATTGCTTAACCCTTAAATTGGCAAATGAATCTATTTATAAAATGTAATATTTTTTTGTTATTTCCTGGTTCATTATGATCCCAGAGAACTGAAAAAAATTGTGAAAAAAATTTACTTATTACAGTTTTCGCGAAAATCTATGTACTCCGGAGAGTACATTGCCAACTATAGTATAAAGTATTTCTTCTTATGTTTGTACTACGTAGAGTACGGTGCCAAGGTATCAATTAAACACATCTAAGTTAAATCTTTAGTTTATTAATCATAATAATTTCAAAGTTCTTACTGAACAAAATTTATTGAGTGTGAAATTGACGGAAGCAATTTCTTTTGTTTGTTTCTCCTACCACAAAACACAGATACCTACATTTTGCTCTTTGTACAAAAGACTTTGGTTCTTGGACTTAAAAAACAGCGAAAGTATTCCAATACTGTTTCATTTTGAGTTTTACGAAGCTTGTGTACTCCCTCATTCACCTATGGCGTAAATAAGATTTTTCCAGCTGAAATGGTGGAAGGAAGTGTGATTCGTCTTCAGAACTAGAACTTTCATCGGAACATGCATTTTCTTTCGGGATCAAAGCTAATATCTTATGCGATCGTGTCAGGTTCAAGCACTGCAGAAAAAGAAAAAAGAGCATGTTGTACGACATACAATCCACACCTCAATCGATATTATTTTATATCAAAACAAACAAAAAAAGCCAGTTTGCATTTCTTTATGTTCTTGGCAATGTACTTCGTGTATACCGAACTTTATTTTGTGTTCTTTACTAAGTACTTGGCAACGGTATTCACGGAGTACACACAAAGTTTCGAACTCATAAAATGATGATTACGTAATTTACACAATAAATTACGAATGATTGATATTATTTATAATGTCCATAAGCAATTTACAGCCCAATAACCACAAGTCTCATTCAAAAAAGTTTAGAAAAACTTAAAAAAACTTATCCGTAACGCAGAGACACCAAACCGCTTCGAAAACATTTTGAATTTGACAGATAATTTTTCGATGTCACCACATCCTAATATTTTTTTTACCAAAATATACAAGTATTGCAAGCTAAAAAAAAACATAAATGTTATTCTTTTTAAGATTATCACTACAATTGCTTTTTTCAAAATTTATGTCTTTGGTGGAGTACACTGCCAATTTAAGGGTTAAAGGTTCATGTTAACAAAAAGGTCGAATTTGGAAAAAAATGTGAAAATTAGAAAGAGAGTAGGTAAGGAGTATCAAAATGGCAGTCAAAATGAAAATTGGACATGACTTTCTGTGGCTTTTACTTTCACTACTATACTCTGATTGGCGCACTCAATCTTTTCATCGTTAACTCTTTCTGTTACTCTCACTCTGTTTTTTACTCTCAATTTGATTTTCTCTCTTACCACGTGCAAGAAAGGAGCCTCAAAAGGCGCACTTAATCTTTTCGTTCTGTCTCTTACTGTTTTTACTCTTAAGCTGCGCATGAAAGAAGCCTAAAAACTTTCATTGGACTCTTATTTCAACTTTCATTCTGATTTTTATTCTGGTTCTCACAAACTCCAGTTTCAACCCCAACTATTAGCGTTTAAATTTTAATGTAAACGAAGAACTGAGATAATAATGAATTATTATCATAATTATCTTAGTTTGTTTCAAAGTACATTCATTATGTTGAATCTGTAATAAGGTGTTAAAATAATTAATACCGTAGTTTTCAGTACTTAACTGTCTCTGCTTCTTATGAAATAAGTTTAAATACAATGTCTAACGTTGCTGTCTTAACTAATGTTTATTCTTCGCCATTTTTTTTAAACTGTTTTTTTTTTAATTACATTTAATTTTGAGCATGATATTAAGCTCAAGTAGTTTGAAGCTTAAGTAGTTTGAATTATGCTGAATTATCATAACGCTTTTCAACTATTTGTATGCGAAATTTCTATCGACAATAATTTTTTTTTTTGACAATATCGACAATAATGTGAAAAAAGATTTACATTATTTATTAATGTATTAAATAATTTATTACGTTCCATTCTGATGATATCCTGATGTAGATTACATTGCATATAAAAATACACAAATTGTTTGGAAGAAAGAAAAAAGAAAGAAAAAATTGATTAACCGTCGTCGCATAAAAGCAAATTCAAATGAAACTTCCGAATCTTGATGGAACTATGCGAAAACTTGTTTGAAACATATTTGAAAAAACATTTCATAAAATAAATTGTAACAACGTAATCCAGCTTTGAATTTAAATTTTGAAAATTTTGAAAACAAGAATCTAAAAACGTGTTCCAGGCGTCGCTTTCTGCAGAATATCCACAAAACCTGACCACTATATTACTTCACAAACAAACATATTTTTAGTTGCGTCATCAGCCTTGATTTTTGTATAGCATAGAATATGAGATCTGGATGGAACTCCATTGATGCCGTAGTAGTCTACTTACTTATTCTGCAAATTTACACGGTGACATTCATGTCGTTACAATCTACGCATAGCAATTTCATCATGACGCATTCAAGATCACTGATAGAACGCACTCCAAATTCAAGTTGCATGGATCACAGAACAGAATCCGCAGAACATTCTTTCGAATCATAGACATAAACTTTGGATACGCTTTTACTATTTCGACGACGATGCTCAATTCGTATCATCCTTTGACCATGAACAGAAGACACAAGATTGTAGAAAAAAATATAGATATTGCAAAAAAAAAAATGCAAAACAAACAAAAAATAAAACATGCAAAAAAATGGGTCATGTATTAAAAAAACAGCATGCAAAAAAAAGAGTCATGCGTAAAAAAACAAAAAAAAAACGAACTAATATGTACACTATACTTACTTAGTTATTATAATTGCTCTTTATAAATTTTAACTATAATACATATTAAAATGTCAGTAGTTAGCTAAGAAAAACGCTAGAAAGCATATTGCAAATGTGGTTCATAAAGAAAACTTTCCAAACCGAGTCAAAGTGTAAAGGCCTTTTGAATTGAGACGGGTCAGATTTTTTATATTTACCTATATTTTTTTACCTATATCTTTGAATGGAACCTACAAAACTTATATTATTAAAGAACTAACTTAAGAAGAAAAAGAATTGCATATTGAAGCACTTGTTCTCGCGTGTCACTGAAAATAGTTACATTTTGATTCATACATTTTTTGGTCTGCTTAATAATTTATTTCACAACTTAACCGTATACTAAAAAGAATATCATGCAAGATTAATATTTTATTTAGTTTACACTTTAGGTGTACCTATTTAATAATAATAAACAATTTATTTCAGGTAACAAAGACGCATAGATAAAATACCTTAACCTAAATATACATACCTACTAATAACAGTTTTGTTACTACAGCACACACACCTTCATGCATTACAGCTGTCCACGGCTTATTATTTTTTATTTTTTAGCATAAAATAACAAGACATTCGGTATCTGCCATATAACTCATAACTCCATGCCATATAACTCATTCAACCAATACAATGACTCCACCCACACCTTTGCACACTACGTCTCATTACTGATAAGACAACAACTTTTACCCATTTTAACGGACATATCCGTCCCGACCGATCCACCACAAGTCAGATAGCATCCACAACTTGACATCGAATCTCATCCTGATTTTCGCGCCACAAACAATGCAAGACATCCTAGCAATCAACCGACACCGACCACACTTTACTGACCCCACATCACCGGTACGACAACTCACCTCAACGACGAATTCGCAATCACTTGGTTCTATTGACTTCATCACCAACCAGAGCATGTTTTCGGCAGTAAGCCGATTGATCAAAATCCAGAGCCTAACTACTTACAGATCATTCGGTTGACCGGGCAACCAACCGTTCCCGACCAACAGTCGGTCAGATTTTCTACTGACCAGTAACATGGTTCAATAATGATCTCGCATTGGGTACGTATTCATCTCGAACTACCTTACGTTCCGTTTTATTTATTTATAATTGACGAATAGTTTGGGTTGGAGTGTTTGTTTGCCATGATTATCAATGACAATTTGTTGTAATCATAGATTTATATTTATTTATTTTTCATGTACACATACACTTTGCACGCACATAGTCCGTATTATGTCCATTGCTAGCAATTATTACGTAAAATGATGATTGTAAGGGTTATGTACGAATGAAGTCAAGGGGAAGTAAGCGTGTGTGTTTAAATGAAATTGCTAGCAATTAGTATATAAAATGTTGATTGAAAGGGTTATTAATGAAATCAAGGGGAAGTATGTGTGTGTATATGTGAAATTGCTAGCAAGCAGTATGTAAAATGTTGATTGAAAAGATTATGAATGAAGTCAAGGGGAAGTATGTGTGTGTGTATATGTGAAAAGAAGGATAATAAGAGAACGTTGTAGAAGTATGTTGTGAATCTTGTGAACTTGTAATAGTTTAAGAATATATTTGAACGTATTTGTATAACTTTTATCATATTATATCATACTATATCACACTTGTCAATGACACTGACAGAGTATTTATTTTTAGGTATTACTTATTTTTTTATTTTCTATTTAATAATTATTTTCTAATTTATTTTTTTGTTTTTAGTTTTTCGTAATAATATTTACAATAATTTGTTATCTTACCTAATAGTAATAATATATGTAAGTATACCTACCTACTGCGTGATCGAAACTGAATGAAAATAAGATGATTAGAGAGTGATGGTTAAGTGGAAATATATTATTTGCTATTAAAATCTAACATACCTACACTAACATAATATTTATTTAATCCAGTTTATTTATTAATATAAGAAAATATATTTTAACGTAATTAGGCTACTTTGATTTTAGAAAATTGTAGTATAATTTATTTATTATTTATTTATTTATTTATTTAAAATTACGTAAATAACACGTTACGTATATTATGTATTAATGTATGTAGGTACATAGACGTAGTTTAGGTGGATTAGGCCTATTTATTAATATCAAGTAAATATATTTTAATGTGATTAGCTACTTCGATTTTAGGGAAGTGTAGTATAATGTATGTAGATACATAGATGTAGTTTAGGTGGATTAGGCCTCTTGGGGATACCACGTAAAAAAAAACGCTCTTGAAACCTTACCTCTTCGGGTGGTGTGGAAAAAGGTTTGTAGTTAGTTATCTGTAGTTTTGGATAAATACATACTTAATATAAATGAAGTTTAGATTTGTTTTAGTGTTATGTAAATCGAGTAGTTTAGGTGGATTAGGCCTAAACTTTAAATTTTGTATGGCCAAACGTCACTTTTGAGTAACTGTTAAATTTAAGTGCTACTTAAATTTTGAGTGACGTTTCAGCATTCGGGGGATAGTCACTTACAAGGAATATTATTTTATAGTTTATTCGTACTGACTTTTATATAAATCAACTGTAGGAATAAAAAAAAAACATTCAGTTGATTTACTTAAAAGTCCATACATAAATCCGTACAAAATATTTAAGAGATTTTATTACAAAATCCTATAAGTGCTAAGGATTACTGTCCAATTCTCAAAATTATACAAGGGTAAGAAATACTCCTCAAAAACACGACCCCGCGAGCTGCTTGCAGCTCGCGCAACGCCCAAATACTAGTTGATTGTATAAATTCACCGTTTCGTTTTATTATGCCACAATTTTACTTTAAGAACAATAAACATAATTTACTTCACTAAAACATTTGTTAATCTTGTGTTTTAATCAAATAATACTTAGACACACACTAAATTCAAACCAATAAATACATTATATAAAAAAGCAATTTACGCGATATTTTTTTACAGCACAATATTAATGTTAAAGGTTAACATTATAATTTAAAATGCAATTAAGGAGACGGCTGATAATAAATTTTATAAAAAGATAATGACACGCCATTATTTATCGATACAATTAATTCCACACTCTATTTTTTTCAATAATTTTATTTATGGCTCATAAAAAATAGGGTCACAACTTCTCGCGGTTTTTGTTTTAAGAGACCTTTCAAATACATCCAGATCGTTTCGTTTTTAGTAAGAGTGACAGCAACCTAAGTGGTTTCTTTAAAAGGTTGATAACAAGCGTTCTGACTTATTGATTGTTCAATTTGTTGACAGGCGAACCAATTACCCTTTTAGTTTTTAATTACCTTTTTAACTTTCGCGTGCAATAATAGCAGCTGATGTTAATTGATATTTTTAATTGTTTTGGAGTTGGGTTCTCAAACAGAGCACTTGCCGGAACTTGTGAAGTCCCTCGCACGTTCCGACACTCCTCGACGGCAGCCGCCGATGTGTCGATGGCGACAGCTACAGTTACCGCTCGTGTAGTGGCGACATGTAAACTACTGCTGTTGCCTCTGCCGCTGGCGGGTGCTGCTCGTGTGTATGAAGACTACACCAGCAAATCGGTGGACGACCTAAAACATAAATTGGACTGTAGAAGGTAGCTGATGTAGACTAAATGTAAAAGTTGGAAGACACATTATTTTTATGCGATTTAGAGAATTCTAAAACCGTAAAATATTCAATTCTAATGATCAGCCATAAATCTTTACTTGATAAGGTATCTTTGCTTATCATTTCACCGTTGTAATAGTAATGTTTATTAGTTGATACATAAATTCTAATATATTAACTTTTTATTTCTATGCTAATCTGATTCTTATCTTTATCTTGCATCAGATATTTGACAGTGCTTACCACCGTTAAAAGCTTGATATGTTCGGTTTAAAGGTCGAACGTAAACTAAGTGTTTAGTGTGACTATTAGCAGTTGAGATTTGTTAGGTGTAATAAGAAGTGGTATCGTCTTAACAAGGGGTATCGTATTACCCAGTAACTGGGTTGTGGAGGTCAGATAGGCAGTCGCTCCATGTATAATACTGGTATTCAGCTGGATCAGGTTAGACCGGAAGCCGACCCCAACAATGTTGGGAAAAGGCTAGGCAGATGAATAAGAAGTGGTATTGAGGGCATGCAGAAGACTTCATAATGTAAGTTCACCGTAGTAAACTGCATAAGATCTAGAAAATACTGAAGCTTATTTTAGAAAAATATGTTAAAAAGCAGTATGTTATTTTAGGACAGACATTTACAAGTTAATATTATGATAAATATCAAAATATGCTCTTACACGACAACAGTCGTCACAGTGGCCACCTTTAATTATCTCCACACCCATGCTATCAAAACTAAACACAGAATTCTATTTAATAGCACCTACACACAAACAGTTTATTACGCAATTAAAATGACATCCGCGACGGTTCGTACCGTGGAAACGCGATCCTCAATGCTAATGAATGTATAACGATTGCCGATTATCGTTGTGTCATCATCAGATGCGGTATCTATTTGCATTTTATTGATTGTAAAATTTTACGAGCATGTCGTGCTAAGGTGGTATCGACTCTCAAATTGATATTTTATCGATATACCACTCGGACAGCACTAAACGTGAGAGCGGCGAACTTTAAATATAGAATTTTATATTTATAAAAGTTAGCTTATAATCGTCGAATTTCTTCTTGGAGTTTTCAAAAAAAATATTGCACGCTAAGAATATACTTTTTATGACGAAAGTCGGAGTGGGTGTAAATTATACTTAATAGACTACTTCAGGGACTTAGTAAGTCATTACTTTCAGCAGTGTCAGCCATTTTCACTGAGACGGTTGTGTATGTGTATGAATTGTAAGCTTTTATGTGTTTTTGCCTTTATAACATAAAGATTACCAATGCAATGAATATTTGTGGGTTCTGTACCAAAATGACTTTATTGGAACCTATGTTGATTGGAAATATACCAACACTTCATCTCAAACTATAACAATCCCATTAAACGAGCGACTGATCCTTTTCAATATTTTGTAAACTCCATTATCACACATTACAAGATATCTTGATATTTTTTACCGTTATGGTAACTTAGAAGTAGAACTAGATATAGAAAACTTTAAATCAGAAAAATGACCAATTTAACCGTAGGGGTATGAATCATTTTGGTTAAAGTATTATTTTCAGCTGCTGCTTCTAAACTGCTGCTTTTTCGGTTACTTACGACATTTTACTAATTTATTTTCTTCCTTTCTGTTCTTTTTTCTTTCTTAACTAAAAACCATCATTCATTTCTTTAAAAAAAAATACAACCGAATTGAGGATCTCCTCCTTTTTTGAAGCCGGTTAAAAACTAGCAATAACTTCAGCTCAAAGTGAGTAATGACACCTGCAGCTACTAAAAAGCTGAAATTCCCAGCCGTTTTTGTCACGTCAGTCGCGACGTCAACGTGACAAATTCGCGGGCATTCGTCTAGTTGGCGGAGAGTGATCGCGGCAGCAGCCAGCGTGGCACTCGCATTTATCACGCCACGCTACGTGTTAGCGAGGTATTGTCCCAGGTCTGGGGCATTCAGAATATAGTGGGCAGATTTTGGACCGAAACTGCCAACTTAATTTTGGGATTTGATTTATTTATTTATTTTAGCATTTATATATACAGATTTGTAATATAAAGAAACAGACAAGAAAAAACAAAACAGAAAAATTGGTACAAAGGTGGTGCTTATTTCTAAAGAAATCTCTTCCAGAATAAGTAGGCACCTGCGATAGGAAAGTAGATAGAGAGATGAGTGATTGAGCTGGTTGATTTTTGTTTGTCGAAAATTATTAGGTGGGCGATCATTGCATTGGTATGACTTTTACAAAAAACTACCTGCTAGTTTTGTTTTTATTTTATTCATAATTTATTTATAAATAATACAGGCTGTGTATTTTATCAAAATCAACGGGTTCGATTCCTGGCTAGGAAAATTGATTTTATATAAAACCTGAAGCAGTTTAAGTTCTTCGAAATTGGCCTCTCACTCTCTCAGACTTCTTCGAGTAACTACGTTTTATCTCACCAAGCTTAACTTAGACTAGTGGACGTGTTAGCATCGAAGAGTGAGGAGGGAGAGGTGGAAGGAGGTTTAACACGTTAACACGTCCAATGCTGCAACGGTTATTAAGTGACACTATTTGTCGATTCTTGCTTGCTAGAAGACTCGAGTTTCTAGAAAAAAATACGAATAGTTTTAACGGGTGTTACGAACCAAATCCCAGCCAGGATGGAATTTTTCGTGAGTCCGCGATACACGGAGCCAAATCAATGACCCTCAAGAAAGTCACCTGCCATCAACAAGTGGAAGACAACTAGAATACACTTACCTGTCGTTCTGAGTTGAGAAGCTCCATCAGGCCAATGTCGGTTCGTGATCAAAAAGCAAAAGGAATTTTCCAACAGGCGGGAAGATACCAATTTTTTTTAAGTCAAAAAAACGTCAAACCAAGCGCGTTCCGTTTAGCGTATGGAACGCAACAACGGGACTACATGACCTAAAGCGCGGTCACTGTCGGACTGCATAGAAAAGAAAGTGAAGCGCGATGACACAACGCTGGTAATTTATTGCAAAACATGAAGGAATTACCTATTTACAAAAAATGTATTGTTTGAATGAACTAAAAACAATAGTGCTTTAGTATGTTGCTTGTAGAATAATCTGACAAAAAATTAGAATGATTGTATGTATATTAGTATGGTTTTTATTGTACAAAGAAAGTTTTTAAAGATATCTTCATGATTCTTTTCTATCGTATCAAGTTAGTTGTATTAAGTTTTCAAAACAATATCTAACCAGCATGTATCCTGAAGAATATCATATATTTTCTGATTTTATACTTTTAGGCATTATAAAACTTACGCTTTTTGCTTTAGGTCCTGTAGTCCCCTTAAAGATTAAAAGTTGGGTGCGGATTTTTCTACTGTATTGTTTTTTATTTCTTTCCAATCACCGCTAGTCATCACCACCTATGCATTGAAGATTCAGGTAATCTATACAATACAGGGTGGTCGGGACTTCGATGCGCGACCCGTTACATGGATTCAGTTCATAATTCTGAAAAAAAATCCTATACATTTTGACCGTGTTGGTATTGCACTTTTCTACGAAACGACCTAGCCGCAAAATCCACATGCTTCGTGTACCTAGACGAAATAATAAACTTTTTTCTAATAATGAAGTTTGTATGGCAACCAAAGTTTATAATAAACTACCAGACTGTCTTAAAACCCTTAACTTTAGGACATTAAATCTAAATTATTCAATTATCTCTTATGTAAATGCTATTACTCGACTAATGATTTTATGAGTGAAATGAAAAGTTGACTTAAATATTAGAATAATTATATTCTGTTCTTATTATCTCTTTGACTTAATTTAATCTTTTTGACATTTCCATTTCTAATATTTGACTAATTTGCAATTTGAATGTTATTCTAATTTATTTAATTCAATGTTATATCTAACAAAATAACCAAAACTCTGAAAATGTATTTGTACGCCGGAAACGGCAGAATATTATGAACTTTTAAAAGTATGTAACAACTCTCTAACAATATTCTGACAAAAAAATGGACTATGACTATAAAACAGCAGATTTGTTTTTTGAGAACCGATAAAAAATTTCTACTCTGGGACATCTAGAATCATGTGCAGAATTTATGGTTACTGTTTACGCGTCGATAAACCAACCTGTATAACCGATAAACACCATACACGTTTGCATCAAACCTTTTTAATTACAAACACCATGGTTTAAAATACAATATAAACTCCTTTTGCATATTCAGCCCCATCATTTACCGTGGCACCGCAACAGGGATTCAGTTTGGCATCATCAAAGGGTGCAGCCAAACAAACGGGCTAACCAAAAAACAAGCTTCAAACGTTTTAATACGGCACGCGTTTATTGCGGCTTGGGGGTAGGATGGCTAGGTGACTGGGGAAATATAGGATAGTCCTGATAAAATATAGAATAGTAACGCTGAGAAAACCAAAGCATTTTGCTGTAATGATAACTATACCTAAGACTATATATAAGTGAGAGTGCAAAACGACTGACGAAAATAAACCGAGTCACGATGTAAGAGATTCCAAATTACGAAAAAGACCATTTAGTTTATAATAAGTTTCTTCGTAGAGCAATGGTGGCCCAGTGGCCGCGACTTACAAGCTGTAGGTCGTAGGTTCGAATTCAGCCAAGCGCTTTGCTTTGTGTAAATTATTTCATCACCACTATTCTCAAAACGGTGAAGGAAAACATCGTGAGGAAAGCGGTATGTCCTAGAACCAGAAAATTGAAGACATGTGACATCCACCAACCCGCACTGGGATTACAGCCCACTGCTCTCACCGAGAGGAGGCCTGTGTCCCAGCAGTGGGAACATTATAGGCTGATAATGAAGTTTCTTGGGATCCATAATTATTTATTTAAAATTACGTAAATATAACGTACGTACGTACGTACGTATTTTTATTTGCAATGTGCGTTTTTGTTTGTGCAGAATAAACAAATTTTCTTTCTTTCTTTTTCTTGTATATTGTTTATTTGGTAACAGAGAGACACTAAATACCCAAGTCCCACTTCCAGTGACTGAAATTCTTTATCGAAATCATCTAGTATAATATCTTGTATTTTTTTTTACCTAGCTGACCCGGCGAAGTTCGTACTGCCTCAAGATAAATGTATCTATGAGAAAATGAAATCCACAATTTTTTTTTTTTGTAAAACTTTCTCATGTTTCAATAGATTCTGCTATTCGGGGCGGAGATAAATTTAACAAATCAAAGATCATAAGAATCGGTCCAGCCGTTCTTGAGTTATAAATGGTGTAACTAACCCAACTTTGTTTTATATGTGTATATATATATATGTAATACACAACGGTGCGACGGCATGAGGTGGGCTTCACGCCACTTGAAAATCTCTGCCAGTCAACCAGAAATATCCTGAAATAATATTTCTCGATAGCACCCACCCTACCTGATGAGAGAACGTATCACAAGGTTCATTTTGTCGAGTTCTTGCGCCCGGGGGCGACACCGTCGTTTCCGGGGGAAGCCGACAGAGGGCGCTGGCAAACACGAGCTCCATTTCCGGCGCGGAAGAGCGCCGCCGACGTCGCTTCCGGCGGCCGACTGATTGGGCCTTTATTAAAAACTGACACCTGGGGCTATCCACCGGTTTTTGTTTTTCGAATTTTTCCTTTTTACTAAGGGTTGGTTATGACAAGTGCTTTTTAAATGTTCCTCGGTTGTAGTTTGTCGCGTTTGCATTAAATTGTGAGTTAAGCTGAGGGGAGGCTGAGATTGGATTTTCTTTGTTTGTTTTGTAGATTTTTTGCGAACGTATTTGCGTTCCATTTTTAGGGTTCCATACCCCAAAAGGTAAAAACTGAACCCTTACAGAATCACTTTGTTGTCCGTCCGTCCGTCCGTCTGTTTGTGAAGACCCTTTATCTTAGGAACGTGTTAAGGTACCGAGTTGAAATTAAAACCGTATACTTAGGTTTGCGGTCCCTTGAACCTGTGAAAAAATCAAACTTCTAAGTTAACGTAAAAAAATACGGCCGTTTATACCGCAAAAAACGTATATTTCGACACTCTCAAGAGAATCAAAATCTATAGAGTACTTACCGTTGACCTAGAATCATGAAATTAGGCAAGAAGCAAGATCATGTAGCACAAGTAAAAAAAAATCCGAAAACCGTAAATTTGTAGTTACATACATTAAAAAACAACCAATGATTAACTATTCATAGAAATTATAGTTATGATTAATGGTCATAGTTGTAGTTATATATAGTTTAGTTAATTTTATCCTAAACAGCAAACATTTATATTTATACCTGAGCAAAGTAAACTACATAATTATTACCAAAATTAAACACGTAAAAGAATTCAGGTATCATTTCCTCAATCCCTGGTCTTAGTATGTCATTAATAAACTACTGACGCTAACCCTAAAAAGCTGATACAATAACTTCATCACCAACAAAGCATTATCATTCACACATTCTAGAAGATGTTATCGATGTGTGTATGTGTAGACGACAAAGAATCAGTGTGCTGTAGTTGTTCCTCGTGAAACTTATCACTTCGGTACAAATCCGACGCCTTGTTACATGCACACCGGATAAGCTGGCTGGAATAGTGTTGGATATTTGTCGATGTCGATAAAAAATATTTTATTTTTATTGTGAATAGGTACAGATAGCATAAAATATTATTGAATTGATTATAGTTTTAACCGACTTCTAAAAAGGAGGAGGTTCTCAATACCGATGTTTGTATATATATTTTTTATGTATGTTTGGGCATAACTCCGTCATATATAGACCGATTTGGAAAATTCTTTTTTGTTCGGAAGAAGTTTATTCCGTAAACTTCTTCCGGTCCCATTTAAATTTCGTAAAGATCTGATAATGAGTTTCAGAGATAGACAACGGAACTTTTCAATAAATGCCAGCAAATCAACCGCGATTGCTGCTATCGCATATGTATGCATTGTCTCTCAATCTTTTTTACAAAAAAATAAACAACCGACTTCCAAAAAAAAAAAACACTACAAAGTGAAAAATAACTTTAATTTCGGAATTCGGTGTCAAAAAAGCGAAAATGCGGAACCAACGACACTGAATTCCGATACTTATTAAAGTTATTTTTCACTTTTTAGTGTTTTTTTTTAGAAGTCTGTTGTTTTTTTTTTTGTATAAAAGTTTTTCATAAAGGCCATTTATGATATCTAATATGATAAAGTGTGACTGTTGTAATCAACCATACCTTTTGTCACCAAAAATTTGATATTATTTATTTAAGTACAAAGAACCAATAGTAAAAATTACTTAGATTGTATTATTTATTACTAGCTGCGTCCCACGGTTTCACCCGCATAGGATTTGATCCCGTAGAAATATCGGGATAAAACGTATTATTTGTCCTAATCCAGGTCATGGTCTACCTACATGCCAAATTTCATCCAAATCCCTTCAGCCGTTTTGGCGTGAAAGCGTAACAAACCAACATACAAAATGGAATCTTTTCTCTTTATAATATTATTCTACATGTACCCGTAGCTTCGGTATACCTAAGTTTCTTGTGATAAGAAAGCGGTAATATTTCCCATGGGCTTGAAAATATCCTGCAGTGCGTCAAAGGCTGGTGTAGACACATCTCACTATTTCATTCCTTTGTGCATTTGGATCGGTTTCAATCCCCGAACGTATAATCGAATCAAAGCCGTAGTCTAGCTTGCACCAACATTCTATGCAAGCTACCAAAGGATACTATACATGCAGTATTAGATCTTCACGTCATGCTAGTATTTTGATTGGTTTCTGGCAAAAGCTATGACAGAACCGTATTTAATCAAATACATTTCAAACTTTATTTGCAGGCTAAGTTCCTTTATTTATAAAGTTCCTTTATTTACTAATGATTAGCGTCTGCTTAAGCAGACGCTAGTCATTAGTTAGCCTTAAGTAACGTTAAAACGTCAAAAATGTATGGTTAACCATACATTTTTGACGTTTAAATGTCTCTTAATTTTAAGAAACATTGTAAGTAATGGGGCTTGTGTCACAATAATGCAATTAAAGTTGAAGTCAGACCTACGATTCAATAATATTCGATAAAAACAATCCCACCAAAAACATTTTCATGTCAAATGTTGCCAAGACGAGACCATATGGCTCGCACTATCAAAAAGTTATCAGATCTCACACAGAGTCAAGCTTCTAACCCTACACGCCCTAACTCTACAAGCCCTAACTTTACAAACTCTACACCTTAGTCAAAATATGAGGTTCGGCCGTTTCGTTGATACAAGAACTATTGTATAACAGAAAAGTAATGAAAGTGAATACATTTTTCACCTTACGCCAATGTGACGGTAGCGAACAAAAATAACAAAAAACAACAAAAATAAACAGCGAGCTTAACAAAAATTGTAAAAAAAAGCCCTGAAAAAACTGTCAAACAAAATTAAAGTTACTGTCTCCTTTCACGCATTTCTTTATCTACAGTACTCTAAAACCCGTGAACCCAACTTTGCTCCCACCTTATCCGTCGCCACACAACTCCGAGAGCGATAAATCGAAAACACGAAATCTGAACAATAAATTGCAGACAATATTTTCAGCAACATCGTTCCCGTAAATATCGTTGAAACTATAACTGAGTTCTTCCTGAGTTAGGGATGGCACGTAGTTGATAGTTTTTAACCGAAAAAAAAGTTTGTCGCAAACATAGTGTTTTCTTTTTATAGAGTATGTTGAACAGAGATTATATATCTAAAATAGATTTTTTAAAAAACACGGAATGTGTTTAATATGAAATTTGTCTTTCTGTGTTTTAATTACACATAAAAAACCATAAAAGGAGAGTGGTTTTTGCAAATGCCTCATAACTATATCTATTTAAATTATTTTGAAAGCAGGAATTTAAAATCTGATTCAATTGCTGTTTGTAATGGCTAGATGACAATAATGTCTATGTCTGGGACAAGAGTAATTTATTCAGTTAAATATTATACTGTCATGGATTTTCGCAAAGTTACGTATGACTCCATAACTAATAAAAATAATGTAATATATTCTCTTACCTAATGAGAAAAATGGTAATACTACAACAAACAAAAATTCTCCATCTAAACTTTGACCAGCCCTAAACGGCTATGGAGTCGTAAAAACGTATTTTATTCGGAATGGTCAATGCAGTGGGTCCCCAGTGGCCAGTTACACGTCGTTCGAATGTGCCGCCCTCTATACGATCACTCTTTTTACGTGTCTCAACTAGTCACGTCGGACACGTCGAGGAGTACTTTAGGGTAGGAATGTCAGCCTTTTTAGGTGGTCTAGGGGTTTCAAGTTTGGACCTTTATATACATAGTTATGATATTGTTTGTTTGAGAGTCTATGTCCATCAAAGGATGTTGAGAAAGTTTCTTCTCAAGATCACTCAATAGTATACTTTTTTGTCGAGAGAAGAAAAACGTTTTCTTCCCTTTCTTTAACATGGGAATATATCTATGCGCATGTATATAATTATATTTATCTACACTAATATTAGTGTAATATATTAGTATAATATTATGAAGAGGAAAGATTTGTTTGTTTGAATTGAATAGAATCTGAAACTACTGGACCGATTTGAAAATTTTTTTCACCATTAGGGTCCTGCATTATCCATGATGAACATTGATAGAATATTTTTGTAAAAAGTTAATTAATTCGTATGAAAACTTCGATAATGTAACCCAAGGTGTAAAAAAAAATCCTTACCTATATTGCGTACGCTGCGGAAACTATTGACAATCATCAATATCTAAAAAAAAGTCTACAATACCATTATGTCTTTACAGTTATGTCACAATAACTACTTTTCCATGTTAAATTATGCAATAGTAACGCCGAAAAATTTTATATCTTATTTTTGTTAAATACCAATATCTACCCGTGCGAAACCGGGGCGGGCCGCTAGTATTTATGAAATGTTATGTGTCCAATAAATGTAGACATGAACACAAACATACACACTCACACACTTACAATCAATTAATTGTATAGACGCCAGCACATCAAGCTACCCGAACCTGTCAAATTTTCCCAATCAACTTTGAACCTTATGATTTAGCGATAAAATGAAAATATATTAAAGAAATTTGACAGATGGTAGTAGCTCGATGTGCTGGCATCTGTACCACGTTGATAACGTTTACTATGTGATATAATGGGGGCCTGGAATTCTAAAATATAGGCCTAGGCTTAGTTTAGACTCCAGATGTCCCATAAATTACAAAATGTTGATAAAAGTCAACTTAATAACTAGTATAATAATATTTTGAATTTATTTTTCATTCATTAGCTTATTAATTCACTGGAAAAAGAACATAATATTTTAATATGTTTTTCTCTAGAAATATTAGTTTTAATTGTAAAACTTTCGTATAGTAAATCCTCAACATAAATCATAACAACAAAACAAAATGATCATTGCGTTAACAGCCAATAAAATATTGTACGATTTCAATTGAAGATGTTTCTTCTATGTCATTTTAAGTGTCGATAAATACTCGACACGACTTTTGATCTCACCAGTGAGGTTCAACAGAATTGAAACCCGACAAATAAGGTCACAGACACACTGTGACATCGACGTCTTCAACTTTATGATCTCCGTAAATGACTGTCTCCGAAACTGGCTAAGTTTAATCGGTTTTGGAACTCTTATATGTTATTTCTGTAGTTTCAGTCCCACTCTTAAGGTCCTCAGTTTTATTGCTTTTATTTTTATCGTTTACTTGGGAATAAAATAAAATTCTTGTAAGAGCTTGTATGTAATCGTTTTATGATTGTTTGGAAATATGTTTTGTTTTAAAACAACATGTTTTCTTGGCAATATTATTCTGTTTTAAAGATTCTTCTTTGATGGACGGTTCTAAATGTTTTGGTGTAAAGTTTACTCTTGCTAGCTTCAGACTTCTAAATAAAGTGTTGACATTGTGAAGTGTCAAAAATAACATTTCATTTTGCGTCTATTTGCGAATCATACAC
Source organism: Luperina nickerlii (assembly GCA_963855955.1). Classification (NCBI taxonomy): domain Eukaryota; kingdom Metazoa; phylum Arthropoda; class Insecta; order Lepidoptera; family Noctuidae; genus Luperina; species Luperina nickerlii. Next base: position 22,723,284 of record OY979668.1, read on the forward strand.
ATTTGCATTGGCACATATTATTGCATATTCATTCATCATTGACACTTCCATCCAAATTCTACTTTTAGGTCTCTCAAATAGGGTTCAAAATTGTGGTGATGAGTGTTAACATTTAGAAATTCTTCAGTACCGAGCCGTTAAATTGAAGTGCAAACAACATGTTTAGGCGTATTAATAAATTATCGGTCGGCGAGTTTATTTGCTCACACATTTTAGTGTACTTATGTTAATCAAAAAAGAAACTCAGCGTTAAGTTGTCGGTAAACACTGTGAGTGTGTGTTTGCTTAGAATTATGTACGCAGTATGTATTGATTAGGTTATTTATAGGGATGTTTTTCTTGCCGTTGATTTTTATTTTTGTGGTGAGTTAAGCACCAGCCCTAATATGGCCTTGAAATAAGGTCATCAATGTAGAATAGTCTGTCTATCTCAACATGTCATCATCTGCCTAACCTTTAACTGTGTTGGGGTCGGCGGGGTCAGCTTCCAGTTTAACCGGATCCAGCTGAATACCAATTTTACATGAAACCACTGTCTATCTGACCTCCACAACCCAGTAGGTAACACGATACCTCTCTACACACTCACAATGGTCCATTGTAGGACTAAGTGCGGAAACCAAACCCATAACATAGAACGATACCTCTCTGTGAGACCACTTGCCAGTCTTCTTATTTGGTGGTCCACCGTATACTGGGATTTTTACCTACCACCTTTGGGCTATACAAGAATGATGCGGTGTAAAAAAAAACTGGACAGAAAAGTATATTGACTGCCTAGAATACTTGTAATTTATGGCAGACTTCTAATGCTCGTTGCTGTTATCTGAAGAGTTAAAAATATTTATAATCACCGTACTTCATCTGCCTAGCCTTTTCCCAACTATGTTGGGGTCAGCTTCCAGTCTAACCAGATGCAGCTGAATACCTGTATTTTACATGGAGCGACTGCCTATCTGACCTCAATAACCCAGTTACTGGGTAATACTATTATACCCCTTAAGTAAGACTGGTTGTCAGACTTTCGGGCTTCTGACTACCCGTAACGACTGTCAAAGATCCACAAATGCTCGGCTTAACGTGCTTTCCGAGGCACGGAGGGGTCACGGTATGTAAAGATGGTCACCCATCCACAGACCAACCGCGGCAAGCGTAGCTTAACCTGATCGATCGACCTGTGCAGCTGTTATTATTTAGCCACGGGCCCCTCATTATCTTATAATATAATCACCGTACTTATCGATGTAAATTGCTATAAACAAAATTTCTGAGATGCCATTATTGCAGCTATGCATGTTAGTATGTTTATTAACTACAGGTTTCTAGGCCATTATAAATTATGAATCTTATAATGAATCAACTCGATCAGATAACTCTTTTAAAGGATACAGAGTGACAAGCAGCTGACAGCCAGTTTTTGCTTTATTTCCCTCATCAATATGGATATTAATTAACTGCAGCATATCTGGTATATGTATTGTAATTCAACTGGATATGTGTAACTTTGCAGAATAAAAAGGAGTTATATGAGTTATATGCTTAATAAATTTCTAGAAGCGTCACAAAATTAACTTTGTTTGATTAAGTCCTAAAAATACAGAAGGCAGTTCACAAAACTTCACAAGAATTTCTATATTTACCACCAAAGTTCGGACAAAAGCAACAAAAATGGTAGCAGCAAACAAGAAAAATTTAAACCCTTCCATAGAATTACAAAAGTGATTAGAGGAGCTCCATAAATAAATAAATCTTTATTTTTCTTTGCCGACGTCAACCGACGTCAATCTTTAGCGTAGAGACGTTAAAATCGCGTTTGCGTTCGCTTCACACACGTTCCCAGAAGGACTGAACTATCTGTCAATACGATGTTCTAAAAATCGAATGTCAAATTGCTTGGACAAACCGTTCGGGTCCAGTCGGCTCGAATCGTTCGTCACGAAGCAAAAGGAGCAGAGGGATCGGTCTATTTAGTATTAGCTCACTAATACGTATAGGACAAAGATACCGACGACACACAAGCCTCGTATTTCGGTTCCGTGACATTTTTACTTAAATCAATATATTTTTATTATTTGTACATATTTGTATTCCTTATATGAGACAGTTCGATAATTTATTGAGCAAAGACGCGGTGATTTTCAAATGGAGTCTTGGAAAAATGTTTTTCGTTAGAATTATTTATTATCTAGACAGAATGTTTGTAAGAATAAAGATAAAACAAACTGATTTTCATGGTAATCCGGGAGTAGTAAAATAGTGACTAACTTGTTATCTTGGCTTTTATGTTGGTTTTGTCGAGCTCACAAACAAAACAATATGTTTTTAGACACGCTAAGTTTCAGTGATAGCTAGATGAGACTAACACTTAAAGCCGTTGTAATAAAATGGTCTTATTATTTAAAAGGTTTGGATAGCAAGGGACAATGCAAAAAAAATAAGCAAATTTGCAGTTAGAAAACTGTCACTCTGTCTAAACTAAAGTTTTGGTTGTTTCGTCTACATGGTCATCAGATATTACTTGTTACAGAGAAGTGGTTGCAGAATTAATTTAATTTTAACTTCCATCATCATCTGCCTAGCCTTTTCCCAACTATGTTGGAGTCGGCTTCCAGTCTAACCGGATGCAGTTGAGTACCAGTATTTTACATGGAGCGACTGCCTATCTGACCTAATCAACCCAGTTACTGGGTCATACGAAACCCCTTGGTAAGACTGGTTGTCAAACTTTTTACATTTTAATTTTAACTTCCATTGATAAATAACTTGAACGAGCTAAAAGGAACCTTCAACATTTTTCTTCTTCATGTCGCTACACGACAGTTATTCAAATTTTGTTGGTCCAAAACTTCGCCACTTCCACTGCGATATCGGTGGCAGGGCAGAGGTCACTTTGGCTGTATTTTTTGGGGCACAGGGGGCAGAATAGAAGGTGGTTCATGGTTTGTCACATAACTCCACATCCACACCTAGTATTGTATACAATCAAGTATTTCCTAACTGAACAGACAGCTGTGCTGCCGGCGAGTTTGGTGCGCCACTTCTTCTCCCCAGCGAAAGCACCAGGAAGTGGAAAAGGGCGGGCGTTTTGGGGGACTGTCTTTTGTAATTTTGATGTTCGAATAGTGCTGATTCTAAGTATAGTTTGAATAAATGACTAGTGATTTTGATTTTTGATTTTGACACCCAGTCGTCATTCGGTCGAGGCTGCAACCAATTTTTTTATCACTTAAACATTTTTTAAGATGAATAAAGTTCGAGTCAAATCGTTTATTTCAAGAAGGCCATTAACAATGATTTTGTTTATCAAAAACACATAAATCTGTAGTAATAATATATATAGCAAATCCAAACTCTAACAATCCTATACTCATTGATACAGGGATTGAATTTTATCAACCCCAATCCCTTTGAAAAATAGCAGAAAGCGGTCACAAAATAAATCGGGATACTTGTCTCAAATAACACGATGTGAACCGGACCGGGTATCGGCCGGGTAAATTGGATCGGCATCGTCGACTCGATCGCGGGGATTATCCGGCCATCGTTACAGAGCAACGTTAACGCCGGCCGCTTCTGATTGTCTCTTTACTCTATGTGCACTGTGGGTTACAGCGATATTGAAGGGGAACAAAATAGTAATGATTATTAAAAAGTAATCTTTTGGCATCTTTTTTTTAATTTAGCTCAGTGGCTCTAGACATTATTTACCAGTCAAACATATCTGTATGTCATTTTCTTTTTGATTTAGCTAGAATATACCTACTTGTATTCAAACTACACATTGCTGTAACTGTCCAGGCTTCGTCTCTACTATCTGGAATAACTATAATATCATGCTTTTCATATTATAATCTTGTAAAAGTATTTGAAAAATTGGATTGGTATCATTGACTTGATCTCGGGGATTATCCTGCCATTATCACAGCGCAACATTAACGCCGGTTGCTTCTGATTGTATCTTTACTCTATGCGCACTGTGGGATACAGCGATGTTGTAATGGTCTAAATAGTTTTTGAGGAGTTTTGTGGAATATTAATTACTTACAACCGCTGCTTTGCACGGGTTTTGCGAAATATAAAGGAACCGGAAATTATTTCTCTAAATGATAGTGAAAACCACACCAAAATCCGTTGCGTAGTTTAGGAGAACAATGTAGTCACACAGACAAACGCAAAAAGCGAATTAAAATTTTATAATATGTATAGATTTAGATGTTTGTTGTCAGTAAAAGCTGGTTTTACAGCGTGATGTTAAAATATGACAACTTTATGTATAACTGTCTGCCTTGTGTCTAATAGTTTCCAGGAAAATTTAAACTGAAAATTTTAACTGACTTTCTAAAAGTAGGTAAATATTTATTTTATTTTAAGTTTGTTGTATAAAAGTTTCGTGAATAATTTTGAAACAGTTTGACTCAGAACTTTCACTCATAATAATATTTATGTAATCAATACATAATTATTATAAAACTACACATTTTCCCCACAAAGTCTACCCACTGTGCAGATCCCGCCCACAAGTTCAGCTGGCTATCGCAGATCTCCGCTCGTTTGTAACGACGTCTCGCGTCCGACGTAACGACTCGATCCCACTTTTTATTTCTTTGTCCACCTGGGTTTTTGCTAAATGCCCACTGTGCATTTCAGTGATGGGGATTTTTTGGCTAGTTTATTGAGGTTTTCTGTTAAATTGCTGTGTAATTTGATTTCGCAAAGAATGTCGGATTTTGTAATGTTTTTACATTCTTCTCTTCTATGTGCAATGAATGATAGTTTCCCAGTATTCAACCTTTTTTTATTGAAACTATATTTTTATAAAAGCACTCTACCCTGCGCCCTAACCTAAAGCGATCTCGCGCAAATACGCGATCATCGCGTTCATATGTCACTTTTTGTTTCGTGAACCGGAACGAGTGGTCGCGCCGACAGAGGGCGCCGTCCGCTTTTCCGAACAAAAAGTTGTCAATAGTGAAATAAATCCTGTAAACATTTAAATCACACGACACGTTAAAACAAATTAGACTATTAACTTTACATTTGGGACACGCTAACCACCACAAATCACGATAAAAATTAAGTACATTTTAGCAAGAGTATGAATCAACAAAATAAACTAATCAATCACGTACATACATACATTACACATAGCATCCTGTTACAACAGTCACCTAGAAACGTGCTAACAGACAGACAAACAGACCATCAAACATGATAAGTGACGTCTGTCCGACTTGAGATGCTAATTATGAATATAACAGAGTTTTAGCGATGTTATTAACGAGGTTGGAGGCACGGTTTGGGTATTTTGATAGTGAAATTTTAGAATTGGGTGTTATTTTCAAACAAATATATAACAGTAACTATATTAAAGAGGATAACAATGAATACACCGGATCAACTTCTTATATTAAATTAAGTAATAAACTATTGAAATAAAAATATAATAAATTAGCCTAACTAAAATTTATTAACTTACTAAAATATGGCGTCGATAATAATATAATAAAATACACAACATAATACACACACATAGTCAGCCTTAATGTTCCCACTGCTGGGACACAGGCCTCCTCACGAACATACGAATATATCTATGAAATCAACACATTAGGTGCCCGCCTACTGATTGATATGACCAAGGATTACTAAGCTTCTGAGAATTTCACTTTCAAGTAAATTGTGAAAATCAAACATCCAACTTTTATAATGTTTGTCCACTTACATAATGCTTTTATACAAATAACGTATGAAATGTTAGCTGTCCTTCGTACAAGGTAAAATATTGGACGATTTATATAAACAAAAGCAACGTACTTTGAGATTGTTAAATCAATCTTAACCTTACCTTTCTACAGAAAAAGTACTAGTAGTTGGCAACCCGTATACGTCACAAGCACGACCTATTCTCAATTACGATTGATTTGCCTCCATTACTTAGTCACAGCCAATGCTTCACACATTATCAACTCCGACCACACAAGTGAAATCCGAATTTCAAAAGCTCTCAACTACTCTTGTAAATATCATACGGATGCTAATAACAACCAAATTGATATGACTATCGTTGCTATGGAATATCAAACAGAGAAGGCACGAGTGGAAATAGCTGAGTAATAATGATAATTGATTTGGCCAATTTTCGAAACGTATGTTTTATTTGAGCTAGCAGACGTAAGAATGTAGCGTTTGTTGACATACTTAGTGATTTGAGAAGTTCTGTTTGGGTTGAGGAAAATTGGTAATGAATGATGGGAATGATTTTGATGAAATTGAAGAGACGGCAGCTTTGAAAGCCAAACAATATGATGACGAATTGAGCCAAGTTGATGCGTTGTTGATATTTTTATTTGCATGGTTACAATTAATTCGTCATCGATCGTGGCTTTCCGTAGTGTCTTCTTTCTCCTATGGGAAGAACGGTTTATTAATAAATATAATAAAACAGTAACGAAGAATTTTTGTTCATTTGTCTGTTTCTCTTGATGTACGTTCTGGATTATTGCAAAAACGGCTGAAAGAAAGAAAAAAAGTTTATTGGACACAGTTCGTGAAACACAAAATACAAAATTAACAAAATAAAAATAATTTTTCAAACAAGAATTGTGTGTGCCTCACGATCGCGTCAAAAAGGTTAATTTCATGAACATAGGTAGGACGGATTCGCATGGAATTTGGCTCACATAAGGCTTATAACCTGAATTAACACATACTTTTAATCATGGTAGTACGTTCCCGTGGGATATTTCCCGAAATCCACGCTAGCGAGGCTGCGAGTGAAAGTTAGTAATGATCCTACATATTTTGCCATGGACTGGCATACAAATATTAAAGATAATAAGCATGAAATCTAATCGATTCGTTGACGATGTTGACAATTCCGATGAAATAGTAACACTAGCTATTTTGCAAAATAAGTGTCGAATATCCTAAGTAACAAATTAAACGTTTTATAGAGTTTCAGGAGACAATCTATTTGAGTTATTCGAGTCCACCTCGCCTCTGTTCTTAGTAAGATTTACGTGGCTTTTAAGTTGACGTTAGTTGAGATTACCAGTCCAAGGGCGCTCTCTTGTTGACCCTGGCTGAACATAGCCAATAATTATTACACTATATAAAGCTTACATTAACACCGTTATAGGTTTTATGTTAACTCGGTAAAGTTTTGAGTTAGTATTAAGATTAAATTGTTTGTTAAATTCATGAAATGAGGCAAAAGGAGTACTGTAGTTTCTGACTATCCCCATGGGAAGAATGTCTGTGTTTATGTATGTATCTAAGTACTCAAAATGCAAGCAGTATATAGATACTGCTTGCATTTTCTGCATTTTTTTTCTCTTAGATTTCAAATAGTTGAAATCTGTTCAAACTTATGTTTCAAATAAATATTATTTCAAGTTAAACAAATATCAACTTTATTTTAATGGTAATTAAGTTGATTTCGGAGTGACTAGCATTATTGATAAAAGTTATAAAAATGTTTGAAGTTGTAGCGTAAACTGAACTTTATTGTGTAGCATTTAAAGTTATTTTTCCATTAACTCATATTTTTTTACATTTTGTTTGTTTGTTTTGTTTGGCAAATAAATCGCGAATGCAGGTTAAGTACCTAGCTCTTGAATTGCCAATAATAGAAGTTATAATGTTCAAATATTTTAAAAAATAACCATGAGTTGCGTTACAAAATTCAAGTTCAGCATGGAAGAACGGTACTTGATCCATATTTTTTGCTAGATCTATTTTGTGATGAATATCCAGATTTCTTTTTAACCTCGATGTCAAAACAAATTCACCCTTTATAAAAACAAACAAAAATATACGGCCTCACTAGACTAAATCTAAATACTGTCATCAATCAACCCTTACCGTTTCACTTATCCAAGCTGTCCACATGTAAGAGAAATTCGTTCACCGTTTACAAAACCCGAAAGAAATCAAGCGATCGATCAATTAAAGTAAAACAACTTATCATTCCAACCGAAAAAGCACCACGAATCCATTATACAAGGGCATTAACAAACAAATGTTCACACTTAACCTTTCTTTCTGGCTTGCGATATACATCTCTCGACGAAGCCTCATTATTACTGACCAACAAATTTTCTAAAACAGTCTCTTCAATTCTTGTACCGTCGACATAAAGTTCAAAACCAACTGGCTCGTAGATAAATGCAATGTAGTCGTGGCTCTTAACACAAGGGGGGTATCTCAGGTGTCGTGGAAAACTTAATTTATGTTAAACTCGTCTGCGCCGCGATTATTTAACTGGCGGCGATGGAACGATAAGGAAGATTAATTGGGCTGGGCGTCGGATAAAAAATGCGAGGACAAGCAACCCGTGTGGTTCCGTCCGCCGAAATAACGATATGAACAAAGGCAATTCTGGGAGGTTTATTTATGGAAACGCGTCGGACAAGACGGAGACTCTCATTTAAGCTGTATAAATTGGGTAATGTCGACTACTTATTAGGGAGAACTCTTTTCAATAAAGTCACTTTTATGGTATAATCTTAATTACATGCAAGTTGTTAGTCATGCCCATATTTTCACAAATTTCTCATAATTTAGATAATGCTATTTGGAGCGTAATGAATTTATATTATTAACAATATTAAATTAAATTGTATTATTATTATTAATTTAATAATATTAAATTGTGTCATCAAAACAAGTACACACCATGACCTACAACAACAACCAGTTTATTGATCTAGAATTACATCAACAGTTGATAAGTTAATTATAAGTTAATAAGTATTCATAACAAAACTTGCTGATAAAAAATGCATAATTATTTTCGTCAATCCTTCATTTAGTATTGAACTTACTTTTAATAACGATGTGAATAGAAAGTAGTGCATAATTATAATTCAAATATTAAATCTTGTAAAATGTGCAATATCTATCAATCTTAAATTCATGTCTTTAAGAATAAATCCTCATAGTCTCAAAAATCATATAATAGCATCGAAATCAATTGCCGATTCAATAAAACTAACAATGGATAGCGAAAGAAGAAGTAGCAGTTCTGAAAACTTGATTGATAGTGACTTTGAAGATGATTATGTGGTCAAATCTATTGGTGCATTTGGCGTGTGGCAAGCCACAGTTTGTGCTATAGCAGCTTTAGTAAGATCAGCAGCAATATGGAACATGCTATCAATAATATTCCTGACACCCACAACAGAATTTGTGTGCATCAAATTCGAAAATAATGCTACAATCAAAGTAGAAAATTCAACATGCTACAACAATTGTGTAGAATATAAGTTTTATGAAGATGTGTTTGAAAAGACTTTGATGTCAGAGTTTGGACTGATTTGTGAAAATGCATGGAAAGCTAGTTTTAGTCAGTCAATGCTGATGTTTGGATTTCTGGTTGGAGTGTCACTGTTTGGTTGGATTTCTGATAGGTAATGTACATTTTAAAATTGTTTGAAATTATTATGAAGTGGGAATCTTAACATGTTTTGACTCTAATATTATTGTTTCTAGATTTGGACGACGCATCGGGTTGATAATATCATCTGTACTTAACATCATATTTATGTCAGCAGTACCATTTGCTCCAAGCTACTGGATATTCAATGGATTAAGGTTCCTTATAGGAATGGCCTCAGGTGGCACTATTATAATCAGTCTAGTATTTATTATAGAAATTGTAGGACCACAGCATCGGGAAGCTGCAGGCAGTCTAGCAATAATTCCTGATGGACTAGCACAAGCACTGTTATCAGTATTTGCCTATTTCTCTGTGGATTGGAGAATGTTTCTTTTGGAATATGCTGTAGCGTCAGTTTTTATTTATGTATTTATTATATGTTTACCTGAATCTCCAAGATGGTTGATGGCTAAAGGAAATGGTGAAAAGGCACTTGAAGTTATGACTAAAGCTGCAAAAAGGTGAGAAATATTGCAACAACTTACTTAGCATGAAAAAGATGATAAGGCAAAACGGTTATTGACACAGTTCTAGTAAGTTAAATATCGTTTTTTTATTTTTTATTTGAGGAACAAATTAAACACAGCAGCCATACGAGAGAATGTTGCAATGGCATTAGATGAAATGATGGTCAACGATAAAGAGATACGCAAGTCGACATACTTAGATCTATTCAGAACTAAACACATGGCATTGAAGATGATATTTTCGATAATCATTTGGATCTCAGCGGGAGCGTGTTATTTTGGCATAAATCAATACATTACTTTTATTGGGTCTAATGTTTTTGTCACCGTTATATTATTAGGATCTATCCAGGTTAGTGCAAGTGTATATAAGGCTATTGTAAGTCTGTTAAAGATAAAGTTTCCTTTAATTTATTTGATTTGTATATTTTCAGATTCCAACATGTCCTCTAGCAATGATGCTGAACAAAAAATTCGGAAGAAAAGTATCAACAGTAGGAACTCTTATTATCATCGGCATTACAATGACAATCCTCATGTTCGTACCACCAGGCCACCAAGGGTGCACAATTCTCGGTATCATAGGCTTTGCAGCCACTTGTACCACATTCGGTGTCCTGTGTGTCTATGTTTCCGAATTGTTCCCTACTCCATTGCGGACTATGGCTTATGGTTTGAGCTCCGCTGGTGCCAAAATAGGAGCAATGGTTGCACCGTTTATAGCTACTATCAATCCACATTGGATACCTTCGTTGATATTTGCAGTTCTACCGTTTTTTGCTTCAGTGTTTTGTGTTTTATTGCCAGAGACTAAAGGGAGGAAATTGCAAGATACTATGTAATTTGTAGACATTCTATGTATTGTAAAATGAAAGGAGGAGATGATGTCTTGGTATAGTCATATTTTGTCGGATTATAGTGTTCGCGTGTAGACTGTCTGAGAAACTTATCCCGTTAATTTCAAAATATCACAAAGATTTCTTTGAAGAACATGATGTATCCAAAAAACGTGACCGAACTTTGTGATTTAGAAATAAATTGAACTTAACCATTGCGAAAGGTTATCACGATTTATATAATAATTTATTTATTAACTTCACGAAGTAGAAAAGAGAACAGAAAGACAAAGCAATACAGTACAGGATTACTATATTGAAACTGATAAATACACAGATTTCATTAAGAACAATGTGAAAGAATACGAACCTATGACACTGTTTTAAATGTAATTTTATCATCACCCGCCTTGTTTTATATTAAGAAAATATGACATTTACCTTCAAACCAATGCACATCATCATATCCCTAACCTTTTGCTGCTTAATGTGCCCTTTAGATATCTGAATTGTGATTTTTCATGGTCTGACTTTTGGATAGTAGCGTATTACTAATCAGGCAAATTATTATGCTTTTTACATGTAACCACTTTGTATTATTCTGTAACTTCTTTTCGTACCATCAAAATTATCATCATTATCAATGCTTATGCTACATTTAATGTGTCACTGCACTCTCTATCAACAAAAGTTCCAAGCTCCTCATCACGTGCTCATGCGACCACTGTTCTATCTTTTTTTTGTTATTTTGTGCTACTAATGGACGTTGACACTCATATTTAAGATAAACTTGTCCGTAGCAAGGTTGGCTCGTAATTTGTAAGTGATAATAAGAGTGATAACATTGGATGCACTGAGCTGAATTGTGAACGTAAATAAATTGTAATGTACTTGATCGTTTATAGGCGATTTACGACGCCGAACTTACATAAAGGAGCTGATAATAATTATTAATATTATCATAATATGTTGTGTGGTGCACATTCAACATCAAAAGTAGATTATAATTTTACAAAGAGTAGTGATTTAGTAAAAATAATAAAATACGTTGTTTCAGACCACGGTGTCTATTTTGATAATAACAATGTTCAGACTAGTGTTAATAATACTTAAAAACTACCCACAACAAAACATTTAAAAAGAAAGTGAACTCAACAATTACTACTCGCCATTCCATGACAAAGACGACGATTTAAGTTAGGTAATTTTTTTGTATAATTATTTTAATTTCATTAATAATACATTATAAAGGGTTTTGAAATTATACCTACGTACCTACTTGATTGTTAGACTGAAGTTTATACAAAATGACTTATACAAAAATCTTTTAAATATTGTAGTATGTCTGTCTAAGGATTCATAAACACTGCATCATCACCCATCTTTCTCATAAAATTAAACTCCATAGAACTACCACAGACTAACATTAATAATGGTGTAAATAATTCAAGAAATAGCCATAATAGCGACAATTAGCCGCGGGCTGGCTTCTCCCATAAACTGATGGTGTTGGTGGTTTATGGGCAATAGTCACGCGATGCGCCCGTAAGGATGTGCCTGGGCATACAGTAATTAATTGTGCCTGATACCATATCGGGCTGGCGTTGGCTATTTAATGTGGTGTTGCTAAAATTAGGGGGAGTGTGACTTGTGAGCGGTTTTGAAGTGAAATATTTTTTTTTCGTTGCAGTAAACTTTTTTAATCCTTTTATCTATGTCTATACAAATATATATATATATATATATATACAAATACATAAATAAAATTGAAATGTGTGTTTTTAATGTCAAAATAGCACATTTTACGAAATGCATATGAAAGTATATACGGTAACAAAAAATCAATTTTGCAACATTTTTGTCTGTCTGTCTTTTGTTCCGGCTAATCTCTGAAACGGCTGAACCGATTTTGACGGGATTTTCATTGGAAGATAGCATAAGGAGTAACTTAGGCTACTGTTATTTTAGAAAAATAATTACAAAGAGACACATTAGTGTACGTCCACGCGAACGAAGTCACAGCAGGCACAGCTAGTTCCAAATATAATAATTAGTGTAGCTGCAATTCTTATTTTTATGTTTTTTTTTTATTTTATTTTTTTGAAAAACCTTGCCCCACACTAGAAATTACTCCTGTATCGTGGGTGCGTTTATAAACATTTAAATTCACATACACAAACAGCCAGACCCGGAACAACTACCTGTACGCAATACAAATATTTATTCCGTGCGGGAATCGAACCCGCGACACCGCAGCAGTCGATCGCTCAGCCACTGCGCCAACCGTGTCGTCAAATTCTGGTAATCATTTTAAGCTGACTCAGTACCTACTTTTCCCAATTATTTAAGTATTATTTTATGACACAGAACTTAGTATACCAAATAACTATGGCGTGGTAGACCATTTGTACTTAAAGCAAATAGCCAGCAGGTTTTAAAATACAACAAAAACATCGCCATGTTTTGACCAAACATTTCAATAATAACAACAATAACAATATAACAATAGCGACAAAAGCGCGACATATTTCGTGTGTAAAAAAGGATCGCCAATCATGCGACAATAAACGACACGGCTATGTCGCGTTATTGTAAATGCCGTAACTCGCATAAATTCTACGTTTGAAACGTCGAAATATTGATCGCGGGAACGCACACTTGCGACAAATAGTGAATAAAAAAGTCGCTCAAGGTAATCGCAAACGCACTTAGTGCGTTGCTACAGTACGTTAAAAGGAATAAAAAAGAAGTCAAATTACGAGTCCAACTCAGTTTCTCGCCACATTATGCCAGTTGTGTTTAAGTCCCATGTAATAGAGGGCGTCTATTGCCATCATCCAACCGGGAGCACATCCTGACTCCAGGCTGCTACTGAGAAATTGTAGATGGAAAAACCCAACAACACTTTTCCCAACCGGGGAGTTGAATCCAGGACCTGCCTCGTTGGTCTAGTGACAAATGATTCTATGTACAAGTAGATTTGTCAAACCCTTTTACACTTCAAGCTTATTTTAAAAACTAGATGAGTTCAGCGTTTCTTATCTGAAAAGAAACAAACTCATGATTATGAGATTATGTGAAGACCATGCCAAAGTCAAAATGTCAAAGTCAAAGCATTTATTTCAAATAGGCACATAAAAGGCACTTTTGAACGTCAGAAACTACAACAAATAGAATTGATAGTAGCCCATTCCAAAAGGTAGTTTTCGTATGGAGAAGAATGGGCAAGAAAGTCCACCGTTACTCTTTTAAAATGTTTTACAATATTTTGCATACATTAATTATATAATAATAATATGTGAATACGATGCAACTAAAATAAAATTACTATACCACAATAAATATTGATGTCTGAAATAGTCGTTTGAGAAAAGAACCACACAGATGGAGTGGACCTGTCCTGTCAGTGTAAACGCTAGTGATCGCAAATGCTACTGCTAATACGAGTATATAATAAAATAAGAATACGAGCCACCAGTGCGTCAAAATAGTCGCAAGCTTGCACCCCCAGCAACATATCTCATCGAACAGATGAATAACGAGCGAGCTGCCAATTACACTAAAAAATGTCCATAGGCGCCAATTAAAATGATTTACATATCAATAAATTGACGCCATGTTGGTCGTTGCGAGTTTTTCTACGATATCGCGTAGCCGGCAGTGGGTCGCGAGATGAATTATTTGTTGCTGTGGACAATGGATTTTTATTACCTTATTGTGTTATGTTTTTGCTGATAAAGATTAAAGTGGGAATTAAAAAGCGTGGTTTTTATTTTTTGACTTAATATCACGTTGATTTACTTATTATACTGATACTGTGTTTCCATTGTTTTTGTGTACCTAATAATGTTTTAGTACAGGGTTCTGAGATGGGAAGGTGCGCAGATAGGACTAAACCAAGTATCTGACGGTGACTGATAACTAGCGGATTGGATTAGTTAGTGGACTGTAGAGATGAAATGGTAGAAATACGTATATTAGCAATATTATAAATTTATTAAAATATTAAGAGAATGCTCATAAAAACGGAACCTGACAACCGCTTAGACGTTACAAAAGCAACAACGAACATAAACAAAATATATTTAAAAACATGACATTTATCTACAAAAAAGGTCGCACCACGGCCACTCACCAACAGTGACTGCTTGTCTTTTTGCCTATTTGCCTAGGAAAGAGATTTTCGAAAAGGTGCACTGTTTTCAGTTGTTCTTTGTAAACTGTCATCTATTTGATCAGCACTTCATATTCTAATTATATAAGTACTTGAAGGCTAATTAAATTAACACCTTAAGGGCACGTCATTTAAAACGTTCAGAATCTAGTTGAAGTCTCATTTCAGCGACAAACAACCGTCAAAAACTTGTCAAAATTGTCAGACTGTAAACGCTCTTAAAATTTCGAGAATTGCCTCTCAGATCTCTGATTTTTAATTTGCTACACTAAAATGCCAACTGCGATCAACCTTTTATTGTCAACATGGTATTAATGTAATGATCGCAGCTGTAATTTTGCTCTAGCAAATTAAAAATCAGAGTTTAGTTATTTAACTAATTTTCAGGAAGTAAATAAGAGTGAAGCAACTTACCTAGGTACAGATGACGGCACATCAAGCTACCCGAAACTGTCAAATTTTCCCATTCAACTTTGAACCTGATACTTTAGCGATAAAGTTGAAAATCTATTAAAGAAATTTGACAGATTGTAGTAGCTTGATGTGCTGGCGTCTGTACGATATAGCCGTGATTATACTGACTTGGAAGAGGCTATGCGTTAATATAAATTTCCCAATTATATACAAAACAGAATAAAATAAAGAAACAAACAATTACCGACGATGTTGCATGTGACAAGTCAAATTTGACCTAATGAGCGTCATTGTTGACAAAACATCGCATGTCAAAAAGTAATATAAATCAACCAACCGCGTGCATACATCATAAATCACAAACACCACTCAACAGATTTTAGACCTTCCTTTTAAAGTCATAGAGTTACGATTGCGTTGCAGGATATACATGATTTACAATCTTAAAAGTACAGTCGACGAATAAAATTGTATAATTAAAGGCAATGTAGATATATCATCATGATGAGACAGGGACGATGTAATGAAAGAGATTATTGCCATTGCCATCGTTCTAATGATAATAGACATATGAAAAAGTTATCCCTGAGTATATTATAAATGACGTCTAGTAATGCTTGTTTAATTGTGTTTGATGGAGATTATAGAATAATCAAGTCTTGTCATTTCATTGTTAGCGCTAAATTCGTTGGTGACATGCATCAGCGTTATGTAGAAATAGGAAACAACATTGTTATAATTTAATAGCTTCTGACCGCGGCATCGCCCGCGTGGTCATCGAAAATACACGGGCTCTAATATTTTTGCGCGACACCCAAATTATTTTTCTAAAATAAAAGTAGTTCTAACTCCGTAAAACATCAGCTATCTGCCAGTGAAAGTCCCGTCCAAAACGGGCTAGCCATTTCGGAGATTAGCCGGAACAAACAGACAAACAGATAATTTTTTAATCATAATTTAAATGACATTTCAAACAAACACTTCAATTTTATCTATTTGTATAGATGTTTAATTCATACAGTAATTAACTATGAATGTAGCATTTTTTCCGATTTTCCTCTTTTTCCTGTGCGAGGAAACTAATAGTTAGTTCCACTACGCAAATTAATAAAAAGAATTTAAGTCAATACCTTTTTTCCTCAACTGTACAACATACTTACACATCCGACCAGTTTTATTGATACAACATTTAACACAAATCACTTGTTGATTGAACGTGCGTGCTTTACACTGCGTTGCAATTAATCGTGCGTCGCAACTTGTTTACACGACTTTGAGTGCACGCGAGTGTACGATACACATTACGTTTGACGTTTGACGTTTTTATGTCGATAATGGGTGCGTTATAGTGGTCCGAAATTTATTTTAATTAATACGCCATAAATCTTTTTTGAAATGGAAAGGAAAAATAATATTGCGTAGGTGCTTGCTGCATTGAAACAGGTTTTAGTTATTTATTTAAAAGCAATTCTAATAAAGAAATAATCTAGTCTGCATTAAAGAATTAACAACAACAATAACATCGTGTGAAAACCGGCATGTCCTAGAACCAAAAAATCGATGACATTTGTGACATCCACCAACCCGCGTGGCGGATTACGGCCCTTTCCCTATCACAGAGAGGAGGCATGTGTCCCAGCAGTGGGAACGTTATAGGCTGATTATGTTTATACCTACACGACATTGTCTTTAAAAAATATTTCATTATGTGTGTGATTTTTGAAAAGCATAAAATTGTGAACAAAAATAAGAGTCAACATTTCTCCCTCATTACTTTTAAGGTGCATAATGAAAATATTGACACTTTTTCTCTCCACGACTTCTCTCTACCAAAAGATTCTCAAACCAATCAAATACCTACCTAACCAATCACCCACATTATTTCCCAAGACCGTCATGAATTAAAATATACAGCCTTAATTTCGAAAAACACTTTATAAGTCGATTAATTATTCGTTGATTAAACACAGGCAGTCGTAAAAAGAATCGATATAATGACAATATTATTAACATACGCGATTCGAATGACGTTATTAGTATTCAACATGTGTATGATAATGTCCAAACTTTGCATTGCCTCCTACGGTTAGTGGGTTTTTTGGAGATTAATAAGGGCGGAGCAGAGAATTTTGAAATGTATTTTTCAACTCTGATTTCTGTCGTTTGGTCGGACATTTGTGGGTAATTTACAAAATTAATCACTGTGTATTTTTACTGCCTTCAGCATTTTGAAAAGAAAACGCTTCTTCTAATAACGGAACCTACTTTGCATGCTGATGAGACAACTGAAGTTTATTTTAGTAAGTGTAGTGATGGGATGGTGACAACAAAGGCAGATTACTTACTAGTTTCACTGCTGCTCATCACTACACTGTAGGGTATTAAAAGGTAATAAATAAAACCTACCCTTTTACTTTTAATTGCACAAATAAGTTGCATTTTTTTTTTATTTATGTGTTCCATTATTAAGAAGAAAGAAAAAAAAAACAATCAATAGTTCTACGTACTTTCAATATTTATTCCTTTTTTATACTAACAAACACACACTTATCCACATCCACCGTCCACGTCCCAGTTCCAACCGCATAATGTTAACATAAATTACATTGGCGAAATCGATTGCTAATTAAAACCAAACATATTTTAACGACCGCGTCAATAAATTTATAACAATAATAATTTATTGGTAGTCAACTTTTTATGTCGGCTTTTGAATATTAATGGAACGTTATTTATTACCCGCTTAACGCTTGATATAACATGTTTTTTTAATATTTTAATATTAAATACAGGTTTTATTGAGTTTTCAGATTAGCCTTTCTTATTTTAGGGGGATTAGGGACGGTGGTTTATGGAACCAAACGTTCATCGATCAATTTTATTGTTGAATGGTAGTCAAATGAGAGGTTTTTTTTTGAGATTATGTCAAGAACTTATTTGGTTTTTAAAAGATTTTGAGTATCTTTGAATTCGTTATTAGTCATCTTTGCATATTGTTTTTTTTTTTATTTGAAATGGGTCAGTTCTTGACTCTAGTATAGGTCAGAGGTTTTGTGGTCAAGAAACATGTAGGGCTTATTTATAAACGATGATTAAAGTTAAGTGACGTTTAAACGTCAAAAATGTATGGTTAAACAGTCGCTAATCACTACTTAGGTAACTTTAAGCAACGTACTATATGAATAAAGGGGACTATGTCGATTTTTTCGCCTCTTACAGGATAGTTAATACAATATCTATGTTATTTGTAGATTATTTTTGACATTATGCTAGTGCTAACTGGCTCTTTCATTTCCTAACTATGATATAACTAAAACATTGTCTTTTTCAACATTAATAGTTGTGGTGACGTAATTTCTTCCGTCCCACCGAACCATAGTATAATTGCCATCCATACCACATTTGTAAGATACAATCTCTCTTCCTGCCCACAGATCAACATTGTATGTAAATACTTGTAGATCGTGTGATAACATTGATAGTACATCATGTTCTTAGTTACATGTTAATGCTGTTATCAAGTGTTTAAACTATTCGTTGATTGTCGTTGTAAATGGTCATTGTTCTGTGATCTGATATACTTGGAGATGGTGTGATAGTAGCGTGGGCATGATCGTTGGAGTGAGACATTTCTATTTCGAAATTGTTTTCGAAGGGTGGGTCATTTTAAATGGTCCGGAGTGTAATCTTTTTTCTCAAGGCACAAAATTGTTTGTAAAAGAGTGGGTAATTTTAAATGGCCTGAACTGTAATTTGTTATCACGGGGAATGAAGACGATGAATTATTTATTTCAGGAACGTATCCAGTTTTTGTACAAAAATGTTCGATTTAAGTCCCCAGATTTGTCTAGCTTTGTGAAAAAACTACTGACAGGAGGCAAGGACATTGACGCGTAACCTGTTACTATGTATTCAATACATGATTCTGGACACCCCTTGACCCCCCCTGCATTGAAATATGTATTATGTCGGTTATACCTACGCAGTCAAAATTGCTGTTCCATACATTTTGACTGCGTAGGTTACAATATTCTATGAAACAGCAGATTTTTTTTTATAACCGACGATAGATAGATACCTATCTAGAATCGTGTGTTAAATTCATGGTGACAGTTTGCGCGTCGATGTCCCAGGTCTCCCTGTATACCTCATGAAAAACTAATGGAAATTCTAAAAATCCGGTAAATAAGTTGTCAACAACATTATCGTCAGCACCATTCCCATTTCAGATTAATTAAACACACTCGTTCCACATTACCTTTCATTCCCACAATAAAATAGAAAATGGACACGAATATTATGTAAATTAATTAAAAAACTACCGACCGATCAATCGATATCATTATTACTAACTGTTTTGTATAATAAACATTTAAATGAGTGTCATGCCCATAATGAAATTAACTAATAGTAAAGCTAAAGAGTTTGTTTGTTAGTTTGAACGTGCTAATCTCCGGAAGTAGGTACCAGTCGGATGATTTGAAAAAGTATTTTTGCATTTGATAGCCCAATTCTAGAGCAAGTCTAAAGGATATTAAACATCACGCTAGAACCCATAGGATCAGAGCAAAAAAGTAAGAAAGAACGCTAAACGAAAAGGAAGTAATAGTGCTGGCGGGCAACGCGATGCGATACAGTGGGTCGGGGGAATAAGAAATATCGCGCGGACGAAGTCGCGGGCAGAAGCTATGTATTATATGTTACCAAACATTTTCGACTAACGAGCAGAATGTAAAATAAGCTTTTAATTTATCACCGTACATAAAATACGGTGATTTGATTAGGTATAATCGTATTATTTACGTAGAATTAGCATATATTTGCATTTCTGAATTAAGAAATGACGTGTGCTGTGAGAACGCTATAAAAAGCGAATGGTTTTACGTATTAGTTAATTTGTAAATATAAATTAACACTTTAGAAAGTACTATTTTTCTGGTAAAATTATAAGGGTAACAAACGTAAAAAATATTTTTTTTTCATTAACCTTACTAATATTATATGTTTGAACCATTTGGGGTTGAAACTCTAGGGCCATGGGGCCCGAGTGCCCACTTAGTATTTCGAGACATCGCCAAGCGGTTGGTCGACTCTTCACGTGACCAGAGGGCTGGCCTATTTTTTGGCCAAAGAATCAGCCAGATTGCCATACAAAGTGGCAATGCTGCCAGTCTTTTGGGCACATTTCCTGTTGACAGCGATGCCGATGAATTTTTTGATACTCTTTAATAAATTGTTTCCCCTCCTTTTTATATGTATACTTGTACATATTATTATTTTAATACTGTTAGCTTTCAAAATTATGTTTCCTCGAATAAAAACTCATACTAATATTAAAAATGTGAAAGTTTGTATGTTTAGAAGTTTGTATATTATTTTGTGACTCAATCACGCAAAAACGGCTGCCCCGAATTTCGATGAATTTAGGCACACCGATAGTTTATAACCTGGATTAACACAAAGCATACTCTTTACCCCGGTAATACGTTCCTGTCGGACAATTTCCGACCTCCGCGTGGGCAAAGC
This sequence comes from Luperina nickerlii, assembly GCA_963855955.1. Taxonomy (NCBI): domain Eukaryota; kingdom Metazoa; phylum Arthropoda; class Insecta; order Lepidoptera; family Noctuidae; genus Luperina; species Luperina nickerlii. The sequence goes on from OY979668.1 coordinate 22,744,140, forward strand.
CGCGAGCAAAAACTAGTATTAAAATAAACAACATCCTACTTGTCAATATGTTTCTCTATATTGACTGGTCAACTGCTCACAACTAGTCTCTGAATTAATATGAAACTGTAGTTACAATAAGATACTTACTGAAAATAATTATATCTAATCAAATCCTTTACTATCACTATCACAACTTACCTAAGTGTACTCTCACTCTTTGCCTAGCCCAATTCCATTTCATTTAGGGTCACCTGTCCTCGTCATTCTTCGCCAGATGTTTCGGTTCTGGGTTATCGAGTCATTCACTTGTGCTTGCTTTAGGTAATTGTTGATTACAGACATCCAAGTGGCAAGTGGTCTACCTCGCTTCTTTGGACCTGAATTCATTTAGAGGACTTGCTTAGTCCAGATACCAATAACTACGAACTTAGCTAAGTGTACTGAATAAATAAATTTGTCGTTCCATTCTTCTTTCTTTCTTCCAAACAGTATAAACTCCCTATCAAAACACTTTAACCCCTCTGTTTAAACTCACCTCTTTGACCAAAGATCCGGCAAGCATTAAGGTGTCACAACACCATCGCAGATTTAACGCCCGTCGCCGGACGTGCAGCTCACAGAGATTACCACGACGTCCATGACGAATGAGAGATGAGATGTGTCAACACATGTAGGCATTATAGGTATAGGATGATCTGTCTATTGCTTTTGTTTTTAGTCTGTGTTTTCGAACTTGGACAGCCAAAAAAGGAAATGAAGAAGCTGACGTTTTTCGATGTGATGTGCCTATCTCTTCTGTTAAAATCTCAGCGTGAAAACTAAGGCGAAAGAGCTTGAAGTAATCTGTCAATAGTGTCAATTTCATCAGGTATAATGACAGCTCACTTCACCTTAGTTTTCATGGCGAGATTTTTACAGAATAGACCGACTGGAATCAGTAATTAAAAATTAATAATACTTTAAGAGGTAATAAAACGCCTGTCAATTAATACAGCTATACATTTTTATTTATTTTTCTTCGAATTAATGATGTCATCATTTTTATTTAACCCTACTTATACCATCATAACTTCCACAAAACTGTTTCCTCCGCAAGGCTACGAGATCCCTCTGGTTCGTTCGAAATGAGATCCGTCATGTTGACCTCAAAATTCCGATCTGTCCCTTGCGAAGTCCCCAACTAAATTCCCCCTCTCCCCCCTTTTCTCGATGAAGTGCCGGCCCGCGCGGTAGCCTGTAACTTTAAATTCCCGACTGGGACCTCTGAGTTTGTTTCGGCCTTTCTTCTCAGAGTAGGTACCTAGTTAGACAGGAAACGCCGATCTCACCAAGCTTTAAATAATAAAAATTTGATCCAGCCGAGGTAAAAAAAGCAATGACGATAAGTACTTACTTTAATCTCCTAACAGGACTACGTCTGCTTACCCTAGGCATTTTACCCACTAAACAGCCTTGCTGACTGAGTGTGGCTATTAATGTCCTCAAAACCCGCACCCTGACAGTGTAACACACTATGTAATCACAGACTAAATCATTTTGAAGGATATTGATAATCCATTGAAACATATCCTCGCAAAATTTGTCTGCTCCACAACATTAATGACGCGATGAATGTTGTGGAACTGTCAAAAGGTTAGGTACGCAATTACCCCGCTGGACCACGTCTATTTACCCTAGGCATTTTACCTACTTAACAGCCTTATGAGCTACACACAGTTTCTGACTGTATGTAGCTCATAATGTCACCAAAACCTAAACTGAGTTCGAACAGAGAAGGAAAAGCAATGTAGAACTTCGAACATCGACAAACATTACAATAAAACCTTTCACACTTAAAACCCAAACCTCGTAATTAATCCTTCAAACACCAATACATAATCACCACAATAACTTATTTATAAATAGCAACAGAACACCAAAACTGATGATGGAAATGAAAATGAATAGTAAATTATAATCTCCCGCCAACGGGATAAAGTTAATGAAACAGCTTCATTTACGCCATTTTGTGGGCTGCTGTGTTTCCAACGCGTTTAATTGCAAATGAATTATGAATATTTACCGGTGTCATTTCGATGTTGGTAGGTAGGTAGGTGCAAGGTAGAGGATTCAGCGATGCAGTCAATATTAATTTATGTACGTCCCTAAGGTCCATTGTACTTCGGTGAGTGTGCCCAAGAGCTCCACGACCTCATTCCACCGGCCCCCTTCTACCTTCGGACATCCAGACGCACTGCAAGTTACCATCCCTACCTAGTTGCTATTCCACCAATTCGCACTAAGCGTAGGTCGTAGGAGTAGGCCGTAATCAACCACGCAGTGCGGGTTTGTGGATGTCACGGGGTTAGTTAGAAGCCCAAAAGTCTGACAGCCAGTAATTAAAAAGGGGTATGTTACCTAGTGACAAGGGGACTGATAGGCCGTCGCTCCATGCAAAATACTGGTGTTCAGCTGCATCTGGTTAGACTGGAAGCTGACACCAACATAGGTGAGGAAAGGCTAGACAGAATGACTAATCTCGCTTTCAAGTTCGCTTCATCCCACATCTTGTTTCCAAAGCAACAGTTGTTCCGCTCACCTCAATACAGATACATTGATTCAGAGCGAGATTGTAAACGTCAATTAGCAACACTGATGTATGTATGTATTTACAAAGAGATTTATTACCGAACAGTGCTCACTGATCAGCGACAATGTTCAGCTGTTTTTTGTGCAAAGTTGGTGCTGGTTTATTTAGTTGGTGTAGATTGAGGCTATGAATAGACTGATCTTTTCCTTATATTGGAAGATTGAGACTCTCATTGGGCCGTTCTTCGAATTTTATTCACTGGTTGGCAGGTTTATGACTTCGTGTATTGCCTCATCGCCATTTGCCTAGATCAGTTTACTGTTGGACATAGGTTTCTCCAATTGTGTCATGTGACTCCTTCCTAATTGACACCTCTGATCCAGTGGCTTCCACATTATCACCTCGTCGCATCGCATCGCCTGCCTGCGCTAGTACTTCGTTTTTGCTTAGCATTCTTTGTGACTTTTTTCTTTTTACTCGGCTGCTTAGGGTCATAGCGTAATTTTATATAGCCTTCCTCAAGAATTGGGCTATGATATGGAAAAATATTTTTTCAAATCCGACTGGTAGTTCTGGAGATTACCACCTACATACAAAGAAACAAATACCTTTTATAATATTAATTCGTAGATTGTAGATAAGCTGCTAAGGTTAAAAAATGCGAACAGTAGCTATAACTTCCAAAATGTCATGTCCAACGATTCTCAAATTCGTCAGTGCTGGCTTTTTCCCCGTTTCTTTAAAAAAGGACAATGTTGTGTTTTTTCCATTATGGCTTTGTACTTAATAATAACTATTTCTATCAGATAATAAGTCTCCATACTTAGAATGGCTGTAATACCTCCATTCGTTGTGACTATTTTAATCATCACTACAAAAATGTGATATCCGAAATTCGTCCAAAATCCATCGTCGGTCGATAGTCTACGACGAGGCGACGTCGAGAATAGGGCGATGTGCCTCACCTGGAGTTGGGTAGGACAGTTCATATGGCCGATGGAGTAAAGCTGTGACCAAATGGTGGCCAAAGAAACTTGGGCCGTCCCAAAGCGTGCTGGGTTGATGATATCGTCAAAGTCGCGAGAAACACCTGGGTGAGAGACCCACGGAACCGGGAAGTATGGATACCCAGCAGTGGGTGATTCCGGGCTGAAATGATCATATAAATGTGAAAAACATATTCCCAATATTTGTTCTTTTCATTGGCTTTCAGTTGATTTTAACAATATAGCTTTTGAGTGTTTGAGTAACAATATTTTTGTTGAGCAAATATTACTTATTGCATGTATTATTGGATGAGCAAAGTTTAATATTGTCGTCATTGTTTACGTGGGTATTTCTGGAAAAGGAATTTATTCACTTCCTTGTAGTAAATCATTATAAAACGTGTTTTAAAGGTTTGGTAAAGGACAATTAGCTCTGAGCTTCACCTAACGTCATCTTTCTGAATGATTGCCTCCTTGACAATTCAAAAGTGTCTGTTATGGAGGGTAATGAGGGTTTTCTGAAATGACGTTCGCTAGGTGGCAGCACTGACACGTCAGGTTCAGGCATCTGTCAAAGAGCCTATATTTTCTTTAGTCATGACTGAATGATGAACGAATGAATGAATCGAATGATGAACGTCATGATATATTTTATATTGGAAGACCTCCTGTCACAGTGGTGCCAACTGGTGTCGTAAATTTTTACGAAAACCCTCATTGCGTGACACAGTAACAGTAGCTTGCAGTAGCAGTGGCTTTCATTATGACATTTCAACAACTTTCATTGCGTTATTTACGTTGTTAGCAGACAATTTTTTCGAACATATCAAGCAATGTACTTCAAAATTATTCAGATTGTGTTTGATAGTGTTTACGCTATTAAGGTGATGCTTTAATTAAAATAAATGTTTTTTATTTGAGTATCTTTTTATACCACATCTGCGGTGGCTCCTATGAAACTGACGTGCGTCAGTGAAATTAATAATGCTTGCGTCTGTGTAAAACAATTATGCCCGGCAATTCCGAGAATGAATGACGCTAATCCACCATGAAGAAAACCGATCACTTTCATACAAAAGTTATGTTTTATCTTCTAATCTTTAATCACTCAAACTGCAATTAAAAAACCATTACCCTAACATGCCAGAAGTTCATTTATTACAAGCAACTGTATCTAAATCAATTACAATCTGACGGTCTGGATGTAAAAAACTATAATTTTTTCCGATGTATGTTCGGACATACAAGAAGTATGTAATTACATACCTAATAAAGTGTAATATGTATAATGATTTACACATGGACTAGATGCGAATGTAAAAACGTGATAAGAACATGTAGCGCTGTAAAAAATTGCCTCCTGCGCAAGAGTGCGTGTTCTGTGTGGGGTAAGACTGTTTGTTTGTTACTTTGTTGTAAGAATATTAATAATGTGTATATGTTTCATGCTTTCATTGATGCTATCATTTGTTTTAAGTGTAATTATATAACGGTATGCAATCCCAATATATATTTAGTTTTCCGCCAAAAAACTGCATCTAGGCTTGGATGTAGAATGCAGCATCGTATGCCGAATTTGACGGAATTAAAACTAAATATCTACATATTGGAATTATATATATCATTTTACTGTCATGGATTTCCACAAAGTAATTCCATAATTTATCTAAACTGTAACTGAGAAAGATGGAATATTAATAAAATTGTAATAAGAATGATTATGGGCTGATTTTTCAATCGACCGATAATTTTTATTCGTGTAATAAAATTAACGTCTGATAGTTTTTGTATGGAAGAACTGTCAAAAATTCAAAATTATTCCTCCAATAAAGTTATCTGGCGTTGGAAAAATCAGCTCTAAATACCTGTACTTATTATTTTTTTGCCAGATAGATAAATAATTCAGCTCTTATAAAAATAGGTTACTATAATAAAAAATAAAATAAATGTAAATTAATAGAGGACTTATAAACAGCAATGGTCTACAATTGAGTAAAGTAGTGAAGTTGAATTTTCCCATCAAAGATTATAATAAAAGCTTTTCTTAAGTAAAGCCTTGGGGCTGACATAACCTCCAAATAATGGCAAGTCCCAAACAAATAAATAAAAAAAAGTACCGCTCTTAATTTTTCAGCTTTTAAAATGGATCAGTAGTAGGTTTGAGGTCAAATTGCCTTACCAATGAACCTAAACAATTTTATCGTCTGTACATAATAGATTTATGAATTAATAAGGAAGTGAAACCGAATGTTAATACTAGTGCATTATAAAATTGCTTGTGAATTTTTTTGTGCGCAGCACTGTGACGATTCTAGCAGTATAGTAACAATACGATGTGTTGGCGTAAAGATAAGCCTTTTTTTTTCAGGATAGGAAATCATCAAATGACCCCTCCCACTCTGGGTGGAGCGGAAGGGAGTGTCAGACTCTTACTGACTAAAACCCACCCGTGTTCCTTCCTTAGCCCTTTATGTTCCGGGCCAGCGGTAACCCGTTCGGACAATCCCGCTAACCTAAAGCTAAGCCTAAAGAAGACGTTAATTTCTTAATTATTACAGACGAAAATACAAGTTGTCTATTCTATTATATTTTGTATTATGGCAAGCAAAACTGATGTCAATCATTCTACGAATACCTAAAGTGAATTGGAAAAGCAAGTGCATTGTTATAAATAAATAAAAAATAAAAGGGTTAAAAATCTTCGATGACACAGTTGATCTTAATGTGAATTAAAACAAGTTATCGAAGCTATATCTTATAATTTTTATTAAAAAAATGACCCCCATTTGAATGGCTTATGTCCTTATTAAGTCCTTTAGCAGTAGCCTATTTATTTAGAAATGTTGCTTAAACTTAAATAATGATTAGCGACTGTTTAATAATAATAATAAAAACTTTATTGCAGACCTCGGTCCATAATGTTAGTAATACATGAACAGACTTACTTAACTAATATTAGTAACACACACAATCAACTATACAATTCAAATAACAACAGACAATAATATACAACACAATGTAGAAAACAGAACATAAAAGCACATAAATGACGTATACTTTAAATACGACACAGGTCGACTCAAAGTAGCTACTTTGAGTCGACCTGTGTGTGCAGTCTCATCCATCGGCCAAGCATCGGGCGGTCCCACCGGTCACTCAATGCCCTCAACATGCTGTGAGAGCTGACATCTGTTCTGCGTCGGAGAGAAGCGCATCGTTTACGAATGATGGCATAAAAATCATCTACCCGCGCATCGGCAAACATACCCGAAGCGCTACAAAAACGCGGCAGCCCCACAAGCATTCTGAAGGCATTATTATATTGGACACACAGAGCGCTGTATGCCTTCTGCGTATACTTGACCCACAGGCTGCAGGTGTAAAAAGTCTGACAATAAGCTCTAAAAAGCGTCATTTTAACCTCACAAGTACACCGTGCAAACCTGCGAGCCAGCATATTGCTTCGAACAGACAGCAATACATTTTAGACGTTTAAATGGCTCTTAAATTTAATCAACGTTTATAAATAAACCACTATATTACTAGGGGCTAAATTGGTCATTTATTGACTGTTTGATTCTCCATGCTTTGTTTTGAAAGCGACTCATGCGAACTCAGTTACAATTTAATGGGTAATAAAATACTATACTTACTGTTTTTCACTTTGCAATAGAAATTCGATGTCCACTGAAAAAAACACCTCTCTTTTTTTATTTGCTAAAAAATGCCTACAGTCGCCAGTTCGCAGTAGCACCACTGCAAAAGTCTTGAGCACTGACTCCTTATAACCAACCACACATACACTCATACACTTAGCTATATAATTATTCTTTTGAGTTATTACGCTCGTTAAACCGTCTAGCAGCTGTTGCTATTATGACGTCACTATAATAACTTTTTATAACATGATGATAACACTAAAGACAAAGGCAAAAGTTCTATTCCTTACAAAAGAGTGAGATTGATTAAAGCGTTGAAAACAAGAAAAACATATTTAAAAACAATTAAATTTTTAAAATGGTAAAATCAAGTCTACTGATTTATTTGCTCTGTGGTGTCTTTTCTATGAACTTATACTATGGGTCTTCTGCATTTTTTATCTGTGGCAGTATTAAAAAAATTAATTGGTTTACCAATATAAAATTATATGGGTCAATATTAAAAGGATAATATATTAAATGAAGCATGTTTCTGTATAAGTGGAATGGAATTGTATGACACGTGTGTGTCAGGTAAATTGCTGGGGAAGACAATCGATATGGTGACTGGAATCTATTGCGGTTTTAAAATATGACGTTTTAAATTGATATTTTGCTGTGGGTATGTAATTAGAGCAGATGTGTATGGGTGTGCCTGGATAACAAAACTGGTTAAAATAGCTGGGTCAGTATTATTATGTTTTACTTCAATTAAAGTCGTGTCCATATGATGGCAATAGCTCGCTCCCTTTTATATAGGGCTTAAACACAACGGGCGAAACGTGGGTGTCAAACGCAAACTCAAAGAATTTATTCCAATTATACCATTTAAAAGCACTTTTGAATTGTCAAATAGTCGGTCAGTTAGTGAGAAAGTTGAAGCCAGTTGCCCATTCCAAAACGTAGATCTCTATGGAGAGGAACGGGCAAGAAACTCCAAGGACACTACTATAATACACCAGACCTGTGCCCGAACCTTCGAGGAAACAAGCGGTGATGTTATGTTATGTTAAAATTGTGTGCCACAAGCAAATAAAATTGTGTGTGACACGCAATAATTAATAAAATTGTCTGTGACAAGCAATTATTAATAAAATTGTGTATGACAAGCAATTATTAATAAAATTCTGTGTGACAAGCAAGTGTCAATAAAATTCTTTGTGACAAGCAATTGTTAATAAAATTGTGTGTAACAAGCAATTGTCAATAAAATTTTGTGTGACAAGCATTTATTAATAAAATTGTGTGTGATAAGCAATTGCTAATAAAATTGTGTGTGACAAGTAATTGTCAATAAAATTGTGTGTGACAAGCAATTGTCAATAAAATTGTGTGTGACAAGCAATCATTAATAAAATTGTGTGTGACAAGCATAATAAAATTGTGTGTGACAAGCAATTATTTATAAAATTCTGTGTGACAAGCAATTGTCAATAAAATTCTGTGTGACAAGCAATTGTCAATAAAATTCTGAGTGATAAGCAATTGTTAATAAAATATGGAAGTAACCCACTATTAAACATAGAAAATGTGAGTTTGATAGTTAAGTAGTTTACTTGGCAAATAACTAAAAATAAATGAAAATTCCAGGAAAAGTTGTAAACTTAAGGAGCTAAAAGCTAAATTGCATAACAGCTAATAGTTTATTTAATTCTGCACTACAAATATAGATGCCCATTACGTTTTACCGACAAGCTATAAACATGTTTATAGATGCACCATAAAAGGCATAACGCGTACATTTCTATCCAAGAACTCTAACTTTTTAAGTTAATTCATAATTGCATGGCAAACATACATTTTTATAGAAAAAACAAATTGGTTCAGAATTGGTCTGGGCATAAAACTAAACTACCGTGTAATTTCTTGGTGATAAAAACTTGAAGAGGCCTTTTCTGAGTAGGCTGTGGTCAGCAAGGTTTTATGATTGAAAAATATAGACTGACAAACTGGCATTTTCTGGAGTTGTAACCCCAATTACTGTACTCTGTGATCAAACCTATGTTAATCTTTGAGTTTCAGTTTTTGTGAAGTTTCGGACTCTTCAAGAAGTTTAGGAATATGACGACGAATAAGTGATTTATATTAATGGTCGTTTCTCTAACGAATTTGCAATATATGAACAAGACGAATAAAAGACGGTTGTACAAAGCGAAATACAGGATGTAGCAATTGTAAGTATTTTCACCTACATTCATGATTCTAGGAGAAAGTCTGCAGCTCACACGTAGGTATGTATTTATTACTTACACATCATTAATTTTTATAGCTGTTGATGATCCATAACGAAGAAAGGCTCCTTCAAACAGACGCGACACGCGATACAATCGCGCGCGGCACAAAGGCACCGCAAGTCGCGCAACGGGCGGTGCCTTTGTATCGCGCGCGATATTGTCGCGTGTCGCGTCTGTTTGTAGGAGTCTTAACTTGTTTAGGAAGATTGTCGTATGCCTGTGTATGCTACCCTCATAATATTTATCGTGTTAATTATCCTGTTAGTAATTAATAGAATAAGGATAATCAGCCTATTATGGTCCCACTGCTGGGACACAGGCATCCTCTTGGTAAGGCTCTTGGTTGGGAGTGGGCCATAATCCACCACGCGGGCTCAGTGCGGGTTGGTACGAGTAGATGTCACAATGTCATCGAACGTTTGGTTCTAGGACATGCCGGTTTCCTCCCGATGTTTTTCTTCACCGTTTTGAGAGCAGTGGTGATGAAATAATTTACACGAAGTAAAGGCTCCTACAGGCAGGCGCGACACAACACGCGACACAGGCACCGCAAGTCGCGCAATGAGCGGTGCCTTTCTGTTGCTCGCGATTATATCGCGTGTCGCGCCTGTTTGTAGGAGCCTTAAAGTGGTCCGGGTTAGAACCTACCTACAACTCTTAAGTCGCGGACGTTACCACTGCGCCTCCACTGCTTAATTAATTATTCATTAAAATATATATTTACAATATCTAAAAACACTACACGAAACACTGTGTACTAATTATTAACTATTTAATAAAATATTTATTAATTTACATTCATTTAATATAATCACAACAATTCATTAAAAAAAATAAAATAGTTCTATGTTCTGTGCTATACATAAGATATAGGTCGTGTCATAAGCAAAGGAAACTTAGGAATGACGGAAGCCTCACCTCCACGACATGCCCATACAGCTGCGTACCGTTACACAAATGCATTTAATTTCTTTCATTCCGCAATTCATAGTCACACAAACATGGATAAGTATCGCCAATAAAAATTCTACAAAATCCAGCGACGCTTGAGTTTCGCGTGGCATTTGACGGTATGTATAATTGGCGCAAAAAGTATAAAACACTGCTGGATGGCGCACATGCTAGACGTGTCTATGTGCTAGTGGTGAGCGATGTGAATTTATTAAGAGTGATGCCTTGTTTACAGGATTTGCTAGCGTTCGGTGTTAAGAAAATCGACATCATACTTTTCAGTTTTGGCTGTAAATTGAGGGCCTCGTGGCTAAATGATAACAGCCGCTCGGGTCGATTGAAGGTTTGCCGCTGCCGGTTTATGAATCCTTTACATATCGAGAGAAGCCAGGACAGTGCTTTCCGGGGCATGAAGGGGCCTCCCCGGCTGTCATTCCTAGACATTTGACAGTCGTTACGTAGTCTTCTCAAGAGGTATCGTGTTACCCATTAACTGGGTTGTGAAGGTCAGATACGCAATCGCTACACGTAAAATACTGGTTACTGGTATTCAGCTGCATCCGGTGAGACTAGAAGCCGACCCCAAAAATAGTTGGGAAAAGGCTAGGAGGATGATAATACAGAAATGTTGCATAATGTACATGTCTAACTTGAAATACATTCTCTTACTAAAAATTCATCCCTTTCTTCCTTATGACAGAAAGAAAAAGAAAAGAAAATAAAACAATCTAAAATATACACAATTCACTAGATAGTCAGATAATAGTGGTACATCAGATAAAAACAAAAATAAAGATTAAAATAAAAAGTGCAAAGTCCGATGTAAGAAATTAGCAGGAAAGTGTGCCTCACGGCTGCGCCAAACAGGCCTAGTTCAGCAAAAATGCCAGACAACTAGTGCCTGACGCTGACAGCATCATAATATTGGCTAACATTTACACAGTAACAGTGATACCTTAAACGGAACGTTACGTCCGTCAGTCTGAGAGTTACTAGTACCATTAGTAGGGTATGTACCGACATCGCTTGCATGCCGGACGTATGTTGTAAATGTATGAATGCAGTATCGAGTATGTTGGTTGCTTTTGATTTAGTCAAATTAATTCTAGACTCAAACTACATCACGTCGTTGCGCGTACAAAAGTCGCTATGTGTTTTTAGTGAACTTATTTGAGGTATAAATGAATGAAAGTGTTATACACTTAGCGTGTTTATACGGAACTATCGATGTATGAATATCACATAGCTAGGTACATTCCTTAACTCTTTAAATATTGCACTTATCACATAGCTGTTTTTACAGTATGTGTGTATTGAAATAACGATTAAAACTGCATAAAGAACTGAAAATAACTAAATAATACAAAGCGACTTTTGCACGCGCAACGAGGATCAGCAGATCAGGGAGGCCTTTTTTTTTTTTTTTTTTTCAGGATGGGAAATCATCAAATGACTCCTCCCGCTCTGGGTGGAGCGGAAGGGAGTGTCAGACTCTTACTGACTAAAACCCACCCGTGTTCCTTCCTTCGCCCTTTATGTTCCGGGCCAGCGGTAACCCTTTCGGACAATCCCGCTAACCCGGCAGGCTTCGGCCCTGACGGGCCCCTTCCATTGTTGCTGACATCTCTTTGAGGCGCGCGTGGAACACGTACGCGCCGTCTGGCACGGGCCTGGTCCTGATCGGACGGTGAGCTACCCATTACTCTCCGCCCGCAGGCCCGCGCCTATCAGGGAGGCCTGACACTGACATGGGAACTCAAACTCTCGTATAGAAGCAAATTTTTTTAACTGGACAGACAGCTGTGCTGCTGTACAGTTTGTTGCGTTACTTCTTCTCAGCGAAAGCACTAGGAAGTGGTGGCGGGCCGTCGTTTTGGGGGACTGTCCTTCCTAATTTTGACGTTCGAAAAGTGCTGATTCTCAGCCTAATTTGAATAAATGACTTTTGATTTTGATTTCAAAACTTCACGAGAAATAATTAATAACATTGATTCTATAATTTCTAGTATATTATGCCGCATCTTCTCTCTTACCCGTCGTGCACAACTAACTGGACCCTCCAAGACTTAAATGAGGCAGATGCCATAGCTATCCATAGCTACGTACTAGTCGGACAAAATATAAGTCATCGTCAGTGAGAAAAGAAGAAGATTGGAAGACTTCGGGACTGGAAGCCGATGTCAGTCATCCTTTTCATGATGGAATACTGCTCCGAATAACTAAAAGGCCAAATCACATTATTAAAAATGTTCAAATTCAAGTCGCAATTTCACCTCAGCGACAGTCAATGTCAAAAAGTTATCAAAAAAGTATCAAAATTTATTTTAGACAGATTGCCGACAGGCTATCGTAACGAAAATAACACATTTCTATACCTAACGTGATTTTCCTTGCTCCCGACAGCAAACAGCTGTCGATGTCGGATGAATAGCGGTCGTCTATTTGTTGGATTTTGGACTTGTGAACAGCGTTTAGAGGACTTCCACGATAAAATTGATTGATGTTCGATACGGTAGGTACGGAAGCGTATCGAGGGGTTGTGAATAGTATATATGTATACTACTAGCCAAACGAAAGTTCAGTCTCTGTTAAAGTGGTGATCAGTGGGCACTGCTTTTGTCATGATTTTGTACTTGTACAGACACTTGCGGGTTATCGATGAAATGAAATGATGTACAGACGCCAGCACATCAAGCTACCCGAAACTGTCAGATTTTCCCAATCAAGTTTGAACAGATATTTGACAGATTGTAGTAGCTTGATGTGCTGGCGTCTGTACAAGGATCTTTTGGCGCATATAGCTGAAATTGGAACTAACGCCGCCATCTTATTTTTTCGATATAATGTCTACTTCGTACCCAAGTAGGAGGTTCATGGAGAGTTCAGACCTCCGGTGTGTATGTATGTGGTGTCTCTCCACAGACAATGGCTCACACGTGAGGACCCAACGGCTGCCTCAGCGAATGCTATCCGCGTTGCAGAATTTTGGGCCAAACAAATATATATAAAAAAAAACTATATTTATGCCATCGACACGCTAAAAAGAAGAAAATACAATGTCACAAAACAATTGCACATAATAATATGTTTACCAACAGCGCCCCCGCGTCAACGTCATGCGAGCGCCAAAAGATACATCAAGTATATTTATAATTTCATCGACAACCGTCTCTACAAGTACCAAATCATCGACAAAAAATAGTACACAGCATAGCAACACGTGTGTATCGAACGCAACTCATTTTCTAGTAAACGTGCACGTATACATTTTTTCTAGAAATTGAAAAATTTTACTACTTTTCTCTGTTGATTATGGTATGTTATTGGTTTCTCATGTAATCCTGGTAACAAATTGACAGCCTTCTGGTTTCCATTGGCGGTAATAGTGTGAATTACGTTGCCAAGTGGTCAAGTGTAAAATGAGATTTTACTAAGAAAACGGTGGGAAACATTCCAGATAGGTTGAGCTGCTGAATTGCTTTACTTCAACTGTTAAAACTTTAGTGGTGTGCACATTAGATAGTGCGCAATTGATTGATTTTCAACATAAAAATTTCTGACTATAAATAATAATACCAGCCTTTTAATGTACATACGCCAGCACATCAAGCTACCCGAAACTGTCAAATTTTCCCATTCAACTTTGAACCTTATGCTCTAGTGATAAAGTTGAAAATCTATTAAATAAATTTGACAGATTGTAGTAGCTTGATGTGCTCGCGTCTGCACCACTGCAGGGCAAAGGTATACACGGCTATACACCAATACATTTCCAGTTTTAGCTGACCTTGCACTTTATAAGTTTTTCGTAAAATCAGAAGTCGACTTATAGTGGTGATGTATAGCTTCATTTGAACCCGTGTGTACAGCTTCACATACAGAGAAGACATCAGCATTGACCACCAGGCTTGCTCAAGGCGTATTGGCAATTTCAGACTTGTATTAATTACGTTTCTAACAATATACAGTACCCGGCGATAAATATTGCACATCGACCTTTGGAAAGAGACAATCGGCTAATTTCAGCTTCGTAGAGCGTTATCTCTGTCACACGAAATACAAACAGTCCGGTATCTATTAGGAGCTGTTAAAACAATTATGATTTGCTTCTTTTGATAATTATTTTTATTCTTTGTATAAAATGGCTTTGTGTAAAAAGGTCGATGTGCAATATTTATCGCCGGGTACTGTACATATTCATTTAAATATAAGAAGGCATTAACTTTATTTACCATGATATTTTCAGGTTTGCCCTTAGCAGTAACGTTTCTGTAGATTCGTTCGGTGAAAGTAGGTATGGAGATGACTACTTTTACAATCACCCTATAATGTTCCCACTGCTGGGACACAAGCCTCCTCTCTGTGAGAGGGAGTGGATCGTAATCCACCACGCGAGCCCAGTGCGGGTTAGTAGGTGTCACACGTCTTCGAATTTTTGGTTCTAGGACATGCCGGTTTCCTCACGATGTTTATGCTCACCGTTTTGAGAGCAGTGTTGATGAAATTATTTTCACAACCTAAAGTGCCTGTCTGGGTTCGAACCCACGATCTACCACTCGTAAGTCGGGGCCGTTACCACTGGGCCACCAATACTCTTATCGGTGACTACTTACTGCCAGCAAACCATCATACTATATGTCTTGGAAAACTCCTGCGGAGATCTGCTGAGAACTGGTTGGAACTGGTTGAGGCTTAGTTGTTTCTTAAGACCAATAGTAACTCCATTAATTTAATCAACAAGGAGGGCTTTTTACAGGTATGGGCTTTTTAATAAATAACCAGATTTTGAATTGATTTCAAAATACTATGGCGGTCATAATAGCTGAATAAAATACAGCTGAAATCGAATAGGTACATTTACTTTTTTCAACGTTTTATAGCAGTTCATAAAATACATTTAAAGCCAAATAAATTAAACATAAAACCTGCTACTTAACATTTTAAAGTCCGCAATTTCATTCGCACTTAACATAAAAAGTCCTTTAAATTCGAGGTCGTGTACAGTCAGCTACCAAATTACACTATCAACGCACTTAAAGTACATTAAAAATAATGCACACCGACTCGACATTATCTTATCTATCGAGATATCGTAAAAACTCGATTTAATCGATGCGAAATCGGAATCGCCGATTTAATACCGAGAAACGTATACGATGCTGGTGTTAAAAACATGTTATGTGAATTTTACACTTATTGCATAGTCGTAAAATTTTAAATACCACCGTTAAATATGTTACTTGTATTTTTGTGCAAATTAACGTTATTTTTCCCGACGCCGACAATTTAATTCTGCTATATAAAGTTTTTATAATTTATTTTTGAATAAAATTGCATGAGGTTGCAGTTTTATAAATGTGTTTATGTTCATTTACTTTGTATGAGAATGTGATTTTAGTTTAGAATTAAGATAGCGTAGTAAAGGCTTGAGCAGTAGCAAAATTTTCCATTTGGTAATATTTACGCTACTTTTATAACACTTAGAATGTTTTAAAATTTAATGTAACATAATTAAAACACAGAGCTTTCATGCCAGTAGCCAACTAGTGTAATTTAAATATTATAAAAGTCATTACCAAATACCGGTAGTCTTAATGGAGCAAGTGTAACGCTATGTTCCTGCATTCCCTTAAGGCCATGTAAATATAAAAGTAATTAACTAAAATAATTATTATTTTACACATTTAATTTGAATATTTTCGTAATATAATGTATAGTAATATAATTATTTTAATTTTTATCGTGTCCTACAAAATCTTAATTAGGTACTCGTATTTAATTCTGTTGAATCAAATGGTTATGATATTTTGTTGTCTGCTGGTCATTATTAAAAGTACTCAGGTGAGTAGGTAAGTTTAAAAAAACTATACAATAGTGAAGGGAAGTCAGTGTCCAGAACACAATTTACTTAAATCTGGTTAAGAAAAAGATCCTGATTGCTAATATTTATACTATAACACACTTAAATATTTAAATCCATCGAGTCGGAGACAGGCGTGACTTAATCCCAGAAAAAATACAACCCACAATAAAACAGATTAAATTAAACAAAAAAGAGAGAAAAAAACCCCATCACCCGCCACAAACTGGACGTAAACAAAGTAATTGATTTCCATTTCTAAGATTACTTATCGCTAAGTTTTTATTGGGCGGGCAGGTCGTAAATTAGCCGTTTATCGCTTTATTCGCCAGTCATTAAGGTTTTATATTAGAATTATGCGTTATTAATTTTAGAAAACGGCAGTTAAATTTATGATCCGCCTCGGGTGTTGCTGTTTTATGTTTCTTAGTTCTGTCAGAGATTATTGTTGCGGACTGTACTTACCGTTATTTGATATTGTTTTTATTTTCGTATTTTTTTTAATTTCTCATTGTTTTGATTTTATGAAGTGCTGATACTGCTGGTGCTTAATTTTAACTTCTATACTTCATCTATATTAACGGATCGTGTTCGAAACACAATACTGCGCTCCAAAACAAAGATAGCTGACGTGGCTCAAAAAGCTGCTCAACTTAAATGGGACTGGGCAGGACATGTCTGCCGCATGCCGGACAAACTGTGGGCCCAAATAGCGCAGAATTGGTGTCCTGAGACAGTGAGGCGGGGTCGCGGCAGACCACGTAGGAGATGGCGGGACGAGCTAGGTGGGTTCCATCAAAACTGGAAGGAGGACGCGCGGGCTCGCGAAGGATGGAAGGAGTGGAGGGATGCCTTTGCCCAGGAGAGGGACAGCGCAGGCTAAACAACAAAAAAACATGATTATTCTGAACCACTTCATATTTTTTGTCACCAATAATAACTTTATTTTGATATGAACTGAACATACTCGTACAATTAGTAAGTTTCAATATTTAGACAGAATATCTAACTGAAACTTTTAACGTCACACCTCTAGCTAAGTCTGACAACCAGTCTTAACAAGAGGTATCCTATTACCTAGTAACTGGGCTGTGGAGGTCAGATAGGCAGTCACACCATGTAAACTACTGGTCTTCAGCTGCATCCGGTTAGACTGGAAGCTGACTCCAACATAGTTGGGAAAAGACTTGGCAGATGATGAACATGACCTATAGTTTTTCTCTACCCATAACTCTGCATTCCTTCACTCAACCGTATCGAGGCACAACACATAATAGGTATAAAAGTCCTCATATCTGTCTCACATAATCTTTGCCCTTAGAAACGGGTCTTATACCATGTGATTTAAGACGGGTGTCAATTGCCAATGTTTTAATACATACGATTCATATGTAAATGTTAGCTCTCTGACACGAATACAGTAGTTTACATATGGCCGACGATTGCATCATGGCGAAGATTCTGTTCAAAGAATTTATTTGATCATTGGCTTTCGATGTGGTTAGGCTTGGGAAGTTTTTCAGTGTCTCCTAGTATTTCCCTAGGTCTGTAACAGACATTTATAAATGCAAAAACACAGATGTCTATGTGCAATACTTCAAGCACTTTACTTTTTTGTATGAACTATTGACGACTGATACCACTTCTGACAGATCGACAAGACTAATCAGATTTGTCTGCCAATTCAAATTGGATATACCTACACATCAAGAAAAATAACAAAAGGCAGTAACGAAAATAAACACAGGAAACTATTAATACGTACGTGATAATAATACAGTTCCCAAAATAAATAAAGAAATGGAAATTAAAATGAGTAAAACTATTTTCTGGGCTAGACACAATAAAATACCCTATAGCACCTGTCATCACAAAGATATTGAATACACAAACAAACTGTAGGAATTACAATAAACAGTGGAAATACATTAATTTTCCACAAAATACTCGTAAAAATGTGGCTGAGTAGAATGCCTGGTCAAGTCTGTGTAGCTCAGACGTAATGAGTTCCGTATAGATCGTTTCTTTTTATTTTTTGGTGAGCTAAATGTAAATGCTTGTAATTACAATTCATAGCGTTCATTGTGATTGTATTCTTGTTGGTGTTTTCGTTTGTTTTCAGGCTGTAAAAGATTGACTTGGTGAGCGAAATCGTATTGTATGATATGAGTTGTGTGAATTTTTTCTACCGGTCAGTTTTGTTAAAATCGAACCGTGAAAACTTAGGTGAAGTGAGTTGTTGTTTCTGTTGTTGCTAGGTATTGGAATTATTGACACCTCACTTCACTTTAGTTTTCACGTTGAGAATTTTACAGAACAGATCGGGTATCGAACTAAATTACCATGAACAATAAGTACACAGTTTTACGAATATTTACAGTTATTTTATTATTATTCTTGTAAAAATCGATAGACAAGAGTTTCTAAATCACCGCAATATCCATCCATTTTGTTTTCAATTAATCACACAAATTATTAAATGAGAAAATGATGAACCATAACATTTAGATTATTATAATTTGTAGGAATTAATATTCCCTAGTTTCCTACTGAACCCTAAGAATGAAACCATAAAAAAGATGCGTGGGCGCAACCGTGCGCTCGATCATTATTTATGAAGACATTTAATAGTAAATTAATGAAATATGTTTATTGTACGTTTTCTATGAGTTTCACTGATGGTTAAGATCACGATGTTTTGACACTTATGATAATTTTCTGGGAAAATATTAGTATGGGTTTTAGTTGAGAAAGTTTGGCGGTATGTCAATTAAGAAAAACAAACAAATATTTAACAACAATTTGGAGGAAGAAGACAAGTGTGTCAAGTCGTGGGTTCAAACCCAGACCGGTGCTTTACTTTGTGTAAGTAATTTCATGACCATTGCTCTTAAAGCGGTGAAGGAAAACATCGTGAGGAAACCGGCACGTCCTTGAGCCAAAAAATTCGAAGACATATTATGACATCTACCAACCCGCCCTGGGCCCACGTGGTAGATAATAGCCCACTCCCTCTAATAGAGAGGAGGCCTGTGTCCCAACAGTGGGAAAATTAGAGGCTGATTGTGATAACAACAATTTAGTTTTGTTACAAAACTTGGGGAAATGCGCTGTGAATGCCGATTATTTCTGTGATGACTGAGGATTTTTTTATTTATTTTTTATTGTGTTTGGGTGACTTACAGCTATCAAATACAGAAGCAGAAGTAAGGTAATTTACAACAAGCTATTTACAAGCCTCCACAGTTAACAAATTTTATTAAGGTGTTTGATGGTTGTACAGCAGCACATAATGGATGATCTACCAACTCCCAAACTAAGTGCAGCTTGTATTTTGGATGTTTTTTATTTATTTATTTTATTTATATATACTTTATTGTACACCAGAAAATACAAAACAAAAAATACAATTATGAATACAAAACATACAATGGGCGGCCTTATCGCTTTCTGCGATCTCTTCCAGGCAACCTTGGAATGGACAGTGAATGCGTGGATATAAAAAATGGGGTTGTTAATGGTGCAACATAATATACTATAATAGATACATAGATATATATATATATATATACTGCTGTATAATAGATACATAAATAAATACATACTAAATATACATATAAACAACGAAAATAAATGATGACTATAAATTATTGCAGCTAGGAAAACAAAATCACAACAACAAGTAATGTTCCTTCACGAGTCTCTTAAATACAGCTAACGATTGCGCGCGTTTTATTTGAACTGGCAATGCATTCCATAAACGAGCGGCCTGAACAGAAAAGGATTTGTCGAAAAATGTTGTAGAATGCATTGGCATTTTAAGCTTTAAATTATCCGATGATCTCAAAAACTTGGTGTGGGAGTCGCAAAGATACTGAAAACGTTTTTTAAGATAGAGAGGGGTGGAAGGGGAAAAGAGCACATTATACAATAGGGAAAGAATATGAGCATTCCGGCGAAGGCGAATTGGTAACCACTTGAGCTTCACCCGAAATTCGGAAACATGGTCATATTTGCGCAATCCGAATATGAACCTTATACAGACATTTTGAAGCCGCTCAAGTTTATCGAGTTGGTCTTGGGTAAGGTCAAGATAGCTTACATCAGCATAATCAAGAATGGGTAGAAGAAGTGATTGGGCAAGCGCAATCTTGGTGGCAGTTGGTAGAAAATTACGCAGTCTCTTCAAAGATGCAGCGGATGCAAATAGTTTGCGGCTAACTTCCTGTAGCTGGGCAGTCCAAGAGAAGTTCTTGTCAATGAATATCCCCAAGTTTTTAACTTTTTCGCTAAAAGGAATAATGGAGTTATCAAAAGAAACTTGGGGAAGATTCGTCCAGTCAATCCTTGAGACCGTCCTAGAACTGCCAACCACAACAACCTGCGTCTTTATGGGGTTGACCGTAAGTCCATACCTCTTGCTCCAGTCGCATATACGAGCCAGATCGCGATTAATCACTGAGATAGCCTCGGACAGATTTCCAAGAGGAGCTCGCGCGTAGATTTGTAAATCATCTGCATAAAGGTGGTAGGAAGAAATTAGTTCGTCGGAGATTAAGTTGATAAAAACTGCGAAAAGTAAAGGGGAAAGAACGCCACCCTGTGGTACACCGGCAGATGTATTACTCCAGGAAGACAGTGTCTCACCGATGCAAATACGTTGCCGGCGACCGAACAGGTAACTACGAAACCAATCAATCACCGATGGAGATACATTAAGAGAGCCTAGAATGCCAAGCAAAACATCGAAATCAACAGTATTAAAAGCGTTACTGAAATCTAGTAAAGCTAAGACCGTTAGATTACCGTTATCCATGGCTGACCTTATATCATCCGTAATATTCAGAAGCGCTGTGGTGGTACTATGGCCAGGACGGAAGCCAGACTGGAAAGGGTTAAGGAGATTATTTTTGGAGAGGAAATAGTTTAATTGATCGTGGATTAACCGTTCAAGGACTTTGGATAGAAAGGGTAAGACTGATATTGGACGATATTCAGAAAAGGATGACGGATTAGCTTTTTTAGGTAATGGAATTATTTGAGCATCTTTCCATGAACATGGAAAGACGCAACTAGATGCAGAAAAATTGAGGATATGACAAATGACGGGAAGGATTACATCCAGCACAGGGACTAACATATTACGGCTGATACAGTCACTTCCTACTGCATTGGAAGTAATCGATAGTATGCTCTTCTTAACATCACATGCGGAGAATTGACCAAAAACAAATGGAGAATAACTGGGAGTCGGAAGAGATGAAAGATAATGCAGTGTATTAAATTTTATCGTCCTATCAAAATCGGACGAAGCAGTAAAATGATTGTTCATTGCATCAATGTCTAAATCTTTTGGGATTGTCTCTTGTCGGGTTTTACCGACCCCCAATGATCTAAGAAATTTCCAAACTTTGGATGCGTCCCCATTTTGGACAGAAGTATGAATGTGATGGCGATTAGCATTCCTACACACCTTATTGCAATGAGCACGGATTGTAACATATCTTTCCCTGTTAGCGTCATTAGGCCTACGCTTAAACTTAGACTTTGCCGTCGCTTTTTTGTGCATTATTGCTTTAATGTCATCTGTGAGCCACGGCGCCGGCAAATGTTTAACCTTAACAGCTCGAACAGGTGCGTGATGATCATAAAGCTCTATAAGCTTAGCCGTAAAAATGTTAACTTGCTCATCGACAGATGTAGACGCAATTAAAGCAGACCAATCCATATTGTTGGCATCCTTGCAAAGATCGTCAACATTCATACCGCCGAAATTGCGTTGCATAAGAATTTTTGCTTTAGCCTTAGGCGGGCGAATTTTGTAAGAGAGATAGATCAGGTCATGATAGGAAAAGGCATCGGCTGAGCATTGGCCATGCTTAGCGACGCGATCAGGAGAGGACACAAGAATCAAGTCAAGAAGCGATGGAGTAGAGTTAGGAAAATGGTGAGTGGCACTCAGTGGGAGAATAGAAAGATTACTGGAAGCCGAAATATTAGTCAAAGAAGAAGAGCGATGGTCTTTTTTCAGTAGACAAGTATTAAAGTCACCCATGATTATACTGTGACTGTAAGAAGGGATCAACATTTCTAATAGATTTTCAAAAGATGAAAAGAAATTAACACGTAAAGAGGGACAGTAATAGACGCCAAGAAGTAGTTTTGAATGGTGTAGTTCAACTTCAAGAAACAGATGTTCACCAGCACCTAATGGCGGTGGCTGCGCCGACACATTGACAACTGAGAAGGGAATATGTGTGCGAAGATATATGGCAACACCACCACCAACACCAACCGACCGGTCGTTTCTTATAAGCTGGAAGCCGGGAAGGCAGTAACTAGTTGAAGGGAGACAAGGTTTAAGCCATGATTCAGAAATAAGGATAGCATGTATGTTTTTACAGTCAAAGCTTGCCAGCATATCATGGAAATGAGCCGGAATGCTCTGAGCGTTAATATGTATAACGTTAAAATTCTTGAGAACATCGGAAAACTGCGCTTTAAGACTATCTGCAAGAGAAGGAACACTCACGAAACTATCGTCGTTGCTTGTTAAAGAGAAAAAACTATTACTATCACTGCTTTCATCGATAGACATAAATATTAACTAATATAATAAAATAATATATATGATAATAAATTAAAAATATACAATAACAAAGTCCTAACTAATAAAGGTTAACCAAATAACAATAGTCTACCTGCCGGTAGCGTTGTTAAACTAAAAATTAAAACAAAAAAACTAATGACTTCGTAGTCCGGGCAACAATAGAGTGAAGGAAGAAGAAAAATATATATATATAGACAAAACAAATTGTAAAACATTTGAGAGGGAAACACCAAGGAACAAAAAAAAAAAAAAAAAAAAAGTTATAAGCAAAACATTCAACAAAAAATAACAAAACTTCTGCCAGTCTCCAGTCTGTTGCACCGGTATGTGAAACGGAACGTACCAACGATGGGAACTGACATGTGTGCTGACTGACACTGACAGTAACATGAATTGTGACATTTGTGACTAGTTTGTCAGTTATGTCAAGCAAGTCAGGATTAAACAAATTGTTGAACTGCATCATTGTAATTTGTAGTCTTTGAACCATATTAAAAATGAACGGAAAGTATAAACAGAAAACACAATGTTACCCGGACTCGAAGAAAACATTCACAATGACATCACTTCTTCAAAGCAGCAGAACGCTTCAACCTAGCCGTCTTCGCAGCAGCAACAACCGGGACAGCCGGCACAGCCGATGCTGATGCAGCCGATTCAGGTTCACAATGCTCGGGCTCACCGGGATTCGGCGCGATCCTATCCAATTCAGCGAGGGACTCAATCCGATGGCGCGCATCGTCGGGACCAAGGACATACACGCAGCCTGCCTTAGTCCAGCTCTTGGTGACACCGCATCTTTCCCTCGCAGCCAAGAACACATCATGCCGACCCTTAGTTAGGAACTCGGACATGGTGACGCCAGTTGCCTTTAGTTTGGCTTTCGAGAACCATATCTTATCCCGGACCGCAAGAGTACCAACCTTGAACAAGATAGGCCTGGTTTTATTAGCTACGGCTCGTCCCATCCTGTGACATCGGCTAATGTCCGCAACTGTGAAGTCACTCAGTTGTAACTTATTACAAATCACCTCAGTGATTACCTTGGCAGTGTCCTCCTTCTGCTCCTCATCAACACCATGCAACAGCAAGATCTTTCTACGGCTCCGCATCTCCATATGGTCGACACTACGAGCAAGTAGCTCCACCTGTTGCTGAATACCGTTGAGCGCCTGCGTGATGAACGACCGGAACATTTTAAACTCTGCAGCCAGGCTAGAGGTTGTGACGGGTGATGGAGGGGCCTTCTGTAGTTCTTCTTCAAAGGCGGACATCTTTGTATGAAACAACTCCTTTAAGTCACTCAGACTGCTTGTTATGGAATCCATTGTGATGAAATGAAGTGAATAGTGAGTAGTTGTTGTTAGTTGAGATGTTAGTGGTTCATATAATGCAGGACTTACATAGACACAACTTTGTAGCCCAGAAATTGACTTCTAACACTTAAGGGAGACACGCCAGGGTAGCCTGCGAAATTTTAATTTTCTTACCATTTTAGCAATTTGCAGGTCAGTGTCAGGTTGTATATTGAGCAAAATATGATCTTAAGGGGCTTATATGACCTAAAGCGCGGTCTTTGTCGGACTGCATAGAAAAGAAAGAGAAGCGCGATGACACAACGCTGGTAATTTATTGCAAAATATGAAGCAATTATTTAATTACAAAAAATCTATTGTTTAGACGAAAAAATTAAAACACAAGTTTTTTTTCTTAGTATGTTGCTTGTAGAATAATCTGAGAAAAACTCAGAATGATTGTATGTATATTAGTATGGTTTTTATTGTAAAAAGAAAGTTTTTAGAGGTATCTTCATATTTTTTCTATCGTATCAAAATAGTTGTATTATGTTTTCAATATACACTATCAACCTAGCATATATCCTGTAGAATTTCATATATTTTTCTGATTTTGTTTACTGTAGTCGATCATACACTTTAATTGTTTCTAATACAAGTTGCGTTTTTTGTGTTTAGGTCCTGTAAGCCCCTTAAATATTCTTGTCTATATAATTCGCGACCGTAACAAATACATATGTATGTATTTACAGAAATAGAATCATTAAAATCATTAATACAACCCCCTAAGTTCATATAGCCTTATTGATTGATATATTTTCATGAAATAGTCATTCAATGGGGTCAATCACACTAGTATTATAAAGGCGAAAGTTTGTGAGTGTGTGTGTGTGTGTTTATATGTTTGTTACTTCTTCACGCCCAAACGGCTAGACCAATTTGGATAAAATTTGGTATGGAGGTAGCTGACACCCTGGATTAACATATAGGTTACTTTTATCCCAATATTCCCACGGGATCGACATTAACGCGGGTGACACCGCAGAGCGCAGCTAGTATTGAATAAATTCGAAACATACACAGAATATTTGGTATTCAACTCTAGCTAATTACTAATTATTAAACGAATACCTGAAAATATTGTAATGAATATACAAGCTTTTCTGACAAGAACGCATTTCAAAATGACTTCTATAGTAACTTAATACATCTGCGTGCTATCCATATCCGTGTTATATTATGCAATTGCATTGATAACATAATTCAATCGATGCATTCGTCTCGATACAAACCATCGATTTATTCATGAATCGATGTAATTAATGTTTTTTTAATTCCTTCATAACATGCAAAGATGTGTTGTTCGTTTGCATGTACAAATCATATTAGCTTACAGAGAATATGAAGATTTTATTTTTCTATACCTCAATAATTTAAATTAAAATGCATGCAAGGGAATTAAACAGTTTCTAAAAATAGGTGACTTACCATAATACCTCCCCTATTATTTTTCAACGTTCATTAGACAGACCATCACTGATAATGCAAGGAGTTCTAGAATTGTACCAACGCATGTCATGTTGACATCTTAACTAACTAAAAAAGTATGTACTACGTTTTTTTCTCCATAATGTTTGCCAAGCAAAACCCAGTGCAGAACCTAGTAGGGCATTTTCATTTTTAAAGACCACCCCCGCATTTTGACTGTCCCTCGTATTAAATTAATTATTATATTATTTCGGTAGGATAATTATCAAAATGATTTTAATCCTGAGGATACCGCTACATCCTTAGCTTAAGATAGTAACATAATATTTTAACACTTAGTCAAGAAAATAATAATAAAATAGATTAATTTTCGAAATTACCCCCTATATTTCACTGTCCACGACCAACTATTGACTAAACTTGTATTTTTTTTCAACATTTTTATTCCACTTGGGGTAATGTTTTTTCACTTAATTAGAAGCATACAATATAAACTAACAATTATGCAAAAAAAAAATCTGCTTTTTAAGTAATTTATACTTTTTTTTAAATAAATTGAAACACCCATTTTATCGGCATTCCGACAGTGTCCGTTTAGTTACCGTGTTTTTGCTTTTCCAAATTTTCCGAGTGGTATCGAAATATTTTTTAAATGCAACATTGTTCGTATAATGTCGAATCTGTGTTAGAGTGTCGGCCATTTCGTCCAGACAGCGTCAGTGAGGTTGCATCAGCCGTGTGACAAGAGTGTGTGCTAAAACATGTCCGGGTTAGTTACTACAATTTTACCTTTATAAATCTAAACTTGTAGCCAACAGATCGTTTTAATATTTTCTTAATTAGATTATGAAGTGATTTGCAAAGAAATACATACTATCTAAGAATTAGTTAAATTACAAGAAATAATTTTATTTATGAAAGTAGTTGTCCATCATTTCGGTTTCGTTACTTTGCTTATAGTAACGTACAAGCCGAACATCAAAAGTAACGAAACCGAATCATAAAGCTGCGGTTATAACTAAATATTTTTTGAAGTGAAAACTTCTTTAGCGACGTTGTACACTTTTTTTGTAATGGGTAGAAAATGTTAAACTCGCGTCAGGACACGTGATCCTGATCGAAAATTCGTAAGACAGATGGAGAGTAGACAGCCGGCGCAGCGTAGGAAAGGAAGTAGGTAGGTAATACGGGCTGGTGTCCGCAACTCCACGTCAATGCGCGTATTTTGCGTACGGGTGGGAAAATCGGTTATTCGATCCACCCCAGCTCCTCGAGGAACACTGTGTTGTGGACCCCCAGGAAAGGAAGTATCCACACCTCTCTTTCTACGGCGCGGTGAAAATGTATGCCTGCGCCTGCTGTTTCGTTGAGGCGGCGGCGCCGGCGCAGGGCGCTTGCGCGAATGTTCGTGTGTGTTCTTAATTTTAATAATTCATTTATTAATTAATATAATTTTTTAATAATTAATAAAAAAATTATCGATTATCTCATTAAAATAATAAGGTAATGTTTAAAATTTATTGTAATTTAAGAACAAATTCAATTTTTTATAATCTTTAAGGACTTTGTAGACACTGCCTTATGTTTCGGTTTCGTTACTGTCCTCGAAACCACACATATAATAATTTTAATTTTAAAATAATTTCCCAAACGTTCTGTAATTTATAATTTGGTATGCGAAAGTACGCAAGATTTTCTTTTGTATGCATATTTTAGATTTTTGCTATTTGAATTATTTTAATAAAAAATAAGAAAATGAAAGTTGGTTTCACACACAATGGTAACGAAATTGGTTGCAAATCTTTTTTGTAATATTATTTTAAGCCTAACATGACAAATTAAATTGATTTTTAGAAGAATGTTATTTGTTTAATCGGATAAAAATAAGTAAGACAACAAACAAATGTCTTTTAATTTCCTTTTTCACATTTCAATTTGGTAACGAAATGGATATTATTTTATGACTCAAGTTAACTTTTCATATGCTTTTAGTCTGAAATTGCAGGATTTTAATATAATATAACATCTTTTTAGATAACTTGATAGTTGTTTTATTATTATAAAAAATAAAATAATAAGAAAATCACAATTTATTGTTACACTCAATATTAAGAACGGGTGGCACTTAGAAATGAAAATGCCCACATACTATCTAAGAATTAGTTAAATTACAAGAAATAATTTTATTTATGAAAGTAGTTGTCCATCATTTCGGTTTCGTTACTTTGCTTATAGTAACGTACAAGCCGAACATCAAAAGTAACGAAACCGAATCATAAAGCTGCGGTTATAACTAAATATTTTTTGAAGTGAAAACTTCTTTAGCGACGTTGTACACTTTTTTTGTAATGGGTAGAAAATGTTAAACTCGCGTCAGGACACGTGATCCTGATCGAAAATTCGTAAGACAGATGGAGAGTAGACAGCCGGCGCAGCGTAGGAAAGGAAGTAGGTAGGTAATACGGGCTGGTGTCCGCAACTCCACGTCAATGCGCGTATTTTGCGTACGGGTGGGAAAATCGGTTATTCGATCCACCCCAGCTCCTCGAGGAACACTGTGTTGTGGACCCCCAGGAAAGGAAGTATCCACACCTCTCTTTCTACGGCGCGGTGAAAATGTATGCCTGCGCCTGCTGTTTCGTTGAGGCGGCGGCGCCGGCGCAGGGCGCTTGCGCGAATGTTCGTGTGTGTTCTTAATTTTAATAATTCATTTATTAATTAATATAATTTTTTAATAATTAATAAAAAAATTATCGATTATCTCATTAAAATAATAAGGTAATGTTTAAAATTTATTGTAATTTAAGAACAAATTCAATTTTTTATAATCTTTAAGGACTTTGTAGACACTGCCTTATGTTTCGGTTTCGTTACTGTCCTCGAAACCACACATATAATAATTTTAATTTTAAAATAATTTCCCAAACGTTCTGTAATTTATAATTTGGTATGCGAAAGTACGCAAGATTTTCTTTTGTATGCATATTTTAGATTTTTGCTATTTGAATTATTTTAATAAAAAATAAGAAAATGAAAGTTGGTTTCACACACAATGGTAACGAAATTGGTTGCAAATCTTTTTTGTAATATTATTTTAAGCCTAACATGACAAATTAAATTGATTTTTAGAAGAATGTTATTTGTTTAATCGGATAAAAATAAGTAAGACAACAAACAAATGTCTTTTAATTTCCTTTTTCACATTTCAATTTGGTAACGAAATGGATATTATTTTATGACTCAAGTTAACTTTTCATATGCTTTTAGTCTGAAATTGCAGGATTTTAATATAATATAACATCTTTTTAGATAACTTGATAGTTGTTTTATTATTATAAAAAATAAAATAATAAGAAAATCACAATTTATTGTTACACTCAATATTAAGAACGGGTGGCACTTAGAAATGAAAATGCCCAGTAATTAAACACACAAGTTGTGCATGCAACCATCAATTATGCAGGCTGTTGTTTTTGCCACACGATTTGTTTTGCGTTCGATAATGTCCGAGAGAATTATACCGAGACGTTCTGAGGTGATTAGTGACGGTATCATGCACAAACATACACACACAATTTACATTAAGATTTTATTTAATTGAAATTTAAAACAGAGACTGCAATTAAGGTTTTGAACACAGATTTTTTTTTTAATGTAGTGGAGCTTGTTATTTTTTTTAATGTTTTATAAAACTGTGTGTAAAAATAATTATTTAAGCACTTTATTCATATTCTTTGCCTCTGTTTCTCTTCTGTGACTATGATTGAAAAATTTTATTATAAACTTCACAAAGCGTAATCTTTCTTTGATTCCTATGTGTGAAACTAAAAAAAATTGGTATCATTAGTCGCATGAAGCTCTTATAGTGCGTAGTCTCAATCTACAGTTGTTATTTTTATGTGTATCACCTAACTTAACATACTATATTTGTCGACATAGCTCACAGAATCAGCAAGCTGAAGTGGCGATGGGTCGGCCATATTGGTCGGAGAACCGATGACTACCGGACCGGAGACCGGAAATCGTCCGGTCTCGGACGCCCTCAGGATAGGCGGAGCGACGATCTTCGCAGGATGGCTGGTAGCAGCTGGGTGAGAGTTGCCGAAATTCTAGTTGAATGACGTGTGATAGGAAAGGCCTATTTCCAGCAGAGTCCTGCTGTAGGCTGATGAAGACCTAACTTAAGGCCTTGTTGACCCTTGTATAATATTGGTCACTCCCATATTGTGTTCAAAGTAGAAGATAGAGTGCGACGCAACGTAGAGCTGATACACTAAAATAATATCAGTGTGAACAAGGCCTAAGTTTTTACGAGTTCGTCTTTTCATAGTTTCGCTCCCTCCTTGTCTTTTGTTTATTCTGTCTCTGTTTAAATCTTTTCTGTTTGCCCAAACAGACACTACACATTATTAAAATCCAATCCAACCCGAGCTAATTCTAGCCTCTAACTTAGAATTATGACTTGTTAACCCATAACATTTATATAGCTTCTAACTAGACGGCATAAAACCAGTGGTTTCAAACCTTCGGCGGCTCTAATTATGCCACAATAAAATCAAATGTAAAATGGCTGTTAATTGGTGTAATATAACCTTGTTATCGGTAGATGGTTTGAATTAGCCTAATGGTACACTCCGCTTTGCACCTGCCATACTTGATTTATTTTATGACTTTGAATGTGTGTGGGTTTTGACAGCTCGCGTTTTGTGTTTTTATGGGTTGTTTGTTAAATATGTTTTTGCGAAGGTTGCTGGTCGCTGATTTGCTATCTTTATCTATGTGTATATGATCATGTTAAAACTTTTTCATGTGTGACTATTCTCATTTTCATAATGTGTAGTTATCAAGCATGGGAACAGCAGGCCGCGGGAACCCGTTGGATGCGAGAACCACAGAACCGGTCGAAGTGGAGGTCCTTGGGGGAGGCCTATGTCCAGCAGTGGACGTCTTTTGCCTGAAATGATGATGATGTGAACAACAGCGTTATTCTGTAAACTCAAGCCATGGCACGAACGCGCCACGTAAATTTAACGTAAATTCGGACTGAATCGAAACTACAACTAAGTACACTATTTATCATTTTGGTTTAAGTAAACACCTATCACCCATAGATATGAATACACCCTTAAAACTAAGTCAAAGTTATGTGCGATACGAGTATTTACAATTATTATTTCTTTCGAATTTACGTTTACTTCGCGCGTTCGTTATACAATGATCAAAATGCAATGAGGTTACCTAATTATAAAGGTAGGTAATTTGCGCTGACCAAAAATGAAACCTACCTTCAACACTCTTTGTGTTCTTCAAGATTAAAATCTCCAAATTCAAAATTACATGGAAATTCTTACTTAAAAGGAACAAACTCGTGCTAACTAAGCGGAATAAACCGCCCAAAATCTGTTATTCATGTTCGGTTGTTATACGAATGATGAATAGCCATCGTATACCTCTTTTTTTAAGAATACCACATCACCGACAACCTTGGTACAAAGTAATACAACCCATATTAATAAAGTATTAAAGTTCATATCAACTACACGTGGTTACGTGGGGAATTATTTCAAAAGCTATTGTGAATGTTTTTATGAGTCCTAAGGCGTGTTGTTGTAATTAATTACGTATGAAGAAATATCAGAGAGTTGTTAATTAAATCTTGGTGAGAAGGTGTCAGAATAGACCTGGCATCAGTAGCTGATTATCTTTTTAAAACAAAAGTACAAAATACCTACTGTTATTATATTTAGATATGCATCGTTTTGTGATGCAAGGTTTTTATACATTGAGCTTAGTTAGTTGCATGGAGCTCGTTAATGCAAGCGGTTTAGTTTTTGCTGTAAAAGATGACAAAGTGTAGGATCCCACTGAAGATATCTTTTGACTTAGAAACTGCTCCCAGAAAGTATTATTAATAAATTCTCCTTCTATAATTTATAAAAGCACGTTAATCCGTTAGTCCCAGCTTTCATTAGTTGATTTTTGACAGTCTCTATCTAGTCAGAAGCCCAAAGGTCTGACAACCAGTCTTATGAGACAAAATTGTGTGACGCAGTAATTGGGTTGTGGTGGTCAGATAGGCAGTCGATCCATGTAAGATACTGGTATTCAGCTGCATTCGGTTAGACTGGAAGCTGACCCCAACATAGTTGGAAAAAGCCTAAGTAGATTGATTGAACCTATTCTAAAATCTAACAACATTACATGAACTGTGTAACAATATTTTATTACGAAGTTGTAATAATATGTAGGTGTATAATATTGCAACATACCAAGAACAAAAAACAACTATAAAACGCGCCAATCAATTTCGGAGCTAATTTGTTGAGAACCAAAGACAATTTAATTGACGTTTTAACTTTTTTTGTTTATCGCATAATAAATATCTACAGTTCCGTATAATGTTAATGAATAATATTGACTTTTATAGCTCTTCTCAGGAAATAAAATATATTTTTACGATTCTCCAAAAATCGAATTGATACAACTTTTTTTGGATTTATACGCAAATTAAGCAATCGTATAATTTAGTATCGAAATTGGATATGTATCGATGTCGAATATATTATAAAATATAATAAAACATAAATTATTGGTCGTATTTTCTTTTATCGATTTTATATTGGCAATAATTAGGGGTTATTTTGATTATTTTTATGCAATTAGCGAAACGATTCGATGACTAATGTTGCTTTCAGAGAAATCGTAATTTTTTTTTTTATTAAAAGAATCAGCGTGAATTCAAACACTGTTGTCTTAAAAAATAAAGCACTAATTAGTGTTAGAATAGAACGAAGGAATTGAGGATTTCCTCAACATAATTTCTCTGTTTGAAGTTTCTAGTAACTATAATTTGACACAGTGATGATAATAAAACCTACCTAATATTATCAAAAGCTGTCGTTACTCACCACTCTTTTTACATTATTAGCAAGAGTATCTTAGCTGATGACGTTATCTTGAAGTCTGGCTGCTTTATCATTCCTAAAGATACTATAAGTTTCTTGTGAAATAACAGCGGAAAACCCTTTGGAAAAAAAATCTTCTGAACTTTTCATCTAAAAAAATAAACGACAGTATTAAATCATCATCAAAAAAGTTTTAACACAAATAAAACAAACTACAGGAAGCTATCAAGGCTTCCTTCCTCCTGGTACACAATTTATAACGTGTTTTGTCAAAACATAATGGCATATCACGAAATTTGGCAGCGTGACAACCCTGAATTATGATTTTTATTGCTCTGTCTGAGTCATAGTCCGTAGAATAAAAATAAAAGCTGGTCTTTCGACCCATAAAATAAATTATCACCCTAAATTTGTTCAGATTTATTGCTAAGCGAACGTTTGAATGTGATCGCTAAATTATTATAGAAAAATACATTATGAAGAAAAAAGTTGTGATAGCAATAAAAATGTCAGAATGAGGAAATGTTTTCTTTTAAATAAATTATTTATGTGTTTGTTAATATTTTGGCGTTGATGAAAGGTTTCCAGGGATATTAAAATAATGATGGTGCAACTATATTAATATTTTCTTAGGAAACAACTATAACCAAATGAAACGGAAGACATTTATTTATGATGATGATACCTATATTATAATAATATAGACTTCATTTCTTCTAATAATAATGTTCATGCAACTTAATTATTTTCATTTTAATCATAATAAGATTGATTTCAATTTGATTTCCACTTCTTCACTTTTAAGAAGAATCATACAATACCCTTTACGTTTTAAAATTTCCGTATTGTATAAAACAAACAGATTTGCATACTATTAATTTATTATTGTAAGAATGTAATTTATCGCCTTAGCCTTATTAATTATTATTTATATTAACATTTGTAGATGACGAAAGTAAAACAAGCGACAAATTACTACTAATTGCTGTATATAATTAAATTGGGGCTCTAGTTTAAAATTAAACACTTTAATCTTACTACATAATAATAATAATCGGCAGAGCAATGTATATTTCATAAAAACTCACTTGAACAAAATCCTACCTCAAGAAAGAAAGACTAAGATCCAAAACAGCAACAGTTCATGAAACACAAAATACAAAAAAGGTGAAATGTTTTAACAATGACAGTCATCATTCATCATCATTTCAGTCGAAAGACAGCCAATGCTGGACATAAGCCTCAGCACCTCCACTTGGACCGGTTCTGTGCTTCTCGCATCCAACGCAATTTCTATTCTATTCTATAACGGGTTCCTGCGGTCTTCACAAAATTTTCAGTCCACCTTCTGGGAGGCCTTCGAACGCTAAGTCTTCCGGTACGCGGTCGCCACTCCAGAACCTTTCGGCTCCATCGGCCATCTGTTCTGCGAGCTATGTTCCCTGCCCACTGTCATTTAAGTTTGGCAATTTTTGGGGCTATGTAGGTTACCTTGGTTCTCCTGTAAATCGGTAGTATGTGCCACAAATGACGCAAATTATTGCAGAGAGTCAATCAACCAAACAACTCAGTCGGTTACAGTTCACTGCTTGACTTGGGGCTCTGTATTATTTACTCTTGCTAATCCGTTGGTGAAATAAGTCTAAGATAACTCAACATAATGAAATACTGTTACGATCATACTTATTAAACTTTAATTGGATGTGCTAACAATATGAGTTATTCAAACCAGAATAATATAAAAATAATTTTTATTATTATTAGCAGCCGATATAAAAATAATTAAAACCACTTTATCATTATTATCCTTGGTACAATCGAGCAATCCTATTCGGTATTACATCAAAAGTAATCTATCTGTTAATTTATACGGTGTCCAATTAAACATGATTAATGTGATAAAAAACGGCTACTTGTTCCTCCCGATACATGATTAAGTTATAAATAAAACGGCCGAAAACAGGCGTCCCAATTATTGGGCCGCAACTGACAGTGGCAATGTTTCTGGCAATGATTAAGTGGGGGGGTTTGTAGATGTGGCAATGGTAACACTTTGCATGTCTACTGTAAGGACTTTAAATGATTGTACTGCGGGGTAATTGCGTCACACACTATCAGGAATTAGGATTTCATTTTGACAGTTTTAACAACATTCATTGCGTTATTTACGCTGATGAGCATACAAATTTTTCGAACTCAAGAAGCAATGGAAAAGCAGTATCTTTCAAAATGATTCAGATTTAGATTGATAGTGTGTTAACG
The DNA here is from genome assembly GCA_963855955.1 of Luperina nickerlii. Classification (NCBI taxonomy): domain Eukaryota; kingdom Metazoa; phylum Arthropoda; class Insecta; order Lepidoptera; family Noctuidae; genus Luperina; species Luperina nickerlii. The sequence continues at coordinate 22,778,980 of OY979668.1, forward strand.
AGTAACATGAACCCTGATAAACTGTAATCACGTGAATTTTCATAACTGAGTTGAACTGGACTACCAGTGGATTTTACTTTTAATAATACACATGATTATTTTGTGGGTGTATAAAATAATGTTCGTCATCGTAAAACAGCACCTTAATTGGGCAACACACTATCAATCTAAATCTGAATCATTTTGAAAGATACTGCTTTTCCATTGCTTCTTGAGTTCGAAAAATTTGTATGCTCAATATTGCAATATTTGGCATTGAGTGTCATTTATTACATTGAAAAGGATTGCTCAAAATAGTTGATGCCAGGACCTTTTGAATGAGATACCATAGAAGTGATTCTAAGTAACGAAAGTGGTAATAAAGTGATTATGATTCTACTATGTAGATCTATATAGAAGATAATTCAACATCATTATTTGATTCTCCTGCCACAATTTATTTGGGGTTGGTACATGTCTTTTTCTTCCATACCTACTTCTCTACCAGTCGTCATCTAGGTAGTGTACAATAAATTTTCTCAATCAATTCCAACCGGCATTTCCACAGTTACGCTCTGTCACATCTGAAATATTTAAAATATTAATCTCAGCAGTAATATTTCATCGTGTAGTGGCGTAACACCTGCAAGCGGCATACGTGGCTGATTTATTGAGCCGTTTGTTTCCCCCCACTAGTCATCCTCCCGCCATCCACCAGCCCCCAGTGTCATCCTCCTGTCATCCTACGTAGCTATGCAAAGCTCGCCTCTATGAGTTGTGAAGTGACGCTTAAAAAATTTGATGAACTGTGTGAATTTCATATTTTATTTTTACTTTTATTAAAGTTTTTTTTATACCGTCAATCGAGTGTTGGAGCGTATCATGTCAAGTGTATCTTTAAACATATTAGGGCTGCCGAACGTAACTGAATTGAAAATCTTTTTGTAGCGAAAATTGTTTTGCATACTTGTCGAAAATATTTTTGGTCGGAATGATTTTGAAATTCATAAAGTTGAGTGAACCACGCGATTGTTAATAATTGCAATTTATTTGTTTTCATTTTAATTTGCATGAAATGTTTTGAACCGAAAACTTTAAAACAATAATATACTTTTTTTTTTTCAGGATTGGAAATCATCAAATGACTCCTCCCGCTCTGGGTGGAGCGGAAGGGAGTGTCAGACTCTTACTGAATAAAACCCACCCGTGTTCCTTCCTTCGCCCTTTATGTTCCGGGCCAGCGGTAACCCTTTCGGACAATCCCGCTGACCCGACAGGCTTCGGCCCTTACGGGCCCCTTCTTTTAATGCTGACATCTCTTTGAGGCGCGCGTGGAACACGTACGCGCCGTCCGGCACGGGCCTGGTCCTGATCGGACGGTGAGCTACCCATTACTCTCCGCCCGCAGGCCCGCGCCTACGGTGGCCGAGTCGTCGCGCGGCTCCCGACGCCCGCGCCCGGAGCGTCTCCCGCGGCGGCTGGGACGGGAGGCTCTCTCCCTCAGCCGTCCCGCCGCCTCCTTCGCTAGCATGAAACAATAATATACTTTCATCAATGTTTTTTATCGGCAAATTCCGCGTCATATTTGTTTTAATATTACAATTTTATAAGCGCACTGCGTAAATTACTCGTACAATAAACTTGTCGCTAAACAAATGATTATTTTATTAATTCAATTTTGCTCTAGGCTATTCAGGTGCCAGGTCGTTGTATGGGCGGCATCCTTACAATGAGCACCGCAAGGTGTTTCGGCACTTCTTACGGTCACGTACAATCGTAAAAGTGAGCTTTATAGGTTCTTAGTACTGAATTAAAATGTAATTGAAGTTTTACGACTTCAAAAATAGCCAGAAATAGACATAAAGCTGTAATAGGTGTTTTTTTAATGAATTACGTAACAGCTGAGTCCTATAAAACAATTACATAAGTCCATACAAAAATATAAAAACATGATAAATAATGGACCAGTTCTGAAATATATTCATCTTTTGATCTAATATTCTTTATGTTTCTTGTGAATAAGATTACCTACATCAAATCCATTTAAGATATTATATCGCTTTGAAAATCTAAAGATTTCACAGAACATTATTATGTTTGAATTTAGTACACCACGCAACAGAATGCATAACAATAAATTATAACAGAAATAATCTTCACTCATATTGTCTGCCTATTAACATAATAAAATGTTTAGCACCACTGAAATTTACGCATACGAACACAACATAAAACAAACTGTATTTACTTTGAGATAAAGCTTGGTTTTGATTGGTCGATTTTTCATTTCGCAACCGCATCTCCAGGGGCCCATAACTTTAGGTCGCGTGCGCCGGCGGCGTATTATTTTTAAATTATTAACGCTGTAATGGAATAATTCCGATATGCTAATGCTGCGACGAACGGGCACTGATCACGAGATCGCCACAGGATACGATTACCAGTAGGGCAAAAATTCAATTTGCGTTGAATTCTGTTTGCGGTATTCTGTGATGCAAATGATTGAGAATGTGTTTACTTGTTTTGAAAAGGTTTTTGTAAATGAATTATTTATGAAAGTAATTTGTTCGTTACCCATTATTCAAGGCCATGCACCATTGCATTTTAGCCTCGGGACAAAATATTGCAATTGCATTAATTTATACACAGTGAATTATAAAATAACAGTCAATGAAATCTCACTGGCAGTTAACACTAAACAATATGGCACAATTTGCGAGTTGACATCATAAATTTTAATGGCGATGACAGAGGTTAGCAGGCCACAGCGACCAAAAGACTTGACAATTTATCTGGTAAGTTTATGAATATCAAATGAATAAGGTCGAACGAGTTACAAGATAAATTGTTACAGATTTAGTTAATTCAGAAAACAGTCATTACTCCCAAGTTTAAGATCACCAAAGACGAGCTGGATATTCATTAAGGATGGATTGCTTATAAACAAGAAAGAGTAAATGAGAGATCAACAGAAATGAGAAAAATATTTCTAGTACTAAGTAGAGGCTAGCAAAATCGATGCCAGAACGGAAGATTATCAGTTCTCTATAACAAGAAGATGTAAGGTACAGTCAGCAACAAAAGTCGATTAACACTTCAGTTTTTTTAGTCTCACTTATTGAGCAAAATATTAATACTTCAGTTTTTTTAATCTCAGTTATTGAGCAAAATATTTGTTCAAAATTGCATTGTACTCCTGCTGCAATTTTAAACAAATATTTGGCTCAATAACTGAGATTAAAAAAACTGAAGTGATAATCGACTTTTGTTGCTGACCGTACTACAAAATTTTAGAATCCTTTCAGATGCATGATTTTCTTGTATAATCCTTCTTTCAGTAGCATTTACCCAAAGTTAACCTACTGCTTCAAACTAACTACAACCAAGCCGTTAGAACTACCTTCCCAGCTAATTGCTAGTGCTTGCAATTTGTTCACTTGCCCAGTTTGTTGTGTTTCGGGTTTCTTTACCGGTAATGGATTGGTAGGCTGTGGCCTATCTCTACACTTCATTTGGGCTCACTATCTGATTTAATGATAAGTGGATAGTAAATAAATTGGTGTGAAATGGGATTTGTGTTAGGTAATGGTAATCTTATGTGGTCTTAACGATTTCTTAAAGGTATGGATTTAATAATTTGGGAAAATGATACAGATGTGTGTTTATGCTTTTGTTTTTGCCATGAATGGTGATCAAAGAGAAATCTGTAGGCTGTCAGCACCATTACTTATAAGTTTTGCTGACTGTTCAAAAATTTTCCAAGAAATTAACTTTTGTATAGGTACCGTGAAACAAAATCAATAGCAGACACGAAAGAAAAAACAATGTTGAAATTGACGTGTCTCTCCCTCAGTTATTTCTGTTTCTACCAGCAATAGAGATATTTTAAAAAGAGACACAGGATTGTCAGCAAAGACTTTATCAAAACCTTTAAAAGTTGCTTAGCAAAATGTTTGGTTTTACTTAACAGTGGAGCAATTTCGACGCTATTTATTGCCTAATTGCAGCAATAGCGTGTTAATTTAGATAGCAATAAAGCCAATCCCACTCTGTGAGAGTAGTAAGATAAATCATTTTTACTAATTAATGGAAACTAAGCGAGTAATTTATTTATAGTTTCATCAACACTTTATCTCTATGAATATACCGGTAGCAGGCAAAGCAGCGGCTGTTATTATGTCTTAAGTTCGATTACCAAAGAGTGTAATTTACATTTAAAAACCACACTAAAAGTTAATAGAGTTCCAGACCACTATCAATAAACATTCTCATTCTCTCATAAAGATCGGGGACGCTACACTCGAAATCGTGGACGAGTATGTTTACCTAGGACAAACTGTCTAGTTAGGTAGGTCCAACTTCGAGAAAGAGGTCAATCGTCGAATCCGACTCGGCTGGGCAGCGTTCGGGAAGCTACGTAATATCTTCTCATCCTACATACCGCAGTGTCTCAAGACGAAAGTCTTGACCAGTGCGTGTTGCCAGTGATGACGTATGGCCCCGTTGGATGCGAGAAGCACAGAACCGGGCGAAGTGGAGGTGCTTGGGGGAGGCCTATGTCCAGCCATGGACGTCTTTCGGCTGAATGATGATGATCAATAAACATTTGAAGAATAAAAAACCCTCTATTCTAGCTCCAGCACACAGCCACACACAGCATTCAGAGCTATTGTGGAAAGAAGGAGAATATTTTTTTGGAAAAAATTGCCCACTAATTGCCTCATGCTGCTCTTAAAGAGTCTACCAGTAACTACGTACACTCAAGCGGGATTGCGTAACTCACTAACAGTCGGAATGGATTTCATTTTGAACTTTCAACAACATTCATTGAGTTATTTACGCTGTTGAGCAGACACATTTTTCTAACAAAAGAAGCAATGGATGTGATTGTTAGTGTAACGCAATTATGGTGCGGAACGTTGGTACTTAAGTTTTGCGCTACCAACCTTGCCGACAGGCGTTTGAAGTTTTTACCATGAATTGAACTATCCTTGTATATGTGACACGAGCTCATTCGAGATGTTTCATCTTATAAATTCTATGGCAGATAAACTTGCCATCCTTAATCTGTGAGTATGAAGCACATCTCTGCTTACCCCCAGGGTCCACCAGCGTGACAGTGTGACATAATTTATGACAGTTACAAGCGGCGCGTGCGCACAGATCGCGAGATAGCAAATAACTATGATTTATTAATACACGATTTATTATTACTTCCTTTACTTACGAAATAACTATGTATTACCCCGGTTGTTAACTTTAACGGGGTCGGCAGATAACGTGGTTTTCATGTTATAATTATAATGAATAACACAGTTATTTGTTTGGTAGTTAGTTTTTATGCCTCAATTTTGCGTAGGTATGGGGAGGATTGTGAATAAAAGCAATTACTTTTTGCCTGGTGGTAAATATTCAATATTTAGCGGTAGCCAGCTTGGATTCTAATTTTCGTGCAGAAAGCATACTTAGTAAAAATGTGGCCTTAGAAGAAATTCGAAAAAATGTTACAGCGGGGTAATTCCGTAACATACTAACAGTAGCAAGGTCAATTTTGACAGTTCAACAACTTTCATTGCGGTTTTTACACTGTTGAACATTCAAATTTTTCGAACATATGAAGCAATGGATGAGCATTATCCTTCAAAATAATTCAGTTTGTGATTGATGGTGTGTTATGCAATTAAAGGCTCCTTAAAACAGGCGCACAAAGGCACCGCAATTCGCGCAACGAGCGGTGCCTTTGTGTCGCGCGCGATTATATCGCGTGTCGCGCCTGTTTGTAGGAGCCTTAAGGTGCTGCTTGTTATTTGTAATTTTCGGGCGGATGGCATGGCAAGATTGTGGCCTAAGAAGAAGTTCGAAATAGTTACAGGCTGAAAAAGCCGATCTTACACCTGCAAAGCACATCCAAAGAGAGGTTATTGGTGCCGATTCTGATTTTCTCTCTCTTTTTGTTTTCTGCTTTTTTTTTTAAACTTTGCCCCACCCTAGGAATTACTCCTGTATCGTGGGTGCATTTACAAACATTTAAATTCACATACACAAACAGCCAGACCCGGAACAACTACCTGTAGGCAATACAAATATTTGTTCCGTGCGGGAATCGAACCCGCAACACGCAGCGCAGCAGTCGATCGCTCAGCCACTGCGCCAACCGTGTCGTCCATTTACCATGTTGTTACCGTGTTGTCAATTTTTGACTGCCTATGTGACCGCCGGAGTAACGAATGGGGTTTCGTGTTACCTAGTAACTGAGTTGTGGAGGTCAGATGCCTATCTGACCTCCACAACCCAGTTACTAGTAGTCGCTCTATGTAAAATACTGGTATTCAGCTGCATCCGGTTAGACTGGAAGCCGGCCCCAGGATAGTTGGGAAAAGGCTAGGCAGATGATGGCTTCTTTCAAGAAGAAGTCGTTTTTTTTTTCAGATTTATCAATAAGCTTTTAATAATAATTATGTACCCTGTAAAGTCCAACACAAATAAGGCAGGCAGACATAATTAGACACGATACTCCGTTACTTCCGTAACGCTCATATCATTTTATTTTATGATAATTATAAATCATTTAGTGATCATTGTTATTCAAATCTGCATACAAATGTACAGTGGTTACTTAACAGCAATTGTCGGAAGTAACATTTCAACACACAATACTACTTACATAAACACTGTTTTTAATTAACAAAAATACGTGCCGTAATAGTGGTTATTGTCGGATTTAATTAATGTAAATTACGCGTCTATTATTATTATCTCCCGGGATAACGCTTATAAAGCGAGGTAATGTTTGCTATCAGTTTTAGCAGTTATAAACTTAATGCTCGTTAGTACCGGATTGTTAAGTATTAAAGTGTTATAATTCTTCAAAAATGTTGTTGGTAACTGTACTTTCTAGCGCGTGGGATCTCATACTGAAATATTTATTGTGAAGCAGTACCCTCCGTTTTATGGTTCCGTAACTAACGGGTAACACCAGGACCCTATGCTTCCGTCCGCTCGTCCGTCTGTCCGTCTGTCTGTCAGCGGGCTGTATCTCATGAATCTTAAAAGGTAGACAGTTGAATTTTTTACAGTGTGAATTTTTATTTCCGCTCTAACAAAACAAAGTAAAAATTAAATAAAGTTAAAATTTAAGGGGGATAAAAACCTACAACCCTGACATACCTAAACCTGTTTTTAGGTATGTCTGTCAACTAAAGGCTCCTACAAACAGGCGCGACCCGCGATAAAATCGCGCGCGACACAAAGGCACCGCAAGTCGCGCAACGAGCGGTGTCTTTGTGTCGTGCGCGATTCACGTCGCGCGTCGCGCCTGTTTGTAGGAGCCTTCAATGATAAATGGTTTATTTTTGTAAATAGGTTTTCACAAACACTTTTACACGTCAATCATATTTTTTTTTAAACTAGATGAGGTCGGCGTTTCCTATCTGACTACTCTGAGAAGAAAGGCCGAAACAAACTCAGAGGTCACCGTCTCTTTTAAAGTCCAGAGATAATCTTGGTCAGGTTATATGAAGACCATGTAGATCGATATCTGAGATGGTCTTTTGAGGAAAGAACCACATAGATTGATAGGACCTGTCCAGTCAGTGCACGCATTTTTTAGAAATCGTGCAGTTCAACTCAAAACCTAAGGAGCTCAACGATTTGGCGAACAATTTGAAAGAAAGGACATTTGGGTAGGCCACCTAAATTACTCAAACTGCCAGACCATGACAAAAACTAACGGAACAGAGAGAAATGACCCGTATTGTCTTCACGTTCACAATTTAATATACAGAACATCCTACAGAACACCACGTGAAACGTTTCCTCCTGTTATCACAATTATTATCTCAACAAAGAATCAAGAAGGAATAAGCATTTCAAACATGCAAACAGCGTAATTTTATTAAATCGGTTCGGAAGTTTCATTGTTTTCAAGCAAGATTTAATTATTAGCCAGAGAGTAATATTTTACGTTACTATATAATTAATCAAGAGTGAAACTGGGAACTTAAAGCTAAATCAAGTGATTATTAATTTAGATAATTGTAATTATAAATGGAAGTTCAGGAGTATTTGTCTAGACTTTACGATTGTGATCTTCGGCCGTCAGGAAATTAATTACTGTTAGAGTTACGGCTTTGTAAGATCCCACTTTATCGAGCTCTGTTCCAGAGGGAAAAATTATATATGTATTTGCAAAATTTTTTTAATATATTTTTTATATTTTTTAAATATATTTGCTTTGCTCATCTTATATCATTACTAACTTCTGCCCGTGACTTTGTTCGCGTGAAATATCTTGTACCCCGATCCAGCCCGTCTAATCGGATCGCCTGTACGCACTATTACTTCGTTTTCACTTAGCGCACTTTCTGACTTTTTTTTTACTCGGCTTCTGAGGGTCCTAGCGTGATGTTAAATAGCCTATAACCTTCCTCAAGAATTGACTGCTAATTTCCGATATAAGCGCGTTCAAATAATTAAGGCTTCTTCAAACAGGCGTGACACGACACGCGACACAAAGGCACCGCAAGTCGCGCAACGAGCGGCGGCTCTGTGTCATACGCGATTATATCGCGTATCGCACCTGTTTGTAGGAGCCTTCAAACGAACTCTTCAGCTTTATTATTAGATAGATAAGAAATCATAAATGAGCAAAGCGAATAAACCTGTAAAAATAATTGATAATCTTTTCATGATTATTTCCAGCAATAAGAAATGACGGAGAAGAAAAGATAATTAGAAAACTGCAGCATAAATAGAAGGTGTGTATGCATACAAGAAGTTGCTGCAAACCATTTCACCAAAAATATAAAAACAAAAATAGACAAACTTAAAATCCTATCAACAGTGTTCAACTTTTCAATCAATTCTCCGGCCTAATGACACATTCCTACGTCTTTGACGTCAAAAGTTACTTATTCTCCTTTAAAAATACCTCCACCCCACATCAGAACATCTCTCCAGCCGAGCAGTCCAACATTTCAAAACGGGTATTATCATCTCTTAGTTTATTCCGTCTCACTGGCATCTCGTGAAAGGCGTCGTGAAAGATTTATAATTTAATTAGCCGCTGTAAATAGACGCCGGCGGTTAACTGTCTGTTGAAGTGGCGGTGATCTTTGGGGCAGATGCGACGGTAGGTAAAATGTAGGTGGATTTGGTTTCTGCCTTCCTGATTCTACTCGTTGAACTTCATTGTCTTAGCATTTCTCTGGTGGTCGCCACTGTTAATTCTGACTTTTAGGACTTGTAGTGGTTGTGAAAAGTGTGGCAAGTTTGTCCCTTCCTGTTACGTTTATGCTTTAAATTCCACCTATAATTCTAAAAGCATTATAACATGATGCATTTTTTCAACAAAATGAATATGGGCATTGTGCTGTGTTGTCTAAACTAGGTATAAGGTATTAGAGGTCAAATTGTGTGTTTGTGAATGATTATTATGTCTGAAAGTAGTTACTCAAAAAATCCTCTCACTGATATATGGGCGAATCAACTTTTAAGGCACTCCTTTGAAAATATTTTGCAACAGTAAAAATAAAAAATTAAATAACTAATACTTACAAAAATAAAGTTTTATGTGTTAAATTATTTGTCTTATTTTTAGATTATGTAGTTGGCCACGACATCTATGTTAGTATTCATGAGTTTTTTTAAAAAAAGCTGGTGCCTGGTCGTACGACTATCCCCTGAGTTACGTTTTTTAAAGTATGGAAATTTTAAATAAAACTACATAAACTGCAAAACTAAAATAGTAAATATTTATTTCAACTTAAAATGCAGTCTTCTAAATAATCAACCTTATTTTATAATAACAGTAACAATAAATAGAGACAGTTGAAAGTACACTGCGTTACTTTGTTCATAATAAATGCTATACTTTTAGGTAAATCGCTGTATTAGCTAATCAGTCATTCATTACATATTTCTAAGTTGAATTCTAACCCTGAGGTTTGCTAATGGGAAGTATTTAATAATGTAATAACATTTTGACACAAGCTATATCCAAAAATCCTTACAAAAATTAAGGGACATAGTGGTAACACCAGAGAAAAATTGGTAACGCCTGAGAATTCTAGACTATCTAAAAAGTAATAACAACAATATGATGTGTGTAATCATAATAATAACAATTTAAATCAACTTGTTCAATCAGTTTTTTGAACGGTACACACTATTTTAAAAACAAATCTACTATAACAAAATTTAAAATTAAACGAGATCACAGGTAATCTGAATTATTCTAATAGGAACCTTGATTGAGTTATAACATAATTAGTCTTATTTCTTTTCAAACACATCTACCGATTTTTCGAATTGGTAATACGAGCGATGTCCTTTCTTGATAATGTCTGGTGCCGGTAATTTCTGGATAATGTTTACATAATCCACGTAAGAAATATCCGTTTCATCCAAACGGAATCGTCTGGCATTTTCGTCCACTACTCGTAAAAACATTACTTTTACTTCTCCGTCTTCTTCAACATCAGTCAATGTTTTGCACGCATATGTGTATGATTTGTTTATAGATGCGTCTACGTAAACCTTCACTAACAAAAAATCTCCACGTCCAATCTTCGTACTTTGGTCATGACTCACACATGGCAATTCTTCGTCCGATGAAGAGCCACCATATATTGCGTCATATATTCTTCGTTGTCTGTTCGTCACATCCTGTAATTGTTTTGTAATTTTTAGATTACATAAGGGTTCATCATCATCATCTGAAGCAGTTTCCAAGTCCGGTATTTTTGATGTCGGATTACGATTTGTGAGCTCCTTAGCGTTCGTAGCCATGAGATCAACTATTTCTTTTGTTATTGAATTGTTTGACAAAGTCTCATCGTTCGTCAAGTCAGGAATGCAAGCACTCAGTCCAATTACTTCCGCATCATAGGACACTCCGATATCGTATGCCTTTGGATTGAGACACATACAGAATCCTCTTCCTTCCGGGCTACCCGTCTCACAGAAACAGCTTAGGTCCCTAAATCTTAATGTACCATAGCAGCTCGAAAAGACTTGATGAACTTTTAGGGTTCCTACAAGTCTGGGAATATTGACTGGCAAGGCTTTATGTTGGTCTTCGATTTTTTTTTCATCGATTATATATAGTTTTATTTTGCTGACGTTATTCATCTTATCATAAAATTGCAGAACGTCAGAAATATCATCACCATTGGCTACAATTTTATCTGCTGTTCTGTTCAGAAAGCCTCCAACGCCATCAGCTGGGCCTTTCCCATGGCCTGCTTCAAAAAATGACCACGTCATGCAAGAGAACCCGTAATCATAATACTTAGTACACATCAAGTAAAAATTCTGCTTTTGTCTGTACTGTGTACTCGGACCGTCCGAAAAGAAATGCACAGTGTTGACGGTATCAAATTTAGATCTTATCCATTTTAATACTGGATCTAAGTGACACCAAATAGCGGCAGGTTGATGATTATTTGATGCAGAAATGCTGCAAAAAGAATTGACTGTATAACCTCTTGCAGAATCACTGTCAAAAGTATAGACCACAACCGTGTGAAGTGAAACTTGTTTGCGTGATCCTCCAAAATGATGTGATTGTACTTCTTGGCTATACTTACAACTATAATTTTCACTAAAGTCTGCGACCACAACGCATTCATTCGAGCGAATGCATTCAAGACAACAACGAAAATTTTTAAATTGTGTCTTAATATTAAACACGTGCTTTTTAAATGCTGCAAGGTCGTTCTCAAATATTTTTATAAATGCACCTGCTTCTTCATTTTTATCTTCTTTTATGTTTTTAATAGTTTTAAGATTTTTTCCATCTTTTGTATATTTTTCTTCCTTTCTTACCCATTCTGTCCATGTTATTGAACCTTTTACATTTGTAATACAATAACTATTTGTTTTATTGACACACTGAATGCATATACCATACATACAGTCTTTGGAGTTAGTACTGCAAACTGTTGATTCGATAAGAAGATTTAAGTTATCAGTGCCCGTTATGCCACTTCTTTTTAAAGCCTTTGCCTTATACGCAAAGTTCGTATGGGTTTTGCAAAGGCACATATCTCTGGCGTCGATAGAAGCACTTACGACATAAAAAGGTTTATTCTTTGTAAAGTAAAAGTAGGAACAACGGAGATTAGGGTTCTCTTTCATAAAGGTTTTAAACAAATTTTTCATTGTGTCTAGCATAAATCTTTTTTGTGCTTTTATGCCTGCTTTTGTGAGCGTTTCTTTTTTACCAGCTGTTGCACGTGATATGTCATCTCTCAAGTAAAATTCCCTGATTTTCTTCTCTAACACTGTGCTTTTATCTGTGATCTCTTTTCTTTTAACAATTTTGTCAACGCCTAAATTCTCTCTAAGTATCTGTTTTTTCATTCGTGAGTCTTTCACATCTACAGTTTCAAATATCTTCTTTATTACCTCTCTTTCTTTCCTAGATTTTGTCTTTTTGAATGTCTTCTTAATAGCTCCACTCAATATTCTGTACCTTAAGTCTTCATTGTTTTCAACTTTGTTGGCTTTAGTTTCGATTTGTCTGTTATATCTTTTCTTAAATTTCTCGTACTTTCGTCGTAAATTGTTATTATCTTGCCTTAGTTTTGCGTTTTCTCTATGCACTCTCGACCTGTCCTTTTTCACTTTTTTTCTACCTAATTTTGCTGAAAGCGATGGTGACCTAGATAATAGCGATGCGCATAGGGGAGTAGGTGATACTGGTGGTGGCGTTTCTGGTGGATGATTAGCATGGGGAGGTGTTGGTGGTGGAGTTGCGTTTAATTCTACAAAGTTTTCCAACCTGGAGTCAGATCTAGGCGAGTCTGGGGGTGTTTGTTGTAATAAACTTTCTACAGCCCGTTTTCGCTCTTTTAGCTGTCGTTTTCGTAATCTCCATATCACATTTGCATTATATTTTTCTTTGGGAGTCAAATCTTTTACTAATCTCTTAGACTTATGATATCGTTCTCAGTGCTTTTTCTTCGCTTCTTCGTACTTTTCTTTATTATTTTTTAGTCTTTCTCTGTAGCGTTTCTGTTTCTCAGCTGCACTTAGCGGCATTTTCGTTTATGTTGCCCAGATCTGAGACAAAATAAACTATTATCGATCTCTCAGAAGAATAGAAATCACTGAAAATATCCTAACTAGCTATGCCATTTTGTCTTACATTCTCTGGCGTTATCGGTAACGCGAGAGAAAGTTCTCTAGCGTTACCGGTAACTCAAGAGAACAGTATCTTGCGTTACTGATAACGCATGGGAAAATTTTGCTTAAAATGACGACAGATAATTGCACAATTGAAACTAACCAAAAAATAGGTCACGACCTTCAAATCAGATATTATGGGTCACTTTATAACGTAATAATAGCAGAATATTTAAAAAACTCACCGCGATTTCCGTCGTAACGCAGTAGATCGGCAATAAACCCACGCGCACTCCTTGAGAGCTTACCGCGGACTGAGGGGCGGGTGGCGTGAGGTCAGTCTTGTCGGACCACTCCGAAGAATAATTAGACAATAGTCGCTTCTACTGACATTGAATTAGACGCCATCTCTTGAAAATTGTCTTCAACTTTTTACAGTAACGCAGTAGAACAGACATTTTTAACAATACTTGGGACAAATGTTTAGTGACGTCAAATAAATACTATTTAAGTAAAATAACTACAATTTTGTACTTAAATGTAAAGCTTATTTAATTCTGAATCTAAACTCCTTATAAATATTCAAAGTTTTCATATTTTTTTTTAAAGAAAATACATAAATTGTTTCGTCACCTAGGCTTGGGGACAAGTATTTTTAGTATGAAGAATGATTTTGTTCCGCTGAGTTACCAAAAAATCTCGTAAATCTTACTTTAAATTTAAAAAAAGATTATTCTGCTGTGGTAATTGAAAATCGTATTAAGTGATAAGGCTAAAAAACTAAGAATTTTAAGAGAAATTAAAAAAATATGGTCACTTCTATGATGAGGACATGAAAGGAGTGCCTTAAAAGTTGATTCACCCATATAGCTACGGTATTGCCGAGTGGTTCGACTTCGATGCGAACGGAGAGACAGAAGCTAGTACACTAAATTTATTGAGCGTTTGATGTCATTGAGAGTATAAGTGATGGTCTCTTTTAAAATTTATGACTTGAAAGGTCTACCTTTCAAGTCATACATTTTCGACTTCCGATTTAAATTTTCGATTTTCGATTGACGACTTCTTCTCTAGAAGGCTAGAGAAGAAGGGATTGTGGCAAAGTAATAACAGACGCACAGGTCGATCAATCAGGCGCGCCACACTTGTCGCGGTTGGTCCATGGATAGGTGACCATCTATCTATCATGGGGTTTAGGTTTCCGCACTTAGTCCTTGAAGTGGACCATTGTGCGTGAGCCATGGTGGCCGATTACTCCAACCAGCCCACCTCCGTCCAGAAGCAGATTAGACTTCCCGGTCTCCTCAGGGCATCCGCAAGGGATGTTGGTGTTCCCAGGAGACCCTGGGAACACAGGCACAGGCGTTACCAAGATTCGCGAGGAGACCCTCGCGAATCTTGGTAACGCCTGTGCACTGGGTGACCATCTTTACATACTAAGACCCCTCCGTGCCTCGGAGAGCACGTTAAGCCGTTGGTCCCGGCTGTTATTCGTGGATCTTTGACAGTCGATACGGGTCGTCAAAAGCCCGAAAATCTGATAACCAGTCTTACCAAGGGGTATCTTTGTACCCAGTAACTGGGTTGTGGTCAGATAGGCAGTCGCTCCATGTAAAATATTGGTATTCAGCTGCATCTAGTTAGACTGGAAGCCGACCCCAATATAGTTGGTAAAAGGCTAGGCAGATGAGATGATGACTTCTTCTCTAGAAGAAGTCGTTTTTTTTTTCATATATATCAATTAGCTTTGAATAATAATTGTGTACTCTATAAAATTCCAACACAGATAAGGCAGGCAGATATAATTAGATACACACTCACAAAGGTGCAAATTCATACTTTATGCGAGGGTCATCATAACTAATTGCAGATTACCTTTCATTATTTACGTCTAGTCACACAAAATGACACAAGCACACACATAATAATATCTCATGCACATCGTAATAACTCATTCACCACTATTAAGTTTATGCAGAGATGACTAATAAATCCATTCATTCATAAATCTTATCTTCAATACATATGACATTAGGATATTGGTATTCCTCTCAGGCAGTGGCGTGCATTGGTTTTCAGAATAGGTAGGCACTAGGCCGGGTCTAGTCTAGGCAGACGCGGTCACTAATCAGAAACATAAAACAAAAGTATCTATTACCTAACAAAAAAAGTTTTACAGCCGCCATGTTGGATTTTCATTTTGACTTTATTTACGGCTCCAACAACCTCCAAAACCATGAAAACGACACCCATGATGAAAACTATAAAAATATTACAGCCGCCATGTTGGATTTTCATTTTGACCTCACTATCGGCTTTAGCGCCCTTGAAAACCATCAAAACGACACCCATGATGAATAATTATAAAAAAATTACAGCCGCCATCTTGGATTTTCATTTTGACCTCACTATTGGCTTCAGCACCCTTAAAAACAATGAAAACGACGCCAATCTCAATATCCATCCCTTTCTTTCTTCGTACGGCCAAATTACGAACGAATTACAAATTACGATTTTAACATTCATACTCGTTTGGATTTGAGTAGGCATGCCTACTTTAGGGTGATAAATTGCGAAGTTCGAACGTCATGGTATTACGCGTGAGACGTATGTATTTTTAATTTCGTCGTATTAACTTGAACGAGTAAAGACCAATGACAACGCGCGAATAGTATACGGGAGCTGAGTAGGCCGTCAGGCGAATGCCTACTGCCGCGCGTGTTTATAAGATTTTGTTTTTTCATAAATAAGTATGATAATTTACTGTGGGTAAAAAATACAATTATACTTAATTATTTAATTTACAATTACACTAAAATGTAATTGACAGGCTTATGGTGATTTATCGAGGTAGGCACTGCTTTTATGCCTATATGGAATGCACGCCACTGCTCTCAGGGTAGCTTGTCTGGGTTGAGTAGGAGTCACTTGGTTTTGAATGGCATCCAGACGACTCTGGTCTGCACCAAAATTGCATAACACACTTTCAATTACAATCTGAATAATTTTCAAGAATATTGCTAATCCATAGGTTCATACGAGTATGTTCGAAAAAATTGTCTGTTCAACAACGTAAATAACGCAATTATTGTTCTTAAACTGGCAAAATGAAAACCCATTACTACTGATAGTGTGGTACGCAACTGCCCCGCAGAACTACAGTTTGGGTGATGCAAATTATTATTTTTTTAATTTTAGTAATATTCTTTTTTATGGTAGCTCTTGCCACTCTGATCGGAGTCTTCACATTCATCGCGAGTTTTACTTTCTTCTTGATCTATTCGATGTTACCTGTACCTCGTTCTATCCTTCTCTCTTTTCCCTGCAAGCTAGTCCATGGTATTCTAGATGAAGCATTGTGGCTTTGTACTCTTCTCATTTTTTAAAGAAAATAAGCTTATTTGCGGTAAACACATCCACCCAAATCGGCCATCGCTCAGCATAATGCTAAGACCCTTTGCGAGTCAGAGCCCCAGCGCTGGTTGGATTTTCTTATTCGGGCCCAAAAATTACTAAGAAGTAAATAATCCCAACATTCCTGAGAACATACAGCAATGTCAAATCTGCATTAGCTACTCTTTGTCACCCAACAAACTTTTATTGCTCAAAATTCTTCCATTAAAATGCAAGTGGCGGTCATTTAATAAAGTACAATTATGAATCGTAAAATCGTTCCCGTAGTTGCTTTTATGAGTGGTTGCTTGTTATCGCCTCCATCTTGATTTACGATGCGCGGGAGTGGCGTGTTGCGTCCGGTGGATGCGGCATGTTTGATGTCAGTAGTTCTTATTGATTTTTTAGCGATTGAATTGAATTGTAATGTGTGGTAGGCGATCTTATTTGGTTGGTGACGTGTCCATTACATTACATTTAGATTTCCGACTTTTGCCGGTTGAGTGTTAAAAAAGATTTTGCGCGAGTTTATCATGTCTCAATCACCATTATAGTTAAATTAATTATTGATCTTGTGCAGCTGAAGATACTGACTGAGGACATCTACCATAATATGTACGGAAACAAAATCTCCAAGCATCTTAACCAAACTATTGTTACAACATTGTTACAATGACTGTGTGACCTGTAACATGATATTCTTCAGTGAGCCAACACATGTCATATTCAGCCCATGATATTCCCATCGCTGGTACACAGGCCTCCTCTCTGTAAGAGGGAGTGGGCCGTAATCCACCACGCGGGCCCAGTGCGGGTTGGTAGATGTCACGTGTCTTCGATTTTTTGGTTCTAAGACATGCCGGTTTCCTCACGATGTTTTCCTTCATCGTTTTCGGATCAGTTCTGTGAGAAAAACTCAAATCTTCTTCTTCACGTACTTGGACAAAAACCATCATCGAACCAAGTAAATTAATTCACCAACAGGCATTGATATATAAATACCCTAGATGCAGTCTCGAAGAAAAGTAACGCTCGAAACTGTCGCCGAACACCATTGATATACAAAAATGCCAACAGGTCTTAAATAACATTCCTACCAAAAAAACAACTGCTTCACCAACCGCATCCGCACTCCAGTGGCAGTCTTGCGACACGACATGTCCACTCGACAGTCTTGTCGCGATAACATACCCGACACATCAGCTTCTTGCTACCGAAGTACCGACTTCAAGTATATTCAGGTATGTCAGTTTTGTTAATTGATACTGTATACCTGTAGTTATTCGATGAAATATTCAGTGGTGTGCTGCTTGCTCGTGAATTGAAAATTTATGGAATGCTGCTGGGTAATGGTCCATGATGGTAATGAGGGTTGGAGCTTTGAGTATATGTAGTAAAAGTATTGTTGTTTGTTTTGTTCTTTGTGGTGTTTTTTGAATATTTGGATTTTATGGTGCTATCGGCAAGATGACGTTTGAAATCACATAAATCCATCTACTTTCTTGGGGTTTTGTCTTTAGGTATATCTACTATTTCTGACTTTTATCTCGTGCATGGAAGTAAAGGAAATTTCAAAAGCAACTTACAGGATCAGGTTTAGCAAAATAAATTTCTTAAAAATCAATTTTCGCTTTTTTTTAAATTAGCATTTATTAGTACACCAATTTTTCTTAATATGTTTTGTCTGGGTAGAGATGTGCAACACTTTAATTTAAAAAGTGAGTCAGAAAACATGTTTTCTTTTAAAAGAAGTTTTATTTAAATTCCTAATTTCTATCCGTCAGCACAGCCTATAAAACCGGCCAAGTGCAAGTCGGACCACGCACAGTGAAGGGTTCCGAAGTTGGAATGAATTTATGCAAAGAACAAACTTAACATTGTTATTGAAAAACATGTTCTTCCGTACATTCCAACTGAAAATGTAAGTTTGTACGCACAATATTGAGAGATTTACCATGTTTTTTTTAAGACCACAGACATTTTCCTGGTATAGAAATATTTTCTGAATTTTTTTCAAAATTTTACGGTCTGTAGTTTCGGAGATAAGGGGGAGCGTCAATTTTCGTCTATTTTCTTAAATAATTTTAATACAATTTTCTTTAAAATTATGAAAAAAATATATCCTCACAGTAGTAAGCCTTTTCATTTGATATGTCACACGGTACAGATTGCGAAACTTTTTTAAATTTTCTATTTGCTCCCCAAAAATGACCCCCATTTTTAAATTCATTTATTAACGTAACATTTCTGTGTTTGGGTCACAGAGATTTATATGTGTACCAAACAACTTAATCGGTTTATTAGATTCGGAGCAAATTGGCTATGACAGACGGACGGATAGACACACGAGTGATCCTATAAGGGTTCCGTTTTTTTCCTTTTGAGGTACGGAACCCTAAAAACGGCTCCCGAAAATATAAATATTACGCTCAAGTACAACACTAAACATCTACTTTATGTACGCCCCAAATGTGTTTCTAGTGATGCTCATAAATATCGATAAAATATTGCTATATCGATACTAAATCACTTGTAGTTTATAATAAGACGGAGAAACTTCCTCCATTTTCGTAGTGATGGATGATGTGCTTCATATCTTGGTCTTCATCATGTTGAACGTGTGTTATGGGGTATTACCGGGTAAGTGATGGTGAATGATGGGAGGTCGTGACGTCACGTTATAGGAGATAATGATAGTGTTTTATGGGCAATATTTTACTGCTTCTACATGTAGCGTATGTCGGGAATGTTGTTGCTGTTGGATATACCATAAGTCATGCATGTCATTGGAGCTTTGAGGGTCATTGTAGATTTTATGAATCAGCCGTGTATTCTGAGTGAGCTGTCAATAGAGCCAATGCCTAGCATCAAGTGGAATGATAGCTTACTTCACCTTTGTTTATATGAGGAAATTTCTACAGAATTGACCGGTTGGTTCTAGTTTAGACACTGACTCAGCATATTGTGGAAACAGATTTGCAGTTCATCCCTGCTTGGTGTTTACTGTACTAGTTAGCAGTGCGTGGCCCATGACCATGGCCAATGAATGAGATTATTTCAAGTGGCAAGCTGCAATCACATGGTTACATCTACACTCAAGTGTGTAGACCGGGCTGCGATAACACGTCTAGTAATGCAAAAATATTAGTGCAATTTTCGTCCTAATAAAAATTTAAATCAGTGAAGGCTACACAGACATGTCCGGTTCGGTACATTCGATTTGGCGGTATTTGTTGAACAACAAAGCCGATACAGAGCAATTACTAGGTACAGATATTCAGCTCGTGCCGATCGGCTAACTTCGTTCGGCATCTTCCCTCGTTTCATCATGTTCGGGTCGGTTCAGCACAATTGGAGCCAAGTCGTGCTGGTTTTTCCCTGACGTATACTAATAATTTATAATTTATAAAATTCAAACACCTCAAGCACTGTCAGCATTGTTTCATTCATGCCTAAAACATCCAATAACTGTCAACCTATTTAGAAGTTATTAGTCCACTGTATCTAGAAATAGTCGATCAAGATCTAAATAAATGGAATATTCATTATCATTGAATCGCGGAAGTAAACGCCATTCAAATTCATACACGCGACGCATATTAACTGGTTCATTTGTATGACAGTGATGGACGGCTTTTTATATGGTCAAGATCGAGATGTAGGCAAAAGATAAACGTGACAATATTAAGAATATACATTTTTAGAGCAGCGTTGCCTGCTTTCTTGTATCATGTATCAGAATGTTGGGCCACAGATAGGTAGAATAAAAGGCAATTCCATGCAGTTGAGATGAGAATGCTAAGACGGATGTGTGGTGTTACCTACACGAATGGATAGAATAAGAAATGAGTACGTAAGAGGAAATCTCAAAGTGGCACCGGCAGGTAACTGAAAATTGGAAATCGGTTGTCTTGGTGTAGGCATGTGATTTAGAGGAATGAGTAAAATGTCGTGGTGAAAGTTTTGAGTATGAATGTCGATGGCTATAAGTGTAAGGGACGACCAAAGAAACGGTGGAGGGACTGTGTGAATGTTGATATGGTTATAAAGGGGGTGACTGCCGAGATGGAGATTGATAGAGAAGTATGGAAGAAAAAGACATGTTACGCCGACCACGAATAAATTGGGATAAGTGCAGGAGAATAGAATAGAATAGAACAGAATAGAATACTCTTTAGAATCTCTTGAGAATGATGAGAGTAGGGTTAGTAATAGACTTCATATAATTATGCTATATGCTATTTACAAATTTAGCGTCGATTATCAAAAAAAAAAACTGCTGTGTCACAGAACCTGTAACTGTAACACCTACGCGGTCCAAATGTTTGGAGCAGAATTTTTTTTTATTCATCATCATCAGCCTATAATGTTCCCACTGCTGGGACACAGGTCTCCTCTCAGCGTTTTTCGGCGTTTTTTAAATAACCGACGAAAATTTCAATGCATCAGGTTCTGAATCATGTACTGAATCTCCTGAATCCATGGTAACAAGTCTTGTATAAGTAGGTACTTTTTTTTTCAGGATGGGTAATCATCAAATGACCCCTCCCGCTCTGGGTGGAGCGGAAGGGAGTGTCAGACTCTTACTGACTAAAGCCCACCCGTGTTCCTTCCTTAGCCCTTTATGTTCCGGGCCAGCGGTAACCCTTTCGGACAATCCCGCTGACCCGGCAGGCTTCGGCCCTGACCGGCCCCTTCTGATGATGCTGACATCTCATTGAGGCGCGCGTGGAACACGTATGCGCCGTCCGGCACGGGCCGTGAGCTACCCATTACTGCCATTACTCTCCGCCCGCAGGCCCGCGCCTACGGTGGCCGGGAGTCGTCGCGCGGCTCCCGACGCCCGGAGCGTCTCCCGCGGCGGCTGGGACGGGGGGTACTTTACAGGAACAAAATATTTTTTGGTCAGCTTTCTGTTGACCAAACTTATTTCCCAGATTAATTATTATGAAATACAAAAGTTAGTGGAGGTATAGCTGTGTGTGTAATTAAGATTATAGTCCGGCCGTCGAGAAAATGTGTTCTTGACATCTGTCACTTTCATACAACCGTAAACGTGTTTGGCGAATTTGAACTTTATTAGTAACTACATAGAAGTCACAGAAGTCTTTATTCAAAAATGGTTCGAGGAGAAGTTACAGGGTTAATTTTATCAGAAGGTATTAACTGGCAAGGCGCAGTGGTGTCAGGTGGAGTAAGGCTGCTGACAGAGTGGCGTCCTAGGACTGGAAGACGAGATGTCGGTCGTCCGGCGGCGAGATGGGCAGACGACATTGTTGCCATCGCGGGCAAAATGCCCGGTCTGGATGAGGCTGGCACAGGAGCGTGGGGATTGGCACAAGAAAAGGGAGCCCAGCAGTGGGTGAAGTCGGGCTGTGGATGATGATGGTGATGATAAAACTAAGTCTGAAATAAAATCGGTGGATTAAAGACTTGATAGCCATATGTTTTAGTGTTTGGCCAGATTGGAAGCGCGGGTGCGGGGCGGGCGCGGCGCGGCATACTCAAACATAAGAACTTCATTTAAGTGTCCATAGTGAGCACGCGGGCGCGGTGAGCGGCATGGACTGCACGGCGCGGTAGCACGCGCGGGGGCCGGGGTTCTCAAACTAGTTCGAGCTTGTTTCTAGTAAAAATAAGTCTTCTTCATCCATATTATATTTTGACAAACACTGGACACGACAACACGCAGAACGCAGCCGCGCTCGACTGCGGACGGGCAGATCGCGCGTGTTCCCGCACCAGCGGCGCTCCCCGCCCCGCGCTGCCAGTTTGGCCAAGCACTTACTGTTGTGGATTTTAATCTGACAGGTCCAACGTAAATCAAACTAGTTACAAGTAATTACGAAAATGATTTTGGTAATTAACAACTATTTATTAGTTCATCTAATTAATTAGGCATAATAATTCTAGACACTGACCGTCCAGTGCTATTTAAATATTCAGCATTCATTTTAGGTTTTAAATATTATATCAAATTGACATGTTTTATATAGCTGCTCTAAATTAATGTGATGGTTGAATCACACGTAACAGTTTAATCCACAACGTAATAAATGAAAAATTCTCCATTTACTGCAAGTTGGTGTCAGTGTTGCTATTTCTGATTGCAAATTAAGAAAACGTGAAACCATGGCCGGATTTACGGTTCACTTAGTTAAATTTAGTTTTATCTTTTTAATTACCATTATTAACTGGTACGTTCTTAAGTCCACAGACGTACCATCAGTTCATTGGTTTCACAATTACGGGATAAGTAGCATTACAAATCTCACAATCAAAAACAAAGTAAACGAAGTAGCTATTCGAGTTGGTATAATCTGAGTAAATAATCAGTTTTCACTTTGTTTCTCAAGCCAGCGCTGAGTCATCGTAATTATCCTCACTTTAGTCACACTACTTAATAAAAACAACCGACACTTTTACCGGTAAACATACTGCTAATTGCAGTTTCCGCTTCTCACTTAATTATTACATTCGCTATGCCGGAATTATTACGTAAAAATGTACCAAATAAATCTTTGACCAGTCACCTTAAGTGGGACAAATCCGGGCGACGATGTGTGTTGTGCAACAATTTATCGATAAAATTAATTAATTTCATCGACTGTTACCGTTTTTTTGTTGTAACATTAACGAATAATGGAATAACCAACAGGTATTGTGTGATAATGGGTACATTTCCAAGTTTTTGGTGAAGGTATTGAATTCGTTAAAACGATGAAGCGATTTTTTTAAATGATGTTGGATGAGAAGAATTTTATATGGTTGTTGTGTGGTCTGAGCGTGAGATGAGTCAGTTTTTATTTCAACGTATACTGTGACGTGAATATTGATAAATTATGAAACTGTCCATATTTCTGGTAGGTATAATTTTTATCTTTTGCGTTAATTATCATTCACGGCACTCAACATCTTACTGTTGAATATAGCCCATTATTGGAGTCAATTTCCTGTATCCATTGCCAATTGTATCAAGGATTAAACTCTGATGTTTACCACAACGTAAGTCTGTCTTGCTACCCACAGATAATGCTTGATTCGCCCTTCCTGGGACACCATTTAGTCAACACCTCTATCTCGCGTCTCGTCTGGCCATGAGTCCTGATCAACTGCACTTCTGATCAGCATAGCTATTAACAATCACTCGATACGCTTCCGTACCTTATCGAACATCAATCAATGTTATCGTAGGAGTCCTCTAAACCCTGTTCGCAAGTCCAAAACCCGAAAATTCTGTCAGTATAAATCAAAAAGACGACCGCCGTTCTTCCAACAGGTGTTTGCTGTCGGGGGCAAGACAAATCAGGTTATCGAAATGTGTTATTTTCCTATGCCCATAAGCCTGTCGGATGGTTGTGAATAGCTGTGCAGCTGTCATTCAGTCAGTTCACTTTTTAACAAGCTGTGAACATTTCCAGACAAAGATTTTCCAGTGTTTACGGCATTCTGCAAATGGAATCAGCATTTTGATAACATTATAAAACTCACTAGATAACATCAACTAAGTGATTGCCTTCCCAACAGTTACTTGAAACGATATGTCACGCATTTTATCTGCAACAACAGTGATTAAGGTCCAGTATTTCACAACAAGAATTACAACTGTACCTCTGTCTTATTCACCTAATCAAGTTGTCCTCAATCCAATCTAACTCTATCTTAGTTTGCGAAGCTTAGTTGGAGGATAACGGGTGTCGACATAAAGTTACCGATTTATCCCTCGGTAACAGTTGTAAAGTCCAGCGATATGTGACTGGATAACCGCTGGCAAATTGGAGTCATTTGGTGCCAAGGTTTGGAGTTAATAGTCTAGATTTCATAGAAGACGTCTTATTAGAGTGTTTTATTTAGGACTAGGAATTGTGAGCAGCTGTTGTGAATTAAATAGATGCTTCATGAGTAGCCAGGAACTGGCTTATTGACGGTAAAATGGGGCGTTTAGTAATAATTTAAACCATCATTGCTTAGTTAGTTGTTAATGACCAACAACAATTCTCTCTTGCACAAATGTTTAGGGACAAAGTTTTCCATTCTGGATTGTGTGATACAAAACATCATAGTAAAGAACAAAAAACTATCTATGTGCACGGAAATGCTGATTATTTTATGACTATTTCGAGAATTTTTACATTCATACACGGTCTGGATAAAACAAACCTAGCTGGAAATAATTAAGGCAGAGAAAGTCTATGTATTTATGTCTATAATAACTATGTAAGTACTTACATAAATTACGTCATTCATCAGCAAACTATACGTGTATAATTAAAATAAATTAGCACCCTCTAATACCAGATCATAAATTATTCCTCACACATCACTAGACTAATTACCTTGGCGGCCATTTACCGTGTACCATACACCAGCGTGTCAATATAATTTAGTTTATCAATGTTTAGTATCAATATTACGACAACCAGCCAATTTGCTGCTATTTAAGCGAATCGAGATCACGTGTTCGAAGTGTCATTGGGCCGTTTACCTTAAATATACATATAGTGATGTGTGTGCAAAATGTCGATAAAAATGAGTTGGGTTTAAAAAAGCGTCCATTCTATTCTCGTATTCCTTTTTTGTAGTTTTTTCATTAATAAAATACAGTTTTCTTGGTTGCATATCTTGCTTGATCGATGAAGTAATGTCTGATTTACAATATTTAAAGCGTATCTACAAAAATTTTATCTAAGTGTCTCATCTTCTTATGAATACTCAAGAAACGCCACTTAAACGGCTTCCAACCTGGGGAATTAAATCACAAGTCACATCTTCACTCTACCAAACGATAAAAGATATTGACGTACTCAAAATACAAGTTAAGCCTTATCTCAACGGCGCCGCTAATTACAAATGAAAATCGCTTCCCGCCATTCCCTGTCACAGATAACCGCACGTCGTAATTCCCATAATCTATGCTCACTTGCTATCTTAATTACACCAAGCCGCCGAAGGAATACATTTTTAATTGAGCTACATTATCTTGCCGATTACATGACAAATGCATCTTGTCCACCACTATTTTAATTCAGATATTTTATCGACAGTTTTTCGATGTGCTACTGACGGCACTAGTGTTAAGGTCCGTTCATATTAGCACGCTACGCTCGTTTTAGGCACGAACTGTTTGACATTTTGCGTTTGTTAACGCAATTATAGTGTTTTAACATACATACGTGTGCAACTTTTAAATGTTAGTACATAAACAAAATAGGTAATAATAAGTAAGTTTATTTTAAAGTTTATCCATGAAGAAAGTGACAATTTTCGTAGAATAGATACGTAGTTTCTTTAACGATTTTCAGCCTGTTTTCATTCACGCTTCTTTTTTTCAATAAAAGGAACAAAACATCATATTGACCATCATTATGCTTACTCCTTGTTTGTTGGCTGTACTCATAGCCATGTATCATTTTCAATAGCCCTTTATTTTGCAATCATACATATATCTGATTTATTTTTATCTACGTTATTTACGTAAGGAATAAATCTAATCTTTCATAAATGTCGCTACTCTGAACAAATACCAATTTAGTGACGTGGGGCATACACGGTGGACTCATTGATATATGATGTTACTTATGAATAGCTTTTATTCTTCGCTGCTGTAATCAATCTAAATCATTAGAATGGGCCGTTAAAGTCATTTTAAAGCATTAATGATACGATTACGCTCTTTGTAGAAGCATTACGTAAATCATTGTGAGAAACGGGGCGCACAAAAAGAGCAATTAGTGTTGTGCCAACGTCGATAGTTTAGCGGATGTCGATAGCATTCCGCGCGGTGCGACGTGACTGCACACTGAAATGCAGCAAACTTTAAATCACGTATTGTTTAAACGATTTTAGACTTTATGCTAAAGGGTTTAAGGCTTTTTTAATGTATGGTCTGCGTTTCTCGCTGCACAGAGACGTGAGTTCGATTAAAAAATGTGATTTGTGGCTGCCACTCCGCACGTGTTTTATTTTGCGAGTTATGTTCCTGACAGGCTCGTCAAGAGGCCACGATAAAAAAGACGCCGAACGTTAGAGCTTTAAAACGCTTGAAATTATTTCGTCGCTGAAATGTTTTAAAACATTTTAAAATTTCAAAGCAGCAGACGTAGGTATAATATTAAAAAAAAAACAATTTGCATTGAATCGAAAAAGTATTGCATTAGTTCTCGAAACTACTTAGTAATGTTTTGTTAGCGGTGCTAGAAAAATAAACGGTTTTCAATGTACCAAAAACAAAACTATTATCTTCAAAGAAAACGGTGGAGCTCTTTGGTGATTGCGATTGTCAGTCTACGTGCGTGTAGTCAACCATCATTCACACCTGTCAGTCAGGGCCTTTGAACGGCACAGACAGGCGGAGACGGGCCGCAACGACTAGTCGACGGCGATTTGTATGGCGCGAGTAAATCACTTTTGAAGTAATTTATGTCTGAACGCTGTTAGTGATGCACAACGTCGGGGTTGCTTGTCGATGTTCTCGTTTAAATTCTGTGTTTACTTGAATTTCAAATAAAACGTTTGAATCGGAATGAAAGCAATGTTAACAAGAATTGATTTAATTACGATGCAATAAATAAAAGTGCGGCTAAAACATATTTCACGCACACCGCACGTTCAAACAATATTCATCACCTTCATGAAAGCACATTGTACTAACATTTCAATACATCTCAATATCGATTCACGTCACGACACAAACGCGTCTGACAGCTTTTGTGTTGACAAAAAACAAAAAACTGCCGAATAATCAGTTCGTCTATTAATCATACAGGGGCTGTCACATGTGACAGTTGACGTATGGTGACAGGGCCCGACAAGCGACGTATGTGACAAGTGACGTGACGTTCTTTGATGTGTCAGCCGCGGCGCTAATGAGCGAAGTCTCAAAGGCCAATTGCAACGGTTTTCTTTGAACCGACGATTGATGTGGTGTGATTATTAACTTTAATGTCCTACTGTTGAGAAGATGGCAGACTGTGTTGAGCTTTTTGAATGTTTAATGGCAGTGTTTGAAATGTGGGAGATAATGTTTATGACTGAAATGCATTTTCGAGAATTAAGGAGGGTGTCTAATAAAGGATTCTAAGATTCTGATGACTGATTAGTAGATCCAAATGATAATACATTTTATATTCTGAAACAAAAATTATTTTCATATATGATGTAAACGTTTCTGTTTATACGATTTTTAAGTAGATTTGCTACTTAAGAAAAGAAAATACGGTCTGTTTATTTGTTTTCAGAAACTCCAAACATTTGTAATTTAAATGCATCTAGGCCCAAGGCCCAAATGCACTATGATGATATATTTATTACCAGTAGCATTTTTTTGGTTAATTTGTGAGTTATGATACTATAATTTTAGTAGTGTATGTTAAATGTGTTGGTCTGATTCTTGTCTTGTTTTCCCTTTTTCTCATATTATTTCTTGTGAGTGTCGGCTGCTGCAAATACTTTTTCTCTTGTATCAATGTTCTTATTTTCATTTACAGGTGAAACGTTAGTTACTAATAACATCTAAATTGGCAATCTTGCCAATTCAATTATGAAACTCAGCAACAAATCACACTAAATTGCCGCCAGTCGGCACTTCGTGAATAATTAACAAATACACGCATACATAGAATTGCGTGAATCATAGGAATAAATTTGGTGCCTCCTTTGCAGTTTCAGCGGATTTGATCAGAGCCATGATCTAATAAGTTATAGCATGCGAGTGGGTAGTTAATTGTATCTGTGTTGTATCTTGGGGGTTGTAATGAGTCATCGTAATGACGCTTTGGTGGCGATTGCTAAAAAAGGTGCTTAAGTTTACAAAATCAAAAATAAATAATTTTGTGCTGAGGATAAAAACAATTTGTCAATGTAAACAAAAACCAAAAATATAAAAAATATTGAAAGAGACTAATCTTTAATTGTAGTAGCTTTCTTGTAAGTACAAATTGTATTATTAGGTTAACAGAAAGACCATCTACGTAGGACATTATTATGAATGTGAGTGTTTGATGGTGTAAGTTACTTTTGTACAAAATTGCGTTTTACGCGGAGTTAATTAGGTTAGACTTTTGTTTTCGTGCTGTGTATATTGTGTTCTGGTTATTTCAATCAAATGCTTGGTTTCCTTTTTAAATAGCAAAAAAGGAAACTCGCATGCCACTCTTTTTTGCGGCAAAATGAAAGGGCAGAAAGCTAAATCCATTATTTTCTTACCATCAAGTGTGCAGTCTTCATTTAGTTCAACAGTGTTGTGCAGTCGTTTGGGCAGCAGTAAATCACGCGGGTCGCAGCAGTTGGACGCTGTTCGTTTTGTACATAACTTGGCATAACATGATGCAGAAGAGCCACTTTACACAATAAAAGAGCAAATTGAACCACACACAGAGCAAGAAACAAATCGACGGCGAAGTGCCAATACCTCCTAACTGATTTTTTTTTGAGAAATTAACTTTTTTTTCGTTTTGAATTTAAAGGCGTTATTCGCATGTTTTAGTGAAATCGCAAAGTGTATTTTTATTACAACAACATTAAATTAAAATGTGGAAATACATATTACCTCCCAACTAAAACAACGTGTCTATTTTTGAACGTTTTTATCCAGTATGTGTAAATTTTTGACTTTGTCAGTTAGGAGTTATTGGCACTTCGCCGTCGAAATGACAATATGTATTTGAATTTTAATAATGAAATGCATAGCATTGATTTGCAATGCAACCGTTTTATTTTAACTCAAATATAAAGTTTGAGTTCTTATGTTGTGACTTCTGTATCAGACCTTCTGTAAATCTATTTTGTCATTGAATGTTGTTCGTTTTGTACGTATAATTGATGGGTGCGCGTGCACATGATATGTGTGACGTTTGCCGGCCGCGAGCGATAGATGGCGCTATCACAAATTTTAAAGCTGAAGCGGATTTGCGCTGGAATAATTGCAGCGAGTCTTGATTTAATTTAATGAACCTGGAAGACAATGAAATAGACAGAAACCGACATACTATGTCATCATAATGAGGACGTTTTAGATGTCTGGTGATAAAGTGTGAGTTACCTACTTCGTCTATTTATTAGGTAGGTTATTGCAGCTACAGACTAACTGTAGTTGCAAATAGTTTGAATAAATTTTGAACGATTTAGAAAAAAAAGTAATTAATGTACTTACACGACTCAGGCCATGCAAACCATGCAAAGTTGTGTTGGTAATTGGTATTAATTTTCCCCAAAAGCTCAACGACCGACCACTTGTAAGCAAAAACTATTCAACAGCCTCTACCCCAAATACTTTCACTCCAATCAGCATGTTTATCACGACATAAATCTCCAACAAGACATACACCTTTTATAAAAGCAAGGACATCAAAAAACCTGGCACCCCGCAATCAGTATTCGTCTGAGCTGGCAATAAAATTAATATGTGCATACGGCGAAGCGCGAACTCCATTTGCAGTTAAACAAACGGCCGACCGACGCCATTTTGCATTGTTTTTTTAAGGTTCCGTAATTGAAAAGGGTGAACGTTGTAGGTTAGTTTATGTGGTTTGAAATATAGGCTTCGCAGAGGAAATTGGCGTTTTCGGTATTATGGTTTCTAGTGGGTTTTTCATGAGACTGGTTAAAAGAGTTTTGTTACATTTCTGTGTGGTTTGTTTTTTTTTCTGGTTTGTTTCAGACCTTTTTACCTACTAAATTAATGTACAGGAAAAAGAGTTGCCAACATTAGTTCTTCAATTTTATTGATACTACTACGTACAAATAATCAGGCTTCTACTGCAAGAGTTTGATTTTGTTTTTATAAGTACCTAGCACTATTATTTTTTCTTTTAATCTTTTGTTCACTTCTATTTCTTATAATAGAATAATGACGCATTTTTTATCGTCGTCGTCTTACCAAACTTATCTTCCATCTTTTAACTTATTTATACGGAACATTTCACTTACAAACTGGACTCACGATCGATTTTTTTATTTCTGCATTGTTTCTTATACTCATCTGATTTATGCGGAGTCACGTAAACGTCGCATAATGCCTTTGGGGTTGAGAGCACAACGTCTGCACCTTTACGTCCTATTTTGGCGACATTCTAATTCAGAGGTGACAGCTTTGAAGTATTGGCGGGCATATATTTTATTATGTTGTCATGTCGTAAATTTGATTCACAGTGTCACTTTGGAAGTAGCCTCTTTATTTAAAGTACTACGTGTCTGGTCATAGTCTTGATTTATATGCAGTTTGGTATTAGGTGAACTTTAGTCATCACTTGAAAATGTAAAGTTTTATACTTAACAATCTTCTTTTCAACATTTATTTAATTTCTTTTTAATTCACAGTACACATGACAGTTGGAACAGATAAGTTCATGAGTGGAGACCATGAATCAGTAAAAGCAAATTGGTGGAATAGATGAGTTCATGAGTGCAGACCATGAATCAGTAAAGGCAAATTGTGGAACTGTGGACTCCGTAGACAGCTGCCGATGTGATCTACAGTAGAACAGTGAAATGGATGGACTTGGCGGCGCAACTTGGGAGCTGCATACTGATAACAAGGCATGGGGTGGATCAAAAATGATGGATGGATAGAAAAAAACTACGATAATTCTTCCAATTTACTCTAACTAACTAGCAGCTGCTACATACCCTACAAATAAAACAATTACGATAGAACTACCTCTAATGTCATTACAGTAATAAATCAACTTGTCAATTAGTGTCACCAATGACAGTTTTTTAAATGGCCATCATTTATTCTTCATATAAATAGCCCATTATAACGGGCTACCGAATTGACGGACGTTAAAAAGGCCTTATAATAAATTAAGTCTAATTATTTCTCACCCTGAAAGTATGGCATAATGGTTACATAATATATTCCCCTAAAGCTCCGTGTTTATCGGATAATGACCGACTATTAAGTTGATGCTCATGGTGTTCGCGGGTTTTCCTAGAGCAGTGGTTCCGAACCTGGGGGTAATTACCCCCCCGGGAGTAAATCAGCTATTCCGTGGGGGTAACAAAGAACCTAATAATTAATACCTAATCTAATAAAATACCTAGCTAAAAAGAAAAAAATATAGATCACCGCGCAGTAAGAACTGCACATGGCATCTCTTTCAAGCTGTCATCGGGGTCGCCTCGCCATATCTGTTTTATCCTATTAAAGCTAACAGAGCTTCAAAAATGCTAATACCCTTTGCCACCACCTATAGATGTGAGAGTGGTTTTTCAACTTTGGTTATACTGAACAAAGGCCAGAAACCATCTCAATGTAGAACACGACTTAAGATGCGCTTTAAACAAAACTAAACCTAACATATAAAAAATTTGTGAATGCAATACAATACCACATCACAGGAACTATTTTTATTTAATTAATTGTTTATTGATAACATTTGAAGGTCGGGGTAAAATCAGTTTTCCTAATAGGTCCAGGGGTAACAATATTGAAAAGGTTAGGAACCACTGTCCTAGAGGATTATGCTTTAATGTCATACGGGTGGATATGGATACTGGCAGATTTTTTTGATGTTTCAAATGACGCGTGGTTGTTCTGCGTGATGCATATCGTTTGTAACAACCGTAAACTCGGTTGCTTTGTTTGGCCTTTGACATTATAATTGTATTTTTTTTTTGTTACATCTGTATAATTTTTATTGATACAATTATGATACCCGTATACATTGCTTCCGAACAAGGCATGTATAGTACCCGGGCGATAAATATTGCACATCGTCC
This sequence comes from Luperina nickerlii, assembly GCA_963855955.1. Taxonomy (NCBI): domain Eukaryota; kingdom Metazoa; phylum Arthropoda; class Insecta; order Lepidoptera; family Noctuidae; genus Luperina; species Luperina nickerlii. Next base: position 22,811,200 of record OY979668.1, read on the forward strand.
TTTTGAAAGAGACAATCGGCTAATTTCGGCTTCGTAGAGCGTTATCTCTGTCGCACGAAATACAAACAGTCCGGTATCTATTAGGAGCTGTTAAAACAATTATGATTTATAATTATTTTTATTCTTTGTATAAAATACAAAAAAGGTAAAGGTTGATGTGCAATATTTATCGCTGGGTATTGTTCCTACATACGAATAATTGGTGTTTTGTATTTCTTTTTATTTGGGTTTTAAAGAATTTAAACACAGAAGTGATCTAAGAATAACATGGTTGATGATCAAACAGAACATTTAATTCTTTTCTTGACGAAAGCTAACTTCACATTGCATAGTTAGGTACCTAGTGTCAATAACAAAAGCCCACCTCGTAAAATAAAAGGAGCATGAAGTTAAAGTATTCCTCGTAAACATACGTCGTTTATAATATAATGGTCCCTGTCCTACTCGTCACAGTCGGTTAATTTCCTCCATAAAACGGCGCCTATGAAGAAATCAACGGAATTCTTCATAATTTTGAACGACGTAAATTAATATAATTATACAATTATAATTAGTCGCTCAGACAACCGAGTGTTGGCGAAATTATCTTTAGCTTACGTCATAACTTATAACTGCATAACGGTTCGGATTAAAACGAATAATTAAAAAAGATTGTTAGTCTTAGTTAATATTGTCGTAACTTTAATTTGCAAAATATATCTTATTCAAATAAAAAATATTACTTATTTCTTTATTTTCGTTTGGAAGATTTTATTTGCTGTTGCTACCGTGCAAGCTGTAAAAGCTGATTAAGTTAAACGAGGTTGTACAGATGTTAAAGTGTGGGTTGGTTATATTATTCTCGTTAAACAGAGGCGTAATTTGGCATTTATTTTTATTGTATTGCAATCATTTTAACCATCGAATCTATTTCATTGTTTTACATAAAAATTCCATTTATTTACATAACCACTTTCTAATTTACTTGTACTTCTTTATTGAAGTTCATCATCATTGTCATCGTTGGAAGCCTTGTTTCACTCACAGTTGAGTACAGACCTACATTTTATGCCATGTCTCCATGTTTTGTTGGTCTGAGCGAGTCTCATCTAGGTCTTCTTCATTAAAGTTACTTAGTTACATACAATATTCATTCCAAAAATATTACCAAAAATATCACGAACATTTGTCTTGCTCGGCAACAAGTCCGCCCCAAATACGTCACGGCTGCCTTGTAACATATGCTCAGTATGCACCGACTTTCCCCTCATAATTGTCTCGAACCTTGATACCCAAATGTGGGCTTGTATTGTTAAGCTAAGCTGTATAAATTAACGCCAGCTTGTTTCTCTAGCTAATAGTTTAATTTCCCCTTATAAATGTGAAATTGAATTTTATAATTATACGCTGTTTTTACAGAAAACTGTTTAGTTTAATTGGATAGTTTTCCTTCTTATTGTAACGTTGTAAAAATGATAATTTCTTCCGTAGCTTGATTAATATTAAGAAGTTTTGTTAAAGAATTTTAATAAATGCAAAGTGCTTGCTAGGTACGCAGTAATGAATGTTATTACCTATGTTAAATTGTCCTTAAAAAGATACATTTTTTATAGTTGTATTAATACACACTGTAGTTGGAAATGTTGGAAACGTTAAAAATGGGAGGTCTTACTTATTAATTGTTCAAGTCGCAGTCAGTAGATCGCAGATAAAAGTTATTTCTTGAAAAATGGCTGGATGAAGTTATCATTCCATAATTTAAACTAAAACTAATAAATAAAATAATCATTGAATCGCACTTGGAAAACTCATCAAGTCATGTGATTCAGTAGGTAGATACTTATTGCATGATCTTCATCTATTTAAACTAGCTAAACGCATTACATAATATCTAATCGTTATTTTATAAAAACTGATGGAATTAGCTTATAATGACTCAATTAGCAGAATAATTACTCGCTAATTGAATTGTTATTTTTTTTATTCTCTCATATACTTATGCGCAAATAAATTAAATAAAAATCGTTTGATTTTAAGATAGCATGTGGATCTTTTTATTTTATTAGATAATGCAGAACACTATAAATTTCTTCATGTTATAATGGAATCGTTAGTACAATTTTATCCGAGTTTATTATTCGCAATAACTACAAGATACATCACTAACAATAAAACCACGGCACAACCATTTAGTCTGCCGCAGACAGGCGTGACGCAACTCTAGTGGAACAATTTCTATGAAAACTTCTTAGAAATTTTTCTATCAGAATTGTGACGCGCCTGTCTGTGGGAGTCTCTTTTCGTGACTAGATAAAGACAAAATTTACGACAGGATTCTTGAATAATTTAATAACTCGTTTTTATTACACTTAATAACGGTTATAATAATTATGTTTTATTATACTATTCTAAGCTATTGCGAGGTTACCAAGTTATTTATTAAAGTCGTTTATTATTGTCTTTATTTCTCATTATATAATTTTATTAAGTTTTTCTTCGAATTTGTTGTCAATTGCAGGTTGGAGACGCGGCTGTTACGTGTGTTTTTTAATATCGTTATCAATGAATTTATTATATTACAGTTTTCCTGAGGTTTTATTTATTTTTTATTGTGTATTGTGTGTATTGCTATAAGGATGTTTAGTTTTAAGGTAGGTAATTATTGTATAATTATTATCATCTAGCTAGCCTTTTCCCAACTATGTTAGGGTCGGCTTCCAGTCTAACCGGATACAGCTGAATACCAGTTTTACATGGAGCCATTGCCTATCTGACCTCCACAACAAATATTGTTATCAATTAATTTATTATATTACAGTTTTCTTGAGGTTTTATTTATTTGCTAAATACTTATTTATGGATGTGTAGTTTTAAGGTAGCTAATTATTGTATAATTATCATTATCAGTCTAGCCTTTTCCCAACTATGTTCGGGTCGGCTTCCACTCTAGCCGGATACAGCTGAATATCAGTTTTACATGGAGCCATTGCTTATCTGACCTCCACAACCCAGTTACTGTGTGTGTCTTTTTATTTTTTATTATTTGTAATGTGCATTTAGTTTTTGCAGAATAAACCATTTTTGTTTCTTTTTCTTTCTATACGATATTCCTTGGCTGATTTTCGGGCTTCTGACGACCCGTAACGACTGTCAAAGTTCCACGAATGACAGCTGCGACCAAAGGCTTAACGTGCTTTACGAGGCACTGAAGGGTCTTGGTATGTATAGATGGTCACCCATCCACGAACTAACCGCGGCTAGCGTAGCTTAACCTAATTGGTCGACTGATGGCAATTTTATATATTATCACATAGACAGGAATACTTCTTCTAATCGAATAAGAACTACACAAAATTACAGACAAGCAAGCTTATTAGTATGAAGTGGTAGTATTTATGAAACTACATAGCTAAATGCAGGAAATTACCAGTGCGAATTAAGAATTCATCGCTGAATGAAGCCATTACGGCGCATTATACGATGTAAGTGATGTGAGTTGCATATAAACTCGGAAATTGAAAAGTTGAACTTTAGATCTCGTGAAATGAAGTTGTTAATAGGTACTCTAACCATACTGGCATTTAACAGGGCTTTGGCATTAAAAGCCAACAAACGAGAAAACTGACTAAGAAGAAGTATAGCTGTTTAAGAATCTTGATAAGCACCAACAAATGAGAAATAATAAAAAGTGTAAGTACTCGTATGTCATGTACACAAGTTTCTTTTCGCGCGTTGGCCAAAATCGGAACTAACGTCGCCATCTTGTTTTTTCAATACTATTCACAATATAATTGCTCAAATATTTACCAACACCGCCCTCCTGTCAACGTCATTCGAGCGCCAAAACAGCCTTGTGTAGTTGTTATCTGTACCTACTTAAGTACCTAATTAAAAAAAATAAAAAATAAAAAGCCTTATAATTCCTACTAATTACTTAACATTGTTTTTTGAGTAACTTAACTAATTTAATTAATTTCATTTATTTATATATTTTATAATTTATGTACACACAGTAAAATACATAGGGATACGACATGATTATAATTTGAGTACAAAGGTACTGCTTATTTCTTAAGAAATTTCTTCCAGCAGACCTGCGAAAGGAGAAGTAAAAAAGAAATGTAGACAATAGTGTGTGAGAATAAGAAGAGAAAAAATTTCCTTCACATAACTAGTTTTTCTTTGATAGTTTTACTTATTAGTAATTTATAATACGCTTAACTAGTTTGTTTCCGTTACTGCTTTACTTATTAACTATTGACTAATTTAACATAACATAGTACCTAATTAGTTGTCAAATAATATTTCATAACTAGCAACGAAATACCAACTACCTACTTATACACACACATGACTGTAATCCCCGAAAGGTTAGCCAGAGATGTACAGACGCCAGCACATCAAGCTCCCGGAAACTGTCAAATTTTCTCAATCAACTTTGAACCTTATGCTTTAGCGATAAAGTTGAAAATCTATTAAAGAAAAGAGAATGATCAAAAGTCGTACAATCACCAACAAAAGTCGATTAACACTTAAGTTTTTATAATCTCAGTTATTTGTTCAAAATTGCATTATACTTCTGCTGCAATTTTGAACAAATATTTTGCTCAATAACTGAGATTAAAAAACTGAAGTGTTAATCGACTTTTGTTGCTGACCGTACCAAAAAGTCTCATGTATCAAGATCAAAATATTGTAGTAATTATTTTCATAATTTTTTACGACATTACGCGTCGGGGATTTGTTTTTTGAACAAGGAATTTAATTTAAAGTAAAAAAGTGTTGATATTGTTTTATTCCCTTTACATGACGTTCCGATTCAAATGATATGAATATATATGTAAGTACAAACATACACATATATACCTTGAATTTTGAAAGTGCTATGATGTCTTACAAAAAATATGTAAAACATTATATTGTCGATTCTACATTAATTAAAAATAACTAGAATAGAATAGGCTGTTTTTTAGAGCAGTAATGGCCGTTCGTGTCAAACGAAATAAAGTACAGACGCCAGCACATCAAGCTACCCGAAACTGTCAAATTTTCCCAATCAATTTTGAACCTTATGCTTTAGGGATAAAGTTGAAAATCTATTAAATAAATTTGACAGATTGTAGTACCTTGATGTGCTGGCGTCTGTACCTAGTTTTTAGGTTAATTAGATTTTTTTTTAATCTTCGAAACCCGGGTTTTGTTTACAAAAAGAACTTATGTAGGAGTTAATATGACAAGTGTAATCTTTAAAAAACAAAGTTTGACTTTGATGCAGCATGGTACGGGATTCCATACATCCATGAGCATTGTCATTTGTAGTAGCTTGATGTGCTGGCATCTGTAACTACATATATAGTAAACTTTATTAATAATAACGAAATAATACAATAGGTAGCAAAATTATTCTAACAAAAATAATTCAAGAGAAAATTGTCTGAGACAGACAGACTGATAGTAACGATAGTAAAGAAATTGAAGCTTTGAGAGACCTTTCAGCAATGTTAATGACACATAATCATGTCCATAATACACAGTATTATGGCACGATTGGCATTTGACATGCCAATAAAGTTTCACGATTATGAGAACGTAATTCCGAGAGTTCAAATACGGTACTTGATGGTTATGATGGACTATCAAATATCGGATTTGCATAATTATTAGGAATAGGAGTTTATAATTACGAAACGTCACGTGCATTGAAAATGACAGTTGTAACATGGTCTTTTGAGGCATACCTATTCATTGGCTTGCAGCTATTATCGTAATATATCTTAAAGATAATTTTATCGTGGTGGCCTAAAGGTTCACAGGCCTGCTTTTTAGAAATACGGTAGGAGTAAACCTGGTCCTAGTAATATTACATCGCATATACATACATGACAGACATATCTGCTTCAAATTGGAACACAACACTATGATAATTGACGCTGAAGATGACGATGATGTTAGAAGCAGAAGAAAGAGAGAAGAAGAAGGAAAGTCTGGACAAGACCCCAGACGAACCCCTTACTAGAATTAAATTTCCCTAATTATAATTATTTATTTATTTAATACTTTAAGCACACAAATGTACAGAGGTGAAGTTAATGCCTTAAGCATTTTCTACCAGTCAACTTTGATGCAGCAACATGACAAACAGTTGGTAGGCGCAATTATAAAAAAATGAGAAAAAGAAATATAATTAAAAATAAAGATAACTATGTAAAACCTATTAAAACTATAAATATAATATATGTACTTAATTATATAAGCACAGACAAAATATAGCTACATACTACGAATATACTATAAACAAACAATATTACCTTTGTGACGCTTCTGCCAGCCCAGCTCATTCCCGTCATCATAATTTGATACCAGTGCAATTTGGAAAACCCACTCATCATCTGGACGATACAAAACAAGATTGGCCTCTATTAGTAGATATTTCAACGATAGTAGTGCCCTTCCGATCATATTAAATGAGTAGGCCCAATCATAAAAAACTGTTTATTTTATTGGTAACTATGACATCAATACCCATACAGTGACGTGGCAAGAGTCGCGTGACAGTTATGACAAGTATGACAGAGAACACAATGAGACAGTTAATGTATTATGACGTGAAGGTATGTATACTTTGTATAACGTGTGATTGATTCTATCATTGTGAAATTGACATTGTGTTAAATATTTCAAACTAATTGCATTTTTCATGGAATTGAGTGTAATTGCTGTGTTTAGATAACAAACAATATTATAAAGTTAACAACATAATAATGTAGCTGAGCATAATAAGATCTACACGCTTCATACGCATTTTGCCTTATTGAGACAGATTAGAATGCGAACATTATTAAAAATGCGCGAATTGCTCCTCAGCTTTGCAAAGCTGATGTGCCTATACATAATACACACGCCATTTCTTTGATAGACGAGTCTATTACTGACCGAATAACAATTAATTAATTGGGTCATCCATTTAATTACCTACAGCAGATTCTGACAATCAAGAAGCAGAAACAAAATAAAAAAAAAACGATCTAATTTTGCCCAGCCCTAATTACAAGAAAACTCGCGAGTAACCAGCTGCCTAATTAACAAATATAACACGCCAGTACATACGATAAACGTAAAACAGTAGTTTGTGCGCCAATAAACTCGGTGCCCTTAATTTTATGCCGTAAACTAATAATTATAACTAGCGATATGTTACGCGGTATCAAACCATTAATTTATGTAGGGCTGCCAGCACGGCAGGGTCTGTAAATTATTACCTCAGTATTTTTTATGACGACTAACTTGTGATTTTCAAAGTGGCTAATATTTTTTTATTCCCTACTTATAAGAGTTTTCAATTCGATTTTACTTACCAAGTAGGTACACTTTTAAGAAAAGTTTTGAAACATCGAGTGACTAGAAGACTCACGCAGCAAATTTTTACAAATTTTTAGAGCTGTTTCATATAGTCTTTTAAAGCAGGGAAGAAAACTTAGGCACGAATCTAGCCCTTCGATTTAGGTATAGTTGACCTTGTATTGGTTTACCACTTCTGAAATCAATTATTCGCAGTAAATTGAAACTTCAATAAGGTTGAACCCATCAAACTGTCACGTAGATAATAGACCTCGCCATTTTGAAACATGAAAGTAATATTCAACATTACGGTCTTAATCCAATTACGAGGCCAACTTTGACAAATTTCTGGTTTCACGTCATGTTTGACTGTCAATAAAGTGACGTAAAGGTGCTGCTACTTTTGAGTATATTGTAAGTAATGGATACCTACTAGTATCCATTATTTAAAACATACTCAAAGTCAAATAATTTATTTCCCCCATTTTGAACTTCAAAATTTACAAGGAAATAAATTGATTCAAGACTTTCTTGTGGAAAGGCCCTTCCAAAAAGTAGTTTCGTATAGAGAAGAATAGGGAAGAAACTCCATAGTTACTCCTTTAAAATATTTTGCAATATTTCATAATCATCATTCATAATAGGCCTGTCTTGGCTCGAACCTACGACCTACAACTCCCCTCATCCACCTACATCCCCTTTATTCATAAACGTTGCCTCGAGTTAAGCAGTGATTAGCGACTATTTTTCTATTTTTTTCTAATTTTTGACGTTCAAAAGTGCCTTTATTGTGCCTATTTGAAATAAATGATTTGACTTTGACTTATTTAACCATACATTTTTGACGTTTAAACGTCACTTAACTTTAATCATGACACTAATATTATAAAGGCGAAAGCTTGTGAGTGTGTGTGTGTGTGTGTTCTTCACGCTCAAAAGACCAATTTTGATAAAATTTGAATTAACATATAGGCTACTTTTTATCCCGATTTTCCCACGGGATCGAAACTTATGCGGGTGAAACCGCGAGGCGCAACTAGTCGTTAATAAACAATCTCCTATATTATGCACCGACGATGCACCTAGAATAAAATAACTATAGTGAATAGGTACTAGGTATTAATCGACAACCCTGTATCCACGTAGTATATTAAAGCTGATATCAAAGTTCCTGCCGGCGCGGCGGCGTTTTTATATTGCTCCACACTTGTCGCTACACGCTGATTGCTCTCAGTTTATTGAGCATTAATTCACAAGAGTTGTTGTAATCTTAGGTTTATATTGTTCTTGTTTGTGCTTTTAATTGTCTGGGAATGAAGAAGCGAAGTGTAATGTTAAACAAATAAACCTGGTTTATTTCTTGAATTGTGTCTGCAATTTTTTATTCCTTTTCCTCTTACCTTCTTACTAATAATAAACCTTCTATAGCGTCTGTATAGTTACACAACGCTTTGTCTTCTTCTTTTGAAAGTCAAATTACTGACGACTGAAAGAGAGAAATCGGTGTGTGACTATTCATCTGATATAATACGTTTATATACTAACGTATATAAACGTATTATATCAGATGAATAGTCACATTTAAGTTTGGCAATTCTTCGGGCTATGTCGGTTACCTTGGTAACCCAAGGTAACCGACATAGCCCGAAGAATTGCCAAACTTAAATGGCAGTGGGCATGGCACATTGCTCGCAGAACAGATGGCCGATGGGGCCGAAAGGTTCTGGAGTGGCGACCGCGTACCGGAAGACGTAGCATTGGAAGGCTTTCCACAAGGTGGTCCGACGACCTTGTGAAGGCCGCAGGAACCCGTTGGATGCGAGAAGCATAGAACCGGTCGAAGTGGAGGTGCTTGGAGAAGGCCTATGTCCAGCAGTGGACGTCTTTCGGCTGAAATTATGAATACGTTTATTAGTAAGGGGATAAGCTGTCGCATTGTCAACGCCAGCTGTTACTTAGGTAGGACTGCAACTTTAAAGATAGAGAATCTCTTAGTAGCAGGCCAGAGTCTGGATTTGTTCTGTTTCTCCCCTTTTTACATGGGACTTAAACATAACTGCCGAATTTTGGGCGTATTACAGGTTCCACTTTGTCTAACCTATCGGGGTTTACAAGCGTGATGTTCTGTTTGTCGTAGATAGATGGCGCCACAGTACAGCGAACAGCGCCATCTAACAATTTGATTGGTAACCGAAGAATCATGTGATCGGAAACGCAAGCGAGCCCTACCGCTTGGACACGATCGTCGGTGGAGGGGATGCAGCGAGGACTGGTGGGGAGACCGAGTGTTGCGACAGTCTACAGTGAACAGTCAAGCTCAGACACTAGCTAGACAGTCTTGGCAAACGCTCAATACCAACGCACGTGTTTGTTTCCGACTAGGGTTCCCAGATCAAAATATCAAAAATCCGGAGAAAATTCCTGACATTCCATGAAATTTCCGGACAATCTTGTTAATTTTTTATTAAAATCGTTACGCATCGTGCAAGTAAATAAACTAACCAAATCGATTGCCAAATCGTTCGTTTCGTTTCGGTTTTTTCATTTTTTATTTCACTCTTCACTTATTTGTAGAAATTCCGGACGGTTTAAGATTCCCCCCGCATTCCGGACAAAGACCTATATTTCCGGACTTGTCCGGAAAATTCCGGACGTATGGCAACCCTATTTCCGACGCACGTGTGCGTTTCGGTTGTCAATCGCTAGTTTATTAAAGTTACTAGCTCACCGTCCGATCAGTACCTCTACCATGAGTTGCTATCGAAAACACTCATTATTGTACTACAGTCGATAGCGAATAAACGCGCTGCGAGTAGTTTTTGACTAAACTCGTACCATGAGTCACATAGACGTTTACTGCTCGCTAGCGTTTACTCGATAGTATGTGTAGTTTTCGTTACGTTACGGAGTGACTTGCCTAACTTCACACCAAACGGGGCTGTCTCTTTCTAACTATGCGAAACAGAGTACAAAACAAGTATCCAATCCTACAAATTAAAAATACAGCAGTAACCCTCCTAATTTAAAACGTCGTCGTAAAACAAGAGTCATTATGTAAAATGAGATTCTTGAATTTGTGTAGGTTATTTTGCTCGTATCAATGTCAACACTTCATAGTTCGTGTTTGTTTACTTTACTTGTTTGGTGCGTCGGTTTGTTTGGAGGCTGAGCTTTAGTTGCAACTTCTTATTGGTTTTATAATTTTTATTAGTGAAAAATGCGAACCAGTGCTACGCAATTTCAGTTACTCGTCGAGTATATGGAAAGGTATGTAATAGCGATTTTAATAACATTAATTTGGCAGGCACCTGCAAAAGTTGTTTACTTTGGTTAGATCCAATATTGAGAATATAAGAATATAATTGCAAACAAAATATGCCTATATCATAAAACAAGGTTTACTTTGATTCCAGCGACACTCTTTGTGTGGATTTTAAATCTGTATATTGACCAAGCAAATCACACAAATCCTGAAAAGCTTCCTTATTGAGCCTATATTCTTTAATAAAATTATTTTCACTTATGTTTTTAAGTGGATTATTTAATATTCTCCTCATATCGGCTTGAAATTTTCCTTGTTCTCTTTTTTCATCTTCATTGCAGCCTTCGCTAACATATCCCACGCAAAATAATACCTTGACAACATTTTTCAGCTAAGAATCGAAATAATTTACACAATAAAAGGGTTTCACGCTGAACTTTGGTAGTGAAAAAGTTAACTACAGTCGATACAGTATTATTCGATGACATCTGTCAAATTTGTAACTCATGGTACCGATGTTCTACGGCAACAGCTACAAAACGTTAGTCGCTAGCGTATAGATTTCGATAGGTGATTTACCGTTCGACTCATACTAGCGTTCTACAGTTTTATAAGTGACCGCCAGAGGCGCTGTACAATTCTCCATAGAAACTTGTTTACGCCCTCGCTAGCGAGTACGGTTACGTAAAGTTATGCCAACTCATGGTAAGGGTACAGGACCAGGACGTTTACGTGCCGGACGGCGCGTATGTGTTCCACGCGCGCCTCAAAGAGATGTCAGCATCAATGTAAGGGGCCCGTCAGGGCCGAAGCCTGCCGGGTCAGCGGGATTGTCCGAAAGGGTTACCACTGGCCCGGAACATAAAGGGCTAAGGAAGGAACACGGGTGGGTTTTAGTCAGTAAGAGTCTCACACTCCCTTCCGCTCCACCCAGAGCGGGAGAGGTCATTTGATGATTTCCGCATCAGAAAAAAAAAATCAAATGATCTTTTCGTTCGAGTACCCACTGCAGTGCCCACACCTATCTAAACTATGTCGGATCGTGAAGAAGACCCGATGTATCTTATCTCGGCCACCCAGTGATGTGACATGTTTATGTGTACTTACAGTAATTTTATTCAAAGTTAAGGATGTGTTTCTCTTACTCGAGACAACAATGTAAATAGATGTTGTAACATAACCATAAGATACTTTATTGTAACTTGGTAACTGTGCTGTGATGTCTTACTTTAATTAAGAAAGAACATTATTATTTTTATATTATCTCTTTCCACTTCTCTCTGTTTAAAGCTGCAAGGACCAGTTCTTGTTGAAAGAGTCCAGCCCATCCCACCATCTCTATATGGCCCTGCCACGATGTCGCTTGCCATTAAGAGGGACCCATTGGGTCGTAAGTTTGGCCCATTGTTCATCTCACATGCAGTAGATGTGTCCAGCTCAGTTCTATTTTAGCATGGCAGCTTTCCAGAAGAAAGAAAATACGTTTATTTGCGGCAAAAATACACATTAAAAAAAAAACAAACAACGAGTGATATCAAGTTATCTTTGTGATGGAAGGGATAGTCGTATTCCTAACCCGGTATGTTAGTTTGATAACAAGAATACTCCGTTCCATAAACCTCTGGCAAACTTGCTGATTTGTCAAAGACCATGTTTGACCACCATATTATTATGTGAGGATAGGAAGTATGCCCACGTCCTTGAGTCTTCTCTTAATCCCGACAAAGGATGATCACCCTTCATCAGGTCTTTCATGGCCCAATAGCTCCGAAACAACTTGACAACAAAATAACATGCTAGCCTTAAATCCACTACCTTAGTATGTAAACCTACCTAGAGACCACCAATATCTAAATATAAAAAAAAAACCCGCTACCAATCACACCAAACCCTTTCGGGAAACGCAACCCATGTTAATGACATTAATAATTCGTGTCCACGATATAATTTAATAACCCCAGCAGCCCACTGGCGGCTCAATAATTATTAATTACTAGCTTATGCCCGCAGCTTTGCTCGCGTGCATGCCGGAAATTATCCCACGGGATCGTGCTACCAGGACAAAAAGTAGCCTATATGTTATTCCATAATATCAGCTATCTGCCAGTGAAAGTCCCGTGAAAATCTGTTCAGCCGTTTCGGAGATTACCTGGAGCAAACGGTCGAAGTGACAAATAAACAGAAAAAAAAAATGTTTTAAGCACCGTATGTATATATTTTCATATTATGAATTCAGAAAAAAGCTTTTATTTTCATATTACAAACAGACACTTCAGTTTTATTTATTTGTATAGATTCTTTCAAACTGACAACGGTGAATGTTTCATTATGATAAATTGAAGGCCTCTGCCAATTGCTTTTTATTAGATGTCGTAAAGATATTTATGGTTGTGAAGAACCTTGTGTTTGACAAATATTTAGGCTCGTCGATGGAAAGATCAATTGAATTGTTTTGAAGTTAATTTAGGGGGAGTCTTAAATTTTAATTATATTGAACTGTGCCTGCTGCCTATTGAAGAGACTATTCTGTGCCTGGTTACCTAATTAGTTCTATAGTTCAGCCATAAGGTGTCCCTGGTTTGTGCTCTAATCCATGTTAATTTGCTGAAAGAACATTTAACACTCTCCTTTTGATATTGTTTATACGAGCTATGGCCAAACACATTTTAACAATGAACAGCCTAGGCTCGTCTACATGTAAAATAATGTGATTCAATTTAAAGTAATGTAGTCTGTGTGTGATAGAGGTTGTTAGGCTTCCGTTTTATTTTACCCGCGAGCTCGGCTGCGTCTTTTGTAGGTATTTCATTATTGTTGTTACAAATATGAAAAGCAACCTATCTCTTTCTTTAGGTCCCAGGCTACCTATCCTTGAAATTTCATAACGATCGGTTTAGTGGTTTAGGAGTGAAAAGGTATCAGACATACAGAGTTAATGCGAAAGTAACTCATTAATTGGTAATGAATTGATAGGTAAAACAAAGAATTTGCGGTCTACTAACATTAAGCACCATCGTAACATTGATCAGTTGAAATATCTTCCTCTAAGCGTGCAGATGGAAAAAATTACACGAAAATATGTGTTACCTATATACGGTGCCCTCCAAAAGTTAGATGACATTTTTCCACTTCAGCTGTGCTGCCACATTAAGAATAAGACTAGACAAAGAGAGAGAGAGAGAGAGCTGTAAGGCCACATTAATCATGTACTCCTAATGGTGGGTCCACACATTTGGAACTAGCATTTTAAATCATAATGTCGTGTGTCACAGCTGCAGTGGAAAAATGTCAACTAACTTTTAGAGGCCACTGTATATTGCTTACTTTTGTTTAGTTCAAAATTCAGCAACGCGAATAATTAATTTAATTTTGGAATGCATGAAGAAGCCTCCTCGTCTAGGCAGTTTGTTCCGCCAGTTACTCAACTGAACCGAGAGCTCGGCGCATCCTGGACAGACACCCAACACCTTATTTGACTGGCCAACTCTTCCCTTGCGGTGGTAAGGCTAACGCCCGCCTGGTTTGTGACCACCCTCCCACCGGAGTCCGGTGTCAAGCAGCCTGCTGCGTTTAGTCGATGCGTGGGAGTTCCAGTGCCTTAGGCATGTTCTGGGCACGCTCATTCCATCTTAGACCTTATCCATCGCTTTCCATCAGGCGTGATCGAGATCAAGAGTGGGCCAATTCAGCAATAAAAAAAATACTGTTTGCCGACGCAGCAAAAAGAACTGTGTTTATCTTCCTATCTACAATTAATTTTAATTTCTACAAGGTTGTTACCTTGCCGAAATCGGAATACAACTTAAATGTTTCCGGGTCGGATCATCAATAAAGCATTCTACTTTCATCGTTACATCAATCCCAAATTAAAATGATTTTATAACGAATGAAGATTAATGTCCTGACGCGCTTTCTACATCATTTATCGATTTTGAGGCAGTAAATCTTTGGTAATTACAGGCTACTAGCGAGCTCTGGGAACTGGGAAGTAATCTTATGACCTGTTATGTTACATTAAGAGAAGTTATAACTGTAATTACGTTGTTGTATCTAAATCTCGTGATTGTTGTAAGAGAATTATTGTATCGAACTTTATACCAACGATTTGGACCAGACTAATGCTTACTGCAGCCTTAGTGTTATAATATTAGCAGAGCAATTCCCTTAACCGTCAAAAATATCTCTAATTTAACTTCATTTTCAACAAGTTTTTGACATTGATTGTCGCTGAGATGAGATTACATCTAGATTTTGTACGTTTTTAAATACAGGAATTGGCCTCTAGACCTGCTCGAGTGAGGTTTTTTATTGATAATCACTACATTTTGTAAAATTATTGGTGAACACAATGGCCTTCTCATATTTCATGCATGGTGAAATAATGGTAAATTGCTCATCCTTAAAAAAACAATTATTTTAATTGAGCAATAACTAACTGGTTATCTACAAATAGTTATGGATGGATAGACACTATAATTTATTTAATAAACAACATTACGAACAATCACAGCGTCTATTTAAATTGCCAAGAATACGTGTATTAATAACATCTATTAATTAAGCTGCAATAAACGCCGTCTCTAACATAAAATCTTTGAATTATTACCGTCAATAAATACAGACGTTAATAATACATGAACGAGTAATTATTTAAACATAAACCTCATCCAAAGAATCGATATACAATCGTAAAACAGAATCGATTCAAAAATAAATGGTGAATTTCTAAATGGAACATCACTATAATTCTAATTGACGATGCATTTACAGAAAAAAAAGAAACATAATTGTAAAATGGTACGTCATAACATAATTCACGGCGATGTATTCACGAAGAATCGTTACTTCGAATTGATTCATCTGATGTTTACAATCTATCGGTATTACTGGAATCGATGATCGGTATGGGTATCTATATTATTCTTGAGATTTATTGAGGCTATTTGAGTACAAATGTGATGTAATTGGTGGAGGCGCGTTGAGTAATTACCTGATCATGTGCGTCGTATTACGTGGATGGTCAGAGGTAACTAACTGTTAAATTGACTTTGGGATACGAGAATCGAGTATTTCTTTGGCTGTTTAATAGATAATCGTGATTAGTTTTAATAGAGACTACCTACGCTGAATGCCTACGCTGTTGACTTGTTTCGAGGTATCGTTACTAAGATGCCATACATGCATTGATTCACATGTGATTATACATTTTCAGTAAAAAAATCACATTGTCATTTATTAATACTCGATAAGGGGTTTACAGGACCTAAACACAAAAAATGCAAATTTTAGAAACAATAAAAGTATATGAACGAATTAGTAAACAAAATTCCGTGGTTCCGTGGTTCTGTGTTTTGCCATTTGGCTACGGAACCCTAAAAAGTAGGTTCCATGGATAGGACTTGTAATGTAAAATTATACTACCCAGTTGTAGGTACAGACGCCAGCACATCAAGCTACCCGAAACTGTCAAATTTTCCCAATCAACCTTGAATCTAATTCTTTAGCGATAATGTTGAACATCTAATAAAAAATGTGACTGATTATAGTAGCTTGATGTGCTGGCGTCTGAACTTGCTTTTTCAGGAGTCGGGTCAGTACACTTCTTCTCCCGAGTCGACAAAACCAGTACGAAGAAAACTCATACTGCATGCCGAGATGAACTATTTAGCCCGGTAGCAAGGCGGCGGCGGCGGTGGCTGGGATGACCATCCAGGATGACAGAACAAGTTACATTATATCAAGCATAATGAGACAGATCAGACTGAAATTTTTCCAATGCTTGGGACATAGAAACTCCTCTCTTTTTGGGAGAGAGTGGGGCGTAATCCCCCACACGGGCCGAATGCGGGTTGGTAGATATCACATGTCTTCGAGTTTTTGGTTCTTGACAGGCCGGTTTCCTCGCGATGTTTTCCTTCACCGTTTTGAGCAGTGGTGATGAAATCATTTACACAAAGTAAAGCGTCTATCTGGGTTCGAATACACGACCGACATCTCGTAAATCGGGGCCGTTACCCCCTGCCCATCACTGCTCAACCAAGGCAGGTAATTTATAAAATATATTTTTAGTTGTTAAAAGGTATGGCGATTGTAGCAAACACATTAAAAGCGTTTATGAGTGCTGGTTTCAGCATGAACAAGTAATAAAATCATTGACAGAAACTTGCTCAATAAAGTACTGAGAAAAAACTACAGCCATATAATAATTATTAATAATAAATCTAAAATAAGGAACCATTGGAAACCGTCTGATAGATGACCACAAAAAGTTTAATTAATTGAGTTGTGTTCTATAACAAACACATTAATTATTACAAATAAAAAACACTTAGTGTAAATGGTTATCGGTAGGTACATTTTATTTCTTACTTATTTATGTATTATTCACTGTCATGTCATTCAAATTAGTAGGTATTCGACTTTAGTTTACGTTACTTACTTTATCAATTCAAAATGGACCCTGATCTATAAATAGGTAAATGTTAGTTAGATAGGTTCCATATTTTAACATGTCAAGAGGGCTAATAGTCTGGTTAAGCTACGCTTGCGCGGTTGGTCCGTGGGTGGGTGACCATCTTTATATACGTTGGTCTCGGCTGTCATTAGTGAATTTTGGACAGTCGTTACAGGTGTTCAGAAGCAGAAGAGATAGGCAGTCGCTCCATGTAAAATATTGGTACAGTACCCGGCGATAAATATTGCACATCGTCCTTTGGAAAGAGACAATCGGCTAATTTCGGCTTCGTAGAGCGTTATCTCTGTCGCACGAAATACAAACAGTCCGGTATCTATTAGGAGCTGTTAAAACAATTATGATTTGCTTCTTTTGATAATTATTTTTATTCTTCGATAGGATCGAATAGGTCGATGTGCAATATTTATCGCCGGGTACTGTACCCAGCTGAATCCGGTTAGCCTGGAAGCCCACCCTAACATAGTTGGGAAAAGGCTAGGCAGATGATGAATTAGGTAGAGAGGTGAATCTGAGCTACAATTTAGCATACAGAGACAAAAAATATTTCTTAATCCTACTTTAATTTATTTTTATATCATCATTGTTTTCGATCACACAAAAACAAAACCCAACAGATGACACTGGTCCCCAGGTTCAAACTCCAACCGCAAGGCATCATCTCAAAAATTATATGTGCGCTGTTAATACCTTCGGAGGTACAATCAAGTTTCATTATAATCGTGATTAGTACGGCATGAGCTGCAAACCCTAGCATTATGTGTGGTTAGGGCACATTATGCGCAAGAGTGGCTGGTGTTCAATTTTGTGTATATCGCCGTCTGTGGTGTGGGGTAAGCAAGATTTTGAATCGTGTACATTGTAGAAGATTCTGGAAGTCTCATAGAAAAAAAACTTTTGTTGATTTTTTAAGGGATCAGGGATGTGCCTCAAGTGATGAATGGAAACGGATTCAATTTAGAAATTAATAGGTAGTTTTTTTTCACTATTTTGATGTTTGGTTTATTACCACCACTGACAAGCTAAATTATCATCATGATCTACTAAAGAACAAGCAAACAAAGAAATACACATCATAGTTTCACCCTGGTTGAAATACTTCGTAAGATTATGTTTCTTTGTGTAGGAAAACTCCATAACAACATCCACAACAACAACTCCATGACATACGAGCAGAAATCATTTATACAGCAAAATCGTGACTAGCAATAACTACTTACAAAGCCGCCAATGACGTAGAAGAAGTTGCTAAGTAATAAATGAACATGTTCGAGTAACCTTTAAAATGTCGCATCTGGCAACACTGGTAGCCGGTCGTCAAAAACCGATCTCTAGGTTAATTATTTTTAGTAAATTATTAAAAGTGTTATAAATGTGTTAAATTGTTGTAATATAGTCAAACCTAGATATTAAGTATCCTAAACAGTGATTATAAAGTGTTTTTTGTCGCGAAAACTTCGTAAAAACAAAGGATTCAAAACCGGCTGTCAACTCAACGCACCAACGGTGACGGATTTCAAATTATCATCGATCCCGGGGAGTATTTTGTTTTATTTAAAGTGCTTGTAGTTAATATTTACAGACCACAGAACATCACAAAGTACTGCTCAGGTCTCTGAGCTACGTCCATCACACACTGGCACGGTTTATGTCTCCTTTTGCTTGACAACTAGTGGAAGCAAAATCGACGACGAAAACATTCGCCCAGACAATAAACACTACATAATTTACTACACAAAAATAGGCTCATTTTAAGTAGCATAATGATTAATTATTCACACTATAAAACCTGTCATGTGTCATAAACTTGTTATTGTCAATCAAGTTTCTTTGTTTTTACAATAATAACAGTATTCCTTGTAACTTCACTTCTACTCGTATTTAACATTCCCATCCAATTCCTTAATAACTTACCTAATTTTAAAATCTATTTGTTACCATTTAATTACTTATTTTTCACTTAATTTATTTTATTTTTTTCCCTTCTACCTCCTACTAATCTAAATATTGTAACATCTTTTCTCACACTGTTATTTAGCTGCATAACTTCACACATTTCAGGTGACTGACCCTTCAAAGAAAATGATGACCCGCAGTGCTACAATGAAGGATATGGCAGCAAAACTAAGAGCTACCTTGAAGGAGCTAGAGGTTTCTGAAGCGATGTGTAAACAGCTGCTCCGCGAAAGGGAAGACAGTGAAGTGGAAGTGGAAAACATTATTTTAAAGAACACCTCCCTCAAGAACGAACTGTCTCAGCTGCACATGCAACACATGGACTTAACTGACCAGCACAGTCAACTACAACACGTAGTGTCAACATTTCAAGATTGCAGTGACACCCACGAATTGGCATTGAAACGGATCACAGAGCTTGAACAGAGATTGTTTGAAGCCCAAGAGGCACTATCAATCTCTGAGTGTATCAAGATCAATAACCAGGTTGCTCGCACTAGTAATCTTTTTGATGAGTTGGTAGGTAGTAAGCAAAAATCAGTGTGTGAGCCAGCTGCAACTATAGATTTGACTGGTGATGATACCATACCATTGTGTCCTATTGTTATGAGTCACAACAAATTAAAGAAATATATTAAAATCAAGAAATTAATTAAACGGTCAAAGAGATCAATAAAAAAACAAAATCTCTTAAAATTAAATCTTTCGCTTAGAAAGGAACGTGTTGTGTTATCGAAAAGTTTAAATAATTGTACTATTGAGTTAGATAAATGTAGGGAAAAGTATGACACTGATATCCAGCTCCTCTATAATGACATATTACACAAGGAGCATTTGCTGAAGGATATTTTTGAAAAATATGAAAGTTCACAACGGCAACTAAGTGACCGCTTGTTTGAGGCTGGAGAACTACTGGATTTGGTGAAGTACAATGCTGAGAGGTACGAGTCTCTGACTAAGGATCTTTCATGCAGCTGTGTCAACCAACCACCATCTCTTCAGCCTCAGTCTGACTTGCCCCTTCCGGTGTTAGCTCTTCCAGCAGAGACCACACAGATAAACAAATCAATTTTTTTTTGTGACGAGTTAGGTTCTGGCTTAGGAAAAATTTTACTCAATTACCTTAGCCATAGTTTTACCAATCACAGTTACCATAACATAAGTTTTAAACAAATGATAAAAAGAATTGCCAATGCAAACCTAGATAATTATTATACTATGGTTTTGCTATTAGGTAATAGCACTGGTATAACCAGAATGGACATAGTGGATGGTGTGAACACCTTATTAAAATTAAACATAGGTAAGCTAATGTTGTGTGCTTTTCCTTACTCAGATACGTTATCATATAACGAAAATAATTATATTTATAAGTTGAATAATACTATTCACAAGCTGACATGTTGTCATAGTGACAAATTATTGTTTTTTGACACTAACAAGTTTGTTAGTGGTTTTAAGTTAACTCAGAGAACTTTATCTCTGTCTGGGAAATGTAGACATCTGATTGCTATGTTGATAGCATATAATATTAACGAGGTTATAGCTAATATAACGAATTCTAGTATTAGTGACGAATCTGTGTTGCCTAGTTATACTAACAACATAGTGATTAATTATGAATCGTCATGTACGAAGGAGGATCCACCTATAATACCAACATCTTTGGAGACCACTACCAGTCAGGTAGGGTTTTCCCCTTCTGCTGGAACTTATTCGGGCAATCTAAACTCTCCAGTTGTAGTTGTGGAGGTCACTCCGGATAACTCTTTAAACTAGTTAGTAAGACAACGGAAGTTACCCCTACAAATAACCAATTACTATTAGAGAATAATAAAAAGGTATCTTCTGGCAATATTACTCAGAATAATAATAAACTAAAGGGAGGGCAACATATTTTAAAATTACTTAACCAAAATATTCAAGGTTGCTCTTCTAAATTACTGGAAATAGAATTGTTTTTAGAAAATACCAAGTTTGATGTCATTTGTTTAACAGAACATTGGTTAAAAGCCCATCAAGTAATGTCAATTAACTATGAAAATTATTGTGTAGTTAGCCATTTCAGCCGAACACGTATGATACATGGCGGATCATTAATATTAGTTAAAAATTCAATTAAATCAAAGGAACGAAAAGACATCGTCGGGCTGTCTGTTGAACACACCATTGAATTGTCCTGTGTTGAGCTCGATAAGCATGTAGTAGTATGCGTATACAGACCTCCAAGTTACCAGAATCTAGCTTTGTTTGATTCTGTAATGGAAGATGTGCTAAAGAAACTTTCTGCTAGTAGTAAGTCAATAATCATATGTGGCGATTTTAATATTAATTTATTAGAAAATAATTCAAATACTATCAGATTATTAAGTCTTTTTGGGTCATTTGATTTGTCAAATGTTTTTATTGAACCCACCCGAGTAACAGCTTCCACTGCCACTTGTATAGATAATATTTTCTGTAACTGTGATTATTTACACAAACAAATTGTAAATAAGTTGCCATCTGATCACAGTGGACAAACAATAACATTTTGCTCCTACGTGCCTTTACAAAAATTTTTAATAAGGTTTAGGCCAATTACACGTAAAAATTTAGAAAAATTAAATAATTCTTTGGCCAGTAAATTATGTGTTCAGAGTTTTAATAATTTATGTGACCCAAATGAGTTTTACGCCGAGTTCTTTTCACTATTAAACACGCAATTTAATGACACTTTCCCACTAAAGTCTAAAAGTATTTACACAAAGTTCTTATTTAGCGATTGGGCGACTCCAGGTATTCGTAAAAGCAGGGAAAACCTCTTTGAACTTTATGGCTTGAAGCAACATATGAATAGCACAAGCCTTCATCAGTATGTTGCAACTTATTCTAAGACTTTCAAAAGTGTATGCAAAACTGCTAAAGCTCTTTATATTAGCAATAAAATAAAATCAGCCGATGATAAAATAAAAACTACCTGGCAAATAATAAATAATGAAACAGGTAGGAAAAAACAGCGTAATACTGAATTTAATTTAGAGACCGCACATGGCCCCATCAATTCAGATATAGAAATTGCCCAGGAATTCGAAAATTTTTTTGCTAATATTCCCATTAAAACTACTGAAGCTTTGAATTCCTCACCCGCGCTTTCTGCTGACTTACTTAGAAAGAATGTTGAGGCATGCCCTTCGGAGTTTGGGTTTCAACATACAAACCCCCAGGCTGTTATAAAAGCTTTTAAAGATCTTAAAATTAAATCAACAGAAGATCTCTGGGGAATGTCTGTAAAAGTTTGTAGATCTATCATCGAAACGATTGCGCCCTATTTAGCTTTCATATTTAACATCAGTGTAGACCAAGGAGTCTTTCCGGATCTCATGAAACACAGTAAAGTAGTTCCTTTGTTCAAATCCGGTGATAGTAAAGAACCCAACAATTATAGGCCTGTCTCAATTCTGCCGGTTCTCAGTAAGGTGTTTGAAAAGTTGATGCTCAATCAAATGTTACGCCACTTTAACAAAAATTCCATCTTTCATGAACAACAGTACGGTTTCACCAAAGGGCGTTGTACCACTGACGCCGGTGTAAACCTAATAAAGAACATTTTTAACGCCTGGGAGGAAGCACAAGATGCCATTGGAATCTTTTGCGACCTCTCTAAGGCGTTCGATTGCGTAAGCCATGAGACACTTCTGCTGAAACTTGAGCACTATGGGATTAGGAATTTAGCTCTTGATTTACTAAAGTCATACCTAAAAGATAGAAAGCTTAAAGTTCAAGTAAACGGCGTAAACTCATTAGGGTCTGAAATAGCAATGGGCGTTCCTCAAGGTTCTATATTGGGTCCATTCCTCTTTTTAGTTTACATTAATGATTTACCCCAATTACTTCAAAATCAACCGAAGATGGTGTTATTTGCAGATGACACCTCATTGATCTTTAAGATAGACAGACGAGCACAAAATCTTGACGACGTGAATAACTCTATTCTTCAGGTCCAAGATTGGTTTACGGTAAATAATTTGGTACTAAATGAAAAGAAAACCAAATGCATTAGATTTAAATTACCTAATGTTAGAAGTAGTGAATGTGACATCATACTGAATGGAGAAAAACTGGAATTTGTTGATCAAACTGTTTTTCTGGGAATCACGCTAGACGACAAATTACAATGGGGACCTCACATAACATCTCTTGCGGGGCGGCTTAGCTCGGCCGCTTATGCTGTTAGAAAGATAAGACAATTAACTGATATAGAAACCGCGCGTTTAGTCTATTTTAGCTACTTTCACAGCATTATGTCGTACGGCATTTTACTATGGGGTCGAGCTGCTGACATTGAATCCATCTTTATTTTGCAAAAAAGAGCTGTCAGAGCCATTTATAATCTACGTCGCCGCGAATCTCTCAGGGAACTTTTTAAAAAGATTAATATTATGACGGTACCTTGCCAATTCATTTATGAAAATATTATGTATGTAAGAAAAAATCTACATCTTTTTAATAAAATAAGCGATAGACATAATTTTAATACTAGAAATAAAGATAAAATACATCAACCATTTTTCAGATTAGCCAAGGTACATACATCTTTTATGGGGTACTGTGTTAAATGTTACAATAAAATACCTTGCGATGTATTGCAATTAAATGAAAGAAAATTTAAAACTCACATTAAACGTACACTTTGTAAACAAGCATACTATAAATTAGAAGATTATATCCAAGATAAGAACGCTTGGAAACATGCTGGTCCTGCTCCATAGGACAATCTGGAGCCTAGACAAAATCAAACTGGTTGCTAATTTAATTGTAAATTTATACTTTTTTTTTTGACATTGATTTACATTCTGTAACTACTTTACTACTCACACCCTGACTTATTACTTGTATTTTTTTTTTTTTTTAAATGAAAATCGTTTACTTTTACCATGTTTGTAAATATGTGAGCACCATGTATCTATCAGATAATTAATTTATATGTCATGGTTTCATTTTTAAGTCTTTTACCTCTTGTGGTATAGTAATTTTATTTTAGGTGCATCGTGTTCACATATTATTATATAATTAATGTATGCAAAATTTTGTAAAATATTTTAAAAGAGTAACGGTGGAGTTTCTTGCCCGTTCTTCTCCATACGAAAACTACCTTTTGGAATGGGCGACTAGAATCAATTCTATTTGTTGTAATTTCTGACGTTCAAAAGTGCCTTTAATGTGCCTATTTGAAATAAATGCTTTGACTTTGACTTTGACTTTGACTTTGATTATAGACTGTATAGTTAGATTCAGACCCAATTATAGAGTCGACAGTATCATAATATTAAAACATAAGCAACATTAACAGGTAAGTTTGAATTCATTGAAGGACTAGATTATAGCCCGGAGCATCAGCGGTGTTAAATAAGACATGAAAATGAAGAATGATATCTTTGTAAAACCGGAAAATATAAATCAATTATATTTTAATGAAGGAAATGAAGTGAAGTTCATAAATAATCTTAAGATCATGTATGATGAGACTATGACTATGTAACATAAAGAATTGAAGTTATCTATACTAATAATAATAAAGCTGAAGAGTTTGTTTGTTTGAACGCGCTAATTTGAAAAATGTGTGGTTCGTGGGAACAAGTAATTTCACGCTGACGAAGTTGCAGACAGAAACTGTATGAAATGATTAAATAAAGAATTCGTCATCTGCCTAGCCTTTTCCCAACTATGTTCTGGTCGGCTTCCAGTCTAACCGGATGCAGCTGAAATAATATACGGAATTATGACATTGAAATACTATTGAAGCAGGCTCTATAGGTAACCATGCAATACTAATGGTGATTTCATTTTAAATTATTATTAATAATCCATAAAGCTGTCTATTCATCTTTAATAAGGTGAACCCTTGATTCAATCCCTTAGCAGATGTTAAAAATTTGGAATTCCCTGAGTAAATCAAGCATCATGCTCTAAGCTTCACAACAAAGGTGATGAAATGCAATTGAGTTGTGCCAATACATCTATACCCCCTGGATAGACTTAATCCTTCAAAGGCAAATAAGAATAAGGAATACAGAGCTATCGATAGACCCCTTTCGAACGCACTCAACAAGACTGGCTGCAAACATTTATTCAAATGCTTCCATTCTTTTGCCAAAACAAATGCAAAGCGACTCCATTGGAATAGAAGAATTTAATGACTTACCGAATTCAAGTCTTTTCTAAATATTTGATGAAGTATTTGTTTGAAATCACAATATTTATTTTTCTTCGTTTTTAATGGAGTGTAATTGCATTCGCGTGTTTACCATACAATTTAATAATTGCTTTGTTTCTGTGGTCGCTGATTTTTATTTGTAGA
Source organism: Luperina nickerlii (assembly GCA_963855955.1). Taxonomy (NCBI): domain Eukaryota; kingdom Metazoa; phylum Arthropoda; class Insecta; order Lepidoptera; family Noctuidae; genus Luperina; species Luperina nickerlii. The sequence continues at coordinate 22,836,547 of OY979668.1, forward strand.
GTGAGATCACCTGTGATTGGCTTTTGTTTTGGTTGGGGTTATTATATTTTGATTGATTCGTAGGTTGATTTTAAACAACGATTGGCACAGGTTCAAAGGGAAATTAAAAACAACAGCTGCAGACTTCAGTGTAGTTCAAGAATACAAATTAATTATAAAGTTTTAGAAAAGGGTCACATATTATTACTATCACATACTACGTGTCTGATATAGTATACAAATCAAAGGAGTGTAGGAAATTAAATAAATTGCTTATAATTTATATACCAGTAGCAAAAGATTCAAAAATTCAAATTATTTATTAGGCACAATTTGTACAAGAATAGAATATACTGTGATCCCCAAACTAGGCATTTGCCTGTACCTTGGGAGTCAGTGTTGCGACATTTTCAAATGGAAACTAAAATTTAACTGATCTAATATCATATTAAAATAAAAATACACTTAGAATATAACATTGCCATTAGCGTGAGATCAAACTAAGCTAAATAAAATCAACAAAAATCTAATCTTGTAAAATTGATACTTTAATTTGTAAAATTGATTTATATAATAGTGTAGATTGTAAGCATGAGTATGTTTTGGGTGGGTGTGTGTGTTGTGGACGTCAGCGAGAACGTAGGACTACATTTAGTCTGTTTAATGTTGCTTACCTAAGTAGGTATAAATTATATTTTCTGTTTCGTCGTAGGAGAGAGTAAAAAGCCATTTCTTTATTACGTTTTTGCACAGGGATATTTTGAGGTCTTTTATGTTGCAGTACCTTATAGCATTGTTATAAATGCGTGGAAATAAGTAGTTCGGGGAACGTCTAGCCATAAGGGAATTTACTTAGGGAATGGGAATTCTGTTTATGCACTTTGACATTATTTCTTGGTAATCTGTCCTGAATTTTAGTTTTCTATGAATATGAAATATTACGTTGAGGATAAAAAGCTGTCGAACACGGAGGACCGCGAAGGCATTGTAGAGATTGTTGGTCGGGTACAAAAAAGGCTTCTTGAGCATTACTTTAATGACGCCTCTTTGTGCTTTTTCGACTTCAATAAATGCAGTTTTGCCAGCACCACCCCAGACAGAGATTCCTTATTGAAGGACAGACTGGCAGAGACCAAGGTAAATAGTGCGGAGTATGGGGATGGGTGTACAGTCACGTAGTTTTTTCATTATATGAATAAGTTTCCTTACTCGATCGGAGAGTGAGTGTATATGTTGTTTAAAAGATAAGTTCTCGTCTAAGGTAATTCCTAAATATCTCATGAATTGAATGCGGTCGATTACGGTACATGAACAGTTTGTGGATTGAGCGTGTAGGCTAATGTTGCAAGTATGAAATTTGATACTTAGGTATCTTTGTTTTTTTAACGATTAAAGTCAGCAGGTTTTTATCTAGAATCTTAGCCACTATCCGTAGTCCCTTCGGCATGGCTGTATACTTGTTCCCAAGACCCACCATGAAATAAGATCGCTGTATCGTCTGCGTAGGCTATTCATTCAGCATTGGTGAGAGAAAAATTTAGGATGTCGTTTATGTAGAGTAAGAAAATAGTTGGGCCGAGTGTGCTGCCCTACGGGATTCCAAAATCGATGGAGAGGAGGCTGCTGAGTTCACCGAGTTTGAAAAATTGCCTTCTATTAGATAGGTAGTTTCTGAACCAATCCAGGGGAGTGCCACGTATACAGGATTCCAGTTTCTTGAGCAGCAGTTCTATCGAAATCGTGTCGAAGGCTTTTGCCAAATCTAAGAAAACCCCCATTCAATGTTCTTCTTTATCTACAGTTGATTATACAGAGTTAGTTAATAGCCTAGCTGCGTCTTCGGTTGATCTACCCCTCCTAAAGTCGAATTGCTTGTCGGAAATTAAATGATGTTTTTCAAGAAAATTTGTTAGTCTGCTGTTTACAATCTTTTCGAGTAACTTTGATAATATGGACAGTAGAGCGATTGGTCTATAATTATCGGGAATTTCTGTTGGTCCATTTTTGTAAAATTAGCTGACAGCTGCTAATTTCCATCGGTCTGGAAAAATTCCAGACTCCAAGCTTAGGTTGAATATATGGGTTAGAGGTACGATGACAGTAGATTTAATTTTTTTAATTACTCTTACATTTAGATTATCGGCCCTAGGAGCACTGTCATTGTTGAGTTAGGCTATTTGTCTCATCTTCATCAGGGTGCAAGAAAAATGTGTGCGGGCAGGTAATATTTGGACTATAATTATAGGCAAGAGACGCTTGGGTTTCAAAGATTTTTATTAGAATTTGGTCAGCCAGATTTTTACCTAATGAAGTGAAGGTGTTGCATTTGTTGAGTGCTTCTGTGGGGTCGTTTGTATTTGTGACTAACTTCGAAGCATCGGTTGATTTTTTTTTGTCGCTATAGGTATATAGATTTTATACACTTCCAATGTCTCGTGGAGTCAGTGTCAGAAGTAACAGGAAATGTTGAACAAGCTCAAATCCGCAATAATTTACGTTATGAACGTCAAAAACAAATTAAGAGGATTAATTAAAAATTAATAGGTACTCATAACATTAATTCAGAAGCCGAGTAATGGTTCTCACACCCTAAATTTAGTGAAAGCTATAATATATGGACGAAAGTATACATTAAATTTAATTTGATAGAAATCAAAAGATGAAGTCATTATGGATGGAATTGGTAAGAGAATGGATTTGCCGTTACTAGTGATTTAGTAAGACTGACATTAGATTTGACAATTTAAATGGTCAATCTAGAATATTTTATTCTTTAATTATACAGAAATGATAAATAAAAGATGCAAATTGCAAATATAGAATGAAAAACAAGACAAAACCAGGTTAGAATTAATAATGTGGGTTTTTTATGCATTTGTTTATTCTATAAAGTAATCTAGCAAAACAAAAAACTGGTATTAGAAAAATATCCTTATGAAACTGCACTTAATCTGAAATCGTCAACATACACTATTCCATATGGTCCTTCCATGAGCTGACCAAGATTATGTCCGGACTTTAAAAGAGTCTTTTATCCCTGAGTTTATTTCGCCATTTTCTTCTCAGGGGTAGTCAGATAGGAAATGTCGACTCCATCTAGAGTTCGTTATTTAAACTCAGATAGATATAGGTGTAATGTCAAACTCCTATTATGTACAGACGCCAGCACATCAAGCTACCCGAAACTGTCAAATTTTCCCAATCAACTTTGAACCTTATGCTTTAGAGATAAAGTTCAAAATCTATTAATGAAATTTGACAGATTGTAGTAGCTTGATGTGGTGGCGTCTGTACAAAAGCACACAAGACTTCAATGTCAGATCTATCTAGGATTAAAAAACAAACTATCTTTTTTTATAATTATGACTTGTGAAAAATTCCGATGTCCAATTTACAGAATAAACAACTTCATTTCAAATCGTTACATGTCTCAATAAATAGAACAAACATTCAATTTAAAATATTTCGTTTCATTAAGAACAAACCGAAAGTTCTCACACTTTACTCTGAATTAACACATAATTGAAAACCCAACTCATTTGGTTCACAAATATTATAACTAGCCAGCACTTCACAAAAACTCATACATTTATTAATTTAATCAACTCCACAAAGTCATGACTCGAATAAAAAAACAACAAAGTCGTCCTCACTTTGATATTTATTTTATTCGAACGCGGATTTTATGCGAAATACCACTGTTCCGTGCGAAATACCATGAATCACTGAAAAACATACAGAATTATTCGTTTCATAATTCAGCGTGCGAAATACCATGAATCACTGAAAAACATACAGAATTATTCGTTTCATAATTCAGTGGGAACTCTTCAAAGGGATGTCGAATGAAACAAACAAGTGAATCGTCTGTCATAGAGTTTCCGTACTTTATTTTTTACTTGTTTATTTTATTTTTCATCAATTTGCAGTCTGAGCTTACGTTTTATAATTTTTATTGCACTGTTTTTTGAAGAGTTGAATGCTGTGATGAAACCTGGAACGTGGTACGGGTAATATAATTTGATGCAATATAGTGTTTGAAAAATCGTGTATCAGCAAGCGCAGTGTGGGACGCTCCCACTGACCACTTATAAAAGGAGACTGGATGCGGAAAGTGGAGGACAGTGTGTTGTGGCACAGCCTGGAAGAGCCCTAGTCCGGCTGTGGACTGAAATAGGCTGAGTCGATTGATTTATAGTATTTGAAGAAAGCAAGAAATGGGTAGTACAGTAATTGTTGCATCTTGGTAGTACGAAACGAGACCGAAACTTGAATTATAGAAATAGTCGTATATTAAAAGGTAAACAAGAAGTTAACAGGCCAGCGATCGGTGAGATTGCTGAGTCTTTCAAGATGAAAAATGTATTTTTGTTAGCAAAGCATAATATAAAGCAACTAAATAATAGCGTCATACCTTTGAAGTAAAGTTTCCGGCGGATGACTCAAGATATAATTTTTCATAAATTAAATTGAATTTCTGCTCAAATTCTCTGCACAATACCTCAACAAAATATTCTACCATAATAAAAATATATATGACCTAATATCAGTCTTCATCTTCAAGCATGAAGCATCTTCTACCCACAATTACCGCCCAGATAGAACATAGTAAATTACTATTGGAATCACTTCTACGTCAACCATTTCCTTGATAATTTCGTCAGATAGATTTTAATACCGTGAATTTATTGTACAGATGAACAGTTCCGATGTTTTGTAAATAATGGAGAATAAACTATTACCCGACTTCACATTTATAGTGAACATAACAGTGTTTCTTTGATGTCACTTTTTCTTTGCAATAAATTCAACGAAACATAAAGAGAGCTCCACGCGTTATTAGACATGAAAATCGTTTTGGGACACACAGCCGGGAGAGTTTGGGATACACGACCAATTCTTATATAAATTATATTGCTGTATTGATAAGTTACTATAGCAGCACAAAAGGAAATATATTTCCTTTATTGAAATACTAGTTTTACGTAATGAAATTTACGTAAGTATGAATATCTCAAAAACACTTGAAGTAAATACTGAAGTATCAAAAATCGATGCTAACTAATTTAGGATCAACTTATACAAGTCTTTAAATGTTGTCATGTTGTTATAGAAAAAAAAAACAACGAAATACGTCATAAATTATAACAAAATACAGCACTAACATGAAAAGACAACAACTGTCATAATAATTCTAGTACAATAAAAGCGAACTAGAAACATAACAGTAAAAACAATACTCTACCAAGAAGTTAGACCATAAATTCAAGTCCAGTTAGACAAACATTTCGCTTAATAAAACACACAAAACATAAACTTCACACATACAACAATTTGTCATGAATTTCACGATGCGTTTGAAGTTGGTTTGTTCTCCCACGTGTCCATGAGTCTCTATGGCTTCACACGTCGCCTCTTCAAGTATAAATCTGCCTTTACAACTGCATAAATTTGTCGATGAAGAGATTTTCGTATCCGGTCCGACTTTATTTGCCCCGCATCCTGTTTGCTGTGTAACAACGATTTTCTAGGAAACTTCGGCATCGATAAATAAAAGAGAACTCTATTTCGCTCGTAAAAAGTCAATACTATCAATTGAAGTTTCACGATTCGAATGATCGATATTGGAGTTGGTTTCGACTGTATCGGATGCCTTTGAGGATTGATGCTCTGTGTTTGATGGGCTGAATTTGCATTTGAGTGTCTGTTCGAAATGAGTTTTGTGGTTAAGCAATTAAAAATGCTGGTATTGAGTATTAATGAGATCGTTTGTGGGATGCGTACAAGACTAGTAGCTCTTTTTTAGTATCAGTTTAATACGTACCTATGTGAGCATTTCATATGTTTTTGACTGAACGGAACCTTTGCATCATTATCTTAATAAAGGTACATTAAGAATATGCCTATATTCTATGATGCATTTAATGAATATTATTTTGCACAGGGATGAATGAAGTTATCTTAACTTAATTCCTACCACAGATTGCTCAGTCCGTCACTCTCTAAGTTACTTGTAGTGTAGTATTCTTAAATTTTCTTTGCATCAATTTAAACATCACATTTATCATCAAGTATCAACCAGATTTAATCAAAGCCAATATCTCCAATAAACCTCACACATCATACATCAAGACATCTTATTTTGACACATCATTCAAAGAAACTCCCGAGTTATTATCGCATAAAATCGAACTTTACTTGCAGTCGCTAATCGCATTAGTCTTGACAGTGATCGGTTCAACATGGAGGGCAGAACAGAGGTGGAAACTGATCCTATTATAGTTAGAAGAGATGGGAATGTGTGTGGAGAAGATGGATGAAGGTCAGTGAAGGTAGAAAAGGCTATAATAATTGCAGAGCCTATTGGTTTTGAGTAGAAGTAGAAATAAAAAATACATTGGAATCGTCAGACGTCTTTGAGTTGAAGTTGCCGGGTCTGAAAGTGAATTAAAAATATTGAAACAGACTGTAGTCTAATGCTCTGACTCGAGCGTTGAAAATCTAACTGTGTGCTTTTATTAAGCAATACGTTTAGGTATCTCGTAGTATTAGTGAAAACGGGCATGTGCTAATTATTATAATGTCCTATCCTGCTACGGTCCCATCCCATTTGACTTTAGTAGTTTGATTTTCTTTTTCATTTTCTTTGACCTTAAATTCAGCTACGTCATAGATACATTTTCTTAACAACCTTTTAAATAAAACATCAGCCTTACCGCCTCCAAATTTCCTCGCTCTTTCACCTTGACGTCATAGACATTTTTTGATTAACGATCCGTCTCGGGTCAGATCTCCATTGTGCCCCTTTGAAATTCCGACACTCATTTATCAAGCTTACTGTTCGTTCTGAAAATTAATGCGCTGGTACAATTTATAGACTCCTGATGTGGGACATGACTTTCATATTAATATTTTTGGATATATCAATCATCTTGGCGCAACATAACATTTTATAGAGCAAGTATTTGATTAAGATATTTTTTTTTTGAGGATGGGAAATCATCAAATGACTCCTCCCGCTCTGGGTGGAGCGGTAGGGAGTGTCAGACTCTTACTGACTAAAACCCACCCGTGTTCCTTCCTTAGCCCTTTATGTTCCGAGCCAGCGGTAACCCTTTCGGACAATCCCGCTGACCCGGCAGGCTTCGGCCCTTGCGGGCTCCTTCGTTTGATGCTGACATCTCTTTGAGGCGCGCGTGATTTGATTAAGACTTTGCAAACGATTTAATTACTTAGTTGTTTATCATGAGCAAGCATATTTAACCGATTTCAAAAAGAGAAGGTTCTTACCACATCTTTATCAATATATTGCGCAGTATCTGAATCTTTGATGACGTCAAGTGGTGTGCAAGTCCTCAGAACTTAACACAGTAAAATCCATTTCTAAAACAAAATCTTCGGGGGCTATAGAAAATGATGATAAAGATAGGGTTCTCCATCTACCAGATTTAACCCAAAAAAAAAGTAGCACGACATCCTTCTGTAATACATTGTCAATGTATGTCATTAACAATGTTACCAGCAACGATTAAGGGAATTGAGGTTATCACCTTTAATGTGGTTATTAAAGTATATTACGCTGATCTCCCTGTTATCACTCATGTACTAGACTCATGGCTTTTGACCTTAGTTCATTATTTATACACGTGGGTTAAAGTGACAGTTATGACCGTTTGTTTTGGAGGTGTTAACAAAATATGTTGTAGTTATTTATAATACGTAATTCTGCCTAATCCCCAGATATTTGGTTTTGATTAAGAGCCTGTTTCACTACCTCCCAAAAAGTTGTAGTTACAATAATATCTGACAGAAGTTTTAACACCTTTTCTGTCCCACTTTCTAAATAATGTTGTGAGTTATTATTCCTATGTAAAGGTAATGAAGGACCAGCAAGTGATCCTTAATGCAAACAAGCATCATCATCATCTGCCTAGCCTTTTCCTAACTATGTTTTTGCATTATATGTGTAGGTTTATTTAATATTCTAGTTTTAGACTTCACACATTCATATTTTTCTCTTCTTGTTTTCACACACTATTGTCTACATTTCTTTTTTACTTCTCCTTTCGCAGGTCTGCTGGAAGAAATTTCTTAAGAAATAAGCAGTACCTTTGTGCTCAAATTATAATCATGTCATATCTCTATGTATTTTACTGTGTGTACATAAATTATAAAAAAAATAAAATAAATATGTTGAGGTCAGCTTCCAGTCTAACCGGATGCAGTTGAATACCAGTATGCTCAATCCAAACCAATAGCTAAATTTTATATTTTTTCCTTATGAAAATCGCTTCTCCCCCAGCCTAGAGTCGATAACTTAAAGCCACCTTGAACAGTGTGCGGCGTCGAGTAAAATTTACACGAACACTGATTTTGACGTATCGCCTTATGGGGTGGTTTTCGTGAAAAATGATTTACCGGTGCCAGGGAGAACTCTGTTCTTGATTTTTGAAAGAGATTTAAATGCTTTAGCAATTACCACTGATATTAATTTCTTTAGTTCTATGAATATAACTATACATTTGTTTTTGGCTTTAAAATAATGCAGATCATATTTTATATTAAGAAACCCAACTCAGATTTATGAATCGTAGATTTCTAATAAAATATATTATATCATTTTTTTTTTTTAATATCATTGTCGATTTGTGGTATGTAATATGATGTGCAAGCTTGCAGTAATGGCTTGCAAGCAGTTTACGTAGTATAGCAAATATGTATTATGTTAAATCAGTGAATAAATAGATCGCACGGCATTCGGACGTTTCCTTATAAGTACTAGCTAACCCTCAGCCCAATCCTACATGGCGACCTTGCCAGGATTGGGCTGGCTTTTGCCATATGCCAGGATTTCAACCACGTATTGACATTATTTAAATACATATCTACATGGACAATTAACGTACCAACATCAAAATGTGTCGCTCAGATATTCAGAAGGACGAAGCATTCATCACTTAGAGTGCTTCCGGAGGATTAAACAACAGCGCGGAATATCACCTTTCAAACATAAGCGTCGTGATGTTCGTCATCTGCACAATATTGTCTATTGCAGGACTTTACGGACTATACGTTTTGTACAAAAAGTGTCATCAAAATTGGATTAGGAGCGAAGTATTGACACAAAACTTGAGACGGTCCTTTCGCCGCGTGACCACTAGATCCGGAGAGGAACCTACCTGCGTTTCCTGTACCTGCCGTAAATAAAACGAAAAATAAATAAATAATGAAGAAGTGAAGCAAGGAGATAAAATAATAGAAGAACGAAGAACAATTATTGAAGAAAAATAAAAATTACAGAAGAAAAAAAAAAGAAGAGAAGATTGAAGAAAGAAAATTTAATTGTTGGAGGAGTCAGGGTATTCCCGGCTCAGTTACCTGTGGTGTCCAGGGTATAGCCCGGCCCAAGCTGCCATTCCTGAGGATGAGCCAAGCAGTGACTTCAGAGGACAAGCCAAGCAGCCCTTCCAGAGGACAAGCCTAGCAGCCCATCGCCATCGAGTCGGACCAACTCGATGTAAGGTATGAGTGCAGTGCTCATGAAGTGTTAAATAGACTCTATAATTATTCATGGAAAGACTTAGTGAAATATATGAAAGTTTACTAGATTTATGTGTTACTATTAGAAAATTAGGCCCTAAACGGCGAGGCGTAAAAGTAGGACAGCGAAAGTTTCAGGAGGCTGAAAATTTGTATAATGAGTTTACTTTATTAATTGAATACGGACGTATACGTAAAAAGGAATTACATTTAGATCCATCAATACCTAACGAAATTGAGAAAATATATAGAAAAATCTTGGGTTATAAAGAGGTAACTGATATTTCAGAAAGTTCGTCCGACGAATTTTTAGATATAAGAGGAAAATAAGACAACATACAAAATGGAAAGTTTCAGTTTAAAAACGGCTAGTACTTTGATTCCAGTTATGGACGGAAAGGAAGAAACAGTAGAGAGAATAATCGAAGGTATAGAGATGTATGAAAGTTGTTTGAAAGAAGAAGATTGTAAGAAATTGCTAGTTTCATTTGTGTTAAAGACTCGTCTGTCAAAAATAGCGAAATTAAAACTGAAAAAATGTTACGAAACAGTTTCTGGTTTAGTAAAAGATATTCAAACTTATCTTTTGACAAAAAAATCTGCCAATTCAATAATGGCACAGATAAATAATATAAGTCAAAACAACTTGACTACAGGCGAATACGGAGAGAAACTAGGAGATTTGTTTACTTCCCTTACCATAGCGCAAGCAGACGGAAACCAGACAGCTGCCGAGATACTAAGTCCAATAAACGAAAGGTTAGTAGTTAAAAGATTTGCAGATGGTCTGAGAAATCATCGACTTAGCACCATTTTAGCAGCTAGAAATTACAGTCAACTGAAGGATGCTGTACGAGCAGCAGGTGATGAGGAGCTGTCACTTGCCGGAACTTCAGGTCAGAATGCCGTGTTATCTTACACACGAGGTAGAAACTCAAGGTACAGTCGGAGTCGCGGAAACTATCATCGTGGGTATACTCAATACCGTGGAAATCCTTCCTACTACCAAGGTAACAACGCAGCCCAGCATTACAGGGGTCAGGGGCCCGCACATCGAGGTTTTTACCGTGGCAGACATTACCAACAGCGTGGATACTCTAGGCTACCGAATAAAAGTTACTATAGAAGTAACAGGGGTCATTACAGAGGTGCCAAGCAGGACAACGTAAATGTTGTCACTGTGCCAAAAGAGGAAAAGGATAAAGAGGAAAATTTAGCTCAGTTTTTCGGAGCAACTAATTATGGTTTAGTATGTAAAAGTCTCGATTTTATCTATTTATACGCTGGCAAACAAAAACTAAAATTTTTAATCGATACGGGCGCATCTATTTCATTAATCAACAGTGAGTCGGTAACACGCGAAACAAAATTATATAGCGATCAAACAACCATAAAAGGTATCAGTGGAAAAGTACAGGCATATAACTTCGCGTATATATCTTTGAAATTAGAAACGGGTGTACAATTTCGTTACAAGTTCTATTTGTTCGATAATATTCCATGTGAATCAGATGGAATACTCGGTTTAGACTTCCTGAGAACTTATAATGCAAACATTGATTTACCGACAAACGTACTCAGCTTACAATTAAAAGACAAAGCGCCGCATTATCGCATCGAAATACAAAACCGTCAACCTATTCGTACGAACTCGGAAGATTATTTGCTTATTCCAGGTCGAAGTGAGTCTATCCACTATATCGACATAAACAAAAATGTTTACAAAGAATGCGTTTTACTCCCAAAGCAAATAAATGACGACTTATTCATAGCAGGTTGTATTTTTCAACCAAAACGAGGAAAAATTCCAGTAAAAATCTTAAACACAAATGAAAATTTAATCAAAATACCGAAATCAAAATTAATACACAACGATGATTTCGAGTATTTAGATAACTATAATATTTGCTTATTTAATAAATCAGAAACGGGACTGGAACGAGTAAAAAAATTACTATCGGAACTAAATTTAACACACTTAAACTCAAGCGATAGAAAAGAATTGGAAATAATTTGTGCAAAATACTCAGACATATTTTTCCTACAAGGAGACAAACTAGATACAGCAAATGTAGTAGAACAGTCAATAACAATAAAATCAAATACGATCCCAGTGTATACTAAGCCTTATCGTTTGCCACAATCATCGAAATCGGAAATTAATAAGCAAGTTAAAAAAATGTTACAGGACAACATAATAGAGCCCTCTAGCAGTGAGTGGAACAGTCCTATTCTTTTAGTACCCAAAAAATCAGATGGAGAAAAGAAATGGCGTTTAGTAGTGGATTACCGAAAAGTTAATGATTGTATTCAAGACGATAAATTTCCACTACCAAACATTACCGAAATCTTAGACTCTCTTTCAGGAAGTATTTGTTTCAGTCATTTAGACCTTCAGCAAGGATTTTATCAAGTGAATTTAAAACCAGAGAGTAGGGATATCACCAGTTTTTCGACTAGTGAAGGTCAATATCGTATGAAGCGCCTTCCTATGGGTCTCAAAATATCACCAAATGCGTTTTCTAGAGCCATGTCAATTGCCTTGTCGGGACTAACATTTGAGAAATGTTTCGTTTACTGTGACGATCTTATTGTATTCGGTAGGACAGTAGATATACATAATAAGAACCTTATGGATGTTTTCGATCGTTTAAGAAAAATGAACCTTAAGCTAAATCCAGCAAAGTGTGAATTTATGAAAACTCAACTACTCTATTTAGGTCACGAAGTTTCAGCTAATGGTGTATTACCAGATCCACAAAAAATAACTGTAGTTAAAAATTACCCAGTACCAAAAAATGCCGAAGAGGTTAGGCGATTCGTTGCATTTTGCAACTATTATAGAAAATTCATTCGATCGTTTGCAGAAGTTACAGTACCTTTAAATAAATTATGTAGAAAGAACGAAACTTTTGTATGGACAAGTGAGTGTCAAAAAAGTTATGACATTCTCAAAGAAAAGTTAATAAAACCACCAATTTTGCAATATCCCGATTTTTCAAAGGAAAACGAATTCATACTTCAAACGGACGCATCTAATATGGCAATAGGATCAGTCTTATGTAACAGCGATCTGAGACCAGTAGCTTACGCCAGTAGACCACTAAATAAAGCAGAGTTAAATTATCCTACGATACAAAAAGAACTTTTAGCAGTAGTGTGGAGTATAAAATATTTTAGACCATACTTATATGGAAGAAAATTTACTATTCTAACGGATCATAAACCACTCATCTATCTATTTGGGATGAAAGATCCATCAACACGACTATTAAAGTTTAGATTACTATTAGAAGAATACGATTACGATATTAAATACATAAAAGGTACAGAGAATAATGTTGCTGATGCATTGAGTAGGGTTACCATAAGTTCGAACGAATTAAAGTCTTTAAATGAAAAAATTGTAACTATGGTAATGACAAGGGCACAACGAGCGAGAATGAACTCGGAGTGCAAAGCAATACCTCAACCGAGTGGCAATGGTTCTCTTAATATAGCTGACAAACCGAGGTTAGGCCAACCAAGGATAGCAGAGATACTAAGAAAACCAAATGAAGCAGTAGAATTAAAATTTTAAAAAGGAAAAGATCTAAACAAGAAAAATATAGATTACGAAAACAAATGTTTTGCTTATGTTAAGAATGAATCTACTCTATTTATCAATCTCAATTATATGTCGCATTTCTCGCGAGCCGAATTTGCGGATTTATTGAGTGAAAATTGTAGAAAAATAAATATAAAAGAACTATGCATAGTAAAAGATAAAAACAATGTCGAATTCATAATAGAATTGATCAATGAAATAAAAAGTAGACCACAGTGGTCCGGACCACAAATAAATATACTAAGAGGAATAAAAAGAGTCCTAGAAAATGACGAAAAGACATACATACTACATGACTATCATTTGCTGCCAACAAGTGGGCATGCAGGCGTACGACGTATGATAAATAATATCAAAGGTAAGTACTTTTGGCCAGGCATGGAGAACGACGTACGACGCTACGTTTCTCAGTGTAAAAAATGCCAAACTAGTAAGTATTCTAGAAATATAGTAGAACCGATGGTCGTAACTACAACGGCGACAAGTGCTTTTCAAAAGGTATTTTTAGATTTAGTTGGTCCATTAGATAAGGATTCAGAAGGTAACGTTTATATTTTAACCTTACAATGTGAGCTCAGTAAGTACATCGAAGCGTATCCATTACAGAGGAAAGATACGGTAAGTGTAGCTAGATCATTTGTAAACAACTTTATACTTAGGTATGGTTTACCTAAAATCATCGCTACCGATCGAGGTACGGAATTCATGTCGGAAACAATGTCAGAGGTTTGTAAGTTGCTGCAAATTAATAAAATAAATTCGACATCATATCATCATCAGTCGATAGGTGCTTTAGAAAATACCCATAAGCATCTTGCAGCATTTTTACGTACTCAGTGTGACGGACATCCAGAAACATGGAGTCAATGGTTGAATTTTTGGTGCTTTTCGTACAACACTACCGTCCACACGGAAACAAAATACACACCGTATGAGTTAGTTTTCGGTAAATCATGCAACTTACCTAGTAATCTTACCAATGACGTAGTAGAACCGCTTTACAACCCAGACAACTATGTATTAGAACTCAAATATAGGTTACAGTTAGCTCATAAGGAAGTTAGGAATAATTTAATTTTAAGAAAAACTCAAAGGAAAATAGTGTATGATAGAAAATGTAATCCTATTTCGTATAAACCAGGTGATTTGATACTTATAAAAAATGAAACAGGTACAAAATTAGATAAGTTATATAAAGGACCTTATACTGTGTTAAGCGATAACGAACCTAATGTCGTTATAAATAAAGGCGATAAATTAGAGACAGTTCATAAAAATAGAACAAAGAGATATGTAACTTAAGTAGCTATATTTAATCGGTAAGTTAACATTTAAGTGATATCATGTAATGACAGTGACACTAAAATTAATAGTAATTTACATTGTTTAGAATTATATTAATCTTACTTAAATATTCGCGAATGTTTAATGTTTATTGAATGTTTAATGTTTATAGAATGTTTAATGTTTATTGAATGTTTAATGTTTATAGAATGTTTAATGTTTATTGAATGTTTAATGTTTATTAAATGTCAATGTGTTTAGAATAAGACTATAATAACCAACTACCTATTAAGCTAATGTTTGTTTTGCATTTTAAAAGGATCGTAACTATTTGCTCTAGGCAAATAAAATGTAAAAAAAAAAAAAACATTTAATGTTATTTTTTTTTTGTAACAACCCCTATGATGTGGTATGTAATATGATGTGCAAGCTTGCAGTAATGGCTTGCAAGCAGTTTACGTAGTATAGCAAATATGTATTATGTTAAATCAGTGAATAAATAGATCGCACGGCATTCGGACGTTTCCTTATAAGTACTAGCTAACCCTCAGCCCAATCCTACAGATTCATTCGTGCATTTTAAATTCATATCCTATATTCTTAGCTATAATTTATTTCAGCTTTACTTTATGTCAATTCATTTAGTCATTAGTAGGTGCATATTTATACATAATTCAACTGCATTCATTCTTGACTATTTTACCTATTGCTAACATACAATCACTGTATTCCTTATCATATCAAAAGTTACCTATAAATCAGTAACTTTTGAATCTCCCACAATTCCTACCCATACCTGCGACAATAATTTGCTTCCACAGTCTTGGCGTGTTTGCAAACCACACATCTAAACGTCCATCCGACTTCGAACTAAAGTCTATCAGAACGTGCGTCCATTCATTACCAGTCGACTCCCAAGGCACGAGAAACATTGAAGGCAGGTCAGGCCTGAATTAATCAACTCACGCTTGCTCGGTGTCACTTGACAACCGCCTGTCCAGACCAACAACTCGACCACAAAGTTGATAGGAACCCTATGGATGTTGAAATAAGAGTGGATTTAGATTGGGTTTTGAGCCAGGAGCTGGTTGTACTCAATGTGTACTGTCACGGAAATGTTGGGTAGCATGTTAGTAAACAATTGCATGAGACAGTTCCGCTTGATTGATATGGTGTACGTATAAGGAAATTATTTTACGATTTTAATGAAGTATCTGGATGAGTAAGCTGGGCTTTGTGCTTTTTTTTTAAACACAATACAGAAAAACCAAATACAATTTGTTTCTTTGAATACATGGGTAATAAGAGGAAAATGGCGAAGAACATAATATGGGACTACTTACCATACTTATGTGTTGCTAGAATTTGTCAGTTTTGATTCATTGTCATTTATGAAAATGAATACAAATTAATACCAGAACTAAATTAAGCTTTCAGTAAATTAATCATGATCAATTCCTATTAAACATACAACAAAAATCTAATAACCACCATTGCTATTAAAGTAATCAACCCACAATGACAACGCTAAAACTCACCCCCGAAGTGTTCGCATTACGGGCCCGTCTCAAAATAAACCAAACAGTATTAATCATACTTCTCCCTCCCCCCACTCCTAGTGCGTACACGATAATGATATATGCGATATTTGATGATAAACAATCAGGGTCATTTATTATCTGTCCGTTATTTGACAGGCGGTAGGCAGATGTCATTTGTCATTTTCCACGATCCGTGGGTCCCTTCGTTACGCCGCCGCCGCCTCCGACAGTGGTTAGCTACCAACAGATATAGTTGAACACCCTCAAGCGAAAATTCCATCTAAAACAACAGCGATAGAGTTCGATTTAGAGTGGAAAAAAAATAAATCTTGATTGTTTTCAGCATGAACGATTATGATAGATGAAAGAGTTAGCGCACACACAAAGCCGATGAAATTGTATCGACTGTTGAACTTTAGGCTCATGTGGATAAGGTTGGTTTTTATAAAAACAATCAACGAGTAGTCCCTGCCTCAGAGAAACGTGTTATTGAAGATGAAACAGTAATGGATGGGGATACGGAATGCGTGAACGCTGTCGGAGATGTATTGTTATCTGCCTTGTTTATCGCTATACGAAGATCGTTTCTTTAAATAATTACCTTTTAAAAAGTATATCCCGTCCGTGCTACTGGTAATATATTCATTATATCTGACAACTTACAAAGCGCCATTGAAATAAATAAAAATATTTTATAGCCAGACAGAGATCTCGATAGGATCGTTTCTTTAAGAAGACATATTTGAAATTTTGACTCAATCATTAACGTCTGAATCATTAAGGCTCGTTTTAATTTGTTGTCGAAAACATTCTGAAGTTTTATGGCTTGCTCCTCGACCCACGCTTGCGGTAAATATTCTCGCGTAAATACCAATTAAGATTTTAAATATGTATAGTGTTAAAGGTGGCATAAAATGTTTTGACAAGACTTGCGAGATTCAGTGGCCAATAACTCAGACAGTTTCGTAATGCGAAATGCTTGTTGAACATTTTTAAAGGGAAATGTATGTGAATAAATTTAGGGTCGTTCCCACGGGATGTCACGTCGTCTGCGGATGTGTCTAGTAAATCAAATGTTTAATTTCCACAGTGAAACAACGAGCATTGTGCGGTTCACCCCTTTTTAAAAGGATGTTCGCTCGTTCATGTGTTTAGTCTTTCCGTTTTATATATTGCAGCGAAAATTTTTATTACCCTTGCTTAACCAAAATTTATCGTCCAACTTTTTGAATTTGTAAGTAGATACTTTTTTGGTTTTTATTGGAAGTGATTTATTTTTAAAGATGTCTGCCTTCCTACTGGCTGGCTGTCTGCGTTTTATTGTTGTAATCTAATACGCATAATAATCGCATTATAAAAGTTCTAAACATTCTAATCTTAACAAAACTATAATAATTTATTTACAACGTCATCAAAGCAGACACCTAAATCAAATCAATTATTTGCATGACTAAAACATCTATTATGTGAAGCAGCCTCTTCCGTATCGCCAATTCTAGCCCTTAATTCCCAAAACGGGTGCGCTCTTTTAAAATATTCAATACAATGTACCGTGGATGCTGCTTCGCTGTCAAACGCATTACTTACTTCATTACTCTCACCTTGACGTGCCTGTTAATCTTTCATTGTGTTTGGATAAAAAGAAGCTTAAACGTGTTTTGTATTGAATTTTTTTAAAGCTTTCCTTTTAATGGTATTGTGTGAGTTGCGCGTTTGTATTGATGGGGAAGATGTTCCTTTTGTTACGCTTAGCTTGGTAATAAGTTAGTGGTAGATTATGAAATAGTTAATCGCTTTGAAATCTGATGAGAGATTGTAAGAAAGGGCTCGATAACGATACGAACAAAAAAATGGTTATAATACATAGTACGCCTATTGTTACCACTTCTACACATTTAAGAATAAAAAGAAAATATAAACCTAAGAAATGGAAGGTAAAACACATAAAAACAACAGTCTTGCTCATCCTTGTCCTCTAGCATCAGAAGTAGGTAATCTAGTTCCTTCCACAAATATAGCGAAGGGCTGTAAACGCGCAGGCAATTTTTCGAAAGCACCTGACAGTGTTGATCCATCGTACAGAGGCTGTATAAAAACGTCAGACAGTGCCGAGTGCCGACACTGACTATGATCAAGTATGTCTGTTTAATACTAGGGCTAGCCGAAGAATTTTGTTTAGTTTAAGGGCAGATCTAGAAAATGGTATAGGCTATAGAGCAAATCATTGATTAAAAGTAAGGAGTGTGTTATTGTATGGAAAGTTACATAAGATAATTCGTTCGTTATAATGTGTGGGTATAACATTCTTAATAACTGAAATTGAATTGAGTTTTTAATAGTTGAAAGTAATTAAAACCCATGTTTAAATACCTAATTATCGAACTGTAAACATAACCATAAATTAAAACTTTTAATTTACCCAAGTAATTTCGCAAAACGATAAATTATTCAACATTATTAACGTCATCTATAAAACAAAACTTTACAACTGAATAATAACACAATTTCTATATCCAAATGATAAACGCATCAAATAAATTATAATAAAATTTAAATAATGTCTGTTGATTCTTTAATAGGATGGAAACGTGTAATTAATTAACAGTGTCGCTAACAAATTTTGTCTCCAGCCGACAGTCGGACAAAAACGGGGCATAATTTATGTGTGTAGCAGCCCTGTTCCACCGCCCCCCCCGCGCCCCTCGCCGGCAGGTTGAAAGAGTCACGGCGCGTGATTGATGACGGGCCCTCCACGCCCACGCGCCCTAACAACTGCCTAGAACTGACAAACTATCGCATTGTTGGCCGCAGGAAATCATAAGGCGATTGGCTTCGAATTTATTGCCTTGTTGGAACCATGCGTTTAGTTACGACCGCTGAACGTGAGGGACGGCCAGATCATAATCTCGATTAACCCGATGATTACTCGTATTTAAAATAAACATTAATTAAATAAATGATGTATCGAACTTGGTCAACTTCGAAAGTTCTCAATTACATCGAGCAAGACTTAGTAGACATGATGATCAAATCTGGTCTAAGGCTTCTAAATTCTACACCGACACCCTAATAGAAAACAGTGCGATGACGAGCATGTTTTGTGTCAAATCATCGCATAATGAAAAATATGAATCAGTCGAGGGTCCCGACCGCATTAATCTCAGCTTGTCCACATGAAATTCGTTTCTAGACATTTAAATACAAAGGTCGATAGAGTGATAAATTATGAATGAAATAACAATTCAGATTTCAATAGCATCAGTTCGTGTTTGGAGTTGAACAACAAAAAGCGTTTGTGTGTACAACAATAGAACTATAAATATGGGTTTCTGTTGCGTTGTGCTTTAAGCTCGGTTCGCCTTCCGCTCGATACGGCTCAACGGCGTTTTTATCTTCATTGTTATCGAGCAATATATTAATTGTCATTGCTGTCTGAGGCGGTACAACCCTGAATGAAATTTCACCGAGAGCAATAATTTATGCATTTGAAGCGGAGTCAGGCACGCCGCCAGCCCGCGATAGACCGCTCCGCGTTATATCTCTAAATGCATCTGACACAGTTAATCCATATAAAGTTATTATTGCCTCGCCTTTCAACCGACTTAATTGGCCGCTACCGGCTAGTGTAAACTCATGTGTTAACGATAAAGTAACTGAATAAATTGTGGTTTTAAATACTGTTCACGTTCGTTGCTCACGAATGCGAATTGCACGCCCGCCTGTTTTTATTGCCCTCGTGTTTACCTAAACGATTTTTCCATCGCAACGCTCGTAAATATGGAATACAAAGGACGCACGTTCTTTATGCGATCTTGATAATATTGTTCTCGGTTCCTCGAGTTGAAATTTTAATTTGTCAGAAAATTTTAAGCCAACTTTAATCTTCTTACGTCGGGGTGCCGTCCGATGTCCCGAATTAGCTCGCCGAGGCGTGTAGGCCATAGATTAAGTCGGATCTCGCGGCGAGACCGTTGCCAACGTCTCAATAAGCCGCTCTACATTTTTACGGCCCCTATATCCGTTTCGCTGCGTAAATACACTTAATGACCGACATTTCGTGAACGCTTTTATTGTGAAGTTTTTATTATCGAGAAAATCATTTGTTTAGTCTACGTACGGTTATTGCGAGGCAGCTCAGTGCGTTTCGGGGTTTATTAGGGTTACTTTATTACCCTTTTATACTGCGTCTTTAATACAGAAAAATAGCCTGCTAGCTTTAAACCGTCTGAGCGGCCGGATGGTGATAATTAAATTTGATTTTGATCTGCGAATATGATTACATGTTCCGTTATTACATTGCAGTCTCAAAAGTCTTTTTTTATTCCCAAAAAGAGTTACGACTGAATCATGAATGTTGATCGCTGATTATTTCCTTAATGGTTCTCGATTAGAATTTTTTATCGGTGGCGTAGTTAGAACCATCTAACGAGCGATATCGCCGATCTAAATGCGTGAAACTAAATCTGTGTAATTTAAACCCATGGAATTTCCGTCCAATACACAAATTAATGTATTCGAGCAAAAAGTCAACACCGTAATCTTGCCGGCTATAAAGCAGTGTTAGAGCACTATAATAATTTAGAAACAGTCTATTAAGTGAATCTTTATGATAATGTTGGAACAGAAGTCGCGGCCGCGAACGGGCTGCCTGTTATTTTGATACATTATCATATTTAAACAATTCAGATGATAATAGACACGTCGGGTGAAACCCTTTGGTAATATAAATGGTTGTATTATTATTTATTTATGGGTTTCCTTCCTCTGGGCCGCGGGCGATGTGGCATATTTCATTGAGCGAAAAAATGCTTCGAGTCGTGAGTTTATACTGGCTGGGATCCGGTTTGAGTACCTGAAACGACTGACTATAAGCTTGTTGCCGCAATAATAAAGATTTATGCGACATTCGGCGGTAGCGTGTTTTGTTCTGTTACGAGCCGATTCGCTTTCTGAAAGATCAATAGCGCTCTTTATTGTATGCGGTGAATTATCGTCATCGACCGTTCTTTTAGCTTCGACTATAAATTCTTTGGCCGCATTCGATATCTTATTATCGCCTCTTACATCTTCACCGTCTTTACGATTGGCGTTTTGTTTCACTTCAATAGCATGTTTTACGATTGTTACTTCTTAATAGTTCGCGTCTTTTATCTGTTATTTGTTTTTGATTGCGAAACTGGTCGAGGTGATTTGGATAATCTTCGTCCTGAAAGTTATTGTGTGTCAATTATTTGCCTAATTGTTTTTCGATTGTGGTGTTTTTTTTTTGTAATTTTATTTAATCGTCTCGTCGGCATTCATTCAATAGTTTTCTTTTTTTTTTTTTTCTTTTTATTTATTTAGGGACATTTATGATCGCAATGCGTATGTCAGTCCCATCGTAACCTAAATACTCATTTCTCATATCTGGGCCATGAACCTAAACAGACTCGACAGTTTTCTTTTATTTATTGTCATTTCGCAAAAAGCAATCCTACTTTTTTTTAAATATTAACACAATCATCCTCAAACATCAACATAATTATCCTAATTCGAATCATAATATTTCTTAGAAAATTTACATCCACCTCCACACATTGAAACAAACAATTAGATTTGCATGCAACTCCCAACAATTACTCGCAATAAAAGTATCATCAGCGTTGTAAGCTTCTAGACTATCATTCTCATGTGGACTAGCGCGCACTGTAATTTTTTCAAGTAATCTCATTATTACGTACTACACCACGGTGATTAACCAGTTGATTTATGGCGTATGCAATTTGCATCGGACTCGATGCTATGGCTTTTTGCTCCGAAGCCGATGATTATCGTTCGTATCGTGTCGGTCTTAATGATAGTTATTTCATGACCCGCCAAGCTCGCTCGGGGACGTTTCATTAAAACCCTTTACTTACATTATTTCGACGAATGTGTCTGATTATGTTAATGCCTTCCTTTGGTCGGTATCTTGTAATGGATTGTTTGGTTTTGTGTACTTACACGTATGACGATTTATTTGTTGTGTGTAGGTAGTAGCTTTCTTGCTTCTTATTTTTTTCTTTACACTGTTCCTAGATCAACAAGTGTACCATTGGTAATGCATGGGAGCACGTGACAATAGCGTGTTTGTTCGAAAGATGTAATGTTAGACAGTGTACTAGACGTTAGTATCTATTACGTGCAGACATGACAGCCCGTTTCCTTGCTGACGTCCAACTTGCAATAGATATGTTGCACTTACGTTTTTGCTTTTTTTCATTTGAGACAGAGACGTGACACGGCATTTGTGGGTAAAATGCACATGTTCAATTGCTAAGACATGTCATAAAAGGGTATTAAGTGGTAACGAATTGATAAAATGAACACGTGATGATAAACTTCTTCCATTGTTTGTTATTGTTCCTTGTAACATGTTGCATAACAAACGCTACGGTAAGCGTGACAAAGGTTTCTACGTGTATTTACTAACTTCGAATAATTTTATCATCATCACTCAACTGATCAACTCTCATCCGGCTGCTACCAGCCACCCTGCGAAAATCGTCGCTCCACCTAGCCTGAGGGCGTTCTACCTTACGTTTGCCGATTCGCGGTCTCCACTGCCGCGGTTCACACGAGACATGTCTACCCCAACGATTATCGGTTCTACGGCTAATATGGCCAATTACCACTTCAGCTTACTTATTCTGTGAGCTATGTCGACAACTTTGGTTCTCTGCCGGATCACCTACTTAAAATAACATATGAACTTTAATGTATGTTGGCCATATTGTAGCTGTCATTACTTAAATATACACATGAGGCGGATGAGCAGCGGCATTACTACCTACTGCTATTATAATAATCTACCTATTTACTGTTCTCTGACGACTGAGAAGACTGAAGAAGACGACTGTCAGTTGCAGTGATCTGAAAGATCAACTTTGTAATCTTGACACGGAGGTCGCTAAATTGCACGTCAACGATAATCCCACATTTCTACCCAAGCAAGTCCAGCATTTCCATCAGTCCAGCTATCATCCCACAAACATAATTTTTCTCCCATTGACTTGCAACGTGTTACAGAACACGTGTTAGCCAAGAGCGTGACAACTTCGGTGCGTGCACATAGATAATATCGTACATAAAACAAAATGGCGCGACGCTATATTTATGAATCGGCCGGAGCTGCCTTCCACACAAAAGTTGTTTATTACAGGCTAGGGTTGCTAGTTTTTATTTATTTGGGCAGGGTTCTTTACGTCTTTGTGGGGTAAAGGGAAATTTATGAAGGTTACCAAATTTAATTATCATGTGGCCATCTACGATGTGGCCGTTTTGAGTAGTTTCTTATTTGATGGTTAATAAACCATCAAAGCAGAGGTCCTCCCTGCCTTTGCAACCCTGCTTTTGAGGCTACAGACTACAAATCCCATAAACTTTAAGTAGTGGCAGAGGCAACTGCAGCCACACGCGTCTACGGTTGCAGTTGCCTCTGTCGACGGCTGCAGTTACCTCTACAGTTGGCAACATGCCGCTCGTGTATATCAGCACTTACTTAAAGTTTATGGGATTTGCATTCTGTTTGCAGCACCAAGTGGGTACCTTCGTGATATAAATATTATTACGGTTTTTTGCGACATGCAATTCCAGCTCGATATCCCTAGCTATAAGTTTATTGGTACTTCACAACACAACGGACATCATAATTTACTTTATATTATTAGAGCAACCTTAATGGCGATATGAATTATATGGAAAAAAGTACCCCGTAGCGACCGCCCATTTAATCGCTATTATTTATATCGTTTACCTACCGATAAAATCGATTTAAATCAACTAAACGCAACATCGATATAAAATCTTCATCGCTTCTATAGGATGATTAATTGATATTTCTGTTAATTTGGTTCGTGATCTTTTAAAAATTTCAATGTGTTATCGTGACTAGTTGTAACGATTTTTATCGATTGATATTCGAGTTTTATCGATGTGGGATCGATCAATCATAAATAAATATTATTAATGGTAACTGTCATGTGTTAAGCTTTGTATCGCTCATCGTAAGTTTGTTGGGCGCATTAATTTCGGTTCGGACGTGATTTGTGTTTAATTTATTTATAAGACGTGTTCGGTTGTTGATTTATCAATGTATCCCACCTACGGAGTGTGGGTCGGTGTTCCTGCAGGGTGGGCAGAGATTTAAGTTACATATAGTCACATATTGCAATGTAAGTAATGGAACCTGACAAAGCCATGTTTTCCACAAAAGCTACACTTAAAATAGTTTAAGGGGAGACTGAAGAACACAAACGAAAAATAACCTGACGAATAAAAATCTAAAGATAGATAAATAGATGAAAACTAAAAAGGAGGCATAACAATATAATTATAACGGCGCAGCAAGTGGCGCCGCCTTGTTTTGTTATTAAATTACTGGAATCACCGAAATTGTCGGATGAAAGAGACATTGGTTGGTGACAGTCACTCTAGCAGAGCGTCGCGTCGATGCTTGTGTGACAGCTGTCTTCTGATGACAGGAAATGGTGTCTGAGAGCCGCTGTCGTACCAAGTCCACGATGAACTGCTATTCCTGCACAATCTTGATGATATTGAAGCTGCTGAACCACTAACACAATGACCATTTCTGGTAAAGGCTATCTGCGCCGTTTTATGCATATAAGCTCATAGAAAAAGCTTTAAACATCAGTCTTATAATAAATCATTCACCCATCAGTTAATTTTATTCATTTGAATGTCAGTAGCAGTAACCTCCAAAATCTTTCTCAATGCAACAAGACATAACAAGTGAACATTCTTTTCTCAATATCTGACGTCAGATTAATGAAGATAAAATATCATCATTCTGTTTACAGTCCGTCGAGGTAAGCTCCTGTGTAGTTTCTTAATCAAATGACAGTAATCATGATAAATCATTCTACACACAAATAATGCACAGTAGACAAACAAATTGATTCGTGAGAGTATCCCACTTAGAACATAATCACTTCATAATAATTACTGGTTAGAACCAGTAATTATTATAAAGTTCTGTACCTCATATGAAAAAAAGGAACCCTTTTTTTTTCAAATAGGAAATCTTCAAATGACTCCTCCCGCTCTGGGTGGAGCGGAAGGGAGTGTCAGACTCTTACTGACTAAAACCAACCCGTGTTCCTTCCTTAGCCCTTTATGTTCCGGGCCAGCGGCAACCCTTTCGGACAATCCCGCTGACCCGGCAGGCTTCGGCCCTGACTGGCCCCTTCGATTGATGCTGACATCGGGAAAACGGAACCCTTACACAATAATTTTTCGTCCGTCAGTGTGTCTGTCAAGACCTCTTTTCTTAAGAATGAGTAAAGGTATCAAGTTGAAATTAATATCAAATACTGAGGTTTGCAGTTTCTTAAAAAATTGAACTCCGGGCGCGAGTCCTACTTGCTCATGTTCGGTTTTGTTTCGTTGATCAGTTCAGTGCCAATTTTTGATAGATAAGTGTCTAGGAATATAAATATCTTCTTAACTGAGCTAAATATGCCGAAAAGTGAATTTTAAAACACCAATAAGAAAAATAAGGAAACCCTTTCAGTTAATAGGAACTGGATACTAGGCTGACACTCGATGTTTTTTGCAACAAAATAATGTAGTACCTATTACGAGATTTAAAACACGTTGAAGTACTATCATTTCATTACTAAGAGTAGGTACGTGATTTGTAATCATCTTGGTTAACACTTACAACAATAAAACAATATAAATATAAAACGGAGCAGACCCACGCTGAATTTAATCATGTGTGGGTGTCATCACTATGATAATCTTAATAGCAATATCTTAAATATATTATCCTCTATCTATTCAAATTAATACGAAAGTTTTCTAATCTCTCGTTTAATCTCATTAAGAGATAGTTATTGTTCAACCATGAACATACCACTATTTACACGCGCCAACAACAGCATCACAGCGTCAGCATTAAGAGCGACATACATACGGTCTACGCGCCGGCAACACCAGCACACCGTCAGCACTAAGAGGTGGCCTACTGAGATCTTCGCTTCATCGGCTCAATACACACACGACACACATGTAAATAGGTATCAATGTGTATTGACCACAAAAATTGTATATAATTAAGTCTATTATTGTAATAAAATTAGTCATCATTTCATCAAGCTGGAGTCGAGTGTGATTCATCTCCTATACCTCCTCTTACTGTGGCCAAGACACCTTTAGCCATCATCGGTCCTATGAGTCTGTGGGATCGGCAGTAAGAAAACCATTTCCTGTGTACATTGCACGACGTACACAAAACCCTCTTCCTACCCAAATTCCGTCTGTTACCGTAGGTCTCCTTGTGACAGACTTCCCTCTCACGTAACCAACGTAACTTGCGTTTGGTATGGTTTGTATGGTAGGCTAGGGCATTAGGGTACTTTTACTAGGGTGCTAGGTAGGTAATTACTATAGGGCTAGGATAACTAGGGTGCTAGGTAATTACTGTAGGGCTAGGTCGGCGTCAATTGGGCCTTAGGTACTGGTTCAGGCTCAATTGTCTCAACCGTAGTCACATCGTACGCACTTGGAATAACGGCCGTACTAAGCTGTAAGTCCAGTACCTCTACCATGAGTTGCTATCGAAAACACTCATTATTGTACTACAGTCGATAGCGAATAAACGCGCTGCGAGTAGTTTTCGACTAAACTCGTACCATGAGTCACATAGACGTTTACGTACTCGCTAGCGTTTACTCGATAGTATGTGTAGTTTTCGTTACGTTACGGAGTGACTTGCCTAACTTCACACCAAGCGGGGCTGTCTCTTTCTAACTATGCCAAAAAGACTGAGTAAGAAAGATATTGGGCAAAAAACAAGTATCCAATCCTTCAAATTAAAAATACAGCAGTAACCCTCCTAATTTAAAACGTCGTCGTAAAACAAGAGTCATTATGTAAAATGAGATTCTTGAATTTGTGTAGGTTATTTTGCTCGTTTCAATGTCAACACTTCATAGTTCGTGTTTGTTTACTTTACTTGTTTGGTGCGTCGGTTTGTTTGGAGGCTGAGCTTTAGTTGCAACTTCTTATTGGTTTTAATTTTTATTAGTGAAAAAACCGAACCAGTGCTACGCAATTTCAGTTACTCGTCGAGTATATGGAAAGTTATGTAATAGCGATTTTAATAATATTAATTTGGCAGTATACCTTTTATGATGAAAATATTTTGTTTCAAGTGGTTAGATGAAGTTGAGGAATGTGGTTTAAGTGCCTTTTTTGTGTGTTAACAGAAATGATGACCTTAGTAAGCCCACTGAAGGACCCTATATTCTTTAATAAAATTATTTTCACTTATGTTTCTAAGTGGATTATTTAATATACTCCTCATATCGGCTTGAAATTTTCCTTGTTCTCTTTTTTCATCTTCATATGCAGCCTTCGCTAACATATCCCACGCAAAATAATACCTTGACGACATTTTTTTAGCTAAGAATCGAAATAATTTATTACATAATAAAAGGATTTCACGCTGAACTTTGGTAGTGAAAAAGTTAACTACAGTCGATACAGTATTATTCGATGACATGTGTCAAATTTGTAACTCATGGTACCGATTTTCTACGGCAAAGCTACAAAACGTTAGTCGCTAGCGTCACAGCTAGCGTATAGATTTCGATAGGTGATTTACCGTTCGACTCATACTAGCGTTCTACAGTTTTATAAGTGACCGCCAGAGGCGCTGTACAATTCTCCATAGAAACTTGTTTACGCCCTCGCTAGCGAGTACGGTTACGTAAAGTTATGCCAACTCATGGTAAGGGTACAGGTGTGTACAGTTATTATCTTATCCTCTGGCGATGTGTCTACGTTAGATAATTATAAATGTTCAATCAAAGATTATAATATTTAGTTATTTATACAGATACTGTCTTCATCATCATCATCATTCATTTTATATTGTGAGAATAATTGTTTTTTTTCGAGGATTTCCTTGTATATTCAATATTTACCTTAAAGATAGTTTCTACTTTTTGATTAATTTAGTAGGTACTGATTTGTATTCGCTGCCATCACCTTTTTCCGCCTACACCGACCACATTAAATTTCATCATCAATAGAAAATCGTAATGATCAGCTCTAATGCTAATCATTTTGTATGTTACCCATATTTTTAAATGAGGAAGAAATTTAATTAAAATTTTGCATAGATTTATAGTAATGATAGCCTATTAATTTTAAAAATGACATAATCTAATACTATTAACATATTTCTTAAATTAACACTCTAAAGTTAATTTAGAATAAATCCTATCACATTAATTAAACATTTTTATTTAAATAAAATATGACAAACAAATTGCTTTATTTGCATTTCATTAAGAATAAATTAATTTTTAAGAGAAACGCCTCACTGATGTCAACAGAATTAATCTAGGGACTTGCAAGTGGCTCCTTGTTGACATAAAACAAATTTGAAAACGTTTTTGTCATTGAAAATATACCAATAATCTTATCGATAAAATCATGAAAGAGCCATCAATATAGAAGGAAGGACCAATGTGTGTAAGGAAGGACCAATAAAACTTGCTATCCCTATTATTTCAATATCAGAACAGAACAAATGTCAAGAATATCAAACCCTACGTTCAACCCTGCCGCCGGCGGCGAGACATTAATACAAGTTGAAATATGGCCCACTAAAGACTATATAACGTAAAATTTACAATTCATAAAACAGAATGATATATGCGGTGGAGGATGGTTGTACTGAAGTTTACAGCGGGCCTTAGTTAACACCGATTATTCCAGTATTGATAAACTTATTGCATTACAGAGAGTTCATTTTGCTTTCGTGATTTAAGGATTTGAAGATGTATGTGATAGTGTTGGTTTTGTTTGTGAAAGTGAAATTTTTTAAGTATGTATTTAAAATTCAGGCCAATGGTGATTCCAGAGTAAATATTTACAAAATGTAGGAACGTATATAGTTCCTTAAATACCCAAGGCTGAAGTAGAAGAAGTTTGGAACGATATTACATAAAGTGTGTCGTTAAAACATGGGTTTTAAAATCAGTTCACTATAATGGCCATTGAAATTAATAAACCATTTTGATGCTCATTTTGTGTTTTGTCTAGTGTAGAAAGCTTCAAACATTGCATCCAGGTAGGTAAAAGCCCTTGACCATCTAAAAAGATTAAGAAATGCCAACAAATAAATTAAAAGAAAACACAACATTTGTACAAGACACACGTACAAACAAAAACTGACATTTAATCAACGACGCAGACACATCAAGACTAATATACAAAGTAGACAGGCACGATCTTTTAATCTAGATTGAAACGGCGACATCTAATGAAATGCAGCGCCGTCTGAAATCAAGGAAAACTAACGACACGACATGCTGTACCGCGACAGACGACATTGGAAGCGTTCTTACACCTGCATCAGATGGGTTGAGTACCGAGTGCAAACAAGGACATGAAGAAGAAATGTTTCACATAATATTTTATTTAATACAGTATAGACAAGCTCCTCAAATTACAGACTTTTAAGTTGTGAATGATACTTGCACAATGCTTAATCTTGAAGACGGATGCTAACGCTGAAATTATCACACTTTGGCATTTTTCCGAATGGTATCGCATGAATGATCGATATTGTTAGGATTGAGGCCTAAAACCCGATAAAATAATTGCTTTTACCATCACTCAGAAAGAGATAGAGCCTTTTATTTCAAGCTGGAAAACACCAAAGGAAAATTTCCAAGTGGTATAGTTTTAAGTAGACCAAAGGAATATTATGATGCTTTCAACACTTGGTTAAAGTTAAAAAAAATCCACAAAAGATAGTTGCTCACACAGTAAAACAAGAAATTTGATTATCTATGTACATCAGCCCTTACTTACCTTATTGGCCTGGTTGTAACAGTTATAAGTTCAACCACATAATTATTTCAACGTAATTACCATTCCTTGTTTGGAACGTGGCGTGAAAATATGTGTATATGTATGTAATTATTTCTATGTGGCGTCGACGTGGGAACAAAAATAAAACTGTATCAACTAATTGGAGTAATTGCAAAGAACATTAGAAGAGATGAGAGACTACTAAATATTTAAACACCAGTTATGGATTATTAAGTGCTTCATCATCATCATCGTCTATTATTGACGTTGCCGTTACGTTAGAAGTAACTCCCAAATACAGAAACTACTAATGTGAGATCAATTTCGACAAGTAAGGGATAAAATTATTCCCTACTTGCTGGAGTGCCCTAAGTGCCCATTCACCTGCACTTTGGATGACCTGAAGATGCCACAGATGCCGCAATCAATGTGGCCACCTACTGGGCTCTAACTATATAATATCGAAAAAGAGTACCATCGGCACGAAAAGAAGAAGAGATATAACAAAGGATCTATTAATGCCTGATGTTTTTCTTCTCATTTTCAGGTACTGCTGTGTCTTACACAACCCTTTGACCCAGCACTAAAAATCTTACAGCTATTCATGTCTCCCATTCAATATCAGCCAATTTATAGTCCACTCAACGAATGACCCAAAAGGAGGTGTAGAGTGCGTGAGCTAGGTCCTAAGCGATTTCTTCAGAAAGTTGTTATGTAGTAGGTATATAGACAATTGTATTATCTTTCATTACGTAAAAGATATTTTTTTTCTACGACGCACCGTTTTAAAGATATTAGCGAAAAACTCAAAAGTGGGAACTTTTATCCCCCCCCCCCCCCCCCCCTCCGGCTCACCTCCTAGACGCAGGGACTTTTAGTATGTTTACTCTCTAAGCACCCTAAACAACTTTTTGAAGAAATAGTTTACGCTCTAGCTCACGCACTCTACAACTGCTTTGTTAAGTGGACTAAATGTCAAACACTCCAAAAGATAAACTAGACATCTAAAAACCAATCAAAAAGGAATATTTACACATTTGCTCAATAATGTCGGCACCGCTGCTATCTGTACCGCCGGGTGGTTGCGGGGTGCGGGTCGCGGTACGGGGGGCGGGGCTCGGAAGTAATAAATCAGGTGGTAACGTCGACGCGGCACGCCATCACTCATACTGCTGACAACCGTTCGGTCACGTCATACAACGGTACCTGGATAGGGTTGCTGAGTGTCATATTTTAATATTAGTAATTGGAATTTGTAGTGGTGGAAGCTTGAGATGTGTGAATGTTGTGTTAAGACTTAAGGCTTAAAGTTGGAGTTAAAATTTACTGAAAATCCGTTTGCTGTTTCTGTTGCGTCAAGTATACAAAAATAAGTACAGTCAATCTCACAGCAGTGGTAACTACATTATGACATTAACAGCGCTCGTATGTCGTAGCAGTAAGGGTTTCTCGTAGTGCAAGTGTTTTCGACAAATGTACGGTTGACTGAACCAAATCGTGTATTTATGTAGGTACCATGTATAAAGACTCAATACTCAATATCTTTATTGCTTAACCATAATGTGTACTTAGGTGGTAACTATATAATTTAGATCATTATGGACCCTGTAGGGCACAGCAAAAGGGTACGAGAGAGGAAGCCCTGTTTTAGGAGATATTTCATTATTATTTTTGTTATATTATTTATTTAATAATAATTGTCGTATCTTTAATATATTTTAAACATTCATATAAATTGCGTGATTATCATTAATTTTATTACCTACTTTTTCGTTTTATTTATGTTTATCGTTTAAATATTCATCTAAGGAGTAATAACATTTGTTTAACAGTATTTTTTTTAAGTTCTTTTTAGAAATATATTAAACTTTTCTTCTTTCTTTATTATGTCAGGTAGTTTGTTATATATTTTTATAGACATTACGTAGGGACTATTGTAGAATGCATTTTTAGCTCAGATGCAGATATGTTTCGATCGCGATCGATGCCTAAGTGTGTCCTGTGATTGGATGTCTTCGCGTTTTGTATACAACTATTGATACTTACGGACAAATTCACATATTTCTAGAATGTAAATATAGGGTCATATCATCAATTAAATATTTCGCTTACACGTTTCTAAATTCAGTTATTTGCTAAATACCCTAAACCCAGAAGCACAAGACAAGTTCCTGTGGCTAAGGTGCATTCTTAGCAAAAAAAAAAAAGTTTAAACAAATCGTAAGATAAGTAACACGCATAATTAAATCACAAGACCAGTTCAGAAAAATCCAAAGAGAAATTCAAATAAAACAACTTTAACACCTGCCAGCCCTAACGCTACTGTAACTAGTGTGAATCATGAACTCAAAAAAGGAGTGGACTCGCCTTTGATAGGACAGCCGACGACACGACATGTCTGTACATTCATGTTTAATTAGCTGGCTTGAAGAAATGATACATAAACATCAGGTACTAATTGGTGAGCTAGCCATGGGATGATGGTAATAGTGTACAGGGTATGAGTAGATATTCGTCAGAGACCACGCTTCGACAGAGATTTTACTGACAGTCGTACGCTTCCAGGTCAGCAGGAATTTTCATGCCAAAGGGAAAATACGGCAAGTAGCCGTGACTAAGCCATGAAAGCTTAATCTTATGGACTCTATACCCAAGACCAGAGTAAGCCTTTAACTCGAACTTCAAGGTTCGCAACAAAATTTTGGGCCCGCTCAATATATTTTACGAAGAGTAGTTCTAATCGGATTAGGTAAGGTGTAGAAAGAAAAGATTAGCCATTCATAAAAGTTGGTAGTGGAGCTGTCAGTCTTAGGTGTGCTGGGCGTCTGTAAAAGATTATGATCACTCATAGAGCTCTTCCTATGCACTCTAATCACTATATGGAGTGGCTAAGTTTCATAGACCCATACAATCAGATGTAAAGTCTCATGCACTTAACGCGCAGCACAGCCATGCCTTCTGCTGCATATTTTTTGCTTTCTGTTTCCATCGGCGCAATTTTGTAAAGTTTGGTCTCTGTTGTCTATCTACTCATGTGGTGTCCATGTCCAGATAACTTTCTGAATTGATACTGTACTAGGCGAAAGAATGTGCAGTACAAATTCTTGTTCAACTGCTGATCTTATTTCCTTACGTGGTAGATGATAGGAAGGCATTTACGAGATTTTTTTTTCGGAATTTTCTTGGTGAAATTCTTGAGGATGAGGAAATGTTTGAATTTATTGCAATCCTGTGTTGTATTGTTAAAGGTGCTTTTATGACGATGGAAAATATTTGAAATATCTGTCGCTTGACTTGCCTGATGTGTAAGTGCCTTCGCTTTTTAGGTTCATTATTTTTCACATCCTTGATCCAGACTGGCAAATCTGGCGTATTTGTCCTTACGTAGTTTAAGATTTTTTCCTAGACAAATAAATCCCGTATTGCAACTGCACTAGCTGCCAGTAAAACAGTAAGTTTATTATCCAGGTTTTTTGTATTCAGATCAATAATAGACCCTTCAAGTAAACACTCATGTAAAAACCGGTCAAGAGCGAGTCTGACTCGCGCACCGAGGGTTCCGTACTATCATGTTTTTAATTTTTCATCGACGAGGCCTATATTTGTCAGAGAATTTTAACACTGCACTGCGGTGTAGAATATTGGAGTTTTATGTCATCGCCATCTCTTGACCGATAGTGGAACTAATGTAACTTTTGTTAATGATTTCTGAAAAGGTGTGCTATTTAAAGACTTTGGTTTTATTTTTCCTGTAATCTTTACATAAACTTCTATCACATACATTAATTTCAGATTTTTCTCTTTGCAAACTTCGGAGATAAGGGAGGGAACGGTGTTTTTTTATATTATTCATCAAAAGTCGAAAACTATACGGCCTAAAAAAAAAGAAAAAATGTTTGAGAATATGCAAATTGCGCTCTTTCATATGATACCCCACATGCCCTAGTATCCCCACTTCGAATTTTTCAGACCCCTTTCAGTCCCTGTTGCAAAATATATAGGTACATAATATTTTTATTTCTTTTTTATTTGCAAAATAGTTGGGTAAACGTCATCTGTAACTATTCCAAATTTCAAGTTGATAGCATTAGTAGTTCTTGAGATATCCAGCTGTGACAGACAGATAGACTGAGTCTCACCATAAGGGTTCCGTTTTACCATTTTAGTACGGAACCCTAAAAACAAACATCAAAACGAAACAACAAACAAAAATATTATGAACGTCCTAAAATACAATAACCCTAATTTTTGTCACGCCGTCATTCCACGTCACGAGATCACGTGACGGCGTGACAGCGTGTCACGGCAACACGTCGCGTGACACGTTAAATTATTTATCCGTCCGCCGACCAACTAATTGGTCACATTAATAACTAGGGATGTACTCGTTTATTTTTGTGGCAGTAATGATCTTGTTTATTGGGCACCTACTTGGTGATACAGGTTGGTGTTTTTAGCAGGTGATGTTAATTTGACTATTTAATTGGGTACATAATATGTTGTTATATAAGATAGTGTTTTACCAGTTAATACTAATTGCTTTTTGTTTAATATCAACCATATTTAATTTGAAGTAAACTAAATCAAACCTCTTTCAAAAACTGGCTTTTTCCCCTACTGTCATGTGAAGAAAGATTGTTTTTATGAGAGAGTCATGACCAGGAAAAATAACGTAGTGACAAAGTTGCCATTGAATACCAATGAGGACAAGACAAGTGCTGTAATTAGCCATATTAAAATGTTTACCGCGATTAAATAAACACCGCAATACTTCAACTGATTCGCAGAATTAAAAGATTTTAAAATATAAATTTATATTTTTACACCAACTAAGATAATTATTTTGGTATGCATAAAACGAGTTGATACAAAAGTATAAATAAATATTAATTGAAGGCAATAAATTTAAATTATGATGTAGATTTTACACGTTTAGTAACTAACCTTGGCTTTTTGTTTCGAGGTCCTTAGTCATAATTATTTTGAGTGATAACTTTATATTGCCACAATAAAATTTTAATTATGAAAATAATGTTTGTGTTATAACCTCTATTTTAATTACAGGTGCGATGAACAATAAACATTTAAATAATTTATATTTATTACTTTTATTAGTCAACTGCCATTGTGAGGATGCAGAAGTTAAATTTAATGCGACTCCCACACTAATTCCTAATGTTTATTTAAATGTCGTGGTATGATGCAATTCTTAAAACAATATATTTAGGCTATACCATATCATAAAATATATTAATATTTTGTTATGATTCCATTCTTTTCAAGATTGAATAAATACATTTCAACTTTTAAAACTACATTAATTAGACATCTATCAATGGATATTATAGGATCCAAATTAAAAAATGGATGGACTTAATACAAAAAGACGGTACCTGAGATAGCATAAGTCATAATAATTCATGTATGTTTTTCAACTACTTGTCACAATAAATTAACTTTACCTGGCATTTTCCACCTAGAAAATGTATAGCGATTGACACTGACTACACAGCGAAATTGAGAAGATTCGTGAGTAATTTATCCATCAGGTATCGCAATAGTTAAATCAGTTATAGACTTATCCGAGTAGGTAATTATGATAATATATGAAACAATAATGACAAACAAACACGTTACATAAATAATACAATCTGTTATAATTAAGTCGGACAGATTTTTTCATCAGTCCACGACAATTATGAACAATCACGGTCAATAAATTAAAATAGCAATATACATTGAATTACAAAAAGTGTTCGTGTATTAATTAGTATGAAGACACGCTTATCTATTACTAATTATCACACGCAACTTGTTACAATTCGGGGAAACATTAATTTTTTTTTTAGAAAATGAAATTAATTTATCGGTGTTTGTTATTGTAAGTTTGAAATACTGCTGAAACTGACAGTTGATGTATTTTGATGATTGTTCTTGTAATTATCATGCCTGCTTGTGATGTGTAGAGAAAGCATTTTATGAATCGTCTGTCTGCTCACTTCTCTGTACTACGATTTTGTTCTTCAAAGTATTTTTAAAAGCAAGTTCATGTTGGTCTACTTTGTCAAGCTTTTCCAGTTTCTGACTACATAATCGAAACCCGTCACAGATTGAATTGACCGCTGCACTAATTGATTGCTCCGTACGGTAGCCATAAGTCACTAGCCTTCTCATCAATCATACTATATCTAGAAGTTGGAACAAAATCATCTAACACCATTAACACAATACTCCATACATTGGCTCCAACGTTGGCCCAACTAGGGCGTCGCACAGTGGTCCGGGTTTTCAAAAAGGCGGACATAGGATCGAAAATGCATATTTAACGTAACAAAAAATAGTTTCGTATAGGAAATTTAACGCTGATTAATACTTATTACTACAACTTTTCAAAAAAACAGCTCCTTCACGTCAAAAAAAAATATTGAAAATAAAAATGTATGGGAGAAAATCTATTTTATTTTTTTTCTCCGTTCAGTATCAAAGTGTAGCAAGCAAACCTTATATTCTGGTAAGTACCTATTGTTCTTAATACGACAACATATAAATTGCTTGCGTATCCCTGCGGCCTTGACGCCTACGATGCTTCAAAGTTTAAAATTTCAATTGGGATTTTTTAAAATTATTATCGAGGTTTTCAATTAAGCTGAATTCAAAATATAATTTTTTAATTATATAAGAATTAAAACATACGCATTCAAGCATTTGGCAAGTATTTGTTTATTTTATTTTAATAAAAAGTACTAATAAAAGTCTTCAACTTTAGTTATGTAATAAAGGACACGTGCTGATTCGTAGCCTATTTGTAACTGACTGAAACGACTCCTGTGGTAAAAGAATCATTTACCCCCACCACCGGAGATTTCGACGACGCTGATTGGCTGTTGAAGATGTGGTACTAATTTCGTCAGTCACTACTTGCGAGCGTGTGTTTGTTATTAATATCTGTGCATGAAACAATTAAAGGCACTTGTTTCTCAACCCTTGAGGAAGCAACATCAATTATCCGTGCTGTGTGAAAGTTTAGTGAGTTTCGTTATGGCTGCATTTGTTACAAACTTGGACATTTTTATGTTCCTCCGTGTTGAAGGAGACATGAAAAATTGGGCACGACTCTATGAAGCTATTATTCTACATATCCCAGTTGAAACATGTTCGGAAGATTTAGAAATAATCAAGACCTTTTTGAAGAACTACATGAGTAATATCAATCGCAGATGGGCAAGTGCTTCTAGAAATCAGAAGACTTTCATGAATAGACATGCTGCGTGGTTAGAATCAAATATTAGTTGGCCAATTTGCACTACTGTTAATTTATCCGAGATTTTTCAAGCCCAAGATGAAGTTATCGAAAACATATCGTCAGACAATACTTCAGTTGACATCGATACTACAGCAGCTGTGATTCCGTCGACATCAAGTACAGCAACTGTGGGCACATCTACCGAAGTTCAGATTAGGAAGCCTTTTGTTGACCTCAGCAACAAACAGAAGAAAAGACGTTCAGAGTCTCTTTTGGACTATTCGCCGGAAGAACTTACTTTTGCATTAGTCGAAAGACTTAGGATAGACAAGAAGAATGACTTAGCTTGTGTTATTGATCATATAACGAAGAACCCTGATAGTGTTACTATTGTTCAAGCCACATTGTTTAAGAAAAATAGGAAAAAATCTTTAGATGAAGATCATGCTCTTGGTCTTTATACATCATTGAACCTGTCAAAATGGAAATACTTGTGTTTAAGGAAAGCGCTGTTAGATTGTGAAGTTCCAGTGTTACCATCGTATCACAAACTCCTTGAAGCTAAAAAGAGATGCTATCCACATGATTTAGAAATTACCGAGAGAGGAGCCAGAGTGAAGCTTCAAGCCCTATTGGATCTGACAGTCCAGAAGATTCTTCAAATTACCGGTACCCAGATTGATTCGTCAACTGAAGGATTGAAGTTAATTAGTAAATGGGGTTTCGATGGAGCTTCTTCACAAAGCACCTACAAGCAAAGGAGTGAAGATGTAGACTTCAGTGATTCATCGGTTTTCATGTCAAGTCTTGTCCCTCTTAAATTAGTTTCTAATAATAGCACCATATGGGAAAACCCAACACCTTCGTCAACACATTATTGCAGGCCCATTAAGTTCGAGTTTTGTAAAGAGACAGCAGAATACATCAAGCAAGAAGAAGCTGCATTGAAGGAAGAAATAAAGAACATCAATTCTACAAAATGGGTCGGGCTAGAGATTAGTCACGAGCTTCATATGACAATGATCGACGGAAAAGTGGCCACTATTATAACGGATACTTCGTCTGCATCTGCCTGCAATATTTGCCTTGCTAAGCCGACTGAGATGAACAAACTGTCAGAAGTATTTTCAAGACCTGTTCGAGAAGATGTTTATAAATATGGACTTTCTACTCTTCATATGTGGATTCGTTGTATGGAGTGTATTCTACACATATCTTACAACATGGACTTTGAGATGTGGACTGCACGAGGTGCTAACAAGCAACTAAAAGCTGCGAAGAAACATTTTACACAAGAAGAATTCAAACAGCAAATGGGAATACTTGTGGATTTTGTGAAGCAAGGCTTTGGAACCACAAACGACGGAAACACAGCCAGAAGGTTTTTTAGAGATTATGAGAAATCTGCCGAAATAACCAATATTGACAAAGGCCTACTGAAGCATTTTACGGTTATTCTTCAAACGATTTCATCGGGATGTGCCATAGATATAGAAAAATTCAGGACTTATTGCAGAGAAACAGCTGAGATCTTTGTTCATCTATACCCATGGTTTTATATGCCCGCAAGTGTGCACAAGCTACTCATACACGGTGCAGACATTTGTCATCACTTTGGCCTCCTACCAATTGGCATTCTTTCCGAAGAAGCGGGAGAAGCAAGAAATAAAGAATTTCGAAGAGTTCGTGAATATCACACAAGAAAATTTAACAGGATGAAGACCAACGAGGACTTGCTCCATAATTTTTTAATTAGTTCAGACCCATATTTATCCCATATTCGACCAAAATACAGCAACTCAAAGCAATTCGATTTTTTTCCAGATGTTAAAGAGCTTTTGTTGTTGCCTGAGGTAGTAACAGAAGAAACTGAAAATATGGATCTACAGGAGTTGCAGCCTGAAGATGATCCATTAATGTAAACGTGACAGATTTAGTGATTTTGTTATTGTTAGAATTGAGTTTGTTAGTAGTAGTAGTAGTTGAGTTGTAGTCCTTTTCAGGACCACTTAAAATAGTCCTTTTCAGGACTTCAGAAAAAGCCCTTTTAAGGGCTACATCTATTTCTAATTGTTTCTTTTAAGATGAGTCACGTTAGTAGTAAAACCAACAATATCAACCATGATTTATCAATAGGAAATATCAACAGATGAAAGAATAACCAACAGATGATTATTAAAAAAAAAATAAGCAGAAATGCTTATTTTATCATAACATCACGCTTTATATTCCCCGAAGGGTTCGGCAAAGGTGTATACTACACTATAGTACACTGTCATTTCGCCAGTTATATTTAAGTCCCATGTAATAGGGGGCGAGCTTAATACACGGATGAGGCGCGCGGGGGGCTTGTTTTTATTAAAAATGATATTTTGGATTAATTTCAATTGAAAAACTCGTTAATAATATTAAGATAATTCAACATTAAAATTTTAAACTTTGAAGCATCGTAGGCGTCAAGGCCGCAGGGATACGCAAGCAATTTATATGTTGTCGTATTAAGAACAATAGGTACTTACCAGAATATAAGGTTTGCTTGCTACACTTTGATACTGAACGGAGAAAAAAAATAAAATAGATTTTCTCCCATACATTTTTATTTTCAATATTTTTTTTTGACGTGAAGGAGCTGTTTTTTTGAAAAGTTGTAGTAATAAGTATTAATCAGCGTTAAATTTCCTATACGAAACTATTTTTTGTTACGTTAAATATGCATTTTCGATCCTATGTCCGCCTTTTTGAAAACCCGGACCACTGTGCGTCGCCATGACAGTTGACAAGCGTGACACTTATGACAGATTGCGGCCGAGCGCAGATTATGTCACGTCACAAATGAGATGATAAAAAGTTAATCCGTATCGTGTGTGGAGGGCTCATTGTGTTGTGAGTGCTAATTAACTGATTACAAAGGTGTGGTTTAGGACGTCTACACGGTATCCGGTCGGTCGGATGTTGACGTAATGTTTTTATTTTAATTGGTGTTGCATTTTAAATGCGAATGTAATTTTTAATTGCATTCTGAGAATGATTGAATTGTGAGAATGTAAGGTTTTCAATTGACCTAAATTATGATATTATCAAATTAAATAAAACCTTTACAACATTTGCGAAGTTACTTCATTATATATCTAATATTTAATCTGGGAAAATTATCTGTGTAAAAAAAATTGAACAGCATTTGTATGAAACTATCTCCCAGATAACTTAACCATGGATAGTCAAAAAGACCATGAGTGTTTTGAACTAGATCAGTCTCCAAATGTCATCACATAAAACCCTTATCATTTCACCATCGACGACAGAATCCTGCAAAAAATCTAAAAATCTTCAAAGCAGCGTTACACAAGACTACAAAAGGTCAAAGCATAAAAAGCGTCCTAAAAAGCGATAATAATCCACCGTTTCCAGTTTCACGGATTACACTGTCATTCGAGTACGAAAAAAAAATGAGAAAAAATCCTTTTCGAAGCCGCCGCATCGCGGTAGGCGCACTCATGCGTCATGATTCTGACAGGCGGTTTGACGTGAGTCTCCAGCTCGCTTGACAAGCCGCGCTAACGCTCTGCCGGATTATATAGCTTGATGGATTAATTTGTGTACAATCTGTATTCACTTTGGTGCTCAGATCGTAATCAAAATATAATGAGGTAACCTTATAGTTTTAATGTTCGAACGTGGGAGGTTAGCTTTCTTTATGAGTGTTAAGGAGTATTATTTCTGTTTGTGAATGCAATTGATAGATTATAAAATGTTCTTTATTTTGATCCAGCTGGAGCAGCAGGGAAAAATATCTCTACCATTCAAAGAAGTTGCTTTGCCGTGTTTACTGTTTAGACCTCACAATATTTTTCTCCTCTTTTGCAAGCCCGTGAAAAATACGATTATCAAAAAATCACAATAGGCATGAAAAGTCAAAAACTTTTTTGTCCACCAAGACATAATTATTAACTTAGTATATCGCTGTTAAGTAGGGACATTACTTCTAACATATTACACACCGCAATTGACAAGCTGATAAGCTATAAAATACCGTACATTAAAGGTTCCTAACTTATTCCGGTTGTCATTACCTACAGAATTAGCCGTGTCAGGCATATTTTAATATAATTGCGTGCTTCTAAGTAATGAGCAATTTTGCCTAATATCCTCTTATAGGATTGCGTATGTTACTAAACTGACAGTGAATTCCTATCATGTTACCTACAGACTGTATTGAGCCATTTCCTTCCATTAGCTTATCGGTAAGTGTATCTATGTACATCAATAATAAAATGGTAATGTTTTTAATTATTATCTTCGACATCAATCGAAATTCTACCTGGATTTTTAGGAATTCATTCGAGTCTTGGTTGTGTATCATGATCATTGGACTTGCATGCTTGAACACACATTGTAGGAATCGATGTCTTGAAATAGAAAACAAGCCTCATCAGGTGCATTATCATCATTTTAGCCGAAAGAAATTTATTGCTGGACATAGACAGGCCTCCCCCAAGCATCGTAACGTCGACCGACCAGTCTTAGGTTGAGCACTAATAAAAGATCTAGCACTAAAACGTTCTAAAAAAATGTACAGTAGATGGCTTGATTTAATAGATGCAGCTATTGTCTTCTCCGCTTAGAGTCTTAGATTGGATAACTAACATAGAATAGATATTGTGACGTACCTAGTTGTGCAGTAAACAGAGCGATGATCATTAACAATGTCATAAAAACGCAACATTTTATCTTTTTTTTTTCTTGTTACCTTACACTGTGCTACAAACTCGCCATCTCTTTCAAGGCCAGCTTCCATCTTCAGGCATCCATTGTGTGGAGATGCCCAGCGGTCATCGTAGATGCGGCTGATGATTCGCTCAATCCTAATCCAAAGATTATCATGACTTCCTAAATTCTACTCCATCAAACGTGACATAAGCTTATCACGGTTTATCAATGCCATTAACCCATCAGTATAATCAACTTCAATTACAACACGATCCGATCAATTCCGCGCAGCACTAACATAAATACTGGCGAATGTCGTAATTGATTAATTTGGAGTCGACGGCTTATGAAATTCACGAATTAATGCTCAAAGCGTTCACATTAGCAGCCAGCTTGATTACCCCCGATTTATAGCTGTGTTACAACACTATTTTAATGACTG
Organism: Luperina nickerlii; assembly: GCA_963855955.1. NCBI lineage: Eukaryota > Metazoa > Arthropoda > Insecta > Lepidoptera > Noctuidae > Luperina > Luperina nickerlii. The sequence continues at coordinate 22,878,759 of OY979668.1, forward strand.
CGAAAGAAATTACAGCCAATTAATTATAGGATTGTAATTATTTTTTTTATCTGATAATTAAAGGTATTGATCGGTTAATTATTTTTGTGTTTCAATTTACGCTGAAGTTACGGAAGGTGGTAATGGTAGATTAAGATCGTGTTGGCATAGTAAGTCAAATTCAAATGGTGTAACATTTTTTATTTATCGCTGAATGGGCCTTCTCTTGACTTCGATCATCAATTAGGTATGTCTACTACCTGATGTAAAATAGGTTAACTTGTCTGAATGTGTCCAAAAGCATAATAATACATAACATAATATTGTACATGCTTTAGTTAATAATTTAGGACAGTCATTAAACAGAAGCAAATTATTACTATCGTAAAGAAAACATCTATTCTCATTTACTAAAAATATAACACAAACAAAACATGTCCCACATTTCAGACACAAACATTAGTCTAAAACTTAGCATCTATTTGTATTCGTTATTACATGTCATTAGCATACAAAATTGCTATCGCCATTAACAATCCACAAAACATAGTGTAACGGTCCTTTTGCCCACGCAAAACATCACAATAATTCATGTCTAACAAAATGCTCAGTTAACCGCCACAATAAGGCTTTTGTGCCTACAATGAGAACAAAACTTCCCAATTTTGCATCAACCGTTTAATTTTTGAACTCCAATTTTATGCTTGTCAGTTCATAATGATGGAGACTGATTGTTATTACTTGTCTGGCCTGAATGCACGCGTAATATAAGCAGGTAATGGTTTAATTTATGAAATGTTTGAAAGATTTCAATGATTTTTTATTTATTTTTTGCGTAAAGTTAGAGTTCACCGGAATGCGAATTTCAATATAGGGGTACCTTCTCAACAGTTAAGGTGATTATGCAACTAATTAATACACTTTATGATATCTTATATAAAATATTTCCTGTTGATCTCAGTCTTTGCTTCATTTCACGTTAAAACATTTTGGCTGGTTTGGTGATTGCAAACTCAAACTCAAAATATTTTACACCATTGTATTGTCAAAGTGTACCATACATATTTCTATTGTCAAAGCGTCGGACAGCCAGAGAGTTTATTATATTTACTAGCAACACCTCGCGTTTTCACCCGCATAAGTCTCGACCCCATAGGAATATCGGGATAAAAACTATTCTATATCCTTTTCTGGGACTCAAACTATCTCTATACCAAATTTCATCTAAATCGATTCAGCGGTTTAAGCGTGAAGAGGTAACAGACAGACACACAGACACACTTTCGCATTTATAATAATAGTATGGATTTAATTAAATAATACCTATGTATTTACATTATTAAGTCTTACACTAAAGTGATAGGTATATAATAATGGGATTAACCTGAACTAGGATAACTGTATCTCAGGTATCATACGTGCAAATTAGCTTATTACATTAACCCGTCACGCACCGCGCGTATCCTATGTAGGTAATACGATACAATAGAAAATCAATTGTGTCTCATTAGCGGAGCTTAAGAGGTCACTATTCCTAAGATTGATAATATACATGAATAGTGAGTACATAAATAGTTAGTAGTTGAAGTTAGCTGTTAATGCCCATTTCAAATAGTAGGTTTCTACGACCAAGAATGGGCAAGAAACTCCATGGTCACTCTGCTTGCATGAAACTGTGGACCGATGGATTTATGCAAGGCTTTGCATAAATTCATTGGTCGTTAGATGCCTAGGTATTTTCACTTTAATCGACCGCGATCATCAATCCGTCTCTTAACCTTAGCTATTCAAGAATACAAGAATGTTCTCGAAAAACACTCCAGGAGTGCCGACAGAAGTAAAAACTTGAAAAAGCATAGTAATTTTATAAATATGTTTGAAGGTAATTCTTTCCAAAGAAAATGTACCGCGCATTGATGGCCAAAACTTAAAATAGAGGTGTCGGTTACGGTAACAGTCTCAAAAAATTCCAACGCGCCAAAAGAAGTTTTCGTTTCAAAAATATCCGTTGTTACGTCAATCCTGTCGTAACAATGGATGATTTTCTATCAAAACTAGAAGCACCATTTTCAATTGTATTTTTCTCTCTCTTTGTTTATAATAAACAATTTACTTCAAAGAAACATTCACACCGGTCCACTCAACTACCAATATTCTCAATCGATTGTTACCGTGACTATCGAACAAATTGGTCGACACTCCGAGACGGGCGGCGGTGCCTTTATCGATGTCTAACTAGTGTAAATCGATTCTGATGCATCGATACCGAGACGAATCGAATAGAACGCACTGTTGCTCGCTGTGGTATTGAGACTTATTTTTTAAACTTTGTCATTATGCATTGTATTTTTCGTTAGGTGTACAGGGTCAAATTAAATTATCTAGCGAAACTCTGCAGACTTGATAGATATCTATAAGTATCTAAAAACTAGGAAATAAAAACAAAAAAAATGGTGTTTTCAGGGTTTCGTACCCAAAGGGTAAAAACGGGACCCTATTACTAAGACTTCACTGTCCGTCTGTATGTCTGTCGGTCGGTCACCAGGCTATATCTCATGAACCGTGATAGCTAGTCAGTTTAAATTTTCACAGATGATGTATTTCTGTTGCCGTTATAATAACAAATACTAAAAACCGAATAAAATTAATATTTAATTGAGGCTTCCATATAACAAACGTGTTTTTTCAGCGTTTTTGCCTTGTGGTACGGAACCCTTCGTGCGCGAGTCCGACTCGCACTTGGCCAGTTTTTATTTATTTTTGTGTCACAACGACCGCTGGATTTTTTGTTACTAAAAGAATGAGTTGCGGAAATTTGTTTTATTTAGTTTTGTCGTGTTTAGACTCGTCACGTCTGCGAAGTTTATACAATAAAAAGCTGATTTTTAAACTAATATGTCAAGTGACTACAATAAATGCGATCAGTGACCCCACAAAAAAAATCGTATATAGATATTGATACCTATCACGTCCGCGGGGTTTCGGTAGATAATTTAATTTGAACCCATATACTGTACTCTGATTAACAAAAAAATAACCTCCTGTAGCACTACAATAAAATTCTAGATTCTATTTTTTATTGTTTAATATTTTTTTTTCATAATTTATGGACATACCGGCATCAAACTCATTAGGTATAACAACTCGACCTCACAAGCTGTAGCACTTTAAAAACATTTTAATAATACAACTTTGTTTGTTGTTATTCTATACAAAATAAATGAGAAAAAAAATATATATTTACACATACCCAGTAGCTTTCAAAATATCCAGACTGTATCCTAAAATAATAAATGTTGTAGACTAACCAATGTAAACATTTGTTTTTGGCACTATCCTATGTAAACATTCTGGAACACGAAAGACGAAACCTTAAAATATGTAAACAAATATAGACCGAATGTGTGAAAAACAAAATGACTGAATAAAAAATATAAACATCCGAATTGAGAACCTCCTCATTCTTTGAAGTCGGTTAAAAAAATTTTTTAATTCGTATTTGTAATGCACCTTCACTTTAAAAATCTGCGGATTTGACAATCTATATCCAAAATCACTGTAGACTTTCTTTCATATCAAATAAAGACTTGCATTCCTTATTTAATGTCGATCATACAACTATTTTAACAAAAAAAAAAAAAAAAACTATCACAACTTACATACCAAAAGCCACAAATTCAAAAGTAATTTATTAAAATTAGGCTAAGAATCAGCACTTTTTGAACGAGAAAATACAGAAAAGAAGAATTGGCGCAAAAAACTCTCAACAGTGACTTACTTAACTGGAGGTGAAGAAAGTACTAAACTTAAATAAACATATATATGGACTAAAGTAAGTTCCTACATATAAAACAAGTGAGTTAGTAATGAGGTGTAAAGTATCTGTGCACAGGTGTAAACGGCTCATGTACCACTAGTCTATAAGAAAGCGGTATCGATACATAATGGATGAAGCCGGACTGCGTCGGAATCCAGCCTGTGGTTTTTAGATAAATCTATTTTTTGATTCACCTCGCGTAGTCGCGTTTGGAGAGAACACAAAGAATTTTCTGGTGTCATTTTAGAAGGTGCCATTGTGCAAAAAACACATCGTGATGTCCAAATCAAATTTTTATTAGAAAACCTCTTATATACCACTCTCCGTGAAAGTTGTTGTCGAAAACTGGTTAAAATAAAATTAAATGGGTACTGATTATCAACAATATCCAGTTTTATTTCAACAACATCGTTTTCCATACAATTAAGAAGGTAATTTACTGCTAGTCTACACTACAGACAGTTTTATATGTCCGCTCACACTTTATTGCACTATAGAGCTTAACATTCCATCATAATTTTACCTTAGCACACCTATTATTATACCATCTGAATAATTGAATTAATTTCACTAAAACGTTTCATACATTGTAATGATTGCCGGTCAGACAGAACCAATACCCGTCCACCTTTAGAATTTTATTTTATGTGTCTCTATCTATACCCAAACATTCCCGCAAACTATCAATTTACAATATTGTCGTATGCATACATATGACCATATAAAATTTTACGACAGCGATTCGAAAGTACCAAGCTAGGCGTTGATGTTTAAAAATTCATAAGCGTGGGCACTGAAAGGATCTAAATTGTCTTATTAACATTTTAATATGCGCTAAAATAGCGTTCATTGAGTAGTTAATTTATTCATGTCATTAATTCTAATGAGATAATCAGTAGTCGTGTCGACTGGATGGCCAACTGACCCCTGTTTGTTAAAAGATGAGCATCTATGAGTAGGTGTTGACAGGGTGCAGTAAAAAGGTGGTTTAAACTGCTGAGTGTAACGAGTTTTGACTTATGAGAACCGGTAGCTCTAAGAGTAGAGTTGTCAATGTTTTAACTATTGGAGGTGTAACGTCATCCGGTCTTCAATGTGGTGTTTTTTTCATAAAAAGCCTCATAAATAAACCTAACAAAGCTGGAGTCATTGCTGACGCTCTAGACGGACCACCCGCTAGTAACTAAATTACCAATACATTAAGAAATAATTCATTAAATAATACCATAATAATTATATAGAAGTCAACAATATTTTTCTTAGAGATTTTCAATATTTTACAAATACGGAATACGTTTTTGAATACAATTGACACTATTCTAGCATTAATCTTCCAATGGACATTTAAGAATTCCACCAAAGTTGAAATACATTTTTAGTTATTCAAAGTTAAATACGGCTACCGTCTGGCGTTGTGAAGAGAAGCCAAGAGTGGCTCCCTGGCTATTATGGATGAAAGCAAAATGTAAAGAATCAATATTTGCTTGTCATCCGACACTGGGTTTCTGGAGGCAAATAAAGGTTTTTTTTTGGTTCTGGTGGTCCTTGCAAGAAGAGATATGATTTTACAAATTAATGGTTTGTGCAGTTCTTGGGTTAAAAAATAAATATCCAGTAGCCAAGGTCTTGAACACTGTGTTTAAAAATTTAATTCTTTTTTATTAAATAGGACAAAAAACAAGTTGAAAGAAGTACTGTTATAAATAAGACTAAGAAAAATACTGTTTGAAATCAAGCATTCAATCTCAAATGTCTCGTATATCCGGCATATAAAGGAGTTTTGACGTTAATATGTGGGTCGTATCATCCCGTTTCCTCCAGTTTTAATTTTTACAAGATCATTTGTAACACAGGAAACCGTAATCTCTACTAACGCGAACCCCGGTTCCCTATCAAGATTTATTATTTTTTATACTATACCAAATGAATCGGCACATAAATTACAACATCATAAACGTTCAGTAAAATATATTGCACTATTTTGAATGTGAAAACAGTTTTATTTCTCAATTCCGTCTTTTCATTCCTTTCTGTTTCTCTGTCGTAAATTTTACGGCCGACACTGTACATGCGTTCACATAAATCCGCGGCTGATTTCCGATCGAGAAAATTAAAACGCATTCAGCCAAAGACAAGAAATGTGCGAATTAACATTAAATGCGCGTGAAATGACAGGCGAAACATAAAAATTTCTCCTCTTAAAATGCGGCTTTTGAGACCATTCTCACCTTGAGCAGGTTCACTTTATTGAGCGACTCGATTAAAGTGTAGCGAATCGGACTGTTAAACTACTGACGGGATTGACGATAGCAATGACTTTATGTAATATTTTCTATCCTTTCAACAATGAACTTTATGGTTCTAAAAATAAAATTCAAATTACTGAAGTACACCACGCTATGTAAGGTCTTTTCAAATTTGTGGCTGTCGTGCCGCTTGGGTGAGCATTTTGTACGTTGATTGGCATTTTGCCGCGTGAAAAGCAACACCTTTGCGGCCATGACATGTCGTCTGATTGATTGTATAATTAATTTTGTTTTAAATTCAAAACGCCAAGCAATACGTGTCAGCTGTGTGAGCTGTCAATTAATTTGACAGTTCTTGATGAAGGTAACCCATAACGAGGTGTTTTGTAAGCTCCGCTTTTTTGTGGTTAGTCATTAAAACTAGTTGTCTTGCTTTTAAAGGATAAGTTGACAGGTATAAAGTGCGAATGTTTATTTTTATGTTTTTTGTTTATGCCTAATTTGTTATGTAACGAAATAATAAAATGTTCAAAGATTTGTGTGCCGCTAATAAATCTTTTGATAAAACATTTTTCCGTTAGTCGAATGACGCAACATTGCTCGGTATAACATTTTTAGTTACGATATTTTATTTGGAAACTTCTGTTTTTTGGGCTTCTTATTCGGAAGTTAACGTTTCTGAGCAAAGTACAATCAACTTTGCGGAAATTCTTTTTGCACTTTTCATTACAAAAAAAAACAAACTCACATACTACAGACAGATATATTTTCAAGCCTTTTTTTGCCTCTTTTTACCAACTTGTAATACGAACCTAAAAACAGCAATATCCACATCCAAACTGCGTCTCACTTCCACAAATATTCCTCCGCTAAAGAAACAAAGGCTGCATGATGAATGGTTCTGGCCCGCCATACATCATCCCGGCCGCGATTGCCACTAATGATGAATAATTAGCACCGTTTGTCTCACCACACTCCCTTTGTGTAGCCACAATGGTTCGTCTGACGTCTACCAGTTATTGTGTTACAGTGACATTCATATCTTATCTCTGTTGCACTGGTTTCGGAGGAATTTCATCTAGGACGTTACATATATCACTAATAATATCATCATATACTTTATCACTTCTTTCTTGATCATTAAGTCCTTTATTATCATCATCTGCTTCTTAAAGTGTCTCACGAGGTGGTTAATGTGTTAAATCAGGTGGATTAGCAACATCAAAAAGACCAGGGATAACGTCACTCAGTGAAATCTGGTTTCGCTCTCGTAGGCTATCGCTTAGCAAGTTGTCGCTACTTAGCCTTAAGTTCAGCGGTAATTTATTGCTTGCGGTTTCAAGACAAGTACATAAATCTTGCGAGTTCGATTTTACTGCAAAAAGAAATAGAGTGGTAACATAGTTGGTTTTAAAATAATGTCCGAGTGGTTGGTTTAAAGTATATAAATAAATATTAGTCAATAAATAAATATTAGTCAGTTTTACTTTATACTCCTTATTGGTGTAAACCAGTAGTTAAAAGTGCATCTATGTGTTTTACCTTTGGTCAACCCATGAACGCTAAAACTCTTATTTAATCTCTATTTGCTAACCCTAACCCACAAACGTAGACCTAACATTTCATTTCCCGTCAAATCGTCAACAATATCCATCCATCTCTGGTTACATTTCAAACGAATCGTAAATATACTTTATAATCCATTCAAAGCCAATGGAGTTGAAACGTCGGCAGCAAACAAGAAGCGGTTTCACAATCAATCGTCGACAATGAACGGTGTTCACCTCAGTAGCGCATAAAAGTGCTATTCATTACCATCCATCAACTATGATGAACGGGCTCTGAATGCCTTGCGGACTTTTGGTGTAAGTTATGAGCAATTCACTTAGCTGCAAATAATTAGTCGCTCTTAGAGGAATATTTTATAAGTGGTTTACTTTTCTGCCATGCCATCTTTCAGGCTATGTACAGACGCCAGCACATCAAGCTACTACAATCTGTCAAATTTCTTTAATACATTTTCAACCTTATCGCTAAAGCGTAAGGTTCAAAGTTGATTGAGATAATTTGACAGTTTCGGGTAGCTTTATGTGCTGGCATCTGTACATCAAATTTGATGCGTTTGCATGCTGTGTCTATCGCTTAATATTGTGTACTTGTCTTGTATGTTTGCTTGTGTTAATTTGGTTGATCAGTGTAACGATTGTAATTATACCAATAAATAAATAAATGCTGTGTTCTGATTTCAAAGTGCTGGTGAACTATAAGATTTTTTTTAGACTATGTCTGAAGAGATGTCAGTCCATCGGCTAGTAAATTAGCACTATTTAGCATTTTGCAAGTATACATAGTTGGCAATTGAGGGGCCCGTGGCTAAATACAGCCGCACAGGTCGTTCAATCAGGTTAAGATATGCTTGCCGCGGTTGGTCTGTGGATGGGTGACCATCTTTATATACCGTGACCCCTCCGTGCCTCGGAAAGCACGTTAAGCCGTTGGTCCCGGCTGCCATTCGTGGATCTTTGACAGTCGTTACGGTCAGAAGCCCGAAAGTTTGACAACCAGTCTTACCAAGGGGTATCGTATTATCCAGTAACTGGGTTGTGGAGGTGAGATAGGTAGTTGCTCCATGTAAAATACTGGTATTAAGCTGCATCCGGTTAGACTGGAAGCCGACCCCAACATAATTGGGAAAAGGCTAGGCAGATGATGCAGATGATGACATAGTTGGCAATTACCACTTCCTACCAGATCAGTAGCGTTCAATCTGTTTTCAGTCTAAAACATAAAAAATATGTTACCAAAATCTGTGAGAATAAGAAGGCTCAATGAATCTGACGAAGCTATTTATTAATCGACTTCAAAAAGGAGGAGGTTCTCAATTCGAGTGTATGTTTTTTTTTGTATGTTAGTTACGCGATATCTCTGGCAATTGTAAATAAAATTGATTTCAAAAATTACTTTTTAATGGATAGGGTATGCCTCAGGGGTGATCCCATATAAATTTTATTAACTTTGCTTGGGTAGTTTTTGAGTTAGCTTCAATAATACGTATTTTTGCCACTTAGTTTATGTTGATGATGTTATAACGACTTCCTCTTACTGATATTTACTCAGCAAGTAGTGTTATACGAACTTTTGTGGGGTAAGTACAACTTAAAAGTGAAAAATAAAAACTTTTTTACAAAAAAAAACAACCGACTTCCAAAAAAGACACTATAAAATGAAAAATAACTTTAATTTCGGATGTCGGTGTCGTTGGGTTCGCATTTTCCTTGTTTGCCACCGATTTCCGAAATTAATGTAATTTTTCACTTTGTAGTGTCTTTTTGGAATTAAGTTATTTTTATTTTTTTGTAAAAAAAAATTGTATAAGTATTCATTGATAAATAGGTAAGGTGTCTGTCAAAACATAATTAGTATTGTTAGAATACTATTATCATCTGTTTACACAGTATGATTAGGAATACCGAGATTTATTTTCTCACTATCACTTTAATCTTTGTGATTAATTAGTGACATTTTATAATCGGTATCTCTATTAAAATGATTAACCCTTAGAGATATTTCGATCAATTTACGTCGATCGCAACTCGCAACATCTTGTCGCGCGCGCCAGTTCACCTCTCATTTTTCCACTCCCTTCAATCTAGCCTCAGCTTGTTTATCTACACAATACCTCCGACAATTTGTCTTCGCCGTTTCTAAATATCCCTCATTGTCTTTGAGTAATTTTGTTAATAAATTCTACCAGTCAAAACCCTCAAGCGTTTCTTGAGCAATTTTCTTTTGTTTATCGAATACTCCCAGACAGAGTGATTTATGTACGGCCGTTCTTTTTATATCAACATCTAGACTTTGACGTGTATTAATTAATAAATCCCCTGAATTATTGCGTTGTTTATAGCAAATAAATATTATGTGTATAGAGAATTGGAGTTTTATTACCTTTATATCTGGAAGTTTTTGCTGCTGAGAATCATTCGTCTTACTTTAATGTAGATTTTAATCTGACAGATGATTGGATCGATTGCGCTTTTGGGTCCTTTTAGTTGTTTTTCAATTAAATCAGTTATTAGGACATATACTAGATGCATAATGGTTTTTTTTAATGATTTCGTTGAGTATTTAAAACTAATTTTGCACGCGTCCTTAAGCCTATTATATTGTCTACATTTCTGTACATTCAGTATTAAGGAGACCTCTTTACACATTCTCTTGTATCACTTCAGCATTACGATAATTATTAGGTACCTAAAGTAAATTGCTTCTTGAACGGGAAGAGTACCTATGAAATTCGTTGACACTCTTTTTTATTAAACATATCTTCTTCTAGCTTCTCTATTTAACATTCTAGGTGTCATTCATTTAAAAGTTATATGTAACGAAACGTTTATTCAACTCGGCATCGTTAATGCAACAGACTTATTTACAACACAAAATTTATACTACAGGTTTTAAATTATCCATTTATAATATTTTTAATATTCTATTGACGTAATCCCCGGGGATTCTTGACATGGTCAAAGATTAAGACGAGCTTTAAAAGTCACCTATCATATTAAATTTATTAATTTATAATATGAGAACGGTCACGCTAAGTAGGAACTAATAAACTTAGCATAAATTATGTAAACTAATATTAATAACAATAAAATCTACACATATTTGGAAATATGTATTTATTAAAATGTAGAAACGATTCTTTGATGTCAATCTGTTTGTAGCATAATACTTCAGAATCAGAATCAGAAACTAAGCAGTCAGTTTATTTTCTAAAACATAACGTTTGAATATTGTGTAAAGATTTATAGATAAGCTTCATTGACCGTTAATGGGTTGTTCTTTTGATGGGCTGACTTTTAAATGTAAATCGATCTTGTTCAGATATTAATAGCGTTACAACTTATTTATTTGAAAGTATACTGAGCATAAATCGAAAGTATTAGGTACTAAATTATAATAAAGTTTAACTAATATAAAACCACTCAAGTTCCAGTCTCCAGTAAACCGGATTCATAATAGCAAGACCATTCATTACAAGCCACATTCTAAGCTATTACAAGAACGTCCAAAATTAATTTCATGGAAAGACGCCCAGGTCTTTCATTACAGATAAATAAAAAACTGGCCATAAAATATTATAAGTGATTGCTCCACTCAATGACACAGCATACTCACAAACAACTTATAATCAACACGATGACTATAGAAATCTTCTTACACCGAAGTAATGAGACTACCGATTATGATTAACACCGAATAGGGGCCCATAATGAATAAGTAGATGATATTCAAGATCTGGCCCAAGACCGGCGCCGCAGTAAATGTTGATGGACCAAATTAATATAAATATCCAAGCGAGCAAAAATATACTGTAACTCAAAGTAATAAAGATTTAGAAGAAGGTATCGATAACTTTGTTGGAGTGTAAGCGAAGCCGACAGCCGTCAATCAGACGGTAAAAACCGGTAGCCGTCGAGTCAGACATTACGGGCTAACAAATGGCGTGGAGTGGTTATTACGTCGGTATATTATTTCCGTAATGCGACGTGATTTAGACATAGTGATTGATTTTGTACGGCTAGTTTTTGATTACTTCCGTTGTTAGCGACAGTTATCTTTGAATTAGATGTGCATGATAGTTACAGTAAGGTCAAGATATGAATATATTTTAGTCTAATATTATAATATTCGCATACCACGACATGACCACGTAATAGAAACATGATTACTATAAAACAATTGTAATGTTAATCTCAATATAACATGCAAATAACAGCTTGCAAAATCCAAAATCAACCATGCTAATAACTTCAAGCCAGGTGAAAATAAAGAAAAAGATGAAGGCCAGGTTAAAAATGATGACACAACAGAAACAGAAGCTGACACCACTCTCCACACGCTGGTAGAACATTTTTATCCCGACGCAACTGGCGACTTGACAGCACGAGGATTATACAACGCACCGCAAGAACAAAAAGTTCCCAAATAAATAACTGTAGAGGGCAAACAAAAAACATCTTGAAGATAGAATAACAATAACACAGATAGGCTTTGATATTATGAAAATAATACAAAAGGATCAAGATGAAATTTGAATGGCGTAAGCGTTGCATACATGCTTATACTTAGCTTCTTGTTAGACACGTAATGGACGAAGGAAAGAGATTATATCTTCTAGCTTTTTATCTTTATAGGTAAGTTAATATATGGATAAACAATAAAGATATTGAAATGAATAACGCACTGATAAAATTAGTTAACAATCTGTACTGAATATAGTTTACTAGCCCTGCCAACGGCGTCGGCACAGTTGAACTTTGATTGTAATCGGAGACTCAATTGAGAAAAGATTCCAATTGACATTTACTGATAGAGAAACCATCAATTAGAACTGATTCTGATTACAATCGACGTCTGATGGCTGGTCTACAACTGAGCGGTCTCGGCTCCAAAACATTTAATATCCTTATTGTGATCAAACCTATTTTTTCTATATATCTTAAATTATCAACACGTATTACATCACAAATCAATTAGTTTCAATAAATTGTTCACTGAACAATAAGTGATTAATGTACACTGACATAGAAGGTCGGAACTTAGCCGCTCCGTGATTTATAACAATTTGTTTTTATTTAATAATACTCGTTGGTTCAATGTCGAAATTTACATTTTTATTATTGATTGCAATGTTTATTTATGTGCCATATAAGAATGGCGCAAAAAATCTGACAGGAGTGTTTGTGTTAAATAATATATGATTTTGATCTGAAGGATAATGGAATGCATTAAATGCCATATTTGGCGTCCGGACAAAGTAGTTTCAATCAAATTGCTGAATGTTCTTTGAAGTTTAAAAAATATATCACAAAAACATACTTAATCATTGGAAACTTTCACATCACTGTCAATAACACGAAATACAAATTAAACTATTACAAAATCACCACCAAAAACATTTTCTACCATACACCATTTTTGATCCTCATTGGCAAAATTATTGTGGTTGGATCTTAAATAATTATGATTTTGATCTGAAGGGTAATGAAATGCAATATATGCCATACTTGGCGATTAGACAAATTAATTTCAATTTGATTGCGAAATGTTCTTTGTGTTTAGTAAATAAATGAAAAAAACACCCTTAATCATAGGAAGGTTTAACATCGTAACATGAAATACAAATTGGACTATTACAAAATCGTCACCAAAAACCATTTCTATCATATCACCATATTTTTATATCGTCATTGGCTAGATATCTGATTTCTACCACACGACTTTACCTATAGCCCTTGAACAAGAAATGAAAAGGGCTAGACAGACATAATGAAATAATGGACGGCCACTGAATAGAGCGTATAAATCTACGTCGAGAATTTGACGTATCACGTCTTTAGGATCAACTTGTATGAATGAATTAGCACACTGGAGTCCCAATCTCATAATTGGAATACATTAAGCTGTCAGTATCATAATTTAGGGTTTGTTCATTTATCAATGGTGTTTTTCATTGCGATGTTCAAGCTAAAGAAATGTTGCATTTGCTGGAAGTACCAACTTTTCACTTACGTTTATAACCTCTTCTTCTTCTTGTCTCACGATATTCTCTATTTCTTCGTGTGCTTTCTAATTATAATTTTATATAAAGAAATTTAGAATGATTGAGTCTTGGTTAGCTTTATAATACGAACTGAAACTTCATTTTCCTGCAGCCACGGCGTCTTTAATAAATATTTAGCATAACAGTCTATAACGTTCCCACTGCTGGGAGACAGGCCTCCTCTCTGTGAGAGGAAGTGGGCCGTAATCCACCACGCAGGCCCAGTGCAGGTTGGTAGATGTCTCAGGAACACACGGATTTCTGGTTCCGGCATGTTTTACATGTCGGTTTCCTCACGATGTTTTCCTTCAACATTTTGAGAGCAGCGGTGATGAAATAAAGTACACAATGTAATGCGCCTGGCTGGGTTCGAACCCACGACCCGTAACTCGACGACTCGTAAGTGGGGGCTGCTACCACTGGGCCAGCACTGTTCCTAAAACCCAATAAATGTTTAGTAAACTTAAATCAGTACTTCAGCAGCTACCAACATGTCTCCTATGAAACCTTAACCCTAGACTACCTCGAACAGATAATAAAAAAATCCGTCATATCCCAAAAACGACAAACATCCATACTAAGGATCTCGTCTCAAGCCTATCAGGTATCAATTGAATTCTAGTCTGTTCAGATAGTCAATTGATATCTGACAAACGTCCATCTGGGTTCAGATGTAAATTCCGAAAATGCTTATCTCCATCTGAAACGAAACCTTAAAGCGCTACCTGAATGTTTAAAGTCGTTTGCGTCATTTTAGATTCGCTCAAACATAGTAAGGATACCTACATATTTATAACAACGGTATAATTGTCTGTCTGTTTGAAATACACCTTGATGACGTTAGATTATTTTAGATGGATTGGGCTAGGGTAGGGTTACTTAATTATGATTTAAGTTATAATTTATGAAAACCATAAAAGCTAATTTTATCAAAAGCTTTTGTTTTATGTTTAAGAGAGTTATTATATGAAACTGCCTGTGCACTGTGCTATTGGGATAAACGTTTGCAGACAAAATACGAAAATATAATTAAAGATTATATCATCGATTATATTTTGTAAAACCGCGATGTCCTCATTTTTAATTTAGATAAAGTTGGTATTAAAATTATTTACATAAATAATGCATTTTTTATTAATTTATTCTTATTTATTTAAATATGTTAATTAAATTCATTAATAAATTTTATAATACGGTTTTGAAACAACCGCTAATAAAGTATTATTACGTCTTTCTACTGTGTAAACCATAAAATTAATTCGGTTTTCATGCATTTTTTAATAAAAAAATGCCCGAAAAATCAAAAAAGTATTCCGATACCGGGAATCGAACCCGAGCCTCCTGGGTGAGAGCCAGGTATCCTAGCCACTAGACCATATCGGATGATGAGATGAGAGTCAAAAATACTGCTCTAAATCTTCGTCTATGGATATTTTTAGGTACTCTGTGGCAGCTAATTATAAATTGTTGGTTTTTTACTATTCTTTAATTGTACAGTGGGAATAGTCTCAACGTTCGTTATTTGACAAGATTTAATAAATAAATAAGTTAACTATTGAGCCTCAAAAGTTTTTAGGTAAACATACAAGTTTATCCTGTGCATAATAATGTCTGGAAATCAAATAAAAAGCAGGTGATTTCAATACATAAATAAATGTTTATTTTTTCTTATCGTATTTTAGAAATTATGTCTATCTCAAACGCCTTAATGAGCTCAGACAAATCGGAATTTCAAAATCGGAGCCCAACAAAAACCGAAATAGAATTTATTTGAATAAAATCGACATTCGGAATTCAAACCCGAACCGCCATTCCACTTTGTTAATACGCGACTTATTATATGGTAAACAGTGCCATTAGCATGTCTCGCTGCACTGCATACCTGTCGCCGAAGCCTGTCGATCAACGTCACTCAATCGCGTCGCTGCCGACTTCAGCCGACGACGCCCGACATGTGCCGACATCCCACGATCTACTATCCCGATGTTATCCCTTTGGAGCTTTGTCTGTCCTTAAACGGCAGCTGCATTGAATAGCTTTTGTTGATGAGAGACAATAACTTCGTTTTTTCTCAAAGAAACCCGATGTAAAAGGTATTAATTATCATAAATGTAAGGGTTTGTGATGTAAATAATTTTAAAGGTAATATTAGATGCGGACGTGCTTTGGTCAAATAATGAAACTTGTTTTTAATAATAGACGATTATATTTTTCCAGGGGTGGAATAATTTGAGGCACTGTGATGTGGTGTACAATTTCCTAGTACAAATAGTGGTTATATTATTAGATGTTACAAAGGATACAGTAGCTAAGTTATTAGGATACTATAAGTAATTAAGTTTGTAACTTATAATTAAGGGCATGTACGTAATTGACTTAATCAAAGTGGATACAATGTTTCAACGCTATCATAATTATCATGAATTCATGTTTGTAAATTTGTAGTAATTATTGTAGGTAATTATTACAGAAAAAATAGTGGATTCGCACGAAAACCTTCAATATGTTGAATTGGGTATTATGACCGTTAAATTAATCTTTGTTACAAAACAGATGAGCAGAATCATGCAGTCAGAAAAAAACAGAAATCGAATGTAATTATTTTTTATAGTATCCAATTTAAATAGTTTAACGCCTTTATTGTGTTATACCGGTTATGGATCACCAGGTCAAGGATTAATAAAAAGGATGTACATACCTACGTCATTATAATTTCATTGTTCCACAGATTCTGACGTAGCGCATTTATTCACTTTCAGAGGTTGTTGTTACTCGTACAAACATTCATAATATTTAAGTAAGTGTCCGTTTTTTTTTTGTATTTATTTGTATACTTAGTAAGTTAGTTAGTCATTTAATTTATTAGTATCTAGTGTAAATAGTTAGTTACATTTTCTCTAAATAAATAAAGATTTTAAGTTTTAAGGTGAAAGAAAAAAAAGCTAACAGGTAATATTTTCTTTTTGTTTCTTGAGTGTTATTTTTCACAAACATACATCACTTTTTGTTCTTACAATTTTACTCGCTAAACTTTCTAGTTTGATGGCGAGAAGTAATTTTTTAATTTTCTATCTTGTTATTTTTTTTTAATCTAGTAAAAAAGTAACCTTAAAACTACAAACTATGTCAACATTAATGAAGCAATATTATCCTCTACTTATTTTAATGTAGTTAATATCCAATTCAATTTTTGAAGCACGTTAAGCCTCGGCTGGTTCTGCGCCAGATCTCTCTCCGGTCGTGTCGGATTGCCTTCCCATCGGACTATGAGAGTGAGGGAAGAGGGAGTGCACCTGTGTCTCCGCGCACACTTGTGCACTATAATGTCTCCCGCGCCGAAGGCTAGTCCCCGTTGAGATTGGCCGCCGTGGCCGAAATACGGTCTGGAGGACTTTAATCCAATTCGAAAGTCGATTAATTTTTTTTTAATAACATCACACCTCTATGTCCCCGAGGGACAAGGCAGAGGTGTATCATTAGTACACCCACAGTTAGGCTCAAATCACACCGAGATGGCAGCGAGCAGAAACTCTTGAGTCGCCGGAGTGCACGCGGCGCCGTGGGCGGCTGCGCGAGCTTTTAAGTTTCTCAAGCGATACTATGTATGTATTATAGTAATACAGATAACGTTTAAAATTTTATGACACTGAAACTGCTCGCCGCTTCGCTACCATCTCGGTGTGATTTGAGCCTTATACGCCAGTTATGTTTATCAACCCGGCTGGCACAAAACCTAAAACCAGGCGGCAATTAAAAAAATCCTGATGGAAAACGGAAAAACATTTTGCTCGACATGGGAATCGAACCCAGCGGGGTGATTGCGTAACACATTATGTATTAGTAGCTATAGCTTTCAGTTTGACAGTTGAACAACATTCATTGCGTTGCTTACGTTGTTGAGCAAACAAATTTTTCCAACATATGAAGCAATGAATTAGTAATATCTTTAAAAATGATTCAGATTTTTATTGATAATGTATTCAGTACTAGGGCTTTCAAATACCGGATTTTTTCAATACCGGTATCAATACCGGTATTGGAAAAGTCAATACCGTGATCCCGGTATCAATACCGGTTGCCCGGTATTGAACGCAAGTTCAATTAGGACATTAATAAAACCAATAAAATACGCCTTTTTGTATTTTCAAATCAGTATTGTTCTTAATATTTTACTGAAAATACTAAAATAAATACGTTATACATAGCTTTCTTAATTCTTTTATAATAATTTGGTATTGGTTGATTATTTAGGTAGGACTAAGAATTAGGAACATAATGAAAACTTAAACTGAATCTACTCTTTTTGCAGCAAGGCATTTCACATAGACTTTGTTTGCACAACATAAAAAAAATATGTTTCTTATTATTACCTAAATGTCATCATGTCTCATGTAAAAATCAATATAGGTATCATTATTTGTAGAAATGTAAGTAAGTAAAGTATACCTTAACTAGCTAGTAGCAATCATTTGGTAATCATTTTAGTAACATTCTTAATAATTAAGTTATAAAAAACAATAAAAAAATCTAAAACTAAACAAGTAAGAAAATAAATCAAGAATCAACATAGGTATCATTATTTGTAGAAATGCAAGTAAGTTAAGTATAGCTTAACTAGCTAAGTAGCTAGCAATCATTTTAGTAACATTATTAATAATTAGGTAATAAAAAAACAATCAAAATCTAAAACTAAACAAGTAACAAAATAAATCAAGCGTTGATAACAATTTCTGAAAAACAGTAAAAAAATGTAAAAGTAATTATAGACGCGTTATTCCGTCGCCTTTGCGAAACTGACTGACAATAGTGACAATAACAAAAACTACACATAAATACAGCTCGGTTTCGGGCATTGTCTCAGGCGGGGTGCGGGAGGGTGAGCTTAAGATAACAGCGGGACGCTTGCGCTGAAGAAAACAAGTGTGAGAATAAGATCACATAATTTTCAGATCTGATGTTTGTAATACCGTAATCACGGTATTGGGGCGTCAATACCGGTATTGTAAAAGGTCAAAATAAAATCCGTGATCACGGTATTACGGGATCCCGGAATACCGGTATTGAAAGCCCTATTCAGTACGCAATTAGGGCGCAGGACCTCATGCGACCACTAGACCAAGTTTGCCAAGTGCCAATAATAGAACTGAGCTTAAAAATAATCACGAAACAGTCATTACTATATCAATTGTCAATTAATTCACTAATCTATACTAACTAATATTATAAAGCTCAAGAGTTTGTTTGTTTGGTTGGTTGAACACACTAATCTCTGGAACTGCCAGTTTTGAAAAAATATTTTTGCATTTGATAGCCCAATTCTTGAGGAAGGCTACAGGCTATGATCTTTAGGAGTCGAGCAAAAAGAAAGAAAGTCAGAAAGAACGCTAAGCAAAAACGAAGTAATAGCGCGGGCAGGCGATACGATGCGACGGGGTGGGTCAGAGTAACAAGAAATTTCACGCGGACGAAGTCGCGGGCAGAAGCTAGTTATACATAAAAAGCTTCTAAATCACACTAATATTATAAAGGCGAAAGTTTGTGTGTGTGTGTGTCTGTGTGTTTATATGTTTGTTACTTCACGCTCAAACGGCTGGACCAATTTTGATAAAATTTCGTATGGAGGTAGCTGACACCCTGGATTAACATATAAGCTACTTTTTATCCCGATATTCCCACGGAATCGATATTTACGCGAGTGAAACCGTCGGACGCAGCTAGTACTTACATAAAATTGTCACGACAGCATGTGGGTAGTACGAGAGGCCTTGTCAAGAAGCTGATCACGATTTGTCATGTTTGAAGGCATTGTCACGCCTCTGCCCTTTGTGTGACATGACGTTTGACAATGTGATTGACACGCTATTTAATAGTTGAGTGGAGTGGGTAAATATGTGCGTAGTATAGCCATACTACGCACATATTTACCCACTCCATTCAACTAAAAATAACTTTAAAAAAGGTACCTCAGCGGCCGCTGAGGTACAGACGCCAGCACATCAAACTACCCGAAACTGTCATATTTTCCCAATCAACTTTGAACCTTATGCCTTAGCAATAAAGTTGAAAATCTATTGAAGAAATTTGACAGATTGTAGTAGCTTGATGTGCTGGCGTCTGTACCTATGTTTAAGTTATTTTTTTAAAGGGTATTTTTACTAGTATTTTTGTGATGTCTCGTTGTGTCGTAAGCACTACTGCTGACCTGGCTTCGGGTTCCAGGTTTGGCACCGTGTTTTTAGGTTAGGTTTTAGGATTTCCTTTAATAATTTCTTAGCCCGGGGTCTGGATTTGTGGCCGATTGATGGTACAGTACCCGGCGATAAATATTGCACATCGACCTTTGGAAAGAGACAATCGGCTAATTTCGGCTTCGTAGAGCGTTATCTCTGTCGCACGAAATACAAACAGTCCGGTATCTATTAGGAGCTGTTAAAACAATTATTATTTGCTTCTTTTGATATAATTATTTTTATTCTTTGTATAAGATACAACAATTTGAATTAGTTGATGTGCAATATTTATCGCCTTCGCCGGGTACTGTAATAGGCTCGCCCTATTACATGGGACTTCAAACATATCTGACGAAATGTGGGTGTATGTAGGTACCTACACCTCTGCCTCACCCTCCGGGGAAACAATTTAAGGCGTGATGTTATGTACAGGCGCAAGCACATCAAGCTACTACAATCTGTCAAATTTCTTTAATCGATTTTAAACTTTATCGCTAAAGCATAATGTTCAAGGTTGATTGGGAAAATTTGACAGTTCCGGGTAGCTTGATGTGCTGGCGTCTGTACATAATACGGTATACATATAACATTGTATGTATCATTGGAGACTTTTCTCTTTCCGTTTTTCTTCCCATAGGGTAGGGTTAGCATGTTATTTTATTACTGTTAACCGCGATTCATTTTGTGTCAGCAAGGATTAATATTTAAAAGCTTTAGAGTCAACAGAGGATAATTTTGAGTTTTTTTTAATTGGAAATAATATGTATATTTTTTTATTCGTAAATGAAGATAATGCAGCAGATCATGTGAATGAAAAGAGAGACTAGGAAACAATAAAGAAAGCAATGGCTCATTGAAACAGATTAATATTATTAACAGATAACTATTTCTACATCTAGGTATGTCTGATCGTCTGCCTAGCCTTTGCAGACGATCAGACATACCGGCTTGTAGTCTAACCGTATGCAGCCGAATACCAGTATTTTAAATGAAGAGACTGTCTATTTGACCTCCACAACCCAGTTACTGGGTAATATGATACCCCTTGCCAAGACTGGATGTCAGACTTTCGGGATTCTGACGTCGTCGTTATAGTAGGTATTTCTAAATATATGTAACTAACACGCACTATTCATTCTTCGACACAAAATCAAAATATGCATCGTAAAAACTGGCACAGCCACCAACAAAATCGTTTAGCAATTCACACGTGCACAGTGTGCCACAAGCAAAAAAAAACTTAGCCAAAAATATTAAATTTATTCTGTTGCCGTGTGCGATCGCGTATATCAAGTGGCCGGGTTGCACAATGCGACAACATAGGGCTGTGTTGCCAGAATTCGGTTTGACATGATGTGATGGCTGTCATAACATAACACTGTCACACACACGTCGGATTTCGATTTCATCGAGTATTATAGAACATTGAATGTTATTCTATGATTACCATTAAGTATAAAGTTTATTGTATTGCCTTTTTTATAGAGGGTGAGTAAATTAGGATGCTGTTCCCGTGAAGGTTTTATTTACCTATGTTTTATTTTTTTTTAATTATTTCTTTTGTTGTATTTGAAGTTATCTCCTTACGGGATCTCACTGCAAACATTGTAGACTTTAAATATTGAAAAAAAAAATAGACAATATTTAACTGCGGATAATTTAACTTAAATTAAGAAAACAAACTTGGAACAGCTTCAAAATTACAGGAAAATGAGAATCACAGCAAGCGACATGGATAAAATTAAAATGTTGCTAGTTTTATGTAAGTCGCCATACTATTGTCTGATCCAAAAAGGTATCTGATGAAGGTGTAAACAAACTCTGTTTAGATTAAACTCTTACAAAATCATTAACTAAAGTAATTGAACAATCTTCTACGAAAATTGAAGTTACAAAATTAGGCTTAACTGTTAAATTAAAAACATTTTTATGGTGATTTTAAATTCAAATCAAAGCAAAAATCAAATAGCACTACAAATTGGCAGCCACAGTTATGTTTTCTGATCCATTTGTTTACATTTTCATCGGATACCTTTGGAACAGACTTTTAGATCTCAATTCAGTGATATGCAGATTGCGTTATCTTACTATCCTCCTAGATTACTTCTCAAAAAAAAAACCGCGACGATGGGAAGAGACCAGACGGAATGACCATAATGCCTTGGAAGGTTAGTAGGCCTTTGAGGCCTTGGAGGGTTGGGTTGGTTGGTGGGGTTGGGATGCAACGTGTGTCGACACCCTTGCGCCATCCCATCTTCTAAGCACGGCGAGCTGTGCTGGGGCGGCTGCTGCAGGTGCGGAAAACTTCAAACGGCGTAAATACTCCAATTTCTTTGGATCTTATATGTTTGAGCCGTTTGGGGTTGAAACTCTAGGGCCAAGCGATTGGTTGACTCTTCACGTCACCAGAGGGCAACATATAATTACTATAATTAATATTGTATTTTAAGTGTATATATGGTGTAAATAAAAAAATGTATTAAGCACCAATAAGCACATTCTCTCGTTGCAGCTATGTTTTTGTGTAGAAGATTTTTCAATAAGTCGCTATAAAGAAGAATTTCCTTGTGTCATAAGAACCTAGTATAACACAAAAGTAACATAAAAATCTCGACAATTAATCATTCAGCGTGGTTAAAAAAATGTCAGATATTATCAAAATAAATCTTTTCGCAGTATAAGCCGTATCTAATTCGGTAACCCTGTCGGCGGGTGACATATTTGTATGCAACACATATCGTTGCTGCGTACGCGAATTTATGTTCCATGCTTTTGTTTCTACGAAGCACTGGGTTGTTGCACAGTGGGTGGCCTATTGTCAGGTGTTTGGCTGATGGCTTTATTTATTTAATACTCAAGCACATAAATGTACAAAGGCGGACTTAATGCGTCGTGTTATGACAGATAATAATTGATTTTGGTTATTATTGGTTATGTTACTTATGTGGCTTAATAGTCAATTTATTGGTTTTATGAAGTTTGGAAACACAATGAAGTGCATGGAAGGATATTATGTAAAAAAAAATATTTATATTGCAATGCATTATTCTGAAACATTTCGCAGCAAAGGTAGATAGATAAACGATATCTAAAGTAAACAGGATGATGATATTAACTTAACATAAAGTAAATTAATTCATAGGAATTCAAGATGAATATCCTTAAACAACATTAGCAACGGAATGAATAGCTACTTAACATATTAACGAAGTCCTATAGTTACTCTATCAAAGAATATTCCGGG
Organism: Luperina nickerlii; assembly: GCA_963855955.1. Lineage (NCBI taxonomy): Eukaryota > Metazoa > Arthropoda > Insecta > Lepidoptera > Noctuidae > Luperina > Luperina nickerlii. Next base: position 22,901,884 of record OY979668.1, read on the forward strand.
AACATTCACAATATACGCACAACGATGAAGGAACCAGTTAAACTGCATTATACCCGTAATCTGACACGTCGAAGGGACAATCAGGAATTAAGTTTAGCGAGAACCGCACATTGTGTTGTCGAATAGACGCTGTATTCAATTACGACGTGAATTAAACCCACGGCGTCGGGCGCACTCCAGCTAATCTTCCAACCAACAATAGCCCGATTTATACTAAACCCCATTGTCACCGCCAACAAAGATCTTGTCAATTATAATCTCCACGAAATCTTTCATCGCCGACCCGTCAAACGGTAGCGCACGGTGAGCCAACTGCCATGGAACGCTGGCCAAAAAACTTTTTAATAAATTATTTGCAAAACTTGTTTGGAACCCTTCTCAAAGGGCGGCGAGGAAGCGAAACCGATTGCTCGTGACGTGACGGCCTTTGTGACCGTCGAGTATTATGTTGTCAAAATACACGGGGATTTTGTTATTATTTTTGTGTTTGCGAGCACACTTAGCACCCTTTTGTGTTGCGCAGACCTTCTCGGAAGAGGGGATGTGTGAGCTATAAACCACGCGTCGTAACTCCAATCTTTCCATGAAAGAGGTCCATGTGAATGGAATAGTAATAACGCATCGGCTAAGCGGTTCACGAAAACAATGCGTAATCTCTTATTATCTCGCAGCGCTTAAAGAAGAATGATACAAAACACGAAAGCGCGTTTCTAAAAAGGGCTGGGTAATCACATTTCGTATGTTCACTGACGTGCCCTTAAAAAGTTAATAACATTTTTGTGTACGAAGCCGTCGGCTCGAGTTACGCGATCTGTGCCAACTGTAACTGTCAAATTACACCATCACAACACATAACCACGCGTGGCTGAGCCCGCTTTTTGTCACGTCACACGTATGGGAGTCTCCTTGATATTTATTCAAATTATTATTCCTCGTCGCCCTCTTGTTATGTTCCGAATGAATTTTTCATGCACACGTCGCCCCGAGCCTCGGTAATTTCACTTTGAGTTTGCTCCACGCCAACGAAAATGAGTTTATTTATGTTGATATTTTTTTCCAACACGTCTACGGTTTAATGACATTGGGCGTCGCGCCGCAGCCTTCGAGATATTGGACGTGTAAATATTTAAGCACGATAATTTGTTCATAAAACACATTTTGCCTTCAGTGTAGATTTTAACAAGTTTATATGCGTTTGTTTTAAGAAGCTGAGGAATCTTTTGGGCAGTTAAACAATTGCGATAGGATTATTAATTAATTTATTCATACATACATAGATAAAAATATTATAATGTGATAGATATATTATCTTTAATTAACCTTACCAAATAATTATCATGCACCACAACCTATAACAGACTGATCTCAATAAAATAAAATGTTATATTATTTACTTATTTAATGTTAATAGGATATTTTAAAAATTGCTTATTATTTGTGTCCTAAATTTATTTTTATTTTATGAATTAATTTTATACTTTTTACTGTGTCCTACGGGGTTCATAATCGTACTTAGCTTTAAGCCATTATAACACCTCTACCTACAACATTATGGAATGTAAATAAATAAATGAATATGAATATGAATATTATCATTTATATCCTGGTTTGCTGTATTTTAGACTGTTTCTGCATAAAATGTATGACGTGTATGATTAAGATGATAATATAATTGAGAATGCTTTTATATTTTCAGCAGTTCGTTTGTCATAATGTTATCTAACTAAACCTGTCATGTGGGACCTACTAGAAATAAATCCTATAAATCCTTTCAATTTACACAAAAGACACCAAGGTTCAACTGGATAAACTCGTCAACGTTATCAGACGTAACGAAGCCACTGCAGTCATTGTCACCCAAAACATTTTGTAATCAAAGTGCAGCCTTACTAGCCTCTAATTCCTCTGCTATTCGACTGTTTGCTGGGCCTTGATGATACCCTGATCCGTCATTAATCATCCTGCCAAAAGTACTTTCTTATTCCACGTCATGCCGCACCTCCACTTATCATCATCTAACTTGTAGAATAGTTCTTCTACCACACATGATTCTTTCGTTTTATTCGTCATCCATTGCTCTGTCTGTAAGGTTTTTATTTTCAACGCCATCTTCAAATTCCTCAGTGGGAGCTGTGTTGTAATATTCAACGGCAAACAACGATTTGTCTAGGTCTCCGGCAATGGATTCACAGCAATAAATTTCGACGAGCCTGTTGACAGACGACACATAATATTTGCTAACATTATTTCACGACAAACAGAGTTGTCACTGAACAAATTTGTGGTGTTTTATTCCGATAGCGTTGTTTAATTTAATTATATGCGGTGCGATTAAATTATTTGTGTAAAGCTAATGGAGTTCGGGTATTTGTTTAACTTGATAGCGCTCTTGTTTGTCTTTGATAAGAGGGATTTTCTTTGGAACGAAAATAAGGAACACGTTTATAATTCTTCCGTGTTGTCGTAATTACTTGAAATTCTGTAATTTCCGAATTCATTAAATACAATAAAACATGGTTATTACTTATTACATGAATACAAACAAATGACTGATCATTTGTTTGTATTCATGTAATAAGTGCATTACGCCGACAACTTCATCACAAAAAAGTATTTATTACGATAAGAAAACTTCAATAAGCTCTCACTTAATTACACAACATATTACAGCGATTTCATAATATTTTATGTGAGAAAGCGAATAATTTAAATAACATGTAATTTGTTCGATGGAATAATGATGATGAGGAATATTATAATGTACTCAATTTCCGACGGTGATTTATCTTATAATTTTGAACACTATGAAATGTATGTTTACTCAAAAATTACATAATTTAAGCTCATTACAATTTTTACTGCACGCCAATAGTCACGTGTGAAAGCGCCAGCTAAAGCTAGTAACATATTTAAAACATAAACATGTCACGCTGCACGAACATTACAGAGCCGACCATTTTTTAGAACCCATTCGTTATTATTAGCGTTAGTCGTAATGTCTGTCATTTTAGTGTTACCGTCTATCTGAGACCTCCCATAAACCACCCCCTTAATCTAAATATCGCTCTTTTATCTGTCTTTAACAATTTCGTAAACTCTCACTAAACCGTAGCTGGAATATAAATTACATCAATACCACATCGCTTTTGCCTTTACTCAAATATCCTGCCATTTCATTCTCGACTTTCTCCTCCGTTTCATAAAGGTTATTAATAGACTAGCTGGGTGTTCCTGAAGCGTAAAATCAAATTGGTAAAACTGGTAGAATACATCGTCTCAAATTGCCCCCTGCCAATAAAAAAGGGGAATGAACCACAGGGCTGAATTTTGTTTATCGCTATCTTTATGGTGGGCACAGTTTATTTATACTGTATTCATGCGTGTACGACATGTAATATAATACGTTTTGGAATAAACGAAGAGTTAAGGGCCAGTTATTTTCGGGTATTGATGTGTGAGGTTCAAGTCTTCAATTCTTTGAATGGAATAGATTATCTTCTTTGAGAACTGGGCCCCTATTTGCTAATATAATTTCATGTTGCTTTCATAAGTTGACGTTTTTGAAATGCTGTCACAATTAAGAATTGTTATGGTAATCATGTAGTTCAATGTTGATATTTCTATTACGTACAAATATCAGTACAGTACAATAATAATTATGATTCTCCTGGGAGTTTGTACTGACTTACCTTTCCATGTAGATTATTTTTATAATATAGACTATTGCCTTAAAATTGTCATGAAAAATAAAGGATCCAAAAAAGAATAAAGGATCAAAGACATGTATAAGAGTCTCGATGAAAGCATTCAAAAATATTATAAGAACTAAACTCCAAAACTGTTGTTGGTCCATTCCCAACCTTAGACATAGAAACGAGCTGATTGAATAATCCGAATGGTTAGATCGAAATTAGATAAAATCCTTTCTTTCATTTCAAGTATAGCCCATTGTTTTAATCGCGGAGACAACCGATTAAGTTTTGTCATCCTTCGAAACAGATAAGATTCACATTTAATCCGAGCTCAATTTTCCTTCCAAATAACAAGGATTAGATAAGAAAACAGTAGGACAAAGAATCTGGATTAAAACAGACTCGTTTTACTTATCTAGGATTATAGATTATGAATTAACGTTTTATCAGTTAATTTGGTTTAGCAGGTTAAGTTTGTTCAGAACTTTGGGACTATTTGCGAGATCATCTTTGTTTCATAGAACTTCTAGATTAATGAAGATCAATTGTTCTAAAGATTTATTTCTTAAGAATTGAATTTAATGAAAAGGTTCTAGTCTCACTGTTCTCAGAAACTAAATTCATTACTTGTAAGCTTTACAAAACTCATTTGCTTTTTTCCCATTTACTTCAAAAATAAAGTCACTATTAAGTAATAATGTTCCCTTTAACCCTATCAACATAAACAACCCTTTTAACGACACTACAATTTAGTTTTTGTCACCCTTTTCTTATAAGTATTTTTAAAATAATGTAAGTAACTTTTATTACGAAAATCGTGAACTTCATCGCGTCTTTACAAAGTTTGGTCTGCGCTTGGGACATGCATTTTATCGTAAAGTTCTTTAGAAATAACTGTGATTGTTAGGTAGTTGGTAGCAAATATAAGTTTGTCAATGTATTTCTCGGAATGGTTAAAAGTAGTTATTTATTATGCGCATACGGTCCGTTCGGTCGTGTTTACATATTTTAATGTTTTGTTACGCGTCCGCTACTGGTGTTCCTGTTATAATAGTGAAATATTTATACAGTAAACGATTTCGTTTTATATTTTTATCGGCCTGTGAGGTCTCGTGTGTGTTTTGGACTTTATGTTTTGAAAACGCTATAGAGTTTCACATGACACAGATGTGTCTTTGCAATTATTTATCACCATTTTTCTAGATGAGTGTTACCGGCAACATCAAAGTGAAGAATATTGTACACTTTTTCCTGTCATTAAGTAACTGTCAACACACAATTGCTCACGTTCTCCAACAAAACTAAACATATCTAAATTAGCAAGAAGAAAATAACCTTGAAACAACAATTGGCAACAATTAAGCCATTCTGACCATTCTTGAAGACCATAAACCGTCAGGCAGGCAGGCACAAAGTTGCTAACAGCCGAAATCTTACAATACGTAATCATTATACCGTAGTTAAAGTATTTGTCTCGTCGCTTTTGAGATTCGCCGACTTTGGTGACGCTCTAAAGTCAGCGATTGAAACTGACGCTGAAATGGTAGATGATATTTAGAAAATTTGAATATTTTGTTTGTGAGGAGATTACTAGAAGGTTCTTCTTGACGTAAAACTCACATGTTATGGCGGAATGTAAATAATGTAATGTCACAATCGTTTAAGAGATTATAAAACTATGTGCAAAAGGATTTAATTTAGGGCGTAAATGTGTACTTTAATTTATAATATCATTATCTTAATGTCAAGCAGTAACAGATGCTTTTATAAAGATCCTGCCGCTATCTAAAACAAATAATACTTTATTTAATTTAGACTAATACGAGTATATCCTTATACGTTATAATTTAAAACATGATTTGATGTTTATGATATTTTTACTCAAAAGTCACGAGAATTGTAAAAAAGGAAATCTTTATATCTTCTTATCATTTCATTCATTTTAATTATTATGCAGTAGGGTCTTATCTGAAAATAGACACGACACGTGTTAATCATAAACCTTAAAAACAGAAACGTCACAGATCAACAACTGATAATGCATGATGGCAGGGACATCAACGCGTTACCACAGATTGAAATATACCATTGAAATATATCGACTAGCGAATGATAATATTTAAATAATAGACTTTTCCAATACGAAATATTCATAGAAATAAGTTTATGGAAGCCAAAGATCCTGACTAATTCACCAGCTTAACGTAAAGAAGACGGAAAAACTAATATTAAACATAGACCTCATACAAAAATCGTTTTCGCCAGTCCCAGTGCTCCTTCTCCGCTACTTTAACACCCCTACTTAACAAGTGTTACAAGGCGACTGGCGCACAACGAAATTATTTACAACGCGCGGCGTTTCACAAAAGCTTGCCTGTTTATTGCTACCATAAATACTAATACAACTCGGCGAAAATTTATTTTACCTCACCTTTTATTTATAACTATAGTACAGTGGCCCGGTTTTTCCGTGCGCCAGTTTTTTTTCGATTCAGTAATCAAGGATCTGTTACTTAACAATGAATGTATGAATAGGTGCAGTTTGTTATTGCCGTGTCATAATATTATGACGGTTTTATCCCTTTGTTTCTGTTCTAGAATGTTGGTTATCTTTTCTGTCGGGTTTCTTTGCTCCTTTTCTTTTCGTGACAGTTAAAGAAGCTTTTGTAGCAATGACATAAGTTACGACTTCAGTATCTTCTTGTAAATCTGCACATTTCATCTTTCTCTGTTGTCTAAATAACATAATATGTATAATATGCATGTGTAACTATGTTTTGCTGTGAATAATCCTGTAATACGTTATTTACGTTATATTATGTAGATTACAAGAAACACGAAACGTGTTCTTCTAGTTAGTTCTAACAAATGACTCACCTATATTTGCACCAATCCTTCAGCTGTTACTGTTTTCCATTAAGATAACATTCAACTTTATGATCTCTATATCAGTCACACAAAATATTCCAATCTAAATATCTAGATTAACAACAAATCTGAAGGCGTCGAAGATAATTATTGTAAATAACATTGATATATCTGTACCATTCTCAAGAAAACCGATACCTTTAGCATTATTTTGTCTGCATTTAGTCATTGTTTACAATCTGATACTCTAAAGTAGAATGTAGGTAACCAGTCGAAGTTTATTGTTCAGATAAGGGCAAAAGCAGACGTTTGAAATCTTTATCTTTAGTTCGTTTTAATGCACAGATAAGCGTTTACTTCGGCAATAAATATCGCAATTAGGGGTTGGAGAACGAATTGTTTTATGAACGGCATAGTTCTTAACGACTAGCCGGGGTGGGAGGTCCCGGCTTGAATTTGGCGTAAAATTTGGTGTATATATATATATTTTACCTACATATTAATGGAGGAATGGAAGAAGTGTTTATTGTTTTTGGGTGTTTTGTTTTGTACTAGCCGACAATGTTACAAATTAGAAATTTTTTTTTTGCCTGCGATGTCCCTCTCCTAGGCAAAGGCGTCCCTCCACTCCTTCCATCCTTCGCGAGCCCGCGCGTCCTCCTTCCAGTTTTGATGGAACCCATCTAGCTCGTCCCGCCATCTCCTATGTGGTCTGCCGCGACCCCACCTCACTGTCTCAGGGCACCAATTCTGTGCTATTTGGGCCCACAGTTTGTCCGGCATGCGGCAGACACGTCCTGCCCAGTCCCATTTAAGTTGAGCAGGATTTTGAGCCACGTCAGCTATCTTTGTTTTGGAGCGCAGTATTGTGTTTCGAACACAATCCGTTAATTTAACGCCTAGTATACTCCGCTCCATTGCTCGTTGGCAGACCTTGAGTTTGAACTTCTGGATGTCAGTCAAAGACCAAGTTTGTACACCATAGGTTAAGACGGGAAGAATAGGTACACACGTCCATGAGCCTGCGTTTCAGTGCCATAGGCAACTCACCCTTAAATAGTTCTTTCAAGGACCAGTAGCTCCTCCAGGCGTTTTCCATTCGCCTTGAGATTTCTTTATCTTGCCTCGCCTGGAAAGAGACTACTTGACCCAAGTAGAGGTATTCCTGGACATATTCCATATCTCCCCGTCTACTTTTATGCTTCTAGGTGTTTCGTTGTACATAACTTTGGTCTTCGACAAGAAGATGAATAATCTTCAGTCCAACCTTAAGGTTTGCATTACTAAGTTCTAAGTTTAGGAGATAGCGGGTCGCCCTGTTTGACTCCTTATCCTTATTAATTAGACACTATATGGAGCTAATTTCAGAAGTGATTGAAAAAGATCAATCATGTTTGCTTGTTTGTTTGTTTGCTTTTGAACTTGCTATACTTACCTACTAGAATTCTCTAATCACATACACAAGTACACAACACATACCAACCCGTCCAAACCCAGTTAACTCTTAACAACAGCAAACTAAAATCGAATTCTCATCTGGCCCACCTCCCACCTCCCAACATCATCAACATACACAATACACAATTATCCACGTCCCTTACAATAATTTAAAAGCACTCTAGTGTATATCGATGACTCATTAACAGGTTCGTGATCATAACAGAACATCAAAGAGATTGAAACCGAAGCAAGTCGGTGTGGGACCCGTCAAGCTTTTTACACCGTTTGTAAACAGCAATTTGGTACTGACGGTTCGGAGCGGCAACGCTTTGATCTTGCCGCATCCGCTGCGCACAATGACTGTCTATCTGGGGGCACAGTCGGTGATTTCACAGTAGAACAAGTTTTAAAGTACTTTGTTAGTTAGGCGGATTTATGTGCAATTTGAAATTGTCTGTTTCAATTTTGTAAGTTTCAGGGTTGGCCAGAGTGGAATATGAAGAAGGACATTGGAGTATCTTTTCTGATGTGGTTTATTTATGCCTCTTCTGTTGGGCAAATGTCTCATTAGGGACAGTTGAGCTCTAATACTAGCTCTAGGTACTAGGCGGCTGTAAACTTCATCGTCGGTATACGTTGATACTTTGGCAAGTCATCATCATTAGCTTATAAAGTTCTAAAAACCCAAGTAATTAAAGTATCAAATAATTAAACGAATTTCCCCAAGAATGATAAATTAAAGCTAAATACTTTGACTCACTACATATTTCATCATACAAGTAAAATCCGGGCCATAAAAACGAGTAATTAAGTATCATATTTACAGAATTCATAAAACTTTTATTACAAACATTCGATAACCTATTCAAATACCTTCTTGGCCTAGGGTATAAACTACTAATAAAAAAAACTGTCACATGATTGATAAAATGCTTAAAATGGATGATGTAACTAAATGTATTACGTATAATTACGCGATCAATCAAGATTTTTTCGTAACCAGTGGTGCAAAACATTTTGATTGACAGTGTGACTAGTGTCTAAGCAATCAACTTAAATAGAAAATGATAGGAGTAAAAAATTCTGCTCAGTCACCTTTATACAATGAGTACAAATTATCATTGCTACACAGAATTTGATTCAATTGAAGATAATAACTTCTTGAAAGTATACTTATAATAATTTGAAAGAGATGCTTTGAATATTGGTAAGGTATATAAATTCGGATAATCTACTAAAGCGTCGAATGCAGACGCTGAAGCATTACTCTCTCAATTATACGTTCCTACCACTGGAAAATAAATGAACCATAATTTACTTGTTATTTGCTGCAGGGCAACACAGACATAATAAATTATTCCAACCTGAAAAGTGTACTGTTCTGTAACAAATTTTACCATCAAAAGATTTGTTTTTTGATTTGTATCCTTGAAAAGTTTAAAATGGTGTTAAAATAAGCCTCTAGCCATTTGGAGCTTCTTTTCTTCTCTCATTTATTAACTTCTCCATATAAAACTTCAGAAACAAACCGAGTTTGTGTTCTTTCTTCCAATGTACTATGTTCGATTCTCAGCTAGTTAACCGAACTTTTTCCGTCATGCTCGAACCTCTGTCGTCATAATTGTGGCTGTTTACACTCCGCTGGATTTCCACGTAGCTATAATTGAGCCAGGAAATTGTTTTCAAAATCTCTTTAGTGGCTGATCGTGCGTTCAATGTTTTCTGTTCACGATTTATTTGAAATTCTATAATGCCTGTTTGACGATTTGTGGTATGTTATGTTGAAAGATTTTTTCCAGTGAATTCCTTTGTGATGCGATTTTTTTTCTTGTGTAATCTTCAACATAATGGTCTATTACATGCCAATGTGTATCTGAATACAAAACATCTGCATGCCTGTTTAACATATAAAAGGAGACGATGCTCTATTGTACGTATAATTCATTTTTTACACATGTCAATTTTATACTTAACAAAAGTATACAAGAAAAAATCTTTACACGATTGGTATTGAATATGTCATTCATAGTAACGAAATGTCAAAATACGTCGGTGTTATCTAAGCTCGTCTTACGTCGTCTGTACACATGTCAACAGGCCATTAGAAGGCGTGCAATGACTGCGTGACAGCAAAGCCTAGCCGTAACTTGTTCTCGTACAACTCTCCTAAGCAAACACTCAAACGGCCGCGTGCCTAATTTATAGAACAACATCGCCCGACACCGGCCCGATCTCGCAATAAACATGTTTTTTGTTTCGCATGTCCGCGCACTGTCAAATATATTACAGCCCGCCGGGTTATTTACGACCTCTGTCGTCCGCCCATACGTTATACTTAGTATCTTTGTTTGGACACAATAAGCAATATTTCTAAAGGGCCCCGCCGCCGTCTCTCGCAGCTGTTGATATGGGTTCCCAAATTGACATATTTAATTTGATCGCAACGGAGGGTCCGAACTCGAAGCTTGACAGGTTTTAGTGTCGGATTAACATTAACGTTATGGACTTAGCGATGTCGATAAACTGAAATATCGCCTTTTGTTACGTTCAATGTTTATCGATTTACATGTAAACGGCTAAAGTTAGCGCGTGTTGACACATCAAACAGTTTCACGGAAAGCTCCCGTCTCGGGGAACAGATCAATTTTCCCTTTTGAACCGGCTCTGATGCATCCCAGAACAAAGCGGGCTCGTAAAAGAGTAAGTAGTTTCGAATGTGTCAGCAGTAAAGTGCGATGACGCCGGCGAAAGAATGAAGCTGCGCCGTCTTCGGGGGCGTAATAAAAGTGGCGTGAAACAAAAAGCTGAGCAGCGCGCTGGTGCGGGCGGGCGCGCGCTCGTTCAGGTACAGTCGCGTTCGCGGCGCGGCTCAAAGCGCGGCCGTCATGGGTGGCGAGCCACCAACACCATCGCACGTCTCAATCCGCACCCGGCTGCCGACCATACCGCCTTTCCTTTTTCCCCTACCGCAATGCAGCTATGTGTCGTTTCCGCTTTATTTTTTATGGCCGAGCGCTGCAGCGGTGAGACATAGCGCTCTCCCTCTAATGTTGACTTGAGATATCGCTATCGCTGTCTCGCACGGCGCGGGGTGAGGGGGCCGCGGCACGTCGGCGGCTGGTGGGGTCCGGTCTCTCAGAGTTGACTCGACCGCCGCCACTAACGCACGCGTTTCTCCCTTGTTTTCCGCGTACCGGTGGCATAGAGTAGATATTGCCAGAAGCGTTTCGTGACCGCACTGTGAAGTTTACAAGTGATCGTAAAAGTTATCTCCCAAATGGTGGTGCTTGAAGACGGTGGAATGATGACTACTAATCCTAACCAATATTTACAACCTGATTATTTGACTCCTCTTCCGTCCTCTGTAAGTATAACTAAATCTTTTATTTTTTATTTTTTTTTCTTTTCATCTATCTTTCTTTTAAATTTTAGAAAAAAAAATACAAAAGTATTTTTTTATTCTAAATATTTTTCCATGCAATCGTACTTATTTCCAATTTCTATTGTTGCAGTTGGATTCGAAGAAAAGCCCGCTTGCGCTTTTAGCGCAAACTTGCAGCCAGATCGGTGTTGACTCAGCGCCCAGCAAGCCGCTGCTGCCGCCTCTAGATAAGAAAAAAGTGAATAGTGTTAACAGTGATACAATGAGTCGTTCGTCTCCTACCAATACCGTGATCAAAGCAGACAAGCCGCGCTCCACGCCGGAACACAACAAACATTTGGCGTTCAAGCCATATGAAACAAATGTTGTTACTAAGAAACCAGAAGAAAGGCCGTCGTCTAAAGCCAGCTCGGATAGCTCAGATGACAAGAAATCTGGAAAAAGCACGCCAGGACGTAAATCTACGCCGCCGTCAGCAGAGAACGGCAAGAGCAGCCCTGCTCCTAAGTCTTCTCCTGCTGGTTCTTCCGGAACAAGCCCAATTATCCGCTCCGGATTGGAAGTTTTGGGACACGGCAAAGACCATCTCGGAGCATTCAAGAATATTCCTGGATTATCCGGATTTAATCCGCTAGCAGGACTCTGTTGCCCGCCGGGAATGGAACAACACGCTAACCCGGCGTTCAGACCGCCGTATGCGGGTGCTCCGTTCAGTGCTCATCACGCTGCTATGCTAGCAGCTGCCGCTGCTTTCCCTGGGTCTTCTCCAAACCCATACCTCGGATATGCGAGAGTGAAGACACCCGCCGGCGGTGAAACCCTTGTGCCAGTTTGCAAGGACCCCTACTGCACTGGATGCCAATTCTCAGTTAACAACCACCACCTGCTAATGAGCAATGGATCATGTCCCGCTGGTTGCACACAATGCGAACACCAAAAGTACAACCTTGCGATGGCTATGGCTCTCTCCCAGCAAGGGGCCGCAGCCGGCGGCATGCCGTATGCACAGTTGAGCCGCCCTTATGTTTGCAACTGGATTGTGGGTGAATCTTATTGCGGCAAGAGATTTGGCAACTCTGAGGAACTTCTACAGCACTTGAGAAGCCACACGACAGATGGATCTACACCTGCGTCTGTTGCTTCTACGCAAGCTTCCCTGTTGAACCATCTGAACCCGTTATTTACGACGGCGGGTCTGCGCAGTGCGTACCCGACGGCACCTCTCAGCCCTTTGTCTGCCAGTCGGTACCATCCATACTCCAAGGCTGGTCTCCCAGCGAGCCTGGGAGGCTCGCCCTACGGCGCCTTCAACCCGGCGCTCGGCCCCTACTACTCGCCCTACGCGATGTATGGCCAGCGGCTGGGAGCAGCCGCCGTTCACCAGTAAACCAAGTGAAGTGCAAACCTGGACTGATCGTCTTTGTTGTATTGTCCAATTTTCTTCTGTGATATCGATAGACTATTCATGTTCTAAGGCGCATTCCGCCATGACAAATTTAGTGATTAGTGCAATTTAAGTATAGTAATTTATAATAATAAGTGGACACGCCGACGGCGCGTTGCGTCGAGTGACGTTGATAACGGACTGTACAGCCAAATGTTTTGTGTAAATAATCTCTATGTTTAATATTAAATGAATTATTTCAAATATAATATCTACCTACCAATCATAAAACGTTTTTTTCTTTATTTTTCTCAAACGCCTGACTAAAATAAAAATTGAAAATTGAAAGATTAGTCAAATAAGAGTCAGATTCCAGTAAAATTTAAACACACATTCATCACACAGATTTATTAGCAAATAGAAAGTAAATAACGATAAATATCAAATGTTATAAATTTTATAACCAATCAACGTCGCTAGAGAGCTGCTATACGATCTTACGACGCAATAAACTAAGTCCATTGGTTAATTAATGTTCAAGCAAACATTAAATCCGTCAATCTATAGAGTAAAACAAGCTGGCAATCACGCGAACACACCTCCCTTATCGAAAAAAGGCCAACAAAATAATTTATTACATTGAAAATGTATACCAAAGAGGTCGGCGGCATACACCGTCATTAATAATGAAACCGTGAGCTGTCAGCTTTAATGTCAAGTTTTTTTAATAAATGCTATTTTGATTAGGCTCACGTCATGTTGGAAATTCAACTGTCAAAAGGCGTAATTGGTTGGACGGTAACATGAAACACAGGCGTCGGGATAACTAAAAAGTAACTAGCTAGCAGCGAACAGGTTAACGTATTATTTTATTAATATAAATTTTCACTTTCTAATCGAATTTGTTAGGTATTAAAACATCCTTTTGTTGTGTTAATGTAAATTAGAATTTTTTAATGTCATAATAATCCTTCGAATGTTACACTTTCGTTCTTACGATCGCGTTTTTATACTTTTGGTCCGGACAATAAAATCCGTATATCTTGAGCTTTGTATATAAATATGTAGCAATTTTTTATATTTTCCTGAATGATAAAGAATCAAATTGAATTCAAGTTTTAATTAAGACTCGTTTATTCAAAGATTAACATCAATAAGCTGACATGTTTCACTTTAATAGGTATTTTGGAAGTTGCTTAAAAATGATATGCGATTTTTTTACATAATCTGGCCTTGCTTTTTTCTTTGAAGGTTTATTCAGGAGAGTTGATGCGCTTATGCATAGATTATGGGAACTACTTTTAAACGATTCAATTGTCTTTAAATAAAGAATCATTTTCTTTTGGTCCGTATACTTTACTGACACTGTCTATTGAGCTTACTCCTAAGTTCAATATCATGAAGTTTCTTTCCGGCTCGCGCTCGTCACCAAAGAAAACGACAAATTGGAACCGTGCACCTAGCTTCTGACGTATTTTAAGTGCCCATTTTCATTTTGAATAATCGTGTTATAGGTACCTGTTTCTTTTTATTTGACACATAACTTGATATAAGGACGACAGTTTACAATGATGTCTTTTAATTAATGTCAAAATAATTGTCGATCATTAAAGTCGTTGTAAGAAAGTGCAGGTATACCTAGATAGCATTTTTTGGTACTAGGTACTTCTTTATCATTTCGAGTTTTCCGATTGTTGGAGTTTTAAATTAATCCATCCATTTCTATCGCCTACAGTTAAACACTATTAAAATTCTGCTCACCCAATTAAGAAAAGACAGTGTGAATAACATAAATCAAATAAATTAAACCCAGAGCCGAGCCGTATTGACACAGTCCATGAATATAAATCAGCTATTGCATTAGATACCAGTTTCATAATTAACTTCAACTATTGGAGTTGATTGATAGCGACGTTTATATCCGTTCTGATTTGATTCAATAAATCATTGATATAGTAAAATATGCCGTTTAGATAATAATATATGACACGGCTTTGACATAGTTTTGTTTGTCATAGTTCAGTTTGGGTCGAGTGGCGCCATCTCTTGGTTGAGCGCTGAACTTTTGGTTGTGGAGTAAAAGTTTTTGTCGCGGTTTCTTCGTGATTCAAGTGACTCAAGGCTACAATGGGGTCCTCATTTAACATCTCTTGCAGGACGGCTAAGTTCAGCAGCTTATGCTGTCAGAAAAATCCGTCAATTTACTGATGTAGATACCGCGAGACTAGTCTACTTTAGTTACTTTCATAGTATCATGTCTTACGGTATTTTACTTTGGGGACGGGCTGCAGACATCGATTCTATTTTTATTCTGCAGAAAAGAGCTATCAGAGCCATTTATATTCTCCGCAGGCGCGATTCTCTAAGGGAACTGTTTAAGGAAATTAACATCATGACGGTGCCTTGTCAATATATCTACGAAAATATCATGTATGTAAGAAAAAACTTACATCTTTTTAGTAAAAGAGGTGAAAGACATAATTATAGTACTAGAAATAGGGACCTATTAGTTCAACCAGGTTTCAGACTGGCTAAAGTAGACTCATCTTTTATGGGGTACTGTTTAAAATGTTATAATAAAATACCTCCCCACATTCTTGAAATGAATGAGACAAAATTCAAGTCTTGTATAAAACGCACACTATGCAGTCAGGCATATTATAAGTTAGGGGATTACATCGCTGATAAAAATGCCTGGCTCAAGGCTGGTCCTGCTCCACAACCACAACTAATTGATTAACACTTGAAGATTCTGTTGGAGCTGCTGAAGATTGTAAGACTATCTTTGCATTGTATAAACTCAATTTCCTTGTATTGTATAATTGCATAGCACAGATGTGAGTTCTATGTATATACTATACACTATGTACCATTTATTGGGTAATGTGTCTTTCATTGACTTGAATGTGCCCTGGCGGCTGATAGTATGTCATGCTCACACAAATGTCTCGCTGACGGTGGCGTGTGTGTTGGATCATTTAGCTCCCTTCAAAATGGTTGAGCTGAATGGTGCCGATCTATGCGTCATGTTCGTGAACGGGCGCCGTCAGTTGGGGCTGGTCATCACTTAGCTGCCTCGGCTTATTTTTAATTATTTTAATATTGAATTGTTGTTTTCTTACCATTTGCTGTACTCTGGACACTTTTAACGCGTACGTCTTTTTTACATCGTTCTCACATATAATTATAAATTCACATTATTGATGTAACTAATATTTTTGTAAAACTATAATTTAAAAGAGTGTCCATGGAGTTTCTTGCCCGTTCTTCTCCATAGGTACCTACGCTTTGGAATGGGCAACTAGCTTCATATTTTCTGACTGACCGACTTTTTGACAATTCAAAAGTGCCTGTAAATGGTTTAATTGAAATAAATGTTTTGAGTTTGAGTTTGAATTTCGTTTTTAATTTTCTGTATGCACCAAGGAGGTTGGTAACTGGTAAAAAAAAAAACTGTATGTGGCCAGTAACAATTTACTTGAAATTTAATTAGTAGACAGTTAAAGTCTCTTGGCAGTATGACTGCTGACAAATTAAAAAAAAAGAAAAACCGGGTATGTAATGGAATTTCATACATACTTCCCACCCTTGGGTCGGAAGGATTTTCATACAAACTTCCATACCTTGGGATGAAAGGATTTGAAGGGCGGGATAAAGGCGTTTCTTCCCTCTAATTGGTATAATTAGTATGTATTTTCAGAGCAGTTGTGATAAAAATGTCATTTACTTACTGATAAACATTTCATATTCATTTTATTTCAATGAAATAATGTGCACCAATGAATGATGGTTCTAAATTAGTCATAGTCAATTATTACCTACCAATTTAGGATTAATTTTACAAGTTCTTAAAGAGATTAATCAATTTCATTTTCATTAAAATGTCATTAAGCAATTAACCCTCCAAGAGATAGGTGTGTTCAAAAATGTCAATGTGTCAAAAACCACACAAAATTCCCCGCGATCTATCTGTTTTTACACATCCGGCGTGATTAATTATCACATTAAAAAGTTTTAAAAGGGGACGTATAAATCTTAAGATATTAATTGAGATAATAATGTAGATTTTATTAATGCCGCCAGGGCACGCCTTGAAATATCACTACGTGTTTCTGTATAAATGACCTCTCACGGTGGGATTAACTTTGACAGATGCGTAGCGAAGATTGATGCCTTACAGCGCTGTAATCCGTGCAGTGAAATAACCAATTACGATTAGCATAAACATAAGGTGGAGTAAATTAACATATTATCAACGGATGAATAATGCATGCTCGGTATTATGTACCCGCACATGAAATTAGAGGGTTATGTTACCCTTCAACGCGATGTATTGTCAAAATCGGTTCCGACGATCCTCGTTATTATGTTAATTTCGTGTTTTTGTACCTGGATTTAGTGTATTCATGAATTAAACATCGGCTCTCTATTTTGAAAACCTAATGTCAATACAAGCGATTTTATTGGTTCGTTTTTTGTCGAATTTTTTGTAACCCTCAAATGTAAGGGCATTTGACGGTGACGCGTGAATGACAGGAAATTTGACAATGCGTGACCGAATGAGCGATCGGTTCATTTGATAATAAAAGTTCGCGTTTAGAATATTAAAAACTTAAACGATATTTTATTGTGATACAAGTCGTGACAACGTTGGGGTTATTTTTTATTGTGTCGTATTTGTGTGAGAACTACTTGTTAGTAATGTAATAGGATGCGGACTATTCGGGTTTTAATAACATCTCATTGTAGGGTCTGCATAAACGCCGAAAGCGATTACTCGCATGAATAAAGACGATGTTACGAAATACAGTTTTTATGATTTTCTCAAGAGCAAAGAAGTTTGCGAACTGCGCAACCTTCTTTCTTTATGAGTTAGTATTATGCTGTGTTACATGATCGTATATTTTTTATGAAATTATAATTGTGTTGGCGTGCTTTGTGCTAATTGTAGCTTTTTATAACAAATAAACCGATGATTTTATGATAAAAAAGTTCTAACGCCCCTAAGAAGTTTTTTACTTCGTTGGCGTTCTAGGAGATATAATTAAGGTATGTGTCTGTTTTTCTTCAAAAGCTACTCGACTATATTATTTGGAAATTGTAAAGCTAACAAAATTGTGTTAGACCTTGCCTATCCAAAACCTATGGTAAGGATCTACTTCTTCTTCTCTCGAATTGGCACGAAACCACGGAGGTAAATGACGCGTCACGAAGCCGAGAGTCACTTGCTTTCCGTCATTGTGATCATTTTGTTTCTAAGAGTATTGGTGATTACTCGCGCCGTGGTAAAAATATTAGCCAGTCAGTAAAGGTAATTACTTAGTTAACTGTTGCCAACCACAGAGGCCATTTCAATGGGGCTATTTACCCATGATGAACCGGTCCAAATCTACAACCACTAAAACAGTTGTTGAATAGGAAACAACGGTAGTTATAAGCTAACAGCTCGTCGATCTATCAAGGAGTCGGAAGGAGTAATGGAACACATCCAGGCTATTATTTATTGTACAGACCCCAGCACGTCACGCTACCCGAAACTGTCAAATTTTCCCAATTAATTTAGAACCTTATATTTAAGTGATAATGTTGAAAATCTATTAAAGCAATTTGACAGCTTGTAGTAGCTTGATCAGCTGGCGTCTGTACAACTAGACTTTGTAACGAACTAGTGCTGGATAAGTACTGTTGTGGGCTAAGTAAGTGCTGAACTTATTTTTAAAAGATGTTTAAGTTTTAGAAAATTTGTGATATAATAATAAATAATATAAGTAATAAATTAATTTACATTTTATCGATGAGCTCATAAAAATGTAAAGGTTAGTTAACGTTAGCGTATTTAGTAATTATGTAAACTTCCTGCTGCCATACTAAATAAAACATTTATTAGGTGACAGGAAATAGAATAATTAATTAAAATAATGTGTTAAATATGATAGACCAGTAGCTAATAGAAAATAATAATGATGGACTCAATAAAATAAATACAGAATTAATATTAATAATTTGCAAGCTACTTTAATTGCCACAATTTAATTAAAATCTTAAACTAAAGTTACGCTATTACAGCCGAGAATTAAAATTCAAACGTGTGAACGTTTGAATTCTTCAACATTAAAATTTTTGAATTAATAACGTAGGTACCTACATTAAAAATAAATTTTACTAACAAGTCTGCAATTTTATTTTGCAACAACATAATAATTAAAAAGTGTAATAATGCAACAACCAACGGGTTATTATTATAGCCGTCTGTCGCGTGATACCGTACAATAAATAAAAGTCTGCGCAAGGTAATTAAAAGTGCATAAATTCAAGTATATTTCATCCAAACCATAAATTGTGAACGCATATTTGAACAATTATCATAAAATATTAGGTTTACGATTATGTTTTAATTTTATTTTGTTTAAAATAATATTCTCGGGTAAAGAAACAATTTTAATCAGTGTTATAAATTGGGTCAAATGATTATTGTCTTTAGATACTAACTTTTTATGAAACGCAACCTCTCTCTCTTTGCCTGTCCATCTGTTAGTGCGTTTCAAACTCGAAAACCAATAATCAAAATAAATATTTTATTTAATTCATAGTCATAGATCCGATCCGATCACTGACCACTTGGCCAGGTTTCTCTATAGTTTAACTAAGGCATACAAAAAAACAATATAAGTAATCTTTCCATACATTAGCTACAGTTTTTAGCAGGCACTACTGCCCATAGGTAATCAGAAACATTTGTCGTTGACAAGAATTAATATTAAATTATTCAGATATATATAAATATTTATTATTTTAATAACAAAACATTGCAAACACAAAATAAATAATTTATAATAATGCAGTTGTTCATAATAATGATGCATAAAATAGCTTTATTTAAATTTTGCTATTTGTCTTAGTGCGTAATACATTTAAATAAATATAGCTTGTTTATTATAATGTGCGAATTCAAATGATTGTTTTTGAAATATATTATAATTTTGTTTAGATTTAGTCGTAAAACATTTATAGCTCATTAGTGCAGTTTGAAGATTTTATTATGCACATTAAGTTCAGATAATAATCAGAATAATAAAATCTTTATTAAGACATCCTGCATCCTGATTGCGAAACATATTATTATTCTCAATCTGCATCATTTTGAAGGATATTGCTAATTTATTCATAAATGTTCGAAAAATATGTCTGCTCAAGAACGTAAATAACGCAATGAATGTTGTTGAACTGTCAAAATGAAAGCCTTTGCTAGTTGCTACTGTTAAGGCTCGTGCACACAGGCGCGACGCGACACGCGACACAGAGGCATCGCAAGTCGCGCAACGAGCGGTGCCTTTGAGTCGCGCGCGATTCGCGTCGCGCGTCGCGCCTGTTTGCCTTTAGTGCCTTAGGAGCCTTTAGTGTGTTTCGCAACCACCCCGCCGTTTATTGCTTAATGCTATAATTCCTCTTTTTTATTAATAATACTATGAATACTATTTTATAAGCTCCTATTTCTCAAACTCTATTACACCTCAATATTATTTTAGTTATCTAAACTAATATTATTATAAAAAGATATTTTTGTACGTTTGTTTGTTACACGTGTTACACTTTCAAACTAAAACGACTGAACGGATTTGAATGAAGTTTCGCACGTGGGTAGGCCATGACCTGGATTAGGACATAGGATACCTTTTGTCCTGATACTCTTATAGGATCAAGAATTATGCGGGTACAACCGCGGGGCGCAGCGGGTTTCTCATAAACTTTTTAACAATTCGTACAATATTTATTTCGAAACCTTATATCAAAATAGAAACAAAAAATTATTAACACGAATTATTTTTAAATTAGTTTTAACAACACACTGACAACAAAAAACACTTAATCAATAACATGAAATAAATAATAATACAATACAATGCAGTAATTAATACAATATTTTGTCATTGCTTCCTGATATGTATTGGTGGAGCAGATTGTTGTTTCAGATATAATAAGAGAAACTTAATTGTATGACATGTGACACGGATAGTGGGACAAATTACAAGGTTGGGTCGGATGCAGGCTAAGATATAAGATACAGACATAAAACGATAAAAATAATACTTTATCTAAATTAATATTATGTGTTCAGCGGGATTGTTCGCAAGGGCTACCGCTGGCCTGCAACATAAAGGTCTAAGGAAGGAACACGGGTGGGTTTTAGTCAGTAAGAGTCTGACACTCCCTTCCGCTCCACCCAGAGCGGGAGGGGTCATCAAATGATCATTTGATGATTTCCCATCCTGAAAAAAAAATGGTATGTATAAAAAGAAAATATTTAAATTTTTTGTAAGTATGTTAATGGATTACATATCTCAAAAAATACTTCACCGATTTAAAAAATTATATCACATCTAGTCTGTTAAATTCAAAGGCACTTGCTAGAGATGTCCTCCCAGATTCAAATCGGACACATTCCAGCAAAGTAAGTATTAGCTCACCGATTTTAGTTTTAGTTCACCGCAATCTTTTATAACTTGTACCACAACAACTGCTATAGTTTAATTGGGCACCAAGCTGTCACAAACGAAGGTTTACAAAATGTAATTATAAAGAACCAAATTGTATGGCTCACTATGCTCGCCCCGTCGAACCGTTCATTTCTCTAATTACTCTTTAAATTGTGGCCAATTAATGCTTTGAATTTATCATTGACTGAAATAACTTAATAATGGAATTTAGCAGCTGGCATCAATCAAATGGCAAATATGACGGCAAAACTGTCAATCAAAAAGTGATGTTGGTATAGTTAGTAGATATTTTATTGAATTTTTCTTCCCCTGCTGTACTTAAGTACTTATTTATTATTCATAAAATCCACAGCTCTTTGAAATTTTATCTTAAAATATATAAGCTAGTCTTACAGCTAATTACGGGTTTACAATTTAATAGCTATACAATACATGCAGCAGAAACAAAAATATAGATTGAAGTGTACAGTGTGAGTGAGTGTGCAGGCCAGGAGTGTGCATGAGGAGTTGCGAATGGGTGTGTGAGTATGTGATAGTGGTATGTGGTGATTTTCAGTATACCTACCTTCTATTCAATTCAGTTTCATTTAGATTTACTATCACATACTGATGCTATTGTTTCCTGAATATAACTTTTTTGGTATTAAATATATCAAGATGAGAGAATCTTTTGTTAAAATTACTTAGCGTAGTTTGTACCACTGTTTGGTACATCGAATAACTGCGTGTACCTAGTCCGTCGAGACGGGGTATACGTTACACTAACAATAGACAAAGATTTTCAAAGATTTTCAACCATCTATGTGGTTCAGCTCCTAAGGATTTCAATATAATAACAGAATCGAGTATAGAACCAAATCATTAAGTTGAAAATAACGACAAATAATTTTATTTTTATTTTGTGTTAAGATACAGATATACATATGGTTCTAAAACTGCTGAGAGAAACTGATTGGATCTTAAGAAATCAATTAAATACATAGATTAATGGAGGAGTCCGGGGTTAAATAATAACAGCCGCACAGGTCGATCGATCAGCTTAAGCAAGCTTGCTGCGGTTGGTCTGTGGATGGGTGACCATCTTTACATACCGAGATCCCTCCGTGCCTCGAAAAGAACGTTAAGTCGTTGGTCCCGGCTGTCATTTGTGGGTCTTTGACAGTCGTTACGGGTAGTCAGAAGCCCGAAAGTCTGACAACAAGTCTTACCAAGGGGTATCGTATTACCCAGTAACGGTTGTGGAGGAGGATAGTCGCTCCATGTAAAATATAGGTATTCAGCTGCATCCGGTTAGACTGGAAGCCGACCCCAACATGGTTGGGAAAAGGCTAGGCAGATGATGAATTAAATACATAGATTAATATACTATTATTAATCTGATAAATGAATACTACTAATGAAATACCAACTAAACGTAACGATAATGACGAAACAGAATATGAAACAATACCAGTTATTAACTCTGACACTATCAGAGACGTATCACCAGTCACTGCACCGCGCCGATCGATCCAATATTAATTGAATACTTATCTGAGCTAGTGGTGGTGAGTGAAAAATATTTTAAAATACAAAACTTGTTTTACATAACACTTTGATTTACATAGTAGATATTACACTAAAAAGACAGTCTAATAAAGTTAGTAGCAATCAAAGTAGTAAGATAAAAAAAACCGGTCAAGTTCCAGTCAGACTCGTACCTACGTAAATAGTTTATCACAGGATATTTTTTTAATGTATCTAACTACTACGGTTTTTGGATTTTTTCCTTTACTTGTGCTACCTGACCCTGCATCTTGCCAAATTTCAAGATTCTAGGTCAACGGGAAGTACCCTATACATTTTGATTCCCTTGAGAATGTCGATATACTTACACGTTTTTTGAGGCATATAAACGGCCGTATCTATTTTTTACGGTAACTTGGAAGTTTTATGTTTTCACAGCTTCAAGGGCACTGCAGACCTGAATATATGGATTTAATTTTAACTCGGTACCCCTACGCGGTCCCGAGATAAAGGTTCTTGAAAGATAGACAGACGGACAACAAAGTGATCGTATATAAAGGGTCCCGCTTTTTTTCCTTTTGAGGTGTGTAACCCTAAAATCAAGAATTTTGGATAAAACAAAACAGAATAATAGTATGGAAAAACACTGAACTTGGCCACACTTAACTTACACATTGTAGTTCCAGTGGTAATCCACTGTTTGGTTACAAACACTGAAGATAGCATTGGTAGTCATACAGACTTTGATATAAGTTTATAGGGGCAATTATGATGATGTATGAGATCCACGTGTAGATTCATAAGGTATATTTAATAGGGTAGCACTAAGCACAATTTTGCATGTGAACATTGTTGTGAAAATAATAGTTAAACCGACATGAGGCAAATTATACTTAATTATACAGTACAGAATACCTGACACAATTATTTCATTCACAAATCATGAAATTCTCAAATTAACAAGAATACCACATTTGTCATTTTAATTAACTTAAAACACAAAAGGTATATTCTGAAAAGTTTTATCATCCGCCATAATAACCGTTCACATGCAAGCCATTGTCGAATTAATAAGTGTCCTACTTACATTTGTTGTTAAATAAGTAATTATAACGTTTTGACAACACATTGTCTGTGTAATTACTTTGGGAATGATAAAACCATTGTGTTGCGAAACTTTCTGTCCAAGGTAAAGAGTCAACAATTAGTTTTTGTTTATTAAAAGTGGAGTGGCAGCTGTTGGAGACGTTTGCTAAAACAGAGTCGGAAAACAATGCAATCAGTATTTATTATATTACAATTATGAGAAGACTAGACAATGGATCTTATAATTTTATTATGTGGACAGAATTTAATGGATGCTCGTTTATCTCAAAAATCTGACAGAGAGATTATTTATTTAAATTTAATTCGTCGCAAAGCTTTTTGCTTGCAACAGTAGTTATTAAATAAAAAATCTTTTCAAAATACAATATGTAATTGATGCTCTCAAAACGGAAATAAATACTTTCTCGATCTATCGATTACTTAAGGTTCACTAACACTGCATGGTGAAAGACGTTACAAACAAAATAGTATTTAACATATTTTCGCAGTCAGTCTATTTAAACATAGACTCCATTTCGCTACCAGTCCAGACCGAAAGCCAAGTAGAACAAAAAACAATATTATGATTTAAAAATACCTTTAGATTGACTGCAATATTTCATTCCACTAGTCAGTCGTAGGTATTTCATCAAAATGCAAAGATTTTTCTACGCCAACATTGGCGTTGATATTTTCTTCTTCAGGTTTCTTCTCACCAAGGTGCCGTCTACATTAGCGCGAATCCTCACTCTCAGTCATACTCGTATATGTCACCAATAAGCCTAGAAAACATCACTCGTTGCTACTAATCTGGACAAAGTGCTCCCGGACTCCGGAGACATCGCTCACGGATGTCGCGCTAGACAAACGACATGACTACCGCTCTAATTATAACGCTATGTGCGAAAACGTAATAATGGATTGAGATGTAATGGATCAGTAATAATAGCCAAGAAGATTATTAATAATAATGATGCAAAAAATAAAACGTCTTGGGTTAACGGTTTTACAGAAAAGCAGTAAATACGAATATAATTGCATCCGTTCAACTCTTAAACTACAGATTTAGCTTTAAGTGGCACCGCCGCTTTATCTTGGTATCCTTTTACCAGACAGCGAAACATGATCTTACTTAATTTTATCACTGAACACTAAATCTCTTTTAGCAGAATCCATAAAATCTGCCCACACCTTCAACGCCTATTAATTTCCCGACGGACAAAGCGCAAAGTCCGAAACAACGACAAAGACAGAGCATTGCAATATCTTCATCTGCCGTTTCACACGGTGCATTACAAAGATTAATGGGGCAATAGAGGCAGCACAATTTGAACCCGGCTCCCGCGCGCGCAGGATACAATATTTTATGTTGACAGACATAACAGCGCTTATACGACCGCTTATTCTTTGTGCTCCGTATTTTATTCGCTTTATGACGGTCCCTGACAACCTTGTCATCTACAACCCTAAAAATATTTTTCACTTCAATTTCACCTTTATATTTCAGGCAGTACAGTCGTATATAGTCTTTTTTGTTGGCAAAACCGTTTGTGGCTTTATAGTAATGGTCGTGGATGCCGGTTGAATGTTTGTTAGTATTTTATTTCGGGGCGTTCTCGCGTCATAAAATAATAGCGTAATGCAGTGTTGTAAATCAATTTTCCTTTTGAACGATGACGTTTATAATGAAGGTCGGTAGTTTTGAATTAGTATAAAATATTTTTTATAAACGAGCGTGATTATTATCTGTATGGTTTTATTAATGGATGTAAAATCTGGCCGCTGTCGGGGCTTTCTTTCATTAGATATCGGTACAACTATAAATATACTTTAGATGATTGAAATACTTATAGAACAATGAATCATTCTAGTTGATCTTAACGGAAATTTAGAGTAGGTATATTTCACGCTTGGATTAGAGATAGTATTTGCAAAGTGTCGGTGAAATGTGACTGCAAAATCATTGTAATATCCCAATAAGAAACATACTATGTTATTTTATAATGTATATTATTCTGCTGGAAATGGATATTAAATAGGTTTTGTACCTACTACAATAAGTAAATAATATCCTAAAATATTACATTAATAAAAACAAAATAAATCGAGGGTAAACTCACAAAAATACCAATAAACTTGAATTATCTAAATAATTCCGTCATGATTCGAATGACATCAACAAGGAAGCAAGAGAAGCCGTGACAAATAAAATACACATTCAAAAAGCATCCCCTACGAATGCAAATTGAAATAAAAATGCATGAATGCTTATCCAAGCATCGGTTTGTGAATAAAACAATACACATCCGACGGCAAACGACTTGGATCAGTATGCTTAGGAGGAGTGCGATTTTTGAGGGGAATGCAATGGTTCACCTGTAGGACTTGAATAGCTGGTTTAGTTAAAGAAAGAGGAAGGTGATAGTGATGAATAATTATATAAAAGAGAAAAATAAGGCCATTTACAATAATTATGAAAGATGAAGACGTAGTAAGTATTGGTCAGCCATATTTTAGGATACATTATTTGAGACAACTAATTGTCGTTCATCATCTAAAGTATTTACTTAGAGTCTTGGCAGGAGAGTTTGATTTCTGTGAGTAATTGACGTGATGATGTAATTAATTGATATATTTTCATGTGTATTGTTTGTCATCTAATTAGAATCGCATCGCATCAGTCTGAGCTCATAGTTGTCATGAATGGACACTTATAATAACAAAATTTATCTATAGCCTATCCAATATCTTTTTTTTTACGAACTGCAAAATGTAAGTTGTATAACCACGAGTAAAATAAATTTTCATAATTAAAAACCATTTCTTAAAAGCAGCAATACTAAATAAAAATAATAGTCTTCTTAAAAGTTTGGCCGAATGAATATTCAAAAATTAACTCTCAAATTTACAAATTAGTAACAGCAGTCCTCCTTTCACCAGCATCAGAGCAGTCCAAGTATTCAACAGTAAGGGTGGCAACTCTGACAACCCAGCTCATCCAGTCCTCGCCCCGACATGACGCGGCTTATCCCGCCCGTCGCACATAAATACGTAATGAGAGGATCCGACGCCGCTACTATGGACTGCTGACATACTTCAACATTAACATAGGATCGTGCAGGAGATTTTATACCGAGGGATTTTGCACTTGGCAGTTGATGCTATGTATTGCGTTATTGTTTTGTTTTTATTTTGTCATTTTCCTTAAGTTATGCTATAATGATTGATGAATTGTTAATCACTGTGTTGTGGCTTTTATTATGCCTCGGTCAGGATAAATGAAGCGAAAATTAGTTTTATTTTTTTACTACTTACGCTTATTTCTCCTCTTTTACCGTAAAGTATTTCTAAATTCTATCCAACTTCATAAAGTTTTACGATGCCACTATCCAAATTACTACCAACGAAACATAAAATGAAATTGATAGCCTTATGTGTGAGCAGCTGAGGAGCTGTATACCGAGGAACTAAGTTATCGTATTTCGCCTAAATGAACAGCAAAAATATTATGGTAAATAGAGTTTCCTTTCATACTCGACACTTATATTGACATAATATCAGTATTCGTAAAAAAAATATGATTTATGTGAAAAGTGAGCAGTAAACTTTATTATAAGTAGTAAATAACTATGAAAACTACATAAAAAGAGAATCCAAGAGAAAACTGATTGCTATAGAATATTCCAGGCTTTGCTTTCATAATAAGGTTTTAGACGAGTTTCCTTTTCAATACGTTTTGTCCATCTCAAGATGTCAGTGTCAAGTGAAAGAGGTATAAAAAGATGGAGCTGATACCATAACGTATTATGGTAACGAGAAACTGGTCTCTGTACAGGTAAGTAATGATGGTGAAATAATATTAGAAATTATTTAGATTAGTAATTAGAGAGATGTTGGTGATTCCAAAACGGATTGCAAAAATATTTTTGAAAAAGAGGAATGTTCTGAATATTTACGATGATGGTTGAAAATAAAATATAATGAAGTAAATAGATTATAATATGCATTTTAAAGAAACATTGTTAACGTAGGTCCCAAATTAAACACGGACTAAAACTGTGTTGTATAAACAACTAAAACTCGTAAAATGCACTTGAGTCAGAAATTAGGTTAGTATCAGTAACTCACGAAAATCCTGCATGTTGGCGCAACATAAACAATTTTGTTTTGTTACCAGAATTACATAAACGTGCATAAGAAATAAACACAAGAAAGATAAACTCATGTTTTAAACTTTGCCATAAAATTATTAACAAAGTAGAAAACTGTATATGGCTTCGACTGAACCGTAGTACCGGGTTGTTCATAAATCTTCATTGCGTCCCGATGACACGCCGCGACACGTCTCTCTGCTACCGCGCTACCGACAGACGCCACAATATGAACAGCTTAGAACACCTTAAACACATCACACCATTTCCAACTCTAACCCTACCCGATAAAGTTCATTTCTTTTTTGTACTCTCTATCTGGAACCAAGTCACATTTCCCAACACGAATAACTCGACAAAGTTGGGGCTTCCAAAGAATTTTGAAGCGATAGCTGACGCAATAAGGTTCTCTTCGAATTGTGCAATATACTGTAGTACTTTGTTCTTTTCGTTAGAATTCACATCACTTGGAACGAGAATGTCGTTTGCAGCATTCTCCTCACTAATGAAAGTGTAACTTTGGGTGGAAGGACCAGAGTTGAGTTTGGAATGCGTCGGGATATTTAGTGTGGCAACAACATTATCCCTCTGTGACAAGCAACGTCAGGCTGTCGATCATTATAATATATGTGCCTGGCTGTCAGCTGTCTTAGCGCATGAATGATTCACTCCGTGATAAATTTTAGCTTATGATTACCTTTCAGACGTACGTCAATATGTCTGTTTACGTAATTACAACTTCTATATTTAAAGGCTTTCAGACTGTTTTATGGAGGGACAGACATGGCGGAAGGCAAACTCGTTTGACGTGCGTATGTGGCTCTAAGTATTTGTGAATGAGTATGATTTATCACCGTAACGGTTCGAATGATAAATCGTACTCAAATTCATGGACTGTAAACACAGAAAGGTGGTCGTTTATTTCCTTTACACGATCATCAATTTTCGAACTGTCGATTGTGAGATCATCAATTTCGAAAATTGTTTAGTATCAATCTTGAATTTGTTATTAAGAACTAAGTGAAATGAAAATGCTATTACTCATGAGTGATAGATTGGGTTTATGAGGTTAGTTTTGTGTGTTTGATAAAAATGCTGATACACACGCAGATCATCTTGGTGGTAAAGAGAGCATAACACTTGAAGATGAATGTCCATAACAAGTAAGAGTAATCGTCTTCAATCACATATAAATACTTCTTCTCGTGAATTAATTCATACGCTCTACGCTGAATCGACACCATTCTTTATTTTTACTCTGAAATCGGTATAAAATCTTTATTGTTCGTATACATCATTACGATTAAGCCTTATCGGGGCGGGGTGAGTAAGAATCTCTGTATAGTCGACATTTTTTATTAAACATATTAAGATGGCAATGTCCAGCTAATATGGGACATTTATCAAATAGGATTTACGTATTAATCATTCAGATCTTCAATTCTATGTAGTAAAAAATGAAGAATCAATTGATAACCTTATTATAAAATCACTTGAGATGCACTGACATTATTACTAATGACGTTATTATAAGAAATAGATTTGCAATTTTAACGACTGTAAATATCTTTATGTGAGCAGCCAAGCTTTAAACTTCATACATATAAAATACACTCGAGAGCAATGAATTAAGGTCACGCAAGGCACCATGTTTTATATTATATTCATGTAGGTAGTTGGTTATCATTTAATTGTACTTTTATGTGTCATGCTGTTTTTGTGTGGGCCAAATAAATGGTTTATCTATCTATCCATCTACATAAAGATATCTCTATCGAGCTTGCTTGGGACGAGCTCGGACGATGTGTGGGATACCGAAACCCTTCCCCGATCACGCTTCAAGAGCTCAAAGTTGCGGGCGGAGAGTAATGGGTAGCTTACCGTCCGATCAGGACCAGGCCCGTGCCGGACGGCGCGTACGTGTTCCACGCGCGCCTCAAAGAGATGTCAGCATCAAACGAAGGGGCCCGCAAGGGCCGAAGCCTGCCGGATCAGCGGGATTGTCCGAAAGGGTTACCGCTGGCCCGGAACATAAAGGGCGAAGGAAGGAACACGGGTGGGTTTTAGTCAGTAAGAGTCTGACACTCCCTTCCGCTCCACCCAGAGCGGGAGGAGTCATTTGATGATTTCCCAACCTAGAAAAAAAAAAAAAAAAAGAGCTCAAAGTTGCGTTCGTAGAGTAATGGGAGAATATTCCCCAACATCGTAATAGACACTTGGTGTACAGCATGCTAAACCGCATATCCGCAGTAATGAATGACAGCACGTGTGGGGGTAATACAAAGTACTAATACTCAATAAAATTTTACAGTGGTGGAAAAAAAAATGATTACTTTCATGTAAGGAAAATTTAATTTTCTATTAAACACAATTTTTTTCGTTCTTAGTTTTGATATTTTCAGGTATCTTTATGTGACCCTAATTCATTGCTCTCGAGTGTATTTAAGTGTGGTAGAATCATCGCTCAGGTTCTTTTCATGTCGTGTTCGGAATTTATGCAGTATCTACTTATTTTAAATCACCAGTTTTCTTTTAACTGCTTATATTTCACGCTTTTATTAGCTTAACTTTTGTGTCTAATATCTAATTTATACCTACTATGGAAAGGAACTTCAAATGATCCCTATTCTACAACTTCAATATTGACAACGCTTAGATCTTCTCCGTTAAACTATATTGTGGTACATCAGCTACAAGTTCAACCACTATACATTCTAAATAATTATTATTTGCTATATTGTCTATCAAAATAATTTTATTACACTTTACAATGTGAGTTATTTATCTATCCATTAGGTCTATTATCAACATTGTTTCAATTTTCAT
Source organism: Luperina nickerlii (assembly GCA_963855955.1). Lineage (NCBI taxonomy): Eukaryota > Metazoa > Arthropoda > Insecta > Lepidoptera > Noctuidae > Luperina > Luperina nickerlii. The sequence continues at coordinate 22,932,714 of OY979668.1, forward strand.
TCAATGCTTCATTGGAATGAAAATGAATGATTTATTTATTATATTTCTTTCACACAAACATTCTTCTTTACATTGTTATAAAACATGGTGAAGTCAAAAGTCATGATATTTGTTTGACGTTGCGCCAAGAGGCGTGACACGTCACGTCAGTGTAATAACATTGTCTGTCTGTCCGTTAGAATTGATAGGGGAATGTACATGATGGTGGTTCACTATGAAATGTTGTTAGTCTTCCATTGATTGTGTTGGAATTGAATGGTTTTTAATTGAAACTTGTTTCTTGTGTGTGGTCTGATTGAAGAGGTGGATGTTGTAAGATCTGAGGAGATAATTAATGAGATAGTGAAACATCTATTTATCAACAAGTTACTTCATACAGTGATATCTGTTCTGCTGCAAACAACTGATTGTAATAAAATCATATTTTCATCTCTAAATGGAAATAATCGTATAGAAATAATCAAAAAATTATTGAAACAGAGCTCAAAACTACAAACAGTCTTATTAATTTACTCAAATTTTTTTACTTTTCCAATCTTTGCAGACTTGTCTGATCCATACATAAGCGGGTACGCATAAAACAGTCAAGAATATAGAAAGGACTCCCTCGCAACTCAAACTACTTCGGTAGCGACAGACAAACGTACGCTTATTGAAACGGCTGCAGACGTATATCAAGATGCGGCGCATACATCAAAGTCAGAAGTCTTATCTTGCACGTTGAGCGCATTCACACAGAGACGGGCAAATGTTCCTCTTTGATCTAAAGTGTTGGCTTTATGACTTGTTGTGGATCTGTTCTGCTTTAGCTGAGGAGTTTTTTAGAGGCTAGGTTAGAAGTTTGAACGTTCTGCGTTATCATGTTTTATGAACTGGCAAGATTACTGAGAGATAAACAGTATAAGACTGGCAATAACACTAGCAAAAAAGAAATATTTTGAAACTACAAAAGGTATGTCCGTTATTGAACAACACCATCATATTATAGATGAGTATTTGATACGGAATGCAATTAAACGCAGCGATACAAAATTATTTACAAAGATATTTTTTAATACGTTCCAATGCTCGCTTCTGTAGTAAATGCACGTTCGGCAGCTACAGAAGCGGAGATGAGGAATGCGATACAACGTGATGCGAGCATTGTCTGAGCTCATGACTACCGATCAGATGCCACCGCACTCACATTCAACACGACACATAAAAACTATCCAACCAAATAAAACTTTAAAAGACTTCACGATACAGATAACCGTATTTCTATTCGCAGAGAAATAAATTGTAAACACCCAACAAAGCAAAATACCATGTTTATTTTGTTAGCGCTACAAGAAAAACCAAACAAGCCAGATTAATACTCTAATACCGCGAGGTTAAAGCGCCTAACAAATCAACGCAACAAATGTACCGATAAAAGAACAAATGACGCCGATATAAAATACTATCCCAATTATTTGGGACAATTCATTAGAGAGCCCCTCGACGCTTTCCGATTGCCGCGATCCGTCACACCGCTCGCGACAGATGGGGATCTATTCCGTATGGAGTGTCAGGAAGAAATGGGCACAGTAAATCAACCGACGGCCGACAATCTCGCGCAGTCGCCGTCGATACATCAACTGTAATGCCTCGGATACCGCAGCCAGATAATCGAATGTGAGCATCGACTCGTTACGCTGGAAATAAGATGAGGTTTGTGACTCCATGTCAGCGGTAACGACGTAACTCGAGCACGATTTTAACGGACTATAGGCATTATTGAGTGCAGCTGTTTGGCTTGAGGCACATTAATTTGGTCGAGAGTCGTTGCACGGACAGTAACAGATGGTTCTATGTCGCGGTGCAACTAAGGTCGGTTTTGGTTCGCGCGCGCGAGTCGCTTGTCCCCGCCGAGCGAGCGCTGATAGATCTGTAAAGTTTGCCGCGGACAGGAATATATCGAGTGGTTGCCTCCGTTCGGCTTTATTTATACATAACATCTGTTTGAAGTTGAATCTACCGGCGCGGACGGGGAGCGCATTACCGGAGATTTATTCCGCGTCTTAATTGTGAATCGATGGGTTAATGAAGATAAAACCCGCGGCTGTGTTGTAAATTAGCTCGCGTGTCGACTCGTGGCTCCGATAAAGGCCTTCTTTATTGCTTTGTTTGTTTTCTCGGGCCGTACTTCAAAGGGTACGGAGATAAACTCAAGTTTTATGCGAATGTATTTATTGGCAAGCTTTTAAAGTTACGCCTTTACTCAGAATCGGACGTCAGGTGGAAATAGGAAGCCGGCGCGAATGACAGGCGAGAGATAAATGGGAGCCGAAGAGAAATTAACGATGCGTCGACGCCCGCTGTAATTAACTAGGCTACTTATAAATCAGCTGTAACCTCGGCCGTCTGTAACAATAGCCGCAAAGTAAGATAAATCGATAGGACAGCTCGGCTCATACAAGTCGATATTGACAAGAGCGGTATTCCCTTAACTCACGTTCACATTTGGCGACTCTTTAGAATTGTCTGGCACCACATGTAAAATATTTGTTCATTCTTATTTTTATTAGCTGGTACTTTCGAGTTTCTGGCGTATGGCATTTCACTAGTCTGTGTCATTTCGATGGAGTGACGTAGCACAGTTTGGACGAGGTTAACCCCACGCGGTCACACACTCTCGTCTAATGGCCGTGATTCGACAAGTACAAATGGCCTCTGTGACAAATGGCCTGCGGAAGACCCCGTGTCGAATGCTGTGTCGTAAGTTCAAGTTACGTACAAGCCAATATAGCACGTATTGCTTTGATTTTGAATATTTTAGATTGCAATCAAGATTTAGATTGTTTTATAGAATTTAATCAAGTGGATATAAAAATAGATAAATAATTACCATCCATCTTAGGTGACTCAAATGGCAATTTAAACGAAGAGGAAAACAAAGTGATCGATCACTGTAATGAATAATTTAACATATTTTTAAGGTCCAAAATGCCATATAAAAACAGACACGTTAGCGATAAATGATAAGTGAATACGGAAAGTGTCGATAGCTTTCTCAGTTCGCCCTCTGATACCGATCAAAGGTCTTATCCAGTGCGGACCCGCGAAAAACACTCTTATAGAGCACACTTGGAGGAAATGTTGAATGTTTTTTGAATGACGATTTCCCTTTTGCTAGTTCATGTAGTGTCAGTTCCGTAGGGGGATCTCTTATGAACCACTTGATTTATGGCTCGTATTGCTTCCAATGTTGCTTTGGGTTCGCCAATATCATTTCTAACAGTTTTGACGTACGGTGATGACGCAACCGATGCGATATTAGTTTCGGGAATTATTTATAGGTTTGTCCGTAAGTGCGGATGTTTTGTTATCTTTTGTGGGTAGTTCTGTGTTGCTATTGGGGTATTGTATTTATTGTTAAAGTGAATTACTATCTATTATTATGATGTTTCATTGAACGGTGTTTTAGTTTATTTTAATATAATTTAGCAAGCGTAATTTATCTTCCACGACTACTATCGTTGCGTCACAATATGCTTTGAAAACTTAGCTAGCTATGTCTAGAGATTTCTTTGTATTAGTATCTTTAAAATTTTTTGCTTCATTAAGATAAACGTCTTTCTTATAAAATGTATTCAAGTTGATTGTATTCTTACCACCAATGAAAATGTATACAAACAATATAATAACATGGTTTTACTCTTAATCCCCAAATCGCTTACCTCACCACCCTAACCACAAACCTATAACCATTACACAATTAAACGGCACCACAATAAATAACACGGTAGATGCAGACCATCCATCTTGTAATGAAGAAAAGTGCGCTCCAGCGATGCTTTATCGCCGATCTGTGTAATTAAAACGTTACCCGAAGGAAATGTGAGGTAATAACAATAAATCTAAGGCGCTCGTAACTCCGGAACGGCGTGTAGATGCTGTAATTGCAGCATTTGTGAATGGGTCCGGGATCTCTTGAATATTTGATGGGATCGTGGATCAACGGAGATGTTGCTGGTAACTCAGTCATAATAAATGGATTTGGTGTTGTATAACCAGTCCCTCAGTGCTGAAGATTCGTGACCCCATCTGTCTAATTCACCTGTCATGGTTTGGCGCCAACCCATGCCTGAGTGTATTCTGGCTTCTTCAGATCTGTCAATCCCAATTCAATCAAGTCAATTCGTTTTGGTCACTGATCTACTGATGGTCTTTTTTCTGATCTTTTTCTACAGCGAAGATCTTCTTATAGTTAGGAGTACCTAACTATCAGATGGTCTTCGCTTTATCTGGCTGAAGGAACGTATAATTTGGTAAAGCACTGTGGTGGAAAGATGTTCCTCGATCTTTAATTCTTCGAGCATGGAATGGAGTCACTAGTATTCCATAAAGGGTTGTTAAATTCCTGTGTTTGACATGGACCTCCCCTCGACTGAGAGGTAAATAGTCGGAAACGAATACCGTAAACGTCATATTGGTTGGATTTGTGAGTGCTTAAATGTTTTAAGACGACATGTGGCTGGCAGTATATGTCATTTATGGGTTGTGTTTCACGAATGAGGAATTGTTTGTTTCATAGAAATAATAAATAACTGGCAAGACCTTTGAAAGCTGTTATAAAAGTCTGGAGTTTTTAAAACATCATTCTTTTCTTTTATAAAATGAAAAGTAAATGGTAGTTAGTTAGTTTTTGTATAAATGAATATGAAGTTTGGTGTCTTCCTTTTCTGCCTTTTAAAAAACAACCGATTTAAAAAAAAATACACTACAAAGTGAAAAATAACTTTACTTTTCACTTTGTAGTGTTTGTTTTTGGAAGTCGGTTGTTTTGTTTTGTAAAAAAGTTTTTTTTTTCACTTTTATGGTTGTACCTACCTACCCTACACAAATTCATATGAATATATATATATATTTTTTCTACTTGCTATGTGAATTTCAGTGACAGGAAGCTATTGAACACATCAGCCTACTCTTTTAAAGGGTGTGTGTGTGAGACTTGGTGTTATGTTGTGTTATTGCGTAAACAATACATACATAATTATACGATAGCAGCAGTCGCTGTTGATTTGCTGGCATTTATTGAAAAGTACGGAACTTTTCAATAAATGCCAGCAATTATATCTGTCTCCGAAACTCATCATTAGATCTTTACGAAATTTAAATGGGACCTTCGGGAATTTCGAAATAACCCTCTATCGAACAAAAAAATAATTTTGCATTTCCGTCTGTATATGACGGAGTTATGCCCGAATATACATAAAAAAATATATAAACATCCCAATTGAGAACTTCCCTCATTTTATTAGAAGTCGGTTAAAAATATGATTAATCTGAAATGAGAAATGATACCTACTCAAAAGAAACTTACGATCCTTTATCATGCAAACGATCTGCCAATAAATAAGCATAATATTATAAATACGAAGGTCAAGGCATTGCTTGAGTATTGACAAGATGCCGAGGCATTAAGCACAGCAACAAATTTCTCTCAGCTTAACTCAAGGAAACCATTCATTACTTTTATTCCTTAAGCAATAAGACTTATAACAAACAATGCTATTGAGGAAAACATTTATCTTAATACTAATATTAGTAAATATTACTTTGAAGTAAGTGTACAATGTACTGTACACATGTTACACAATATTGTGCTGTCTGACTAAGGCCAGACTAAGATGTTATTAGCATAACTTTGCATGCAAGCTGTACCCGAGTGCCAAACACAGGTTTTACCTTTGTCCACAGACGTTTGAATATTCAATAGATTATAATGATTATTATTTTACATACAAATTTATACTTTCTCGTGTTTATTGAATAGTGGTTTTTAAATTTACTTTCCTGGTGAAGAAAGAAAGAAAGAAAGAAAATACGTTTATTTGCGGCAAACATGACGCATAAAAATAAAAAAACACAAACAACTGAAAAACAAAGTAACAATTTGGGAGAGAGTATGCGTCACATCTACGCAAAACGGCCAACGCTCAGCATAATGCTAAGACCCTATACGAGACAGAGCCCCAGCGCTGGTTTTCAGCGACAGCCGGTGATTGACGTGATGACGTCATGATGAAGCTTATTTTTTTTTTTAAAGTTTGCTTCCCCAAAATTGGTACAATTGGTTTTTGATAAATCATTCAACCAATCTCGGCACGCTTGAGAATGTATCACATTATATTTTGCGATAATTTTGGTTCGAGAATTTATTAAGTTCATTTAGTGTTTTAATCAAAATCAAAATATTTAATTTCACCTACATGGGCACTTATGAAACGTCAGAAGCTAGGTGCACGGTTCTAATTGGTCGTTTCCTATGGAGAAGAGCCGGCAAAACTGTACGGTTACTCTTGTTTTAAATAATTGGCTTTTACAATGTTTTCAAATTACAGTAGGTATGGGAGGACAGCGTAGGCCTGCCAACAGGTACTGGGTACTTGATAAAATAAAAAATGATCTACAGATCTAAAGTCTGCAAGGCCTACAAATTCCTCGCATTTACAAAATAAGAATCTATCAAAAGGATAAATAAAAAATAAAATATAAAAACCTACTGTAACGTGGTAATCGACTAACTATAATCGATTCACACACATACCTAATTTATGGTTCGACGGAGCAGCAGCACTACGCGTCATCCATAGACACTCGTTCTAGGATACTATAAAAGCTGTCTCCTGGCCGAGAACCATCCTTTTCATTTCGAGCTCCGCCTTCAAATTTAAAACCTCAGCGACCTGGGTGAGTGTTTTGAGTAATCTGCTAATTCTCTTCAGATACACCGCACTTCTTTCTATTTAACAGATTTCAGCGGTGATCGTCTGCAAAGTAATTGTGTCCATTGTCTATAATGGCTTCCGTGTTGTACAAGTGCCATGTCATCTAAATACTCACTAGTCATACTGCCTTTGTAAAGCCGTGCATGCCTCGTTCACACTCAGCCGCATGGCCTCGCTGCAATTTGCTTAACCTGCTCTGCAACGCGGCGACAAACTTCTATATATTGATCGCGGCATGTGCTGGCTTGTTTAACCTTTGTGAGCCGCCACGATGGGTGAGTTTCCTTGCTTTCCCCTGAAACCGCTGCTTGGGCTTACGGCTAGGAGACGCACGCGTCGATGGCGCTCACAGATCCTGGTACCACTTTTACGGGCCCACCATGCCACGTGCATGATTCCAGGGTTCTACTTGAGGAGTCGGAAACTACAGAGGCACCGCTGACGGGCGTCATAGCTGCCTCCGCGCCCTACCCGCTGAGAGACGTTCGTCACTGCCTCATCTGTCGTGCCGGACGGGCGTCATAGCTGCCTCCGCGCCCTACCCGCGGAGAGACGTTCCCGTCACGGCCTCATCTGTCGTGCCCCCGCACGTTACTGCCTACCTCAGTCGCCATCCACGTCTGCCACGTGGAGGGCGTGGCTGCTGGGGACCTGCTGTGCCTACGGCACGCCGCCGGCCGCCTTACCGGCCATCTCACCTGCCACGTGCCTGACACGTGGGCACTTGCCGTGCTCAACTCCTACCAGCTGCCGCGACCGAGACGCGGTCGCGTCCACCACTGCTGGGACTCCTGGTGCCGCCCTTCCTGCTACGGAGCCCCTCGCCGGTCCTCGTGCGTCGTGGCCTAAGCCAGGGCAGTACCCGTTTTCTACCTCACCAGTGAACAGTGAATAAATCCTCGAGACCCTAGAACCTTAGACCCTGAGACTAATCTGTGTGCTCTTGTTGCTAATATATGTATTAAACTATTGTGGTTTATTTATTACCCCGCCTACTAAGACACTACGCCACACTACTAAAACCAAGTGATATGATTGCCATTACAACCACTAATAAAGAGGTGAAAAATTAGAATTGTCTGTATTTATAATGTCAAATATTAAAATTCTAAATCATTAGAGTTAATTCTTTTTTTTGCTCTTGGCATATCTTTGTTTCAGTTAGTAAACGTTTCCTGTGTTGTATTTTTGTTTAAGAAAAAAAAAGTAGTGTAATAGTCTGAACAATTGGTTTAAATCCTTTTGCATTTTAAACGCGGATGGATTATAAACTTATAACCCAATTAATTTCGACGTACATCACGTCACAATTTTCTATTGAAACTTTTATCAAAATCAGGTGACGTTATCGCAAATAAAAATAACACACCCATAAATATTTGTAATCATTGTAATCATCATAGAGTCGCACTAGCCGATGCATTTACAACGGGATATAGTACTAATAAAGATATACGAAGGACACTTTATAATAGTGCCTTTATCCTTATCTTTAAAAGATTAGTCGTGGGAGTTGTTTATTGCTTTGTTTATCTTTTTATGGAATAGTAATAGGAATATAAAGATATACTATTACGTCAGCTATTTGAAAGTTTGACTATCTGTGAGACTGTGACGCGTTTTTTAAGAGAACTCCATATATAGCTTGTCTGGGGAAGTACCGTCAATATCGTAAGTAACATAATTATCTATAAATATCATCAAATCGTAGCGAAGTTGAAACTGTACACTGAATGTGATTGTTAAGGGGCTTACAGGACCTAAAGCGCGGTCACTGTCGGACTGCATAGAAAAGAAAGAGAAGCGCGATGACACAACGCTGTTAATTTATTGCAAAATATGAAGCAATTATTTTATTACAAAAAATCTATTGTTTGGACTAAGAAATTAAAACACTAGTGCTTTAGTATGTTGCTTGTAGAATAATCTGACAAAAAATCAGAATGATTGTATGTATATTACTATGGTTTTTATTGTAAAGAGAAAGTTTTATCTTCATGATTTTTTTCTATCGTATCAAATCATTTGTGTTATATTTTCAACATACTATCCACCTGGCATATATCCTGAAGAATATCATATATATTTCTAATTTTGTTAACTGTAGTCGATCATATACTTTTATTGTTTCTAAAACTTGCGTTTTTTGCGTTTAGGTCCTGTAAGCCCCTTAATGAGAAATCCCTTGTGTTTACAATCTACTATTAAATTAGAATAGAATAGATTTATTTTCTTACCACAAATTAAAGCTTAAAGATAAATTAGTCTACATATATAATTTTGTACTTAATTTGTGGAAAATTGGTGCTTAACTAAGTTTTACAAAACCTTTAAGTCAGGTCACCAGGCCCCCTTAACAATTTATATGTATATTTCAAGTATTGGTCTGAAGCTACTTTACACACGGACAGCTTTCATCGCTTGCTCCCGCGTCACCAGTCCTGACACCCGCATTATAGATGTAAAAATACCCTGACTGAGACCAAAACTGCGGAAGTTTTTAATAATTTGGGTGTTATTTTAGAATATTGTAGTGTCCTACGATTTCCACGCGAATGAAGTCGCGGACAGAAAATACATAGTTTCTAATATTTCAACATGGACTCTTAAAATCGTATCGTTATTTGAATCATAAAGTAGGTATATCAGTAGAAACACGTACTTACACAAGTTAATCCACAAGAACCGGTATTCCCATCTTGAATTTCCCATCAATCCTCTCAAAGCTATTAAGTACTTTAGTTTCATAATAATTAACCAAAAGTTAGAATACTTGAATCGTAAACACTCACACTAATCTATCTTTGAAGTTGAACCCAACAATACCAATAAAATAACCTAATTTCACATACAGTCACAAACAGCGAGCAAACTATAAGTAAATCTATTTGTTGTGCGCGACCGTCCGAGCAATGGGGCGGTCTCGTTGCTGTCCGCAAGTGTACCGCGTTAATTAGTTGTCAACATGTTTTAAACTGTTGCTTTCAGCTCGGTGTATTGTTTAGTTTGTATTGGCAATAACTGGAGGAAAGTGATTGCTTGTATTGTATGTATATTGCAGTCGATTTAGTTAGCCTTTACAATAAACTATTGCCTTATTTTATGTTACAAAACTTAGAAAGAAAACGTGAAATAAAAGATTAACTAAAACTTTTTGCATTTTCCTTATTTGTCAAACCTAGTAATATGTTTTGTGCAATAAGCGTCTTTTAAGATTTTATTTATTTATTTATTTATTTATCTACTTACACAAACCATTACAGGATATAACCCAATGCGGTAAATGCGCTTATCTTAACTTAAACATACTAAAATCTATAACTTATTATAAATAATGCATTCCTTGTGAATTCACTCAGAGAGCAACATAATAATATCATGATAATATCATGGGCCACGGGGTCCGAGTGCCCACATAGTATTTCGAGACATCACATCGCCAAGCAGTTGGTCGACTCTTCACGTAACCAAAGGGCTGGCCAAAGAATAAGCATTGCCATACAACGTGGCGATGCACGATGTTGCCAGCGTTTTGGGCACGTTTTCTGTTGACTGCGAAGCGGAAGAATTTTTGATGCCCTTTGGTTATTTCCCCTCTTTTTTACATACTTGTACATATTATTATTTTAAGATTGTAAGCTTTTTAAATTATTTAAATATAATGTAGTTTAAATAAAATAAAAAATCAAATTAGATATTACAATGGTAAATATTATAGATTAACAACAGTAATGTAATAAATAATAATATGTAATATGTAATAATTTGGTAATTCATCTTAGTTCTTTTTTTTTAAGTTAGCCTACGCTACCCCACTGCTGAGCAAAGGCCTCCCCCAAATTCTTCCAGGCATCCTTTTCTAGAGCCACCTCAATACCACCCTCGCGGTACGTGTCTAGATTGTCTCGCTACCTCTTCCTTGGCCGGCCTCGTCGACGCCGTCCATCCTCAGGCATCCACCGCGTGGAGACATCTTAGTTAATAATTAATTTTCAATTTGTGTTTCATGAGGAGTTTAAAAGGCTACCATGGAGCCATTGACTTGACGCCAGCACATCAGACTACCCGAAACTGTCAAATTTTCCCAATCAACTTTTAACCTAATGCTTTAGCGATAAAGTTGAAAATCTATTAAAGAAATTTGACAGATTGGAGTAGCTTGATGTGCTGGCGTCTGTACACCATATAAATTACAGAAATAAATATAGAAACTGTATAAAGCGTGACACAATGGGCGGTCTTATCGCTAAGAGCGATCTTTTAAAGACAACCTTGGGATGGATTTAACAAGGGGAAGGACAGACAAATACTGTAGGTAGACTTCTACTACTCTCTTTACACCCATTTACTGTCTACTATTTTGTTATCATGAGTGAGATATCTACTGCTAAACCCATCTCACCTCCATAAAACGTGCTAGAAGATATTTGGCCTACTTCAAACCGGGAACTCACTACAACCTTAACTATTACACGTCACGTCAAAACCTTCTCACTTCACTACACAGCAACACATACTTTTTAAGCCATTTTTAACTGAGGCCATCAATTGTAACACCGCGGTAACAAAGATGTCATTCACCTCGCAGATGCCATTTATCCAGGAAAGTACCCACTAAACTAGGTACATAAATTATTTTGTCTGCTTCGCCAAGTGTAAGGAACTCCTAGGGAATTTATCACGCGTGTCCCGGTGTAAAGAAAAAGCGACCGCGGACAAAGAAAAAAAGGAGATATTTTCTTTGAGTTGTGTTTGGACTCGAAGCTTGAGTTTGCCTTCAACTTTTCTCATATTTATAGTATTGGCTATGAAAGTTGAACATAATTATGTCTTGGCGGAATCGGTTTTTATACACCAAAGGTGCCGGCGGGTTAGCTTCAGAACGTCGCAAGTCGGACACTGCCGAGGGAGGTTGGGCCGTGGGGCCCGAGCTTTGGTGTATAGATACCAAAGATGAGCGAAATTTGAAGCAGCTACAAATCAAAATGAGGCAGACAGACCAGTTAAGGTTAACTTTACAAGTAACTTCAACTCATAAACTCTTGATTTCCAATCAACGCCTCCTGATATGATACTCATTTCATTATGTTTAGCATAATAATTGCACGCATAATGCGAAGCATTTTTTTTTTGCAAGTTGGGATATCATCAAATGACCCCTCCCGCTCTGGGTGGAGCGGAAGGGAGTGTCAGACTCTTACTGACTAAAACCCACCCGAGTTCCTTCCTTAACTCTTTAAGGCACCTGCAAACAGGCGCGACACGCGACGCGAATCGCGTGCGACACAAAGGCACCGCTCGTTGCGCGACTTGCGGTGCCTTTGTGTCGCGTGTCGTGTCGCGCCTGTTTGAAGGAGCCTTTATGTTCCGGGCCAGCGGTAACCCTTTCGGACAATCCCGCTGACCCGGCAGGATAATGCGAAGCATTAGAGTGCTTTACGATCGAAAAAAATGTTTTGCCTCCTTTCTGCAACTGTTTCTATTGTTATACTCCTGCTTGTACACAGAACCTACTTAATTTATGAACCATTGCATAGATAATTTAATGAACTAAATTCTCTACTTTTCAAAAAATGATATATGTAATTCAGTAAAAACGAAAAAAACATCAAAATATTAAAAAAAAACCCGTCAGTCAATTGTGAAACCTGAAAACATAGCTTGCGAAAATATCAATAGAGTATTTGTATTTTTTAATTTATTCGTTTCGCCATAGGAGGACTGAGGAATATTATTGAAAATGGCTCTTTTATTCAAAGTAGTTTTTTTATACTCTATGAGTCACTTTTGATTTTGCAAATTTTTTAAAATTTTGTAACAAAACAGTCGTAGTCAGCGTCGGTGATGGGAAAAATTGCAGGGATTATTAAGTTTTTATGTGTATGTGTTACTTGAAAATTGCCAAAATTACTAAAAACTTCTTTTTTCTTTTTATAACTTGCACCATACCTTGTAGGAAAAATAGTAGCGAGTGCCGACAGCCATTTTGTATAAAGCAAGGGGGTGGTTTAAAATATTATGCATCGTAAGGAAATGTATTTTTTGTAGGTGCGGGGTGCTCCATTTATTTAGGCGAGGATGATAAGTCAAATTTATAATGCTGAAGTCAGCTGTATGTTTATTTGAGAACTGAGGGATTATAATAGCTTAGTTTGGATGAGATATTCTAAGAATCTACTCTAGAAAATAAATGTTGAACTAGAAGAAACAATGACCAAACGACCGTGGACCTTCTACAGAAACTCTAATTTCTGAATTGAACTCTCTTTTGATGCGGTGAAGCTATCAGGTATCAGGTGATACTTTCAAATTATGTTATAAAAGAGAGAACAAATAATATAACTTATTTATCCCGTCTCTCGTGGCGAACTTAAGAAGAATATTGCAAATATACGTTGTTTTCCTGCAACTTAGTGTTTGTTTAATGAAGTGAATGTGAATATATTATAATGCGCAACATTCAGGTTTTGTCTGCAGGCATATTAACCAGCTTTCTCTGAACTTTGAAAACTTCTTATAGAAAGAAGAACCACTATATTTTGTATACAACTATTTTGCGAGCGTCCTGAGATAGCTCCTTGAGGTACTCCAAACGTATTGTAAACTCGAATAGTATTATATTGGTTTCTTCTATCGTGGTTCACCTAATCACACACCTGATGATCAAAAACTGAAACCCCTGTGGTTATCTAACCCAAAAAGTCACTCTTTCTCAACAAATACAAGGTCGTACCTCTCGTAAACTATCTGGTAGTCACGTAAAGTCACGTTTAATAAAACGGGCAGACATACAGGCAGGCGTTAATACGGGCAGGCCATGACAAGTATCGCGAATACGGGCAGGCCATAAATCCGCCAGAACGCATAAATATCACGGGACGCCGCCGAATCACTTTGAACGAGATAAGGTGAAACCAGTCGGGTTCTGGCGTTTTGTTAGTACGTTCATGTTATGATATGAAGGAGTGTTGAAATCTGTTTTTAAGGTAGTGCTACACACGTCATTTTTTGTTGGAGTTTCAAATAAAATGTTTAATTAACTGTATTGTTTGTATAACTATTATGAATAGCAGTGATTAACCTTAGATATTTAAAAAAAAATATTGTAGTAGTACCTACCGATAATATAATACTAGCATTTTAAGCATGTTAAATATAAACTTACATGAAAATACAAGACATTGACTTAAAAAAGAACACGTTCAAATTACATTACGAAGTAGGTGCAACATATTTCAACAGAACAGGATGAATTAATCTCAAAATCTGAAATGACAACAATTTTTTTCAACTCAAATACGTCATCACATATTTCAACATTTTGAATATAAGACCGTAAATTTTCAGTAACAAGTCGCCGTTTCGCGTACCGTGCAGCACATATCTCAAAGTTATTTCCCTTGGATGAAATATGTGGCAATTTCTTTGAATAATACATGGGCCATATTTCAGCCGTAGCGCTACGAGCGTAGGCCGTAGCCTCGTAGCGCTACGAAACAATATATTGTACTAGGAAGTGTCAGTGATGTTTCGACTTTGTTTTATCTTCTTGTTGTGTTGATTGGTTGTGTTACGGATTTATCAGGAGTATTCTTTGTTTGTCAGATCAACAATGTAGAATCTATACATATTACAAATAAAAGTTGCTTTTCGTGTCTGTCCGTGTGACCGCTTAGATAATCTAAGCTATACAATGGATTTGGATGCGTCTTTCACTATCATTTAGAGCATTTATTCCGGTAGGTTATTATGTATAATATAATAAGACTTACATTTATAACTTAGAAGTAGCATAGCAATCTCGATATTGGAACATGTCGCCATTTCACCTGTGCTGTCGAGTCGCTAATCACATTAACATTATAAAGGCGAAAGTTTGTGAGTGTGTGTGTTTATATGTTTGTTACTTCTTCACGCTCAAAAGGCTGGACTAATTTTGATAAAATTTGGTATGGAGGTAGCTGACTCCCTGGATTAACATATGCGGGTAAAACAGCTAGTAAATAATATAAAATTGAGAAACTACAGAAGACTGACTATATTATTTAATGATGAACCTCGCTTTGGTATAGTAGTAACAGCTGGGATCAGCTCTCTAGAAGTACTTGGTAATGTTAAATAGCTCACATAAACTATACGGCAGCAGGTTGGGTAACATTAGACCAGAAACCCACCGCATGATAAATACCACCAACGTGCTAGGTACTTAATGAGCGCTTTACCTGGCTTTAAGCGAAATAAACCTAGTAACAACTTTCATTATAATTTTTGACATACAAAAGTAGGTAGATGACACTACACTCACATTTAAAATGACAAAAAATTTACACCTGAATAAGAATTAAAATCAAAAGTGAATTTAATAAATAATGATAAACAGTTTATCAAACAAATTAGATTTCTCTAGAAATTTTAACCTGCGACCTTACATTAAAATAAAATAATCGGTTTCATACAATAATCACTAGAAAACGCTTATAAATCAAAATTTCACACATTTTATATCAAAATGCCATTATACCCCCTACAAACTAGCGTGCCAACTTACCATCTGCCAGTTTTTTGCGAGTAAAGATGGCAGCCACCAATTTATCACGTCACGTCTTTGAGACACATAATATATTGGAACATTAGAACATAATGAACGACTCATTCGATCGTTTGTCATGTTTTTCCACTACTAAAAAAACTGCCGTCAGTAGCAACCTTATTTTCTTCTTACTAAGAACCATTATTCCATAATTTCTTGCTAGAATAATAAGGTCTTTCACGCATGTATCAATTCTGAGACGCGTGTTCTTCCATTTAGTCACTTTTGAGAAGTTTTTCAACAATCGCAGATTTAGTGTGAAAGGGCAGAGACCCGGGACTCGATTGTCATGCGCCATTATGTTGAGTGATAAATGGTCGGCTTGTTTGAGGCCAAGTTTGAACCATCTGGAATTAAGATTTAGCACCTGTAGAGGATAAAAATAATATGCATATATATTTTATTAATGTAAGTTTTGTAAGAAAAAAATATTTTGAGGAGTTTGAAATCTCTCTAACTTTATTTTAATTTACAACACGAAACGTAATTATTTTGACCTTTGCACTAAAAAAAAACATCAGGCTGCACAAGGTCTGGTTCTCGAGTGCTTTTGGAAATCCAGGCAAAAAAATGTTTGGCAAGATGTCGTCTTGAGAACTCCTCGTCTTATCATCATACCAGTCGTACCTACTAGCTGTAAATACTTCCACACAACCCGAAGAAATATACAATAATCTGAATAATTTCACACACTAAGCACCTCGAAAGCGCACATAATCAAAAACATAACCCCATCACTGCCAAAAAACGACCCGCTTCATACAAATCATCACCTTGCTGTCATTCCCCTTACCCCGCTTCACCGCTCTCCCCCCTTTAGTCCCACGAGTACCACTCTTAAAACTCGTAAAAGGCGCGCCATAAGTTTGAATTATCGTCGCACTGAGCCCCTGTAATGAATATGGTCGACTGTATATTTCAATTTGGGCCGCAACTGTGAGCAATGTGTTACGTTTTTACGAGCACACGCTTTTTGGGCAGCACCTTTTTCAAAATTTTAGAAGGGGTGCTGTTTTGTATGTTTAATTAAGGTGCTAATTATGTATTCATTGCTCCATTTTGAGCTGTGGGCTTTGTGGGGGCTACGGTATGGATCCTAGGTCCTAGCAGTCTTCTTGCTAGAGATAAAATACTATTGAAATTTGCTTAATAATCAAGTATGATGATTTTGGTGATGTTTCTTAATGACCGTTAGTTAAATCAACCTTAAGGATACCCACTTTGTGGGAAGGTAGTCGATTGAACCTCAATAGTTTTTTTTTCCGTTCAAGCAGTGTTTCAACAAGTAAGAAAAATTTAACAAAATTAGCCCGCACTTTAAATAACATCTAGAATAGTCACATCGATTCTATTTTCAACCCATGGATATCATTTATATATACATACCACTTATTACTTAAGGGGCTCTTACTCACTACAGTATTAAATCCTGAAATAGAATTAGGTACCCTAAAAGAACTGAGCAGGAAATTTTCCATCACCGACTATATCCCACAAATTTTCACTCTAAAAAACTCTATTATCCGCATCTATAGCGACATTATATCATACTAAGCCATACATTGCGAGAAAGGCTAATTTAGCGGGACCATTTAGCCTCGGAGCGAGGTTGGAATTGTGATATACAGGGTGTTTCATTACGCTCGTACGCGCCGTAACCGAGTAATAATTCAAAATTATAGCCCGCTTTACGACTTTGGCCGACGTCAGACGATGGTACACGAGTTTTAAATCGTGTTCCACTGCGGATGTTTAAGTGAAATGTCCGAAAGTGGGGGAGAGGGGGACTGTCTTATGGTTATTAGGATGGTGATAAAATCTTGCTGGGTTTGCTTGGGGAAACTGAATTTAAAAAGTCTTGTTATCTGCAAGGCATTATAAAATAATTTGTTCCCATCATAGACTTTGGGTGAACGTCAAGACTGCCATTGATCTGTAAATGTAAGCCCAATGCATTAAATTATCTATGTAACCAATTTATTGTTGTACACAATATGTGATGCCCTAAAATTGACACCGTTATGTCCCCAACTTTCCAAAACTTTAGGGGTAAACACTGTGAAGATTTATGAGGTTATGTGTAGCCATAAATCGCTACAAATATTATAATTTTAATTTATGACCTGTTGTGTAATAAATCCAAAAAAATAAACACCACAATAAATCAAGGTGAGCGTGCTAATCGTCAAACTCGAATTCTCAGTTAATGCGAAATCATTTATAATACTTTTATCCCGACAATTCTATTGTTAATAACAATTTCGAGTAATAAATTCTACCTCCGGCGTATCGGATCCCCCGGAATCACATAACAAAGAGAAGCACTAGATCATCGACACACAAAAAAAACCGTACACACCACGACACCGCTTATTTATTTATGAGTTCAATTCAAACTCAAAACCCTCTTCTACAAGCATAATATTGAGCGATCGATATCAGCTCATTTCGGGCACCACACCGAGTTGACACAAAGGGACGCGTCAAAAAAAACCGCTCCAAGTGTCATCTTTCTTGTGACAGACGACAGCTGCGGGGAACACGACAATACGAGCGATATCGATTCATCACATCGACGACAATGCCGCTCATTGGGGTGTCTACCCTACACAACGCGCCACAGAATAACATCTTCGCTACATACGCATTGACCAACTGATTTTCGTAGCATGTGTTGATGTAAGCTTTTTTACTCTGTACGGGGTGAAGGTGACAGTAATCGGTGGCAGTGTGAAACGGATAGACAGCCGTGGTAAATCGACAATGGTAGTGATTTAAAAGGGAAATAAATAGGGTAAAAGCCGTGAAGATAGTTATAACAAACACACATTTCATGGTCGGGGATTTGCTTAGGTTAGTTGTAGTTAATTTGATATGGGTGTCGAATGTATTGAAAGGCATTTGTTTAAATAGTGGATTGTAACATACAATGTACATTGTGAAATAGGTACGAGTATGTACACAAATATAGGATATGGTAATAACGTAACATTTTATGAGAGATTTTTCTTTGGCTGCTTAATCGAAAGTCCCCAAGATAAAATGTTTATTTTTCTTAATCTCTTGATATTATATAATTATGTCGGTTAGGATTTGTAGAATCGTAATTGACTTCTTTTTAATTAATTTACTTATAATTTTGTCCAAAGAATTGTTGAGATTTTTACTTAAAACTCGGCATGAGTTTATGTAAAAATCTCAACCATTCTTTCGACAAAATTTCGATCCTTACATATCTACTTCTTTTTCCTCGTTTACGTTCATACATCTGATCATACACTTCATTATTGCATTATTAAACTAATGCTAATTAAATCGAAATTTAAAGAAGAAAAGTCGTCCATTTTAATAGGTTTTTCGACAGTGTCATTCAAAATAATAAGTTTTAAAACGTTTACCAATAAACGCTATCATTCATAATTTCACGGATGATTGAATAAAAAAGTTCGAATCTATTGAAGCGTGATGAGCAATAATGAGAAATTTAAAACCCATGGGAACAACCTGTCCAACTGGATTATTCTGAAAAGGATGATTATTATACTTTTCTTTGATACAAAGTTCAATAATTTTATTTGACACATCATGGTCTTAGTCATTAAAAACATAGAATACGATTGAGGGGCATGGTACCAATAAGATTGAGGGGCATGGTACCAATTTTGTTTTTATTTTTAGGAGTAGGGAGGCTTTAGCCCAGCTGTGGGACATTAATGATTAATCACACTAATATTATAAAGGCGAAAGTTTGTGAGTGTGGGTGTATTTATATATTTGTTACTTCTTCACGCTCAAATGGCTGGACCAATTTTGATAAAATTTTGTATCGAGGTAGCTGACACCTTGAATTAACATATAGGCTACTTTTTATCCCGATATTCCCACGGGATCGACATTTACGCGGGTGAAACCGCGGGACCCAGCTAGTATTATAAAGGCGAATGTTTATGAGTGTGTGTGTTTATATGTTTGTTACGCTTAAACGGCTGGACAAATTTTGATAAAATTTTGTATGGCGATAGCTGATACCCTGGATAGGCTACTTTTTATCCCGATATCCCCACGGGATTGATACTTATGCGAGTGAAAACGCGAGGCGCAGCTAGTAATAAATAAATACCAGAAGTAAACGAGCATACATACCTACCAATATGTCGTTTAAACTCAGGGACTTACATTTTTAGGCATATTGACTTCCAACTTCTATTACCTTTATATTAAAATCCTCCATTATTTCAGTCCATTATTTACAGTTGCATGAAATCGCGATATCACCGCAATAAGGCATAGTTTGTCAATTTGATACTTAAACAATTAACACCTACCTACTTATATACTAAAACTAGTTTTCATATTCATACACTACTTTTCAACAGAAAATATTAAAAATTATGACATGGGTGGCACGCAATTCTCTAGCTCACTTTCTAAAGCAAATAATAACTTACACAAAATCAAACAACAACAAAAAACCAAACACTTATCTAGGCTACCCGTCCTTGCGTTAATAAATTATTCGAACAACATTGTTCAAAGTAAATCGCGCTACAACAGTCAACCTCACACCGCGTTCATGTCCCGTCATTCCCGTCAACAATGGCAACGTGTCCCGTCACTGTCCCTTTGTCGTTCACAATCGTGACAGACAAACAGAATGTACTGTCCGAGCTTCCTGCGCTTTCAAAACGGCGGAATTGTGTAAACACCACTATATTGTAAGTGCATTTTTCCGTCACTGTTATGACGGAAAAGCCACTACTGTGCCATTCAAATATACACTGTAATTTCTAAGCTGTAAGTTTCCTTTTTAAAGAGGAAGCTGTTGAAATGAGGTTGTTTTTCATGGTATAGTAGAAGTGTGTGCGGGTAATGGATTGGCCGATTGTCGGCCGTCGGTCGAGTGGCGGTGGGTGGTCATTTTATGTCGGCAGCTTTACATCATGGTTTGAAAAGAACACAAAAGGCGAATATTAAATGAACGCTCGTAATATACGTCGTTTTTATTGTAACGTGCGATGTTCGGTTTGAATAATAATATGATGGAGTTAGGATACTTGATTTGAAGTTTTAAAAATGTGTTAGTGTTTTAAAAATGGTACTCTAGATGCTATCTACTACTTATGATGATTCTAAACCCTCAAAATTTATGAAAACTTAATAACGAGACAAGAGTTTTATGCATCTTCATTTTCAAACCAATATAAACCTTGTATCATAAAATAAGTATATGTATTTGGTAACCCACCCGAGCAGAAAAACAACAAATAAACATCAATGTAAATTCAAAGAAATAATATAAACGGATATCTGTATCATGTCGCAATACACAACAATAAAATCTAACTGCTGACGGTTTGAATAAAACCTGTTATTAAAATAACGAGCCAAGGAGCCACATAAAATTTATATATAATACACTTTAAATAAACATTAAAGTGTCAGCATTACCCCATATTCACTGCATTTACGTGTAATATCACCAATTAAGGGGCTGAGTTACGGCCGCGGGCGTCATTACTGCGCTGCCGCCTGTCAAGGTAGTAAAAAATAAAATATTCTTATCATTACCGCCGAGCGACTTAAGTCAGTGTTTGAACATGAATGTGTGACAAATAAAAATGTTGGTTTGACAGTTGGTGCACCTCTCTATGTCAGTTTTAATGTTAGAGGTGCGACGAGTTTTTGTTAATGTCAAATGCTAAGTTCAGTGTGTTTATTTGTGTGTAAATACTGTAAATGTTACCTGCTACTCCGCAATCAATCAAGTGATAACAGCTCGATGTCTAAAACGTTGGTTCACGATCGAGATATCGTAGATTCAAATTCTACACGTTGAATTATCGTGAATTCACTTCTAACACGCCACTTACTGGCAGGGGGTTAAAATTAACATGAATAATACACACCACACATCACCAGAAGATATCGTTTACACAAAATAAACTGCCCAAACTGCATCATAAATTCTGACAAAACAACTTTGAGAAAAAAACGTGCTAATATAAATGGCAAAAAACCCGACTATAAAAACAAAAGTTATTTATGTTTCGTAAAACATTTATCAAGACAAAAAGGTGTACATTACACTAATATCCCAATATGCTGATACACCACCGACGCGACAATTTTTATGTGTGGAGATTAACAAAAAAATATGGCGCCCGCTCCCCGGCTGTCAGGGCCCTATCTGCCGTCGTAATTCAATGTTTATTTTTTTTATTTTACTTTTTTTAATGTATTCTAACAAGAAGCGCCGACTTTATCTTTTATGAGTGGTAAATTGAGGTGTTAAATGTCATAGTTACGGTTTGAAATGGTGCTTTTAGATGTGATGTAAGAAACTGTGATAAAATAGACTTCTGTACTTACTGTGTCGTATCGTTGACATTTTATTCTATCACGAAAAGCTTTAAGTTCTGTTGGCAGTTTGTGTAACATAAATATTATTTTTAAGTTGCCTACTTATTTGTTTTAAGTGCGTGTGATTCCTGTCTTAAATTAGCTCAACGCTTTTCTTCTAACGGTTTGAGCAATTAAACATGGGGTGATAAGCTTATCACCCCATGTTTAATTGTTTTGTGTTGTTTTTATTTATGCGTGTTTCTGGTGTTTCCATGTAAACGGATAGTATCATAACTTACTTTCTTGCTGACAGACATCTGCAAACTGAACATTTTCCACACACTGTCCATTCGAAGGTTGCCTGGAAGAGATCGCAGAAAGCGATAAGGCCGCCCAGTGTATGTTTTGTACTGTTAAATGTATTTTTATATACGAGTATTTTTTTTGCTGTGTTATTTTCTGGTATACAATAAAATTATAACACATAAATATTCTTATTTAGTTAAATTCTACAAAAAAAAATGCTTAAAAGTAAGATATGTTTAAGTAGTACTGTAGAGATTATAGCCTACTTGGTTCTTCCATGCAATCTTTATGGATATTTGATAAGTTGATGTCATAATAATGATGCTAGCACTAAGTATTTATAACTGAAGAAAAAGAATTAGGGGTCAGGTTAGAGGGCTGACAAATAAACGTCATCGTCTAATTATGTAAAAGATTATACATGAAAATAATAATAGGTGTGATTTTCCAGGTCATTCTATAAACATGCGTTTTATTGATCTTTATTGTTAGCACGCAGAGTGCTAACACTACCTACGTATCAAAACACATAAATAAATGATTACCATAAAAATTATAAAACAACTACAAGATACAAACAATTTTGTAGCACAACGCTATATCCCCAATCTTTCTCATAAATCAGTTGCAGGATACCCAATGTGTATTTTCCTCATTTTTACCAACATGTTGTACTGTACACATAAAAATTAATAATATATCAAGTTAACACTAAAAATAAACCAATATTTTAGCATTACCACTAATCTCCAAACCATTTATCTAATCCCTACAAACGCGGCATCAATAAATTATAGCTAAGTGAAACATAAACGATAATGTCAATTGTGTAAACATTCGTCCCCTTTACATTTGTACAAACACTGACCTACTGGTTGTATTAGGGCCAACTAAGTATAATAAATCCTATACTACTTCACGTCGACCACTATTCGATTCCGAACTTTACTACACCAATCCTAAAGATCAAATTCGCTCGTGGTACGACTGTAACTAAGGTCGTTTTTCACGGTTGTGGTTGGTAGAAACAAGTCGATCCATCATGGGTAAAGTGATCGATGAGGGCTGCCCAAATATTTGAATTATTTGATATGAGAGTACAGGAGCGACTCAGTCACTTGCCACTGTGTTAGAATTATATTTTATTTATTATACGTACATTTTGCCGAGTTATTTTTTAAGGTTGGAATTTTTGATGAGTTTGGAATATAACTAGAATATGGATACGGTTGGTTCATTGAAATTGTTTTAAGGATAATAGTTTCTTGGTTAGTCACAGGTCGATCGATCAGGTTAAGCTACGCTTGCTACGGTTGGTCTGTGGATGGGTGACCATCTTTACATAACGAGACCACTTCGTACCTCGGAAAGCAGGTTAAGCCGTTGGTCCTGGCTGTCATTCGTGAATCTTTGACAGTCGTTACGCCTAGTCAGAAGCCCGAAAGTCTGTCAGCCAGTCTTACCAAAGGGGTATCATATTATCCAGTAACTGGGTTGTGGAGGTCCATGTAAAATACTGCTATTCAGCTGCATCCGGTTATATAAGGTGTTAGTTTTATTTACTAACAAAATTATTATTATGTATACTTAGGTTAAGGTATGTATCTATGGGTCTTTTTTACCTGAAAATAAATTGTTTATTATTATTATTATGCTGGAAGCTGACTCCAACATAAAAAGTGAAAAGGCTGGGCAGATGATGAATTTCTTGGTTAGTATTTTGGAATGCTTGTACGGGTTGTACGGTTAATTATTTCGATTGTGTACTATGAATTAAAAATTTAGTTAATAGGTACTTCAGGGTAATTTAAAGTTCTGATTTTCTACCACACGGTAAGATTTTGTTTTCAAGATTATCCTGCTTCAAATAAAACTTTTTTGTCTCACGTAATCTCGTTATTATTTTCCTTTTAAGAAAGTGTTACTGTATAATCTGTTTTGTGATAGTCACACCGTGGATAATCAAAGATTTTAGAAAAATAAACGCAGAAGGATGACAAACGAAAATGTGAATTTGAACCAATTTATATTACTAATTTACTATTTACTTTATTCCCATATTTCTACTAAACGTGTAAAATATTATGCATTTCTGGACAAAGAGTGTTACGTAAATATCATTTACCGCACATTATAATAGGTACCATGTCCAATTGTCCAATGGTACAAAGTTTTCAATAGAATTTAATACCATAACACTTTCCATGCAAATTATGTTTGCATATATTATTTTAGTGATACATGTAATGTTAGAAAACATAGCCAATTCAAACTTGTATTTACATATAAATAAAAATTTGTGGTACACGTGTATTCGGTAACCTGTTTAAAATAACATTGATTTTGCTTTTTTCACCATATTCCTAACATATTAACATTTTTGAATAGGTAGTAGTTTCTAGGAGTTATAGTAATAATAAATAATAATAATAATAATACATTTATTTCATAAAAAAGAGAGATTGTAGTACATGAGGCATACATAAAGTTATACATATAAGTTTGTACCATGACAAACACAATCTGGTGGGTGAAGTTTTGATTTCCTAGCTATGTTATAGAATAACCTGTGTTAAGGAATAACACTCCCTGTCCCTTATATATTTTTTAATACTACAACAATGTTTATAATTGAATACGTGCGTGCGCGCGTGTGTGTGTGAGTGATTGTAGGTATATGTGTAGGTGGTGTGTGTGTGTGATAGAGTGAATATAAATATAATAATTATAATAGTAATTTCTTTTCCGTTCTTCTCCATAGAGATCTACGTTTTGGAATGGAAAGCTTTAACTTTCTGACTAACTGACCGACTTTTTGGCAATTCAAAAGTGCCTGTAAATGGATTAATTGAAATAAATGCTTTGAGTTTGAGTATCTATTGATAGCTGGAATAAAATTCTATTAGGTTTAAATTTTGGCAATCAATTGCAACTGTCAAATGTAAGACTTTACACTTTTGGTTTGCAAGCGATACCTGATGACGATGAGTCATCTCTTCATCACTGACCACTGCTTGCCAGTGAAAAGTTACCGCTTCCCTATGAAAAGTAGTTTGAAACTTAGCTTTAAAAATACGTAAGTAAGAAGTTTTAGGAGTGTTCGTCACTTCTTCTTCGTCGTACCGATGATTCCCTTTTATTAATTGTATTTAAGCTTCGACCAGAATACGGCTACTTCGACAGCGTTAGCATTGGCCTCGCAAAGGTCTTTCACTGTGCAAGAGTTTTTGCATGGAGGGCAGGACAAGGGGTGAGGCATCGTTTGTGATGTCGCTCCATAGTCGCATTGTGGTCACTGTTATTATAGACCTGTAGCTGTCCATCCATCTATTCTGATAGCGAGGATGTTCCAGCCAAATAACATTGCAACTCTAACCAGTCACTATACAATTAAATTGATAACACAACTCTCAATGCTCCATGCATTACGTACAAAAGGAAAGGGCGTAAAACTAAATAACCCGTCAAAACCCACGCAAACTATAACCGGTCAATTTACATCAACAATCATAATAAATGATTTGCAGCGTAAATTCCAACGTGCCTTTAATTCCCTCGTATATCTTTCCCCGCAGAAATAATTCACAATGTTTGATTAATCGTATGTTGTAATATATTGTTGGAGTTTGATACTGATCGGTGGGAGGAGGAAAATATAGGATATTGAATAGGTCAGAAGGGGAATAATACGTTTATAATACGCACGGAAATCCCATGAATCGCAACAAAGAGTTATATAATATGGTTTAAGAGAATGGGGTACACTTCCCAGTAGCTCCAAATTTACGCATAGATATGTAAATGTAATTTAACTTTTTGATTGTTGACCATTGCTTAAACTGCAGTTTTTGCTAAAATACTGACTGATATTTGCTAGTATTTGGGCTGCAATGTTGTAAAACCAAAAAAACTGATGGTGGTTTGGTCAGGTTCAGAATTCAAGAAAATAACTGGCATATAAATCACCTTAGCTCTAGGGTTATTTTGTGGCTTAGCTGTATGTATACTGTGGTTAGGTACCTAAGGCAAGACTCAGGTTCTCGCCAATTCTGGGCTTACATATTATACTGGGTTTTTCAGAAATTGTAAAAAAAATATGGAATTGCATAAAGTCGTATTTTGACAAGAAGTAAAAGGCCTCAACCAAACCCATCGATATATGTAGGTAGGTATACATTTATCATTAAAATCATATTTCAATGTCGTTGGCGACGTCGCCTAATCGCCCACCTGTCAACTTCGCAAACATAGGATCGTAAGCAAACAAGCTTCGCCCATGTTTGTACAAGTCTGTGTATTTAGTTATCAATTTATTGCCTTATTATTGGAAGTAGTTTTGGTAGTGAGTATATCTATGGTTGATAGATTATTGAAAGGATTTTTTGAGTATTTGTTATTGACATACTAGCTTTTGCCCGCAGTATCGCTCGCGTGGAGGTCGGAAATTAAGGCTCCTTCAAACAGGCGGATAAAATCGCGCGCGACACAAAGGCACCGCAAGTCGCGCAATGAGCGGGGCCTTGTGTCGCGCGCGATTATATCGCGTGTCGCGCCTGTTTGTAGGAGCCTTTATCAGGACAAAAGTATTCTATGTCTTAACCCAATCCATGGCCTGTCCGTGTGCCTAATTTCATATAAATCCGTACAGCCGTTAAGGCGTGAAAGGTTTAACAGACAGATAGATAGAGTTACGTAATAATATGTAAGAAAAGTGTGGATATTTTCCCCGAAATATATTTTGCACAATTTTGGGAGTGGTGTCTAAGTATGAGTGTATAAGAGTATACTAGACTAAGACGATTGATGATTGGGTGTAGCAGTTTCGACCACAGACCTTAATCCATATGAATATTTACTATTAATATAATTTAAATCGATTAAGGTCAATGTAAAATTCAGCTGAAATTGAGGAAATGAGTTTGGTAGAAATAAGAATACATTTATTATGTGTCAAGATTGGCATTTAGCAATATATCTCTTATTTATAGGGTAGCAGGTTTCATCTACATTTCTTATCCAAAACACGACGTAAGGTATGACGGACCCCGTGCCGGACGGCGCGTACGTGTTCCACGCGCGCCTCAAAGAGATGTCAGCATCAACTGAAGGGGCCTGTTAGGGCCGAAGCCTGCCGGGTCAGCGGGATTGTCCGAAAGGGTTACCGCTGGCTCGGAACATAAAGGGCGAAGGAAGGAACACGGGTGGGTTTTAGTCAGTAAGAGTCTGACACTCCCTTCCGCTCCACCCAGAGAGGGAGGAGTCATTTGATGATTTCCCATCCTGAAAAAAAAAAAATGTATGACGGATTTATTTTATCTGTATACACACTACTGTTAATCAAGTCGATCAATTTTCCTAGCTTTTTCTCAACTATGTTGGGGTCGGCTTCCAGTTTAACTGGATGCAACTGAATACCAGTATTTTACATAGCACGACTGCCTAACTGATCTTTACAACCCAGTTACTGTGATACCCCTTGGAAAGATTGGCTGTCAGTCTTTTGGGTTTCTGACTTCCCGTAACGACTCTCAAAGATGACCTACAAACGACAGCTGGGGCCAACGGCTTATCATGCTTTCCACGTGTTTGGTATCTTATTGGTATATTTTACTATACATCTTATAGCTATGTCGTATAACACCAAACATCAGAGAATTATTTCAATCCAAACTCACATAGAACATTTTTATCCGTACAGTTTTAATCACTAAAACAAGTATTAAATCATTTTCATAAAAATCTTGTTAAATGTCTGTCAGTCCGTAATATTTCACTCACAAAATACGTTTTCTGATATCTAAAAACAATTTGTTCTATTAACACAGAAATTAAAGTGATCAATTTTGAACGATACACAATTCACTTTTAGAGTTCCCCTCCTGGTACACAGAGCAATAATGACAGTATACCAACAACTACTTATTAACCTGTTTGTCTGTACTTTTGTTTTTAACATAGATAAGAACATGATTACCGAACCTGCGTTCTTGCAGGTTGGGTAATCATAATCTCAGAGCTTCTGTAGTAGTCAGATAGGAAACGCCGACCTCATCTAGTTTAAAAAATATGATTGACGTGTAAAAGTGTTTGTACAAACCTACTTACAAAAATAAAATCATTTATCATTTATCTGTTTAGGCATACATTTGAAGGAATATTTAATTTTTTGAAACAGTTTCTGTGGTCGACTTGCCATATAATACACGAAATATCACATTAACTCAGTTCCTCTTTTTGTGTCTACGACATAAAATAATTTAAGCTTAAAGTATTTAGGTATTTCAATTAAACCAATTACACCAACCTTTGAATTGTCAAGGAGTCGGTCAATCCGAAAGATTAAACTAGTTGCCCATTGCGAAGCGTAGAAGGCAGGTTCCTATGGAGAAGAACGGTTTATCTTATTTTTCAACTTGTCCTCTGTGATAACATTATGACTAAGAACCTTTTCAGACTAAAACCTATAAACCTACTGCTATCCCCAGGCTGTGGCGCACCCGTCGTGTAGTGACGATGAATGATGAGCGTGCCGCCGTGATTAACGACGCGCCATCCATCATACCGCCCTGTAGGTAGGTGCCGCCACTAACTCTACCCCCGTCGTCCCGTCGCCGCCTCGCGGTACAACAGCCGCACTCATTTGATTGACGCGTTTAATATGTTGTTGATGTTAGTTAGAGTAAGATTTTGAGGTGACGTGTTAATTGAAATGTGGGTCTTTGATTGGTCATAGTGAGTTAACCTGAAGGATCGTCAGATGTAAACCACCGAACGATGACATAATGTTTGAAGTTTTAGACCAATATAACCAACCGGTCAACTATCGCGCAACTGTTTGGATGGCATCAGTATATTTTAATTGTTTTACTGAATTTTAAAGTTATTTAGAGACAGGAGTCTAAAATAATCTTTTGCCTCAAATTAAGTGCCATATTGGCACACACCGCGGGACAGATCAATGGCCAGCAATCCGTAAAGACTGGTTTTCTTTATGACTTTAGATTCGTCTCGATTTTCATGATGCAAGTTTATTTCTCCTGTGGCTAATACAATTAAAGCAACATAAGACTTGTGTCGTAAAAACACTTTTTAGGCGGTGAAACTTTTTTTGTTGCGTCAACTTAGAGTAGCCATAGGAAAATTAATTAGACCGTGTAAATCAGGCTTTACAATATTTTCTTTCTTTCTTTGATTCATACTATAATAACTTTCCTTTAGTACTCCCAGCATTCCAGTACCCTTTACATCTCAATTGGTTCCGTATCTGCAGCCAATCAAACGTTCGGAGACGTCTAGCGTCATGATGAATTTGCTCCGAAATCGTCAATCATAGATGCTGCACCATCAATATATTTGGAGGGTAGGAATGTTATGTATTTGAAATGTGTCATGAAATGGACTCACGGTACACTATAACGTTCCTTAAAGTACTAACTTCCTTGTACTATAATTTTATTATTGAAAGTGTTTTGACATATCTTGAGGCCTTGTGGTCCCAGACCTTTGTAAGGCGTACAAGAGGCCTTAGCCAACTCGCAGAGGCCTGTTAGACGTTTTCAATGAAATGAGGTACCAGCAGACGATTATCCCTGTCCGTAATATGCAAGTGCACCCAAGGACAACCCCCAGTTGGTGTAGGACTATTGCAAGATATGGAAACAAAAATATTGAAATATTGGTTTTGGTGGCTCAAGTGAACTCTCTATCTCGGACTATGGAAAAACTATAGCCTGATGTTCCATATAAATTACACATATAAAATGGCAGGGCGTGACTTATACACTCAATAATGGGCCCCCGAAAACGGTCGCTAGCCCATAGTGTCGCAGCGGCAAGGGGGTAACATGTCCTGAGGTGCTTATAAGGAGTGGAGAGGTATTCCACGGCTATCAGGACAATCCCGGAAGTACGGTCAAGATTTCCACAAGCATCTTACTGGAATACTTCCTTTCTCCGAGCATGTTTGCTCTTGCCTCCTAAATCTCCACTTAAGCCGGCTAAGGCAAGAATGAGGTGGGAGCTCTGTTCCCCGTCATTGTTCACTCCAGCCGGCCAATAAAGGCAAGCCCGAGGTGAGGAACAAGACTTTACTCGGAAGATAGGGTCTGTGGGGTCACCACAACCCAACAGCCCGCCACATGCTGCCCTGCTGGTTTCTGTATCGCTCTTGGTCTGGCTCCTCACCTTAGACCTGTTCCGACAAAGTAATCTCTACCTGGCATAAGCCTAGAGTTCGGAGCGCGCAAGCCCCACTATGACGTCAACGTAGAGATAAGGCGGTGGGGGTATTATTATTATTATTTAGGATTTTATTTTTAAAAGTTTATAAAATAATCTTGACTTATGACTTGATTAATTATACGTATATTTTCTGTAAAGGTTGATGAGAACATGAAATGTTAAGGAGAAGTTTGAAAGGATCATGGTCATAATTAAGCAGAAGCGGACTAGTGATAACGGCCCCGACTAACGAGTTGTAGGTCGTCGGTTCGAACCCTGGCAGACGCTTAACTTAGTGTAAATAATTTTATAACCACTGCTATTCGAAGACGTGTGACATCTACCAACCCGCATTGGGCCCGCGTGGCCCAATCCCCAATCCCTCTCACAGAGAGGAGGTCTGTGACCCAGCAGTGGGAAAATTAATGGGCATAATTGGAACAATACCAATGAGGGAAAAAAGCTAAGGAACCATCGTACTATGCCAAGAAGATAAACGTCTGATTAGATTTGCAATATTAGAAATAGGTAATGGAGGTAATGAAATAGATTAGGCGGTACCTTACAACAAATAATATAAATTATTCTGTTATAACTGTGGACTCCTACATCAAAAGAGCGTGCTGCACACTAATTACATTAAAAAATCTGTATACTAAAAATCATTTACACAATAAAACAGATTACCTTTCACTCTTTACATTAGAGTCTCTCAATCATGTCATTGTTTAAGATCGAAACTGTCACTAAGTAACGCCCACGAACGCAAACATACTTAATTACCTATTGTCTAACAAGCTATTATTATATCAACCGATCAATCATCGAAAAGATTCCGATCAATCGAACGCGGCTTAGAAAAATGGGACAACATCGTTATACTAAAACTACTCCAATGTTACGATAACGATCTAAATGAATCGATATAATAAATCGATTAAAAATTTACACGAGTAATAAACATGAATGATTGAATTAGATTTATGAAAATTGCCGCGATTGCTTCAGATAGTAACTTTTTTATTAAAATTCTTTGAAGTATTATTTCGTAGATAATTTAATAATGGTTTAGAAAGATTAGGTTATGATTGTAATTATTGCATCATATTATATATATCGAGAAAACGACTAATAGAAAAGTATACAAGAAAAATACATGTTGTGCCTACCCCATAAAAATTAGGATGATGACGAATGGTGATTAAAAAACACTAAATGAGGGTACTTATTCGTACTTAAAAATACTGGTCACCACCGCTTGCAACGGGTAAACATACTGAATTCTTTTGTCAAAGAAAGTAGAAACAAACTGCCTGGCTTCAGAAAAGTTGCGATGTCATATATAGTGCAATGAGCTGGTGTGGCTGAGGAGTGAAGTAGAGGAGAGTGAACACGAACATTCGAAGGAAAAAAAACTCAAAGCATTTATTGCAAATAAACCAATTACAGATACTTTTGAATTGTCAAGGGGTCGGTTAGTCAGAAAGATGAAGCTAGTTGCCCATTCCAAAGCGTAGTAGGCTATGAAGAAGAACGGGTAAGAAACTCCTTTTCAGAGACAAGTTTTTTATTAGAGAGCTTTAGCAGGGAGTTTCCATTAGCAGAGTTAACTAGAGTACTGTTGTAGTTATGGCTATGCACCATACTTGACTCTGCTTTTCAAGTGTTCTTTCAGTTGTCTTTCACTATCAACCCCTGGCACTACAAGTGTCGACGTGATACCTATCAAGTAGGCCGCGTCATGTTGGCCAACATATTACTGTAATAATTCCACCGCGTTGTTGGCAATATCCCTCCAAAGGTGCCGACGTCCGCAGTCAAACCACGTCGGATTAACCCGTCCATAAATCATAATTAACTTAGCATTGATTAGAATCATGATAATCACACTGCACTTAGAACTCATATTTTTTACTTGATAAGGTTTTCCGAGTAAATTGCACACGATATATTTGCATAATTCGCTGTATTTTTGCACTAATTCATTGCCCGTTGTTTTTTTATGTAATTACTGTAGTTTAGTGTTGGGTTGGAAATTTTGAAAAATATGATGGAAAATAATAAAGTTTTTTACTTGAAAACCGTTACCATTTTTGCATAAGCTTTCAGTAAGTCATAACATATTTTTCATGTCAACTTCCATGCAAAAAACTTCACATTCCATCAAAATAAAAATTAGAAACCTTGAAACTCACGGGACATTTTGAAAATTGACAGTCAAACTCACATTGAAGACAGCCTTTAGGATCAGCAAATGGTCTTGACTTCTAACCCACTACGACGTGACAACCACATAGTCTGTCTGTTACCTACCTATTGTTTTTGACACAAAACAGCTGTCAATCAACGTTACAGAGTGCATTTGCATAAATCATACAACTATTGAAACATTAAACTTACAATATTGACAGTCCAGACTTAAGTTACATAATAGTCTGACTTAACAATATATTTTTGTCTACTGCCGGATTTTGGCGCCAGGTCATAAACTATTGAAAGCAAAACCTTCGCGAGTATGCCAAGGTCGCAACTTGTGGTTGCCTCTAATGGTTTAGTCCTCTAATGGTTTTGGGTTTCCTCAAGAATAGTGAAAGAATTGACATGACACGTCACTAGGCAAAAGGAAGGCGTTGGTGACTTTACGTGGATGTCTTAAGAGATTACCTCCGTACAGTACGAGGAAAGTGTTGAAAATGTTGGGTGTCTACTCTCTAAGTCCATCAACGAAGATATGGGGCTGTCCGAAAGTAGTTGGCAGTTAAAACGAGTATCAAATTCAATTTTCCGGACGGGCGAAAGCATCAGTATTTGGGAAAACTGTCAAATCATGTTGTCATTCACTATTACTGTTAGTTACGTCCGTAAGTAAGACGGAATAGGAAATGCCCGTAACGTACGTCGGCCGAAACTACGGACTTCATACACAGAGAGGAGACCCTCTGGACCGCTTGAAAGATTAAACAAATGTCTTTTTTGCTAGCCTTTTCTGGCACTCGTGAGTTGGCTCAGGTTGGCTACACTTTTCCATCTTTCACGATCTCGCGCATCATTCTTCCAGTTTTGGCAGAATCTGTCCAGTTCATCCCGCCAACCTACGTAATTTATATACTAATAATGAAAAATGTCGTATTAGTAGCATTGAACTACAAC
This sequence comes from Luperina nickerlii, assembly GCA_963855955.1. NCBI lineage: Eukaryota > Metazoa > Arthropoda > Insecta > Lepidoptera > Noctuidae > Luperina > Luperina nickerlii. The sequence goes on from OY979668.1 coordinate 22,966,077, forward strand.
ATGACAAGACACAGCCACACTCCGACAAGTCGCACTCAGCCGCAACTGTAACAAAGCTAGTCGCAGTCGCATGTCGCGACAACTGTTGACAGCGCGCGCCATTACTTCCGTCGCCGCCTTCCGCCTGTCTCCTGATGATCGATAGTGAGGGCGGGGGCTCGATATCGAGGAAATAGACAACCTATTTTAATAATGTCGCCCTAGGTTGATGTTATATTGATGCAGATGCTTTTACAATGCATTATACAAGATGGACATTATTATAGCTGTTTTAATGGCATGTAGCAAGTTTCTGGTAGTTTCCTTAGAAACGACTTTGTGACCATGATATGTTTGTATGTGTATTATGTCACTGTACCTTTTAATCTTTGGTTGCTACAAGTACTCATAAATGCAATGAGGAGTTCATTTTCAGCCTCCAGAGGAGTAAACATTCATCGTACAGGCGCTAGCACATCGAGCTACTACAATTTGTCAAATTTCTTTAATAGATTTTCAACTTTACCGCTAAAGCATAAGGTTCAAAGTTGATTAGGAAAGTTGACAGTTTCGGGTAACTTGATGTGCTAGCGTCTATACACTGGGATCAGTCAGTATGTCTTAGAAAATGTTAAAGAATTAGTTGTTTTATGTAAACTTAGTAGTAGTAGTTCAAGGCCCAATGTTTTGGGAACCGTTAAGAAAGGTTGCAGAGGTTAGATGGCAGGATCTTAAAAATACCTCTCTCTCTCTCTCTCTCTCTCTCTCTGGTTAGAGAGCTCTGGAAAATAAAGTAACTCCCTATCGATACTCTTCTAACTAACATTCTATCGTCCCTACTTCCGTTCCCCGCAGACGTGTCAATTAGAATCGCGGCCGCCGCTGTATCTTGTCACAGGCAAGCATTTAAACGTTCGCGTCTGAAACGTACCATGAATCACTTTCTTTACAGTCGGCTACAGGTGTTGCACGTAATGAGGTGGGCTGTTTCTTCTTAGGTTTTGAAAAAAATTATAGCACACAATTTTTCCTGCTGTCAAGAAGGGCAATAATATATTTTCTGGAGTTTATTTTATACCTATCCCTACCCTACCTTATACCTACTGCTAGTTGTTGACTGCGACTTAACTTTATAATATTACTAGCTTCTGTCCGTGACTTCGTCCGAGTGAAATTTCTTGTTCCCCTGGCCCACCCCGTCGCATCACATCGCCTGCCCGCGCTATTACTTTGTTTTCGCGTAGCGATCTTTCCGACGTTTTTATATTTTTACTCAGCTCCTAAGGTTCCTAGCGTGATGTATAAATTTATAGCCTTCCTCAAGAGGATGGCTATCAAATGCAAAAATATTTTTTCAAACCCGACCGATACTTCAAGAGATTAGCGCGTACAAACCAACAAATTCGTCAGCTTTGATATTAGTAGATATATAAATATATATTATAAAGTTTGCTGTTTACGTACAGTTTTATGCTTCGTTTCAGTTGTGTATTGCGTTGATCTCACTATCTACCAAATATAATCAAAATTCTGAGTAAATAATCTGCCGTCTTTTTCATTTTCTAAACAGATGTAGCTGAAATAGTTTTTCACACAAAAAGACTGCCGTCAGTTTCAACAAAAGCTCTTTTTGAACACTAATATTAAAATAACTATACTCACAAATCGTAGCATTAAAAAACTTCAGTTTTGACTAAGTCGAGGTTACTCCAAACGTGTTTCAAATGCAAGTAAATAAGGACAAGATTGATGACTCCGACTGGGGCTGACAGATGATATCTTTATTTATTTTAACTATTTAATCCAAGGTTTTAGTGTAATTAAGCGCCGTAATTACTGAAATTGATGATGTCCCGTATGTGTTTATCTGTAGTGAGAAAGGTCACAGTGACTACTGACTACATAACATATAACATCACGCCTTGTTTCCCCGAAAGGTTAGGCAGAGATACCTATATTACACTAACATTTCGCTAATTATTTTTAAGTCCCATGTAATAAATACGGGGGCGAGCCTGTTGGATCAACTGGGCATAAATCCATACTCCGGCCTGCTACTGAGAAATTTTAATGGAAAAACCCAATAACACTTTGTCAGACATCATACTAAGCAGTAGCGATTGCGATCACTAGACCAACGAGGCAGTCGACTGACTAAATTTATCATATATTTTCAATATATATTTATCAAACTAAAGATAAATAATTTAGGTTTCAAACCAATTCACTCTGTACTCTCTCGTTTTCGAAACAAGAGAGAACCAAGCATTCCCTTTTCCCAAAATTACAAACACACAAACCAGACGCAACAATAAATCACGCCGGACGTCAGCCGTCACGCCAGCGTGTCACGCGGCCGATCTGTCACGCTGTCACCTGACACGCTGCGGTGGACGAAGCTCCACATTCAATTCTGAAATTTGGTAAGAGGATTATTGTAGTAATTATGAACAGTTGACCTTTGCCTTTGCACATTTATTTATATGAATTGAGAGTATAAAGTAGAATAATAGGCTCGCTTCCTGTTACATGGGACTTAAACATAACTTGTGAAATGTAGTATAGGTGCACTTCTGGCCAACCCTTCTCTGAATACAGGCGTGTTGTTACATTATGTAATAATAATATTTTATTATAATGCTAGAGCTAACGTAACAATGAATCACGTTGGACGTCAGCTATCACGTCATTGTGTCAAGTTAACAATATGTCACGCTGACGCCTAACACGCTGTGGTGTCCGCTATCCATAGAATTTCCGTGTTGCATTTTGCAATAGCCTTTTGCTACAGAATAGTTTCTTGGTAAATGTATGTTTTATGCTAGTACCAACAATAAAAAAATATGGTTTTACTAACAATAATTAAATAAATAAAAGAATACTAGAAGATTCTAAATAGGGTAGCCTAAAATAAAGCAATAAACAAATTAAATAAGTTTTTTTTTATAAAACAAATTTTGAAGCTACAAATGATAACTTATCGATCATGGCAACTAAGGAGTAGTATTTCTAATCATAGTCAGCAAATCCAATAGTTTTATCTTCAGAACAAGGTAGGTATCAGTTATATGACAGCGTGACGTTATCCTGACAGACGTCATGTGGCTAAGTTAACACGCTCGCGACATATTGCAGGCTTTCACGCTGCGCTGTTGTCGCCACTTCACACAGAATTTTAAACTAGATTTTGCATGATGAATGCCGGTGACGTGTTACAGGGATATTGAAATATCCAACCCTACAAGAAACCATACATTATACAAATAGCGAGTCTTCGTAAGTTTAAGTCGTCATTAAATTCGTAGAATGTTTTAATAGTAGGTATTATCCGTACAACAGTGCAGAACTGATGGCCGATGGGGCCGAAAGGTTCTGGAGTGGCGATCGCGTACCGGAAGAAGTAGCGTTGGGGGGCCTCCCAAAAGGTGGACCGATGTCATTGTGAAGACCACAGGAATCCGCTGGATGTTAGAAGCATAGAACCAATCGAAGTTGCGATGCTTGGGGAGGCCTATGTCCAGCATTGGACGTCTTTTTGGCTGGAATGATGATGATTCACCTGTAAACAATAACCCTAGCCTTGTTTTCTTTCTCGCAAACCAAGCACACAAAAATAAAAAAATATTGACGCACTAATAGTGAAATACCATTGTACCATTTACGTCATCCAAATCCATAACATCTGTCAATCAACCAATTAATCCCACAACCCCAATAAACTTTGATTATTAAAAACAATAAAAAATGGCCGCCATTCTGTTCTTCATAATAGGCCATATGGCCGTATCGATGGCTGCGTGACAATGAGCAATTAATTGACATTCATTGACAGCGATCATTGTCAACGGTCAATCAAATTGAGTAATTGTTCTACGAGATGTGAATGGAAAAATCATGTACTGTTTTTTGCATGGAGGTTGTAGGATTTCTCATAAGTATTGTTTTTATTTTACTGTTTTCCGTGTGAAAATGATCGAGTAATTGAAAGTGACTTGATTTATTTTTCATGAATTTAAATACGACATCACTTTTTAATTTTCATCTAGCTTCTGTCCGTGACTTCGTCCGGGTGAAATTTATTGTTACACCGTCTCACCTCGTCGCATCGCATCGCCCGCCCGTGCAATTACTTCGTTTTTTGCTTAGCGTTTTTACACACTTTTTATTTATCTTTGCTCGGCTTTTAAGGGTCGTAGCCTGATGTTAAATAGCCTATAAACCTTTTCTAAAAATTGGGCTATCAAATACAATTTTTTTTTTAAATCTGACCGGTTTCCAGAGATTAGCGCATTCAAATTAACAAACACTTTAGCTTTATGACTACTATAGATTACTGCCGGTCGAATAATGGACACTGAGGTTAGTTTACTTTCCCTGCGTAGGTACTACAAAATAATATGAAAAAGGCCTAACGTCTATTACGATGGTTAGGTAACAACTTAACAAGTAGGTACTTGTTCCTTCTCCAAACAATCATTAGAATTAATCTTTGAGAAACAAAAACAAATACAAGTTGATAATGACTTCGAAATGTTTTCCTTAAAACACGTGAAACACGTTTCCTTGAACTTTCAAATTAAGTAGGTACTTTTTTATGAAGCGGTTACACAACTTTAATTTTCAATAATTAACTTTTTGTGACGTCCGCAAACACTGACATTAACATGTGACACAAAAAATCCGACAAACAAATCCATTAATCTATGAGCTGATGCAGACCGTCAATCAATATCCGTCAGATTAGCTCATTAAGGGATTTACTGACGCAGTCATAACGACGTCAGTTACCATTGTCTACACATCACAACAAGCCATCAAAGTCGCGCCAAAACATACCAACATAAACTTTATTGCAACGCAATAAGCATCAATCATTTGTGATTCACGCGCTGTTTTAATGAGGCGAAAATTATGAAGAACATTTTTGTTCTTCGTCCCAACAGCCAAAACACAACCATATTCCTTTGTAATAAAAGTGTATGTAATTGCAGAGAAAGTTATGTCGCAATTAGCTAATTACCGGCGGCCGTCAGCGTGACAGGCCTTCACGTTCGCGGCATGTTGGACGTCATGACGTGACACGCGGACATGAGAGTGACATAACTTTTCGACGCCCGTCCGGTGTCAGTCACTGATTTGTGGAAAGTGGGGAATTTATTGCCCAGTTTCGCTGTGTTTTTTGGCTGATATTTATATGTTTATTGATATAAATAAGGGCTCAGATAGTGGACACAAACTGTCACAAATAAAACAAAAAGATAAAACGTTCTTGTGCGTAGCTACTTCATGATTGGGTAGGGCATGATTTTAGGTTTGTTTGTTATTGAGATAATGCCAAAGCTCCTCTAAAGTATTTTACTAATAAATAGTTGTGGCACGTTAAAGTCACTTCGGCAACTTCAAGTAAACTTACAACCCCGACTCTATTATTACTAACAGCGCCCCGCGGTTTCACTTACGTAAGTTTCGATCCGGCAAGAATATCGGGATAAAAAGTATCCTATGTATTAATCCAGGAAATGGTCTATGTGCCAATTTTCATCCAAATCTGTTCAACGGTTTACGCGTGATTGAGTAACAAACATCCAAACATCTTCATAAACTTTCACATTTATAATATTAATAGGATTTTGCTTTTTTCATAAGGGTTCATATTCTCTATTTTTCCATAATGAATATTCGATTTCGTTCATACCTCATATTACATAATTCCCATTATAACATAATTCCTTCACAAAGATCGCATGAATTCCGACGTCTTCAAACCCAACATAGCTATTCAGTTCACACCTCTCCAACCATCCAACATTGAACAATAGCGACAAATACTCGCTCGATAAATTAATCCGCAAGAAATGGCAGTTTGCCTATCAACGCGGCATCGTTCACGTCAGAACGCTGTGTACTATTAAACGAAGTGTCGTGTCCAGTCTGCGTTGCGTTTCGTATATTTATAATCTCGAGTTCTACACGCGACGTTGCCCGCAACTGATTTATTGCTGATACATAGGCTAGGAGCTTGGATTTGTTCTAGGGTTAGTATAAGCTGGTTAAATTATCAGATTTTCATATTTTGTCTGATACAATTAAAGTCTTGATTATGCGACAACTACTAAAATATACATCTGCATAATGTTTCAGAAGAAAATCTGTGGGTGTAAGAGGACAGGAAGTACGGAAGGATATCAATAATCTGCTGCAGTAAAGACATTGTTCTTGTTACATTCCAAAGCATCAAAAAGATGTGTGTGATGATCTATGCGTCATGTTCGTGAACGGGCGCCGTCAGTTGGGGTTGGTCATCACTTAGCTGCCTCGGCTTATTCTTAATAATTTTATTTTTGAATTGTTGTTTTGTTTCTATTTGCTATACTCTGGACGCTTTTAACGCGTACGTCTTTTTTACATCGTTCTCACTTATAATTATAAATTCATCTGTAATCAATAATTGATGTAACTAATATTTTTGTAAAAATATAATTTAAAAGAGTGTCCATGGAGTTTCTTGCCCGTTCTTCTCCATAGGTACCTACGCTTTGGAATAGGCAACAACCTTCACATTTTCTCACTGATCAACCTCTTGACAATTCAAAAATGCCTGCCGAAGCTTTTGGGTCGGTAACACCGACATTTGGATTGGTGTACGATTGATGTTTTTGATGCAGCGGAATGTTGTATTTTCGCCCATAAATCTTCTGTCAAGCAAATCACACTTACCGTTTAAAAAATAATCTCAAAAAAAGGCAATATGTATTGCCTTGACTTAAGTCTTATTAAAATTCTGCATTAGCGTCCTGTGTCTTAGTAAGATTGGCATTTCAATAAGTAGGATGCTGTGTTTTTCACCCTTAGTTAGTATTCTGTCAAGGAAAATACATATAGCGTTTTATTAAGAATCTCAAGGCAATAGACATGCGATGTTGTCTACAACTGATTTACTGACGATGCATAGCTCGAGAGCTGGGATTTTGTCAATATTTTCCGGTGCTGATCTCGAAGTTTATTTATTACTTAAGAACTGCAAAGTTGGGTTGAATGAATATTAAGCTTCCATTGCAATTAAGTCGCATATTTAGTGTCATTAATTTGTTTATGTAGCAATCAGCCATATGAATTCAACAATATATTATATGATTACATACCATGAAGCCATTTTGTTATAGTCTCTAATTAAATTCCACACCCAAACTGCCAAGACCCTTAGCAAGGATTCACAAACAGTCCTTTCATGGTATCCTTTACAATAATCAACGTTTCTATCCCAATAATTTCTAAAGCGTTCACCAATCAATATTATTCAATCAGTCGAATCAATCAGATTAATTGGATCGGCCGTTGCCCAGACGTAAATACAAATTGGTAGTCGTGCCAAGTTTAAATTGAAATATAGGCGGTTTTTACTCTTACTTTCCTTGTGGATGAAGTGATGAATAATTATTACTATTAACGTGATAGATGGGTATCTATAACTTTTAATATCTTGTTGGGTGCAGGTGTAATTACGTTTCATATTTTATGCGTTATCAGTAGAATGGTATACAATGGTGTACTACAGTCCATCTTAATACCAATTTCCTTTGCTCTAAGTTCATGTTCAGCTGTTGTAGCTTTATCCACTTTGATTAGTTTAACAAAAATGGTACCAAAATCTTTTTGAGTCTCACAGTTTTCAAAAGAAACACATTTACCTACTTATGAATTAGAAACAATTAATCATATCTATTTTAATTAGGACCACACAGAAAATACTGCTCATTACTCATCCAGCCAAAAGAAAAAACGCAAACCTTTCATCCATTCAAAACATTCGAGATTAAAATTCCAATTACCATTAATCCCAACAGATAAAATTCAAATCGATCGGGACAAAAACGCATTATGTTTACGTTCTAAGAATTAATTTCACGCTCTGACTCCCGGGCTAATATTTCAACGCTAAAGCCGCGGGCGCACGCAATCGTTGCAACGTTGACACTTACACGACACGTTTGATGATGTCTCATTTGTTTGATGGCTTTAAGATGAGCATTACAATGATATTTTATTTCACCTTTGACAAGATAAGTTACTGGTACTTTGTCATTATTGGTCAACCTTCAACCTTCATTGTGAATTATATCTCTTTCCTGACTTACCTTCACTTAGGTACTTTAACTTTATCACTTACTTGTTTGGTTGCTTTATCATCAATTGTCAAAAGAGGAAAATGAATGGCAACTTCTACTTTGTTATAACTATCTACAATGAATGGATGTTGATTATCTGTTTTACACGAAACAGAATCTCAGAAACAATAAATTATATTTGCAACACTGATGCAAATTATTTCCATTAATTAAGTCGCTTATAATGAACGCAAACATTCTCTCGTTCATTATTGTTTCGCAGTGATGACAGACTTCAACACGGGTGCAGTTTTTCATTGCTAAATGAATAAAGATTAGGTTAAGAAGTTAAACAGATTCGACGGATAACATATTCGTTGAAATAACTTAAAGTGTATAAGGTAAAGAATATTTAAAGGAGATTGAAACTGATTTTTAACCAGCAAATGAGCAAGTTGCATTTTAAATAGCTGCCATACTAGTAGACTAACTAATGACAGGTATGTATTGACACTTGAAAGGCAAAACAAACGTGGACGACGACCAGTCGCTTTAATCACATAATCGTCTGCCAAGGATACACTTGACGAAGACTGGGAAAAAAACTGATGAGAAAAATAAACCATTGGAAAAAAATTATTGGTGTCCCCGTTACAAACATGAATATGCTTTGTGTGCAAAAGCAAAAGGAGCATGAAAAATTAAAACGGAAAAACTAGTCGCGTCTACTTTTCTAGTAACTATTTATGCTTTGACACCTTATGATTGACGGCTCGCTCCAAGCCGACGGTCACGCGATGGTTTCTAAGATTCATGTCTATCAGATTTGAAATAATTGCACCGAGCTGTTGTGTTCGTAATTAGATTCACAGTAATCTAGATTTTATTACTTGCACGAAGAACAACTCGAATTACGTGTTTTACTAACGGGAGCCAGGTAAATGATGTAATGAGAGGTAATGACGAATTGAGGAAAATTACGATGTTGTTTATTATGTTTCTTTGTTTGATGTTCTTTGACAATTTTAAGGAATATCCAGTGTAACTAGCACTCCTTAAGTGGTATCATTAGTGGGAACAACGATGATAATGACGCTATGTTCAGTGGTGTTCAGTAGCTAATGGGCGATTATTGTGTTGTTTTCACAACTTTTCTTTGAGACTCATTACTTTTTGTACAATGAGTGCAATTTTATGTACCTATTTGCATTTATTTTAATACAAGCAAAATTCTTAACCTGGAATATCTCAATTATTCTTCTAGAACAAACCTAGATGACTTGCATTTTTGTGTTGCCATAATATTAACAACTGCCACACGAAAAAATGCAAGCAACACATTGACCACAAGATAGTCAACACTAAGCAAACACAAGCACTCACGTATTTCAAATCAAATCCATGTTTACTATGCTAATGGAATCCTCAATACATCTACGCTGAGTCAACAAAGCAAATATTTCGTAGAAAAATCAAAAGGAATAAAGTGGTCTAACATTCTCGTTTGATCGTGAGACAAGTTGATTTAAGTTTAACACACGTTATTGTCTACTAGACATCCGCCAAGACGTCTTATAAATAAGCTTTCATGCCTCGTCTTTAACTGTGTGCCAACTTTTTTGTTGGTTGTTACTGACCAATGTTTGTACAAAGCGGACATGTTAAAAAATTTCAATTTTTATCACAGCATTCTTGGGTGGTGCATATAAAGTTTTGTTCCAAATTGGAATTTGTGAAATTATTTTTGTCCTGCTGCCCACACATGGAAATGATGTTATATTGTATCTGGTGCTAAAAATGGCATAAAATCGATTGACTTAAGAACAACAAGATAGTAATCTTGTGTGTCATATATCTTGTTTCATAACGATTCCAACGCCATAACTTTTTTAGACACAAAAAGCTTCCAGCTTTTAGCTTAAAGGCTCGTGCAAACAGGCGCGACACTCGATAAAATCGCGCGCGACGCAAAGACACCGCAAGTCGCGCAAAGAGCGGTGCCTTGTGTCGCGCGCGATTCGCGTCACGCGTCGCGCCTGTTTGGAGCCTTAAGGCTTTTTTAGCTCCCATACAAAACTTTAGAGATATCGTCATTTTGATCACACGCGCCGAAAGCGGTAGTACCACCTGGAACTCCTGGAAGTACCTACCCAAATGCGCGCTAACCCGCAATACGGCCGCCAGACATGAAGGGTTAACTGTTTGTCAGTCTATACTCGTAATAATTTTACACAGGATGCCAACTGGCAACTCTGTATGTCATGTCTTCAAAGACAATTATTTGATGACAATAAACATTGCATTGTATCCAACATCTGCCATTCTAGAGGCATTCCATTGGCCAGTCATAACAGTATAGTACTTTATAGGACTAATAAAACTTAACTGCGGATACGACTTGCTGTGTCCATATCCAGATAGACTTTCACTAACTTTCACAACGGACTTAGGGTTGAAGAATGTGGACCACCCAAACGTGAGTGAAGTTCCCAAGCTTATTTATACTGCTTAAAATTCTACACACGTTTGAAAGAAAACGGGTGTGAAAATACAGAAGAGAACCAATATCTGTCGCCAACTGCCAAGCTCCAAACATTGGCCATACGTACCATTAGAGGCACGCCGACAACGCGAATCGTCAATCATCTGCACGCATTAATCTTGTGAAGACAAGTTGATAGATCATCGCGCTGTGAGGCCCGAGGAGTGTGAAACAATTTAGACAGAATATGGGGTGGATATGGTACTTTATTCTTACTAGTATGTAGAAATGTTAGATTACAATTCAATAATGGAAAAGAACACAATATTGATCACAAAATTACAAAAGACATTGTAGCATCTGCTGATTTTAGTGTTAGAGCAGCTCTATCAGAGTTAAAAAAAAATGCAATAAAGATGATTGCTAACGACAACAAGATCTCAAGGATTTATTATATTTTAGTTAGATCATGTTAACACTGTTAAATTATTACATGCATTACAAAAGCAACTATAAAGCAAAAACGTTTTTACTTTCACTACCCAGTTTTATGAACTTCAATAGATTTTAGCGCGCTTTGAACATTGTTTTGGTAATTATGAATGAGGCATAACATTAACCAAACAACAAAATTAATTATTTATTTTCCTTCTATTCAATCTCTTAAACAAACAAAAACCTTTATAATTAAAATATCATGATGATTATCGATTCACACTCTTAACATACAAACAGAATCACCTGCGGCAAAAACGCTCAATAACCCATACATTTTTTACCTAACCCGCAAACACATTAGCCATTGATTACATTCTATTAACCATCTCTGACGCACAAAACATCTGTATCAACTGACCTTTAATTTTTTCCAAAATTAATGAAGCGTTACATTTTAATTGCTATTCCCTTTTGATATTATTCACAGTCATAAAATTGTGTACGACCACCCGGTTTATAATGACAATATTATCGTTTACGTCGGAGGCAAAAATCTTTCGATCTACTATTGAAATGTTACGTTCCATCGAGTCGATCGATATGTCAAGAGGAATCAATATCAATTGACGTTAAAATGGAAATAGATTTCTAGGGTTAATTGTAGGGTTAATCAAATGTGTTTCTTCTAGCATGACATGCGCAAGCGTCGATGGAAGATTCTGATTGTGACAATATTTATTATTATGGTTTTGCGCACTAGTTGCAATACGAAATTTGTTTTGTACAATTTCATTAGTAGCCTGTGTCATCCTACTACTAGGCATAAGCCTCTCCCCTTGATTGCCCTTTTAATTCACTTTAAAAGTTTGACACGTTAGTATCTATTTGAGTAGAGGTATCTATGAATTAAACATTAACCAAAGAATCAGCTGTGGCATCATTATTCAACTAGCTGACACATCCAACAGCTAGCGAAGATGCATGATGACAATCCATTCCATACATATCCACTCCTTCAAACACGACAGCTAATAAGCCCTCAGATATTTCTCATGTCTTCGAATTATCACCTCAAAGCATTATCACCTCCAACATCTAATAAAAATTCTAGATTCTCTGCGACGGCCGTCCAGGCCCTCTCTCGTGGCTTGCAGGTAATAAATCGTGTTAAACAAGTAGGTTGGGGCGTTTTATCAAAGTCAATCGGTATCACGCCGCCGGCCGTGAGTAATTACTTGATACTTCTTTCTTAGATAATCTAATTTATACCCTATTCGTATGCGATAAGGTTGGAGTTAGACCCAACTCTCCAATGATAGTGTTGTCTGTCTTTTTCTGTCTTCATCTTTTTAGTGTTGGGCTTTTGATAGCTCGGATGTAATAGTGTGTTTTAGAAAATTTTGAAGTCAGACCAGTCAATTATGAATTTCAAAGAGATCGTTAAATTATTAAGTTTTATTTTTCAGACAGATTTAACGTAAATTAACATGATTGAACACTAAATTGCAGTCATAAAATGAAGAAGAATGACGTAGGTTTCTATCGAAATACGTCTGCTATGGTTGACGACTGGTTGTAATTATAAAATCACGTTTCGGCAATTATGGCGGCAGGATCCTACAGAACGTCTTATTTTTCGTAGTTTCCATATTTGTCGTAACAATAAAAACTTATTTTTTATCAGCATTGCCATAATAATATAACGTGGCAATGCTACCAATTGCCATGTCTTTTGGGCACGTTTCCTGTTGACAGCGATGCGAACGAATTTTTTGGTGCCCTTTGATTATATACTTCCCCTCCTTTTTATATACTTCTACATATTAATATTATTTTAATACTGTTAGCTTTTAAAATTATGTAAACACTAAAGAAATAATAATTTTATTAAATACAGCTGTACAACTTTGTTTTAGAGACTTGTTTCGATAAGAAACGTATTCTGACATGAATAGTAAAGTCGTGAAATCTTACAAGGTACTCCTGCCAACAACTTTTATGGCGATTTCATTCAAATTATGTTAAGCTGTAGAACTTCCCACGCAGTCAAAAGTCGTGATTCTAAAAAGGTTACTTCAGAATCTGATAAAAACAAAATAATAAGTCACTATAAATGTAGAAGTGTTAATCAAATATTGATCAAATACAATAGGTATTTGGAAATCATTTTGGAAAACTCAATGACAATCAAAATAATTTAAGATAAAAACATTTTAGGCGCAATTTTTCTGAAATAGTTTTCTTAAAGCATCATGATTTGTTTAGGTATAAATTTATTACATCAATAGTATGAATCTACGACGTGACATATAATGCGATTTTAAGGAAATTATATCAATTAATCCTCTTAGAGCTGATTTTTCAATCGACACATAATTTTTATTCGTGGAATAAAAATGACAGACATCATTTTGTTTGAATAAAAATGACAGAACTGTCAAAAATTCAAAATTATTCCTCTGATAAAATTATCTGCCGTTGGAAAAATCAGCCCTTAATAAAATGTATATGGTACCTGTTCATTTGTTATTACATAATTGAACTTTTACTCTTTGTATTCTTTGAAACAGGACGATGCAACAAATATTATTTGAAAACATTTTTTTAATTTACCAAGGCTAAAGTTATGATGATAATGACGATAACAGTCATGTACAGTGGCCTCCAAAAGTTAGTTGACATATTTCCACTTCAGCTGTGATTTAAAATTTAAAATATTACATATGTGTATATAATAATATTATATACATATATATATATATATCTATCCGCCCGCGGGCGGATACTCCACCCGCGGGCGGAAGCTCTACTTTATATATACACGCGGCTTCGCCCGCGAGGTATGTCGATAAAGACTATCCTACGTCCTTCCTCAGGGTGCAATCTATCTCTCTGCGAAATTTTATCGAAATCCCTTCACCTTCCCCTTCATACAGACAGACAGACAGACAAAGTTACTTTCGAATTTATAATATTAGTTTGGATTTTTTTATGATAAGTCAAAGGTAGTTAAATTTGTCAATAACAACGGTATAGCGGTTCAAATATTTGAATCACTAGAATTTTAAATCATGTAGTATGTCACAGCTGAAGTGGAAACAACTAACCTTTTTTTATATATAAAACGTTTTCAGAACTGGAAAGAGATTTCGTATTTGAACATATTCATTATTCTCTACAAAATCTTGGTTTTATATCTTGGACTTCAGCTATGATTTCAACTTCACTTTCACCACAATACAAACATCACAAACGTTGTAGCACGTACCTATGTAGAATTATCTTTAGCCGCAGACATTCGAAAATTACTCTCATAAATCACTCACAAATGATATCATCCATATATACCGACGTACTAATAAAAGCTAATCCAGATAATGCATTCAGGTCATACATTATCAACATAACCAATGATAATGAATCATTATGATAAATTGACTAAAATTTATCCAATTTCAAACGATGACGTTAAAAGTATAAATTGGATTGATGATTGTTTTATTATCCACCTTTCAACGTTTGTCAATGCCATTGATATTAAACGTGTCTTTAATTTTATTTTTATGGTGCTCAAAAAATGTGGCGCAATTTAAGATTTTTGGCACGCATATAATTAGAATTGATGTGAATAATATTCATCATGTCTTCTAGTTTTTCATAATAGCATATTGCATAAATTTATAATTATCATAAATCTCTATAATGTATAAATTCGGTCTAGCTATTAATAAGCTATGACGTATGTAACTATGATAAAGCAATTTCTAGAAACTATTGAAAATACTCGCACTCTAAATTGAAGTAAAAAATAATCTCACTCACATCTTCAGAAATTACACACCCTCAATTCCAACCTACACATTGCTATTCTGTCAACGTGTCATTTCGAATTATATTACTGTCAACGTTTATCAAATGCGCATCGACACATTTGTTCGCAGAAGTGATGAAATATTCAAGTTTCTTGGCATCTGCGAAAGCTACCAATTTAATAACGTCATATTTGTTTTCGTAAATTCCATTTTCTTCTTCGATGTGTGCAGAAATTCGAGTGTCATCACCAATATGTTGTTTGGTTTTCATTTTTCCTCTTATGCATTCTCAAAATTTTTAAACGGTTCTGGCTTTTTCTCAGATGATTCCTTCCGCTTTGCTTACCTGGAACTGGTCGTGTATTTATTAGCAAGCTCATCGCTGTACTCAAGTTCTCCGTTTACTTTCTACTCAATTTATTCAGGATCTTTTTTGATAACAGCTTACTTCAGTATTGTGGTTTGTTATGTTACTGTCCTATAAACATTTTTGTGTAGCGCAGAATCATAATCAGCCTATATTTTTCCCATTACTGGGATACAGGCCTCCTTCTCTTTGCGAGGGAGTGGGCGGTAGGCCAGGATGATTTTTACTAATTCTATATTAGTCTCAACACATCAAACTAAAAAAACTGCCAGCACTAATATTCCTAAACAAAATTACTTCAGCAATTAAAACGCAATCCCGTCTTTGAGGTCCATCCATCAAGCTATTAATCAACAAAAGCAACTTGAAAAAACTCACAAAAAGCTTACAAATAAACATTCTTCAAACACATTACGCAATATACCGACCATCATTCTAACCGACTCGGTTGATTGATGACTGCTGCAATCATGAATGCCGAAGGACCAGCCACCAAGACCTGTACGCGGAACGAGGGACCAAATTCTGAAGGGTCAATTTATAGTAGGCTGGCAAAACGGTGATAAATGAATGTTCGGATAAACATGGCTACTTTATTACAGAGAACGGTTATGATTTATTCATGCTCTTGTCAGATTTGAGAGGTGGTTGCACTTGGCGCCTTGAGAATTGTACTTTTAGTTCGCGCTCTAGAATTTGTGTGTTAATTTGGTTTGGGTTTAAAATGGGGGGTTGAACTGTTAGTTTTTGTTTTTTTAAGCTGAAACTTTTTTAGCTAACAATTTTTATTTCAGGTTGAATTTCTTCGGCATTATTATATTTTAATCAGTTCGTAATGGTGACCAATTCTCAATGCATTACGAATCGAAAATAATGTTAATAGAAAATGTAAGAAGCGTTACATGTCGAATGAAAAGTATTTATTTTAAGTCACAAAAAAATCCGTTAACCCAATGACATTGAGATATTATATTATTATCCTTGTGTATATTCGTGTTTAATCCTTTCTAGATATTTATATGAGCATTACCGACGTCGCCGTCGGTTTAATATAAAATGTATTACTAGGTATAAAGTTAATTTTAGAGGCCTCTCGTAAGGACTGATAACGTTGGAATTTACAGTACCCGGCGATAAATATTGCACATCGACCTTTGGAAAGAGACAATCGGCTAATTTCGGCTTCGTAGAGCGTTATCTCTGTCGCACGAAATACAAACAGTCCGGTATCTATTAGGAGCTATTAAAAAAATTATGATTTGCTTCTTTTGATAATTATTTTTATTCTTTGTATGAAATACAAAAAAAGGTAAAGGTCGATGTGCAATATTTATCGCCGGGTACTGTAGTTTATATTCTTTGGTGGGAATGTCCGAAACATGACATATTGACACAATAATTGCGTTAAATTGTTTACTACACATAAACAACTACGTTAAGTTTTTTATGTGTAAGTTTAAACCTTATAACATTTTTCTCTGATAAGATATCGTATCAAACTCAACACTTGAACTCGAAGCATTTATTTCAAATAAACCGATTCCAGACACTTTTTAATTGTCAACGGGTCGGTCAGCAGAAGGATGAAGCTAGTTGCCCATTCCAAACCGTAGTAGGTACCTATGGAAAAGAACGGGCAAGAAACTAAAAAAAGAGAAGAGTATTTAGCAATGACAACATACTGATAGATGTGACCAATACCTATATTATAAGAAAATAAACTGGTTAGGTACATCTATCAAATCTGTTGTAGTTGTTGATAAAGATGCAATTTCATATTTATATTACCGAAAAACTAAAACATTTTATCGAAATTAAGTTACCAAGTGTTAACATGTCGAATACTCAAAGCAAAAGGTCTCAAAATAAAGAAAATACAGTACGTATTCATCAGTTACAAGAGGATCAAACTTGTTGGAAGCTTCTTTCAATCATTATCTAGTCACGGCATGACCGATGCTCGCTTGTATTGATGAACGCTACTAATGGCCACGAGGCCTTTGTGCGATCAGATGAGCGAGGAGAAAGCGAGAAATGAGCTAAGCGAGAGATGAGCTAAAATAGTAGCTTGAGTCACCTAGTAGATACATACGTAATACGTATTGGAGAGGAAATAAATAGAATCCACTAATCTGCTGACAAAATACTTAGAATGCAGAAAATGCAGAGCAATACGTCGCAGATCTTTTTTGCTAAGCAAACCTAACAATACACAGACAGAACTCAGTGAATGTCAATCAATAATAATTATAATCAGCGTACAATTTATCAAATAGGTATAATGCTTCTTAAAATTTTTCATCAAACTGCTTTTAATAAAACTTGCTGCTGATAAAATCAAATGTTCGAATGCACATTAAAATGTGAATTTAATTATTAATAATTTACCAATTTTTCGTACCAACATGACATTAAAATAGTAAATTGACATCATAAAATATGAATTAATGACTTCATACATTAAGGTCAATGTATTAATTTTCGAGCATCAATTTTTAAGTGGAATATTAAGTATAAAAGCTGTATTTTGCCAAAACTATGCATGTTCTGATAATATCTCACATTGCTCCAGTGAATATTCTAATCCTTGAGTTTGACTGTAGTCTGATAATACCTAATGATGGTCTTGTTGCCCTAGTGGCTAAATAGTATAAAATTACACTTCTAGCTCTTCTTTTATTTTTGATTACTTTCTTTTGATTAATTACACTTTTTACGTGCACAAATATGTGAATTCATAACCTACACTGTAGTTATAACACAAAATAGACTTGAATAATCTGGAAACGAGTTTATAATCTTGTAAATAGAAAGTGTTGAAAATTCCTATTACAAAATAACAAGGAACGTGCATTTAAAATATTTCACAAATAGAAATCCAAGACGAAATATTTCCACAATTTTCCCAAGCCCGCACACACTGTAGTCGCACCAGCGCAGCGACATTAACAGGCCGCCCGGGGCGCCCTCTGCCAGCAATTTGTCAACGTCAAAACTCATTTTTATTGTAACCAAGTTGTCAACTTGGCCCCTTATATCTTTATAATGACACGTTACCAAGTAGCTTTCTTTAATGTCACTTTGAGACAATCGTTCGTGACATTTGGTTAATGACACTCAACGTGTAATTTTGGTCTTTGGAGTCGAGCGAGAAAGTAAAATGTTAAATTACTTAATTTTTTCCCAAGATAAGTTTTATAGAGGCTTTGATAACCTTTAAGGATAATATCGTGTTGCAAAATTATGGGAGGTCACCGTGATCAGATCTGTTGCTGATATTTTTGTCTGCTGTTTATGCGATACTAAATTAACTACTTCGAACAATTTGGAAGGAAATGCAAGTACATATAATTATGTAGTTACAGTAATTGCAGGATAAGATGCCATCTATGTCAGTTTGTAATAAATACATAAATCAGGAGAAATATATTTTATATAGAATGAGCTTAAAATTAACAATAAGTCGACTTTCATCTTTTGTTCTTTTTCGTTATTTATAATTGCTGCTATCTTTGTCATATAACGTACATACATATTTGTCAGTATTAGGTACTAAAAATGCCATGTTTTATTATCATCAATACAAGAAGCAATAACAAGTTGGCTATATATAAAATTCCCTTTGATCGTTCATTGTCTATAGCTGGTCATTAATTCATCACGACATGCACATTAATTCTCACCGTCTCTCATCAATGCAACTTCACCTTTCACATCTTAAGTTCAGAGATCAGAATATGACTCACACAATCATTACCTGTAATAAGTCCATTAACAATATCTAATCTAACCCCCCATCTATTTGCTAGGCAATCAATATCTGTCAGAGAAATCATACTAATCTTATTATCTGGTATTAACATGTGATTTATATTGACTGAAGTTAGATATAGTATTATTTATTGGCAAGTTTACCTCGGTGTTCGATAAAACGACTTTATGAAGCTTAAATCGTGATCGATCGGTTGATTCTTATTTTAAATCAGCAATATTGGTAGATTGATATCTGGGGGTTTCCATGTCGAGGTATAGATGGCAATGTAGATAATTTACACGAATGGCGTGGTGGTTAATTTAATGTTTTTGGTCCTTGGAGTCACAAATTTGTCTAAGGTGGGAATAATATTTTACTCCACCTGAAATGTTATAAATGTGATAAGTCACCCCTTCGATGCTATAAGTTCGATTTTCAGGTGTTCAGTGTGGATTTATTCAGGTGATATATTTTATTGTGCTACCATATTGAGTTTAACTTCGTGAAACTGGTTTTTACGCCTTTTCTGTTATCTCTTTTATCTCTATAACAGTTTAATTTGAAACTCATTCTTACAAAAGTTAAAACAATCACCAAAGTACTTAAATTTTTCAGCTCATCCTCGACTTACGTCTAAACAAGTAATTAAAGCGGCCACAGAATGAAGACACTAATGGCTCCAAGTCACACGGGAGCGGGATCCTGACAGGATGATGGATCAGCCACTCCTCCTAATGACTCCTTATGTTACGAACTGTAAGTCATCGCGCTTATAAGATTAGATATTGCGTGATTGCTTGCTTTTATAATGTTGATGTAGTAGGACGGGTGACTGCGAAGGTAGGGTACAAAGCTTTATTTCTGAAATATGTAATTAAATAGGTGTAACAAATTGTGACAGACACAAGATTGGTGATAATAAATTGGTTGCTTTTCAGCAACAAAATAACCAATTAGGTAGATAGGTAATATTGAAAAGTCGGTTTTTGTACAGATATTCTATGTCACGAAGTCCGTTTGGCTATGAATGTTGTCAAGCGTGTACATGCACATTGTGATCAACAGAGACTCAACAATGGGTGAAGTAAAACGGTACACATTCGCGGAAATAGCCTCATGCGACGGCAGCAAGGGGCAGCCGCTGTGGGAGCGCGCTTGTCGGGATACGTCACGACTACAATCAAAGCCGAACGGACTTCCTGAAATAGAATATTTGTAACATAATCTAACTGGCTCAAGATTGCTGGTTTAAGCATCATTCTCCTGCATTTATCCCAATTTATTCGTGGTCGGCGCAACACGTCTTTTTCTTCCATACTTCTCTATTAGTCGTCATGTCGATAGTCACCCCCTTTCTAACCATATCATCATTCACACAGTCCATCCATCGTTTCTTTGGTCTTCCCCTACTCTTATAGCCATCGACATCCATACTCAAAACTCTCCTCACGACACTTTCCTCATTTCTCCGTAACATATGCCCATAACATGACAGCCGATTTCCACACAACTTTTCAGTTACCGGTGCCACTTTCAAACTTCCTCTTATGTACTCATTTCTTATTCTATCCATTCGTGTAACACCACACATCCCTCTTAGAATTAGCACTCATTCGTCCCTTTTGTGGCCCAACATTCCGATCCATACCAGCTGGTTTAAGCATGTGAGGAAATATAAACAGTTTACAGTCTGTCATTTGTAAATATGGAAGCGAAGCCATACAAACTACAAATAACCAATACAAACTGAGACTATTATTTATTTATTTTATAATTTATGTACACACAGTAAAATACATAGGGATATGACATGATTATATCAATCAAAATATATCAATAAACTATCAATTAAATTTATTATCAATTACACACAAAGGAAATTATGACAAAAAAGAAAATATGAGTTTTCCCAAGTTAACTTTTGTATCTTTCTGTAATCAACCATTCGAAATAGATTGAACACAGAGTCAGTCTGTCAATTATTCTGAAATAACAAAGATTCGAATAAATATCAACTAAGTATCTGGTCACAGTTAGTTAAAACAATAAACCTATCCA
This sequence comes from Luperina nickerlii, assembly GCA_963855955.1. Taxonomy (NCBI): domain Eukaryota; kingdom Metazoa; phylum Arthropoda; class Insecta; order Lepidoptera; family Noctuidae; genus Luperina; species Luperina nickerlii. The sequence continues at coordinate 22,987,072 of OY979668.1, forward strand.
TACATCATCTTGAACTGTACTTGTCACCTATCTTTCGGCATTTTGGCATTTACTGCCGGCGCAATGCCCGTCAACTGCCAACTATGTGGCGACGATTGACAATCTATTAAACAACTCTGTCCATGCCAACTAGGTGTGAAAGATGCTTAGTTATGCTGTAATTAAACTAGACACAAATATTTTTAGGGTTCCGTACCAAAATGGTAAAACGGAACCCTTATGGTGAGACTCAGTCTGTCTGTCTGTCTGTTTGTCACAGCTGGATATCTCAAGAACTACTAATGCTATCAACTTGAAATTTGGGATAGTTATAGATGACGTTTGCCCAACTATTTTGCAAAAAGATTATTTTTTTGCAACTGGGGCTTAAAGGATATCTGAAAAATTCGAAGTGGGGCTACTAGAGCATGTGGGATATCATACGAAAGAGCGCAGTTTGCACATTCTCAAACACTTTTTCTTTTTTTTAAGCTCCATAGTGTCGACTTTTGATGAAAAATGTAAAAAAAATACCGTTTACCTTTCTTATCTCCGAAGTTTGCAGAAAATTCTGAAATAATTCTATGTGATAGAAGTTTATGTAAAAATTATAGGAAAAATAAAACGATGTCTCTAAATAGCACACTTTTTCAAAAATCATCAACCAGTTACACTAGTTCCACTATCGGTCAAGAGATGGCGCTGACCTACAACTGCAATATTCTACACTGCAGTGGGCAGTGTTAAAATTCTCTAACAAATATAGGCCTCGTCGATGAAAATTTAAAAACATATGATGGTACGGAACCCTCGGTGTGCGAATCTGACTCGCTCTTGCCCGGTTTTTTAGAAATATTTTAAGAAGTGGCGACAAAATGCGGGCTTAGAAGTATAATTTTAGATAATCTTTAGCATTTCAATTGGTAAGCTTTAACTCATCAGCTTCCTCATCTCTTGTCCCAATTTATTTAGGGAAGCACGTCTTCTTTTTTCATACATCTCTAGTAGATAACAGCAGTGGTGGCCGAGAGGTAACGGCCCCGACTTACGAGTTGTAGATCGTGGGTTCAAACCCAGGCAGGCATTTTACTTCGTGTAAATCATTTCATCACCACTGCTCTCAAAAAGGTGGAGGAAAACATAGTAAGAAAACCGCATGTTCTAGAGACAAAAATTCGAAGACATCTACCAACCCGCACTGGGCCCGCGTGGTAGATGATAGCCCACTCCCACTCACAGTTAGGAGACTTGTGACCCAGCAGTGGGAACATTATAGGCTGATTGTGTGCATCTCTAGAAAAGAAGAAGAAAGAAAGAAGAGCTTGAATACGAGGGTTTTGACTACGTTGTGTGTGTGTATTTTATGTCTTTTTTTATAATTTTTAATTTTTATTTACAATGTGCGTTTTTGTTTGTGCAGAATAAACAAATTTTCTTTCTTTCTTCTTTCTTTCTTTCTTCTTGATTGTGTGCATCTCTACTAGCCATCATCAGTGTTCAAACTCTTCCTTGCAATAATGTCTGTCATCTAATATTCTAATCCATTCATCGTTTCTTTGGTATTCCTCTATTGGTACAGTTAGTTTCTGTTCAGTTTCTGCAATATTATTTCCTGACTAATTTATTTTACGAGTCTCAATACGTTAAATTAAATCAATTTCCTAGGACACGCTAGATGTAGGTAATTTTACGACGCTTTCCTGCAGGTGACCATCAATTGTAGCTGACAGAACAGACCACCCTGTACCTAAGATAATAAAACACTAAGAATGCAAAAATCCTGTCGGGGTTGTCACAAAGGTATTAATTTATTTTCGCATCCCATGAATCCTACCATCAGCAGTATTTAGTAATACATTCATAGGAGGTGTAGGGCATGTGGATGTGCACAGTGAATTGTATTAAACATATTAAAATACAAATATATAAAATAGGGATACGATCACGTGGCGCGTACAGGAGGATTGGTCAGTATTGCCTTAGGATTGAATGGAAAAAGGAAACGGAGGCTTTTACCACGCTTTTACCCTGCAATGGGACAATACGGGCTAATCACACTGATATTATAATAAAGGCGAAAGTTTGTGAGCGTGTGTGTGTGTGTGTGTTTATATGTTTGCTACTTCTTCACGCTCAAACGGCAGGACCAATTTTGATAAAATTTTGTATGGAGGTAGCTGACACCCTGGATTAACATATCGACATTTATGCGGGTGAAACCGCGTGGCGCAGCTAGTTATCATATAAAAATAAGAATCGGCAAGCTACTCTCAAAGCGTCACACCATGCACCATAAAATGAGTAGAACAAAATAGTGACCGCAAACCACCAGCTTAATCAGGGGCATGTAATCTCCAAGCATAATTTGGAAATGTCTCAGAGATTAATGTCATAGACGAAAAATAACGAAATATCATAATTATAATTGCGAACAGTTTCGTAGCAGTAATTGATATGACCCGTAATCCGGTTGTGAACTAGACTATGCCCAACAGGTTCGAACTTTAGTCAAACAACGAATTAATCTCAATAAACGTAAATAAATGGCACCTGGTTTACAACTGACCTAAATGTTAGTAAGCTGCTTTATAAAGTCAATAACTTGGTAATAACAGTGTTATTACCATTTTCCCGCTAATATTTCTAAATCCGTTGGTAGAATGTTTGTTAATAATATTTTATTATACCCATGGATTTAACCAACTGAATGGACTGACGGTTATCTATGGGAATCATAAATAGGTTCCGAATAATTTCTAGAAGCACTGCAGCTAGTGTTAATAGTAAGCACTGCAAGTATATTGTAGGAAAAGATTAGTGCCCTTCGGAACATGTTACGCACAACAACAAAGTTACAACACAGGCACTAATTAGCAACATCGAAGATTCTGATGGTTCTGCAGCAAAAGTTACAAATAATTCCTTCATTATTTTGGTGCTTGCGCTAAAAACGAATATTCTGCAAATCACAGGTATGATTGTCATCTTTGTTGTGAACACCAACCATTATCAGCAATGTGGTTTCACATAAGGAGTATTTTAATGATAATGAGAAATTGTGAGGTAAATACTAGTTTCTTACATCATTTTGTAAAAGCTCCCCTGATAGCCGGAAAAGGGCGTAAAATCTCACATCCCACAACACATTTTTCATATCGCACGCTTCTATTATATTATCATGTCGGTACTCCTCTATTATAATAACGAGTGGGCCTCGATATAATTTATTACCACCATTAAAGTTACCAACATGTTAAACGCGCCGGTTGCCCAGCGGGGCACCTTATTATGCCCACTACTGAAATGCTAAGTTCCTTATTGATATCCTTCATGATTGATTGCTTTATGTAACTGACAAAATTGTGGAGTTTGTACATTATTTTGGTATATGATTTCGTGTGGTCTTTCGAGAAGGCTGGGGTGGTCTTTTCGGATCAAAGGACCGTTAATGTCCATGGCTGGTGATGTGAAGATTATGGTTTTGAATACTGATGACATTATACTGCAATCACCTTGAATACTGTTGATTATAATCACCTGCAGTTAGGAAAAGAAAGACTGAGTAGAGATTCTTGGTTAGATTGTGAATGGAAAAGTTTCACGACTATGACTCTGACGTGTATGACGTCATACTATGATATATATATATGTATATGGTAATACTAAAGGTACAGATGCCAGCACATCAAGCTACTACAATCTGTCAAATTTCGTTAACAGATTTTCAACTTTATCGCTAAAGCATAAGGTTCAAAATTGATTGCGAAAATTTGACAGCTTCGGGTAGCTTGATGTGCTGGCGTCTGTACTAATGGAAAGCCATTAGTAGTTTTTTGGTTTTTCCATTAGAATTTTCTTAGTTACAGCCCGGAATTTCGATGTTGGCGGTGTGATACCCCCGTGCCTCGGAAATCATGTTAAGCCTCATCAGAATATGATAGTGGGTGCACCTATGTCTGTGCACACATTTGTGCACTACAATATCTCCTGCGCCGAAGGTTAGTCTCCGTTGAGATTGGCCGCCATGGCCGCAATAGAGTCTGGAGCCTCTGGAGGACTATTTCTTATTACTAAAAGTACTTGACACAAAAACATGTCTCCCTTTGCAAGATAATAATCATTAAGTAAGCAACCGAATCAAACTCAGGTATACAACTAACAGCTCTACCAGAGGGCAAACTGTGTTTGAAGGATAATCTCATTCGCTTACAGTTAACGATCACTGATTACAGGAATCGTGTCAATTGGCTGTAATAATGACACAAAATTATACACAATGTAATGACAGTCACTGACATTAGGAGTACAGCAAATTGCTGTCATAAAGACGTTTGTGTCGCTCTGTAGGTAATTGGTTGGAGTTGTGAATTCGTCATGTGTTCGTGAGTCTAATTTGTGTCGAGTGATGCAGGTGTTTGGTGCGTCAAGTTGTCGAAATGTGTCGCTTGGAAGATGCCTAGATATGCCTTAATATTATATTAATATTCAGTCAACCCGTATTCATGTCTCAAACTAGAAACATTTATTTCAATTAAACCATTTACTTTTGTCTGTCCGTCAGACAGAAAGTTGAAGCTCTTGAAGACTATATGCCTACGCTTTTAAATCCCCTGTCTCTCCCAAGTATTGTTTCAACACCCGTTTCTCTGCCTACATTGATTTAGTCAGTCTCGTTAGCTTTTTTGAGAGGTCGTCGGTTCATCATTACTCACGCAGTACAACTAAAGTAAAGCTTGTCGTTTCATCTTCGAAGCGATACGACACCTCAACGTAAATTCAATATCTCGGTAAAGCTTCGGCCATCTTTTTATAATGTTGTAAACATACATCTGGATACTGCCATTCACCTGATATGCGACCTGAGCCTATCTTTTATTCTACACCACAATTAAACTCGTCGAACAGATAAACGGGCCTCATAAACAAATACATTTAGTTATAAATCGTGCACATAATAGCTACTCTTTGAGTACGCTTTAACTCAGCGGAGCGGGGCCGACCGGGCCCTATCGCTTTCGCTTCGTACAATTTATGTGTATTGTCGAAGCGAACGGTGTCGATTATTCATATTTATGCCGCTAGTGTGGGCACTGTGAAATATTGAGCTGAGGAAATTACTTTGCACGCCTGAGGTGCGGTTGGGTGTGGCGCCTTGTCGAGCGCTTGTCGATTGCAATTTTATTTTTAACTAGCCTCTGCCCGCGACTTCGTCCGCGTGAAATTTCTTGCTCCCCAACCCATCGCATCGCATCACCCACCCGCGCTATCACATCGTTTTCTCTTAGCATTCTTCCTGACCTTTTTCTTTTTGCTCAGCTCCAAAGAGTCCTGGCGTGATTAAGCTTTCCACATGGATTGGACAATCTAATGCAAAAATAATTGATAATTCCAGAGATTAGCGTGTTCAAACAAACAAACAACAGTTTGTTTTTCTGTTCTATTAAATGCTAAAGGTAACTTTATTTAAAAATAGCTGTGCCCAGCCGTTTCACCCGCGGTAATTTCAGGAAAAAACCTACTAAAAACTTGTTGACAAAAAAAAACAACCGACTTCCAACAAAATACAAAGTGAAAAAATAACTTTAATTTCGGAAGTCGGTGTCGTTGGTTCTGTATTTTCATTTTTTGACACCGACTTTCGAAATTAAAGTTATTTTTCACTTTGTAGTATTTTTTTTGGAAGTCGGTTGTTTTTTTATTTTTCACTTTTTAGTTGTACCTGCCTACCCCAAACAAATTCATATAACACTACTTGGTATGTCAATATCAGTGACAGGAAGCTATTGAACACATCTGCCTACCCCTTTCAAAGGTACAGGCGTAATGTTATGTTGTGTGATTGCGTAAACAATGCATACATATGCTATAGCAGCAATCGCGGTTGATTTGCTGGCATTTATTGAAGAGTTCCGTTGTCTGTCTCCGAATCTCATCATCAGATCTTTATGAAATTTAAATTGGTCCTATTTAAATTTCATAAAGATCTGATGATGAGTTTCGGAGTAAAAATATTTCGGGAATAAAAATATTTCGAACAAAAAAAAATTTTGCAAATCCGTCTGTCTATACATATTATATGAGGGAGTTATGCCCGAATATACATAAAAAATAAAAAATAGAAACATCCGAATTGAGAACCTCCTCCTTTTTTGAAGTCGGTTAAAAATATATTCCATTACTTTAAGATATTACTTAAAATTATTACTTACACATGTAAACTATGCGACTATATTACTTGTAAACTATGCAACTCCTAAGATATTCATTGAAATCAAATGATGTCAAGGGCAATTTTATTCAACATTAAATACTTGTGATGAATAATGTATTTATTTTGATAAGGATCATGATCATGTTTATAAAAAAAACCTTCGCAAATAATGCATTAGTTTAGAAGAAATTTGATTACCATAAAAAAGGTTATAGTGAGTAAACCTTAAAAGATAGACATATGCTGTCGCGGACTTTTTTTTAGAACTTTTAAAGGGAAACAATTCCGTCATACATGATTTTTGCGTAACTTTAACCGTTTACGCAGCGTACGCAACGAAAGCTCTCAAAAGGAATATTTTTTTCCCGTTTTTGCATCATTTTTCATTGATGCTCCGCTCCTATTGGTCGTAGCGTGATGTTATATAGCCTATAGCCTTCCTCGATAAATGGACTATCCAACACAAAAATATTTTTTCAATTCGAACCAGTAGTTCCTGAGATTAGCGCGTTCAAACAAACAAACAAACAAACAAACTCTTCAGCTTTATTATATTAGTATAGATTTTTATACTTAGATGTTTTTACTCGTTTTTCAAATAACAGCACATTTTTTTTTTTAACTTAAGCTCATTAGCGCACATTCGAGTTGTAGACAAAAGCAGGGGTCGTCTTTGTCATTTAGACCAGCGGAGTAATTGTAACATTATCAGTAGCAATGGCTTTGATGTTGACAGTTCACCAACATTCATTCGTTATTAACATTGTTGTGCAGACTCATTTTTAGAATAGGTACATGAAGCAATGGATACGCAATATCCTTCAGAATGATTCAGATTGAGCTTATTAGTGTGTTACGCAATTAGAATGCAGTGTGACAGTCTCTCTCAAAGGCTATAAGGGGGGGTACTTAGACTATTTAGGCCTACAAAGTCCATCGTCTACTGTAATGTGCTATAAACTCAAATCGCCAATGAGTAACCTAATTGTCATAGTAGATGTACATTTATTTCAATGGTGGTTATAATGGTTGCACCGTGAATGGACCGCTTTAGAAATACAAACTTCTGACCATAATTATTTTGATAAAAGAGTGTCCGTGGAGTTTCTTGTTCGTTCTTCTCCATAGTTACCTACTACGCTTATCAATAGGCAACTTCTTCATCTTTCTGACTAACCGACCCCTTGACAGTCCAAAAGTGCCTGTAATTGGTTTATATTAAAAAAAATACTACGAGTTTGTACACACTAAAGCTGTGGCGTTCAATGTATGTATAACTATAGGCTACTTAAAAGTAACCTCGAATCACCAACGAGTATACTCATTGGTGATTCGAGGTTTCGAGGTTACTTTAAAGTAGCCTTATGGGAAGATCCGCCTTAAACTCCATGTTACCACCCGGGAACTGTAGCGATATTATCTTTTAATTGTCTGGCACCTAATTATTGTAGATCCATATTTATCAGTAGGTGGAATAACCTTGATTTCTAAAAGAAATTTGCAACCCACAGTGATATGTATTTCCACTGAAGTGGAACGTATGCATTAAAAATTATCTTTCATCAAAATTTTAAAACTTACCACGTATGATTGTAATTAATATATAAAAAATATGATTAATTAGTGATAATCTTCTATTTGGAAAGCGATAATCATATCAATAATTATCGCTTTCCAAATAGAATTTTATGATGTATTATTTATGACGTGTGGTAACTTATAGTAATGATTAATCTTTGTATATAAAATTCTCGTGTCACAATTTTAGATACCATACTCCTCCGAAACGGCCTGACCGATTCTTATGAAATTTTGTGTGCATATCGGGTAGGTCTGAGAATCGGCTACTATCTATTTTTTTATCGAACTAAAAAAAATCCTAGAAATAATCTATATGCCAAAACAACGTTTGCTGGGTCAGCTAGTATTAATATAAATTGAAATAAATGGTTTAACTTTGACTTTATAATTACCAGCAAGTAGGTGTGTTATTATGTACTGTGGGGTTCCAGAGGTGAGCTTCTTCTCAGAGTAGTCAGACAGGAAACGCCGCCCTCATCTAGTTTAAAAAATATGATTGACGTGTAAAAGTGTTTCATATCATTTATCACAATTGAATTAAAAATCTTTGACTTGTATAAAATATATTAACGATACACAATATCATGTTATTTCTAGCACTCTTTCTCTACTAAACAAAAATACCTTATTTCAATATTTGACACTTGCTTGAACGTTCGAATGGAACACACCGGCAATTATAACCAGCCTGTACTGTTAAATGTAGGGCTACATAGATAACCTCTCTCTGTGTTATCTGCACTATGATAGAAAATGAAAGTTATAATAGGAATTAACTGTAAGATAACTGTTATCAAAAGGATTCCTAGGCGATTATTGATAAATAATTTTTATTTCTGAAAGTTAGTTTTGGATTATTTTTTCATAAAAAATTGTTTCCAAAATGCTTATCATCATTAATAATAATTACTGATCTAATGTGGTTTGATGCCTATATTTATACCGAATTTGATATTTCCTTTGTCTATACTCGCGAAAATGTGTCAGAGAAAAAGGCAAAATATATTCACAAACTTTACACGACAAATGAAACATATCTTCCAAAATGCACTGAAAATAAAAATTCTTCACAAAATAAAAAGCATTTTTGTTGCTGCTCGCGAGCACTGTGAACCCACCCGCCCCTGAGCCGATGAATTGTTTCATAATGTTAGTGATTTAATTGAAAACTTTATGTTGTGGGAGTCATGTATAGCATCAAGCGCTCGTGACCGGCCGGCCCGCGCCGCGGTCGGGCCGCCACTGAACACCGCTAGCTGATACGGTCGTATTTATGTATTTGCAGCAGAGCGGCGCCCACGGCGGAGCTGGCAGAATTGAACGTGCTCCCGCGCCTTATGTCTGCTATTTACTAAAGCAGTTCGCGGACCACCGGTATTTTATATCAAGCCAAGTCGACTCTCTGATTGGCTCTCTGTAGTTTGTGTTTCTTTCTTGACCAATAAGATTTAAGTATGTTTTAAGATATTATGTATAAATATGGGAGTCTTAATAAACCAGGAACTATTCACATAAGCATTGTTTTACTGAGCAGTCCCAACTGGCCCACATTGGTGACCCCGACGTGATTTTTAAAATATCTACATGGAAAAATTTGACGACGCTGTTAGTGTACCAGCAATGAGCGAAAAGGAAATTTCTGCCATTGCTCTGCAAGCGAAGATTCCGCAATTTTGGCGTGAACAACCTAGGCTTTGGTTTGCTCAGTTTGAGTCAGTCATAGCTCCACACAAGACCAGCGATGAACAAAAGTATAACTTGGTGATTCCAGTCTTGGAGAGAAAAGATATCCAACAAGTTGGCGATATCATCTGTAAACCACCAGACACAGGAAAATACATCGCACTGAAGAAACGTTTGCTGTCGGTGTATGAAGAAACTGAGACTCAACAATTCCAGAAGCTTCTGAGTGGATTAGAGCTTGGTGACCAGAAGCCAACTCAACTCCTGAGAGTTATGCGAGAACTGGCTGGCGAAAAAGTTCCCGATGACGCGCTCAAAATATTATGGATGGGCCATCTACCCTCACAAGTCCGAGCAGTACTATCGGTGAACTCAGAATCTACCCTCGATATTCTGGCAATGATGGCTGATAAGATGATGGAGCATACGGAGCACACAATCGCGGAAGTCAGCCCAGCTACACCTTCACCAAGTACTAGCAGTCAATCAAGCAGCAGTCAAGATTTGCAGTATCAAGTACTCACGAAACAAATCGAGAAACTCACTCTTGAAATCGCTTCACTCAAGAAAGTGCACAGTGTTGATCGTCGTTCATATCGCCGACGTAATTTCCGATCAAGATCAAGGTCGCGCTCAAGTGCAAGAACTGGGAAGAAGCCAGGAGACTCAGACTGGGAATGCTATTATCATCATCGATTCGGAAACAAGGCTAAAAAGTGTGAATCACCGTGTTCGAGGAAACCTTCGGAAAACTAAGCACTACATCGACTGTGGCGGACGTCGATGGAATGAAAACAAACAACCGCCTATGTATAACTGACATCAACTCACGAGAACGATTCCTTGTCGACACGGGCGCAGACTTATCAGTGCTAGCCGTAAAGAAAAAGCGACCACCGATAAATACGCCTTTCAAATTATTCGCCGCAAATAATACACCAATCAAGACATATGGCGAACAAACTTTACAACTGAACCTTGGACTACGACGTAACTTCAGGTGGACATTCATACTGGCTGATGTAAAGATGTCAATTCTCGGTGCCGACTTTCTCAGACATCACAGACTACTGGTGGACCTACATAGCAAGATACTTATTGACACATTGACCGAACTCTCAGTCAATACAATGGCGATACAAAGTTCTCAAGATACCACGCTTTACGTAGTTGAACCAAGCCACCGTTACCGCGCACTTCTTCAAGACTTCAGTGACCTGTTAAAGCCAATGACACCTACCAAGGAAATCAAGCACAATGTGAAGCACTATATTGAGACAACAGGACCCCCACTCTTTTCAAGACCCCGCCCAATATCACCAAAAAAATACAAGGCAGCTAAAGCCGAGTTTGAATCAATGATGGCAATGGGAATATGTCGGCCTTCAAAGAGTCCGTGGGCTAGTCCAATGCATGTTGTGACAAAGAAAGACGGAAGCCTTCGCATATGTGGTGACTATCGTCGTCTGAACTCAGTAACGCTTCCCGACCGTTACCCAATACCGAGGATTCAAGACTTCACCTACCAATTAGATGGCATGAAAATCTTTTCTAAGATAGATTTGAAGAAAGCATTCTTCTGGATCCCTATTGCTGAAAATGATGTAGAAAAGACAGCGATCACGACACCATTCGGTCTTTATGAATTTTGTGGCATGCCTTTTGGATTACGCAACGCACCACAAACCTTTCAACGGTTTATGCATGAAGTTCTGAGAAGCCTGGATTATTGTTGCTACTGTTTCATCGATGATCTCCTTATATACTCCGAAACACCAGAGAAACATGAAGAACATCTGCGGCTTGTACTAAAACGACTGTCTGACTACGGCATCGGAATCAATTTAGACAAGTGCGTATTTGGCGAAACGAAACTCATATTTCTCGGTTACGAAGTCACAGAAGCGGGTATTTCGCCAACTGCGGAGCGCATCGAAACAATAATCAACTACCCGAAACCGTCAACTATTCAAGACTTACGACGTTTTCTAGGAATGGTAAACTTTTATCACGATTGTTTACCGAAGCAAGCTGAGATCCAAATCGAACTGAATAAGCTCCTGCATAATAAGAAGAAGAACGACAAAACCCCCATTATCTGGAACTCGGAAGCAGAAGATGCCTTCAATAAATGCCGCCAAAGCATATCGGAAGCTGTCCAGCTAACACATCCAGTTCAAGGTGCCCCATTATGCATCATGACCGACGCTTCTAGCTTGAGTGTTGGCGCCGTCCTACAACAGAAGATAAAGCACAAATGGAGACCGCTTTCTTTCTTCTCAAAGAAGCTCAGTGACACACAGTCGAGATACAGCGTATATGATCGCGAATTACTAGCGATATATATGGCTGTCAAACATTTTAGACGACTCATTGAAGGAGGTGAAGTTGTGGTGTATACAGACCACAAGCCCCTGTCTTTCGCCTTAAACAAATCAGGAAGCCCAAGTGACACACCGAAACGTGAAAGACAACTTCATTTCATCAGTCAGTTCTGCAGCAAAATAGAATACATCCACGGAAAGGAAAACGTAGTCGCTGATGCATTGTCTCGTATCACTGCCATCGACTGTCCTTCCCTCATCGATTTCAATCAACTTGCTGAAGAACAATCACGTGACGAAGACCTAAATCGCCTGTTGAAGCAAAAAAATCTCCACTTCATTGAGATATTCCCGCCTGGATCGAAGAAACAAGTTTACTGTGAGAACTCAACCAAATCTCCACGTCCGTACCTACCAAAATCATTTCGTGAGAAAGCCTTCAAAGCAATACACGAAATGAGTCATCCCGGTATCCGCAAGACAAGAAAAATGATAACAGAGAAATACTTCTGGGCCAGAATGAACAAGGACATTTCTACCTGGACGCGATGCTGCACTTCATGTCAACGTGCTAAAATCAATCGACATACAATTACTCCGATGGTACAGTTTCCAGAGTCAAGAAGATTTGAACACATACATGTTGACATTGTTGGACCTCTTACTCCATCAGAAGGATATCGATACTTAGTCACGATGATCGACCGCTGCTCCAGGTGGCCTGAAGCAGTACCAGTCAGCGACATAAGCGCGGAAACCGTCGCTCGAGTGATATACGATACATGGATAACTCGCTTCGGTTGCCCACTACGCATTACTACAGACCAAGGACGGCAGTTTGAGTCAACATTGTTCACCAAACTTATGAACAAACTGGGAATCTCAAAAATCCACACCACTGCCTACCACCCGCAGTCTAATGGGCTCGTAGAAAGATTTCATCGTACTCTCAAGACAGCAATAATCGCAAGAGGAAATAAACAACAATGGGCTCAAGAATTATCAACAGTATTATTTGGATTACGCACATCTATTCATAAAGAAACCAATTACAGTCCGGCTACGATGATTTATGGCAGCTCATTAAGAATACCGGCAGATGTTTTCGCACCGGTGAAGATAAGCGACGAAGACCCGTTATTCTTACGTCATCTAACGGAATCAATGGCATCGCTTAATGAGCACTGCGCACGTGCACCGGTGCGACAACAAAGCAAGTCCTACGTACCGAAACATCTGTTGACATGCACGCATGTATTTATACGTGTAGACTGTGTGAGAAAATCACTCACACCACCGTATGAAGGCCCGTATGAAGTCATTGAGAGACACGACAAACACTTTAAGATTCGTTTGCCCAATCGAGAAGCAGTGGTGTCATTAGATCGCCTAAAGCCTGCCTACATACTGCCAGCAGCAACAGAGGAAAAGCATGAAGACAGCCCATACGTCACTCGTTCTGGCAGGATAGTTAAACCTACAGCAAGAGTACGGTTTTCTTGAAGGGGGATACTGTGGGAGTCATGTATAGCATCAAGCGCTCGTGACCGGCCGGCCCGCGCCGCGGTCGGGCCGCCACTGAACACCGCTAGCCAGGGTTGCCAACCGTAAGAAAAAATTCCTCGTACATATGCAGCTAAAAATCTCGTATTTTGACTTTCAAACCTCGTACATTTATTATACATCGAAAAAATGCTAAAACCAATATTAAGGTATATTTAACTACTGGATTTAGGACTTTTTACTCAATTAAATAAACTATTGCAAGTTTCCTACTAAATAAAACATCATTTTGTGTTGTATTTAAAAAAAGTTAAATAAAAATGTGTCTATATTATTACTTAACTTTGCAAGGTAACTTAGTTTACATCTCTCCAAATATTATGTCAGAAACATCTTCACTGTCATCGTTTTTTCTGCCGTATATTATAGCTGTTTTCATGCGGCTATACATTTCTTTTGTGGGTTCAAAATTGACGCAGTTTCCAGTACGAGTTGAACCTTTTGCGCTCTCTGCAGCAAGAAGTGTGCCGTTCACTGTTTCCACTGTTAGCCGGTTTCTTATCTCTGTCTTTATTAAATTGACTTTACTAAAAACCCGCTCGCAGTCAGCATTTGCATGGGGTAGGGACAGTATGACAAGTAAGGAACAGAGAAAGTAGAAATTTGCGCTGTGTGACAGAGACTATTAATGCGAAGAAAGAAATGTTTTATTAGCTGGGGACTTCCCGGATGACGGGATAGCCACCATAGACAATCATCGTGTAAATGCGGTAATGAAATTTTTGGTGTAAGATGAAGTTCCATCAAGTTCTGATAGATGACACTAGTTCTTACTATTATAATGGTGATGCAAAATGTTCGTATGGCCATATTGTCAAAATCTCGTACATAATTGTACGAGGTTGATAGTGTCCTCGTACCTCGTACGGAAGACCACAAATCTCGTATTTGTACGAGGAACCTCGTACGGTTGGCAACCCTGCCGCTAGCTGATACGGTCGTATTTATGTATTTGCAGCAGAGCGGCGCCCACGGCGGAGCTGGCAGAATTGAACGTGCTCCCGCGCCTTATGTCTGCTATTTACTAAAGCAGTTCGCGGACCACCGGTATTTTATATCAAGCCAAGTCGACTCTCTGATTGGCTCTCTGTAGTTTGTGTTTCTTTCTTGACCAATAAGATTTAAGTATGTTTTAAGATATTATGTATAAATATGGGAGTCTTAATAAACCAGGAACTATTCACATAAGCATTGTTTTACTGAGCAGTCCCAACTGGCCCACAATGTTAATCGCCACTAGAGTTAGCGTTACGACGTGTTCCACCTAAGTGGACTTTAACGGCCTATGACTGATGATAGCCAATGCTAGCCTACATGAGAACACAGAGCTGTTCCAGGTTACTACTACAGTTTATAATGGTGGGACTTATTACAGGAATGTTAAAGTAAAAAGAGAATTGTATTGTTATAAATTGACGATTTTTATTTCTATCCTGAAATGCTTCTGCTATTGCGCAGTTTTCTTACGAAACTGAAAGTAAATAAACATTTTTTTCACAAGGGAATTTTTGATTTTATATCTTCACTCTCTGTTGCCCGCGACTTACACTGCGATCCAGGATTTTAAGTTGCCATGTTCTCGAGTTCCCAAGCTACTTATCTGTCAAATTTCATAACGGTCTGATCATTGGTTTAGGCATAAAAAGGTAACAGATAGATAGACAGAGTTACTTTTCCATTTACAATTATTATGGATTAAGGTTTTTAGGGTTCTGTAGTCAACAAGGAACCGTTATAGTTTCGCCATGTCCGTCTATCCGTCAGACCATAACTTAGCCCAGAGACTCTTAGTATGTACTAGAAACCTGTATTTTGGCATGGATATACATTAGTCACGCCGACAAAATGGTAATATGAAATCTTGATTAAAAAAAACTCTTTTAAGATCTACGCCTAAAGTGGGATGGTTTTTTTTTCCTCTACTCCATTGTGTGGGGTATCAATGGATAGGTATTTCAAAAATATTGTGGGTTTTTTAAAACAAATGTTCGATTCAGGAACTCGTTTGTGAAATATTAAGCTTTAAAGTGCTAATTTTTGTTAGAGTCAAGTGGTTTTTGGATATGTGAAAAAAATTACGGTAGTAAGGAAAACTATCACAACTAAATCTTTGCAAGTTTGCAATGTATGGGAGAGGGCTATGCTTGGAGTTTCCCTGCGTGATCGAATCAGGAATAAGGAGATCCGCAGGTTCTCCTGCGGATCAAGGTAACCAAGGTAACCGACATAGCCCTAAGAATTGCAATACTTAAGTGGCAGTGTGCAGGGCACATTACTCGCCGAACAGATGGCCGATGGGGCCGAAAGGTTCTGGAGTGGCGACCGCGTACCGAAAGACGTAGCGTTGAAAGGCCTTCAACAAGCTGGTCCGACGACCTTGTGAAGGCCGCAGGAGCCCGTTGGATGCGAGAAGCTCAGAACCGGTCGAAGTGGAGGTGCTTGGGGGAGGCCTATGTCCAGCAGTGGACGTCTTTCAGCTGAAATGATGATGATGATGAATGTACATGATTTTCAACTACAATGTAAAGTTTGTTTTTGGGATAAATTCATTCCAACAACGGAACCTTTCATTATGCATGGAGCGATACGCACTTGGCCGGTTTTTTAAATTTACTCTGCTTTTGTTTCCATTAAATCCCTTGAAACTTGTCTCATGTAGAGCAAACCATTAAAACCAACATTTAAAACTCAAGTACACAGAATAGGCAACCGTAAACGCTTTAATGACCGTTCAAGATAGAAAGGCCCCAGACTGCATACGTCATCATTAACTCAAGTCTCACTAATGACAGCTACACATTATAATATTAAAATCTTACAAACATTACCTTCATTAACTGTACGCTCTCTGAAGGCAATCAATCACTCACAGTTTTCAACCATACACACAGATAGATCCACGCACACATTAACATTTTTGCTTCCTCCGACATCAGAAGGCCAATTCTCGTAATTTAACAATTTTTTTTGGCAATTTGCGTTATTTCGTCTGGCTGTTTGTGTATGTGAATTTAAATGTTTGTAAACGCACCCACGATACAGGAGTAATTCCTAGTGTGGGGCGACGTTTTTTAAAAAAAAGAAAAAAAGGAAAGAAAAGAAACCATTCAAAATCTAGTCGCAGTCTCATCTCGGCGACAAACAAATGTCAAAAACTTGTCAAAATGTAGGGTAATTACAGGTATTTTTGACAGACTGCGACTGAGATCAGACTGAACGTTTTTAAAATTCCGAGAAGTGCTCCTCAGTTGAGCCACAGTGTAATAACTGAGGCTAAGTTTACGGCTTTAGTCTAAACTCGGATAGAAAGAAATTGAGATTAAGAACTGTTTTATGATAAATGTAATCAGAAAAATTAATTATAAAAATTTAAGTTGGTAGCAACTTAAATTGTCCGTATATTCACAGCTGTCATTCAATGACAGTTATATCAAATGGCTATAAAGCCCGCAATACACATGTCTGTAACTTGCACAAAAGTATGCAAGTTCATTGCGTGATATTACTAATCCATAATTGATTTAATTAGTACATTAAAAATAACAAAATTTAATTCTAACTTAACTAAAACTATACAGAAACTAAATTTTTGCATGCCATTATGGCATTCACCATCCACGACACCACCATCAAAAGTTGTTATGGCACACGGCATACAAGCTACAGGCATGAGTATTCCGGGCTTATCACAGGTAATTGATGTAGGGTGTCGGTGTAGTAGCTTAACAATTATTTTCCCTGCCTTTATTTACTAAAGCTATTGTATAACAGTATCTTACACATGGGTCTTTACATTTATTATTTTCAGCATGTTTACTTGAGTTTGACAGGCCTTTTCGACTGACTACACTACAGTCATTTTAAGTAATAAGTTTCATGATGGAGTAAGGAGTATTAATGAAATGTTTCCTAGTCCAAATAGTGAAATTAAATGGTTTATTCTGTAAATAGGATATCGGAATCACTTTAACACGTCATATTATAAAAAATAAGCTAGATGGAGTCCACATTTCCTATCTGTCTACCCCTCAGAAGAAATGGCGAAGCAAACTCAAGGGTCAAAGTACTTTTTTAAGTCCAGATCGTGTGAGGACAATGTGGTTTTTTAAGAACTACACAGTTTTGAGTGGACCAGTCCAGTCAGTGCAAGCATTTGTCAGTAATCGTGTAGCTCAACTCAAACCTTGAGGAACTCATCGATTCGATGAACAATACCAAAGAAAGGATTTGGGTAGGCCGCATAAACTACTCAAACTGCCAGACCATCAATAAAACTAACAGGGAAAGAAAAAAAAATTACCTACATAGTCCTCACATTCACAATAATTAAAGTAAAATGATACGTTACAAAGTAAATATTCATGTCATTTTGTATAATATGCCAGTGATGGATAATTGGATATGGCGACTCATGATAATCATAAGGCAAGACATGTAAAATTATCTAAATGATAGTTTCAAACTAAAAGTAATTTAGAAAATACCAAAAGTCATTAAAACAATCATAAGCTATAACAAACCTATAACGACGTATCAATCATGATAACCCCGCTGAATGTGGGCGTCACTCCATTGTATCGGGCCGCACACATCGGCGGCACTATTAAAAACGGGAGCATTAATCTTCAGGTCCTAAGGTTCATTAATTATATGCCCACGTGGTGAAGCCTGATTTGTTAATGTTTTTGGCTGTTCGCAAGTTTTAATTTACCTAAATATGTGTGGGATGGTGCTCTAATCCTTTTGTTGTTTGTTTATTGTTAACTAAAAGATGCAACTTAAAATATTAGTTATATTAATATCAATTAAGGAAACCGCGCTAACCGCACTGCCCACATGGTGGATTAGTGCCCACGCGATAATTTTTTAATCCTGCAACTACAGGATAACTCTTTGAAAATGTTATGCTCGAGGAAATTGAATAAACACGTCGTCAGCATCAACAAAGCAAGATGCAAATACAAAATGAGTCAATGAGAAATCCACAATGTTTATTACGGCTATAATGTCACCATATTTTTCTCGCTGCGATCATCTAAGAATACATAAATACATGAATGAAACCACATTCTATGACTCAAAGTGCTCAAAGTAAGAACTCGTGTAGACGACGAACCATACATAAATTCATTAGTCTGAACTGCAACACAACGGTAATAATTTGTAAGTTAAACGACTATTTAGTAGAATCGTGTGCCTCTACCTTAACACATCCAACGATCCAAGAATCAATTAAATTGAAATTTAGAATTCATTCAACACCACAGCAAACGCTTTCAAATGAACGGAACGAGTGAATGATCACTTTCATATCCCGCTTATTAGAACCGAGTGAATGAATATGAATTCTTTATTTGAATTTCAAGCTAATGTATTTTGCCGTTTGTCACGTCAAATTAACTTTGAATTTAATTTCATTTTGCATTTTATTATTCAGTTAGGGTGACTACACACCGGGATATTAATCGTTGGAAGAATGCCACGATTTTTTAAGAAAAAGGTGGTTTGAATTTTTCAAGATCAAAGTTCGAAAGAAGACACTTAAATCACATGCTTTCGGAATAAGTTTAAAGGTAATTTAATGCATCCGAAGAGATTCAAGAATTTCTAGAGTACAATAAAAATAATCTGTTATTTTTAAGTAGACGGGAACTGTCGAAGTAACGAATCATGATATACCATAGTCATCAGTTGCTTTCTTGGTCGTTTTAGATCAGCTCAGGTTTCTTCTACTGTTTTACTACCCAGTAATTCTATTAAAACTTACACACAAGAAAGAAAAAAGCAGTGCCTTTGTACTCAATACTCTGTATCTATTTTACTGTGTGTAAATCACACTAATATCATAAATGCGAAAGTTTGTGAGTGTGTGTGTGTTTATATGTTTGTTACTTCTTCACGCTCAGACGGCTGGACCAATTTTGATAAAATTTGGTATGGAGGTAGCTGACACCCTGGATTAACATATAGGCTTTTTATCCTGATATTACTACGGTATCGAAACTTATGCGAGTGAAACCGCGGGGCGCAGCTAGTAATAAAATAAAATAGATGGCGGGACGAGCTGGACAAAAAAAAACATCCAGCGGTCCACATCATTGCGTAACACACTTTTAATGACAATCTGAATCATATTGAAGGATATGCTAATCCATTGCTTCATATTTTCTAAAGAATTGTGTACTTAGTAACGTACAATGCGTGCCACGAAAGATGAGACTCGACCCCGCCTTCCCCGCTCTTTCCGCCGCCCCTATGACGTCCGGTCCCGTCCCGCACTCAGACCTCATACCGCTAAAGATACCTAAAATCGTGTACTGCGCATGTCAAACCACGTGGTGAGTCAAGTCTCATCTTTCGTGGCACGCATTGTAAATAACGCAATGAATGTTGTTGAACTGTCAAAATCAAAGCCATTGCTACTGTCAGTGTGTTATGTAACTACCCCGCCGCACTAGATCGTAAGCACTGGAAGTAATAGGCCTTTGCCCAGCAGTGGGATGATACAGGCTAACAGTAACAATAAAAACAAAAAGAAAAATCGCAATAAGATTTAAAACTGGAACTATAGAGTCAACAAGAACGCCGGATTTAATTTTAAAGAAAAACACATTTTTTTTTAATTAAGCAAACTTTTTTATTTCAACATTTTATATAGAAACATAGTTCCGATTAAACGTGCAATAAAACATCAGGCAAATGGCCACCACGAAACCTCCGGCACAGGGTCATTCTTTTGTTGAAATTTTGAATAACGTTTTTGCATAAATGTGCCTGTATTTCATCAATAACGCGCCGTATTTCCTCTTTAAGGTTTTTAACTGTTTGTGTCGATTCATTTGGCGCATTATTGCGACCGAAAACTTGACGTAATTGGCGAACCGTTTTTGCAAAACTTTCATCATTTTTTTAATGGGTTTTTACAATAATATAATGGGTTTTTACAATAAATAAACGTTGTTGGTTTGAATACTTCTTCATATTCTTAAATCGCGTGGCCTGTACGTGACAACTGTCAAAAAAAAAATCACTGTACAACTAGTATTAACAAAATGGCGACGGACACCCTTTACATAATAAACTTTTATATCAAAATAAAATGCACATCTCATGAACGTCATACCCTTGCATGAAACCAGCTAATAAATTTAATTTTATACTCTTCCTCTACACCTATAGAATAGTAATGAGCAATTAAGTTTTACGAGGCTAACACAAGACATAATAACGACTGATTACCATTTTAATATGGTCATAATATAGTACAGGCTGGGTTTGCATCTTAATGTGAAGTTGAGATGACAATCTAAGCAGATTTAGGTATAGTGTTGTCTGAATTATAATGTGCTGTCATTGTGTGCGACAATGATTATAGTGACTTGTTTAAAAGTTGTTTTCGTTACAATTTTTATATGATAGATCTGTTGATCTTTGGTCTACTGACATTCAAACATCAACATTCATTCATTTTATTTTCTTAATTGAAGTGTTTGTACAGGGTGGCGACATAAGTCTAAATTCCTCAGCGTAGAAATGTATCGTAGGTTATGAAAAACAAAATTTACCAAGTCCGAGTCGGACTCGCATACGAAAGGTTCCGTGCCACAAGGCAAAAACGCCAAAAAAAACACGTTTGTTGTATGGGATCCCCCATTAAATATTTATTTATTCTGTTTATAGTATTTGTTGTTATAGCGGCAACAGAAATACATCAATTCTGTAAAAATTTCAACTGTCTAGCTATCACGGTTCATGAGATACAGCCTGGTGATAGACAGACAGACGGACAGTAGAGTCTTAGTAATAGGGTCCCGTTTTTACCCTTTGGGTACGGAACCTTAAAATCACCTGTTTTATAGAAAAGTGCAATACCTACGCGGTGAAAACGTGTGGAACAGCATTTTTTTTTAAATTAACTCACGAAAAATTTTAACGAAGGAGGGTTCGGAATCATGTAACAAATTGTGCGTCGATGTCTTTGCCACCCTGTATACCAATTCTTAGTGCCACGTTGTGCAGAAGTTCTGGCGACCACTTGTCGCAAGAACTTCTGCTGAGCATGGCGTACTGGGTTCGATGTGCTAGTCAGTCCAAGTATTATTAGGAGGTTAGGTGTTGAAAATTCTATGGAACAACAATCGGTATTGTAAAGTCTATTCAAACTTATGTTTCAAATTAATATTATTTCAAGTAAAACAAATATCAACTTTATTTTAATGGTAACTAGTTGCGCCACGCGGTTTCACCCGCATAAGTGTTGATCCCATGGCAATATTGGGATAAAAGTAGCCCTATATGTTAATCCAGGGTGTCAGCTACCTCTCCATATAAAATTTTATTATTGGTCCAGCCGTTTTAGCGTGAAGGAGTAACAAATATATTATTATAAAGTGACTTTATAATATTAGTGTTAAAAGTTGTTGTTGAAAAAGTTATAAAAATATTTGAAGTTGTAGCGTAAACTAAACTTTATTTTGTAGGATTTAAAGTTATTTTTCCATAAACTCATATATTTGTTTATATTTTTGGCATAAATCGCGAATGCAGATTAAATACCAATCGATGGAAAAGAAACAAAGACGGTACGTTTATTTTCGAAAAACCATGACGCAATAAAATATACAAACACAAAAAGAAAAGGGTTTACCTAAGCATAGGTCGGCGTAACTTAAGATCAGCTTTATATCCAGCCGACACTGCATGGACAGCATTGGCTAACTTTCACACTAAATAACTTCAAAATAATTTACCACTTGAGTACTTACCGGTCATAAACTTAAACACAAGGTATAAACATGCATAAAACATCAAGTAATCAGTATGTAAAATCAATAAATAGTATTTTACGTGGTAAACAGTATTTTGCAACGCATAGTAGCGTAATGTGTACAGAGCCTTATTATTTATGGGTAATTGTGATTTGTGACGTTCTAACTTTGCGGTAATCACATAGTACATGGCGGAGAGGCTCACGTGGCTCAATAGAAAATACACTTATAGTAAGATATGGGAGGTCAAGCCGCGCCCAACGCGGCCAAGTCTTGGATTGGTGACCGTTTTTTTTTAATTTTGTTGAGATTGTAGTATACCAAAGTTATTAATTCCGCCACAGGTAGATTTAAAAGCTTGATGATGATGTTTACAACATTAATTGAATTCATACCGCAAGAATTAATGTTTTATGTATAAATTGTTTTACCTATGACGGAAAAGCGTTATGACATATAAGCATGCATGACACTGGCATATGTACAGGCGCCAGCACATCAAGCTACTACAGTCTGTCAAATTTCTTTAATAGATTTTCAACTTTATCGCTAAAGCATAAGGTTCAAAGTTGATTGGGAAAATTTGACAGTTACGGGTAGCTTGATGTGCTGGCGTCTGTACCTATGTATTGCATCAGTGACTCCTCTGACACGGCGACTATCGTACTAAATCACCCTGTCAGCACTACTATATTGCTACTATAAGAGGCTCTTCACAATCGTCCAGTCGCGCGTTTATTACAATAGTATAAGATATAAACAGGCATGGCACTGGCATTATGTTCATCAGTGACTCCTCTGACATGGCGACGCTATGCTACTACATATAATGAGCCTCCTCTCAACTATCCAGACGAGCTTTTATTAGTATAAGATATAAACATGCATGGCACTAGCATATGTATTACATCAGTGACTCCTCTGACACGGCGACTATCGCGCTAAATCACGCTGTCAGCACTACTATATTGCTGGTATAAGAGCCTCTACAGAGGAAATTAGACGCGCGGTATTTTCAAGCTAGTACTAACTCGACTCAACATCTACACATAACACTATTAGTATTAACCTCTGTCACAGAAAGCAATATAAAATATTTCCAACTCTAACGCTTGTTAACAAAACCAGGAAGAGAATAAAACATGCAATAACAAGAATTAACACTGCAGAAATAAAATGAAATTGTCCGCTCAATAAAACAGCCTATTTCAACGTAGTTTACATGACGTTAAGTAGAAGTTACAAATGTCACTTTACAAATTAATGTTTGTTACAGGTCTGTTGCAGGCTAAATCAACGCAAAGTAGTGGTTAATTAGAAACTATTGTACCAATGAAAAATGGTATGTGGTAGTTGCTGAATTTAAGTGGCACTTTAATGATGTTAGCCCAGAAGACATCAAACAATAATAACGCGCTTTAAAAATCTCTTATAATCTTGATGAAGATGTACGTGGGCTATGGGTTAAAGACAGACATCAGCCAAGTGCTAAGATAGAAAGAGGACGACAAAGAGGAGACATCTTTATCATCTAGATGAGAAAGAGACTTCACTTGTGCAAAGAAAGGTAAATATTTTGTCACGTTTTATCACAATGTTCAGTCGGATTTTTCCATTTAAAAGCATCCATATGATTAATTTATTATGAATTGATAAAACCCTTCATTATAATACCTAATCATTCATCATATTAATCACTAAGAAGTTTATAATCGTCAGTGCGTCAATCCACCAACATCGCGCGTCTCGCCTGACGCGCCTTTACGCGAGCTCCCACACGGGCAGACGCGGCATCGCGACATAAATCTAGACTGTAATCGCGCGCAATCTGACAGCCAGCCTGTTGAAATGAATATTCGTGATAAATCAATGTTAGCCACCGTGTGGGGAGTGGATGTTGGCATTTATATTTTGGTTTCCATGTTTATTGGGACATGAGAAATATTTGATAAAATTAACGACTTTATGCTTAGTTTGTCTTGTAATTTACTGTTTGTTTAATTGCGGAACCGATTAACTGATCACCCGTTTGCGTTATTTCGTTGTTACAGGATTCAGCAAAAGTGAAGACACAAGAATTTGTGCTGCTAAGAATAAATCTTTTACGCTATATATAATGGCTGTTTTTGGAATTAGTTGAGTGTCAAATTAAACAGGTTAAAAGTAAGTTTGTATTTTTTATTCACCATCGATCAGTATCTATCTCTTTTTCTGCATAGTTGGCTATATCTGTCTGGTGATATTCTGAGGTCAGCCATTTTTGAAGTGAAAACTTCTTTAGCGGCGCTGTGTACTTTTTTTGGAATGGGTAAAAACTTCTAAATTCGCGTCAGGTCACGTGACCCTGATCGAAAATTCGTAAGACGTGACGCGCGTTGTTGAGGACAGCGCCATCTATGCACATCGGGAAGAACTACGAGGGCCTCGCGTACTAACTACGTAGGCCTCGCGTACTAACTACGTAGTTCATCCAACAACGACGAGATGGCGCTGAACCACGGATATATAACTGACGACGAGCAAATCTGAATAAATTCCTTTCACGAAAAGAATAAACCAGTCACTTTGGTCATCATACCTGATTTGCAAAAAACCCTATAAAATAAGGAACACACCTTAAACACGCGTGTTTTGTTTATAAGACGATTTTATTTTCTTCTCCACATGATCCACTCTCCACTTCAAACTTAATGATTTTAAGTAGAAACGTCACTTGTAACATGTCTTTCACCATCCCTTATTTATCGAAATCACCAATCGTTTCCATCACCTTCAACAGGCATTTGCGAGTTATTCTCGAATGATATAGCTGCCACAACTCCACAGCTTTCCTATTCCATAGGAAACGACAGTCTATGTCTATTATTATGTCACATTCATTATCATTTTATTACATACTCGACCTGTATATTGGCACCACTGTTTACAATGTTGTAAACTTGAGGTAATTGTCTGGAATTTATAATTAAGTTTATAAAGAAGCCGGTGGGACTCTCGTTTTATTTTATTAGAAATGGGTAATCCATTAAGGTTCATAGTCCATAAATAAAAAAAATTAAATGTATTCACTGACAGGTAACGTACAGCCTAAACCGGTGGGTCTAGAATTTTATTTTAGGAAAACTTATAGCGAAACAGATACCTACCTACAGTAAGTAAAGCTTACATAAAATAAGGCCAATTAGAAGTTTCCACGTGTAGAAGCATGATATTTTGCGCAAGAGTTCTTTATGTAGCGAAAGTGAGCACTAAAGAAGACTTTTTGAAAATTTATTCCCTAAAGGGGTTAAAAAGGGGATGTAAGTTTGTATGGAACTACGTCATTTTAGACGATGGGAAATCCCTTTACGTTTTTACCAATGCCGTCCTAATTTTATTTTTTGTGATCCATTCATTCATTACATCATTCATTACACGGGTTCAGGATCTAGTCAGCCTGCATATTTGCTATTGTTTCATACATTAGGATTTAGAACAATACACATATTAGTCGATATTATTATTTGACTATAAAATGTCTAAGTACTTCTATCAACCAACTTCTGCCAGGTAAAAAAAATGGTAGACAACCTTTAAAAGTAGAAAAAAAAAACATGTTATATAGATGATAGTGTTTTAGACTCGATTATTTGTAGGTATGTCAATCTTGAGAAGTGTCAGTACAAAATATTATGTAGAAGAATGGTACAATACGTCGTGGTGAAAAGACTAACTGGAAAGCAAAATTGCCGAACGAACCTTAGTATCAAGACCAGCCATAAACCTGAAGTAGCGGTATAAATATTGCAAGTTAATTATTAATTTGTAATTAAATTAAAAGCGGAATTTCAATGCGGATGCTGTGCTTTATTTACGAGATATTTTACGATGATTATACAGAAAATTGCGGTATTTGGATTGCGGTCGTTAAATTGAGTAAATATTATGCCGTGTATTGAATTAAGTGAATGCATATTTCATACTTTTAAAGTACTCATTTGAAATGTGCAGTCATTATAAATTGAGGATATATAATTCTCAGATATTCATTAAGTACTAGCTTATGCCGGGACTTCGTCCGCGTGAAATTTCGGCGTCCGACCGCACCGCGTCGCATCGCATCGCCCGCCCGCGCTATTATCTCGTTTTCGCTTAGCATTCTTTCTGATTTTTTCTTTTTGCTCAGCTCCTAAAGGTCATAGCGTGATGTTAAACCTGTAGTATACCTAATTATAATGCTATTCTGCCGAGTAAGTAGCAGTTGTATTTTTTTCTCGAAGAGATAAAAAAAAGAAAATCTAGAGGCATTTTTTAAAACATTTCTGCAGTAAATGACCACCTAAGTATCTACTACATCTCATCGCTTCCGTAATCTTTAAGCAACTTTAAAACAACGTTAAAAATCCCCAAAGCAAGTTCATCTGAAGGCTCCTACTAAGCCGGACCCAACGACACAATTTACACACATAAATATTATAGGATTAATAATTAAGCACGAAATAAAAATGAGTCAATATATAAAACAAGCAATATAATCAATTATAAACGACACAGACATAATAAATCACAGGTTTACTGATACATCCGCGTTATAAATTAATGTTATACGTACTTGTTATTATTCATGGTTAATAATAAATTAATCTCTCAGTTAAACCGTCGGATGCCACATTTGTAATCTGCATATTTTAATGATAGGAGCTGAGTGAGTGATTTGCGAGAGAGGTGAGGTTTGACTGCCTTCACTAAGTTTTAAGAGAAAGTTTAAGTGTGAAGGCCGTTATTTTAATTTATGGTTTACCTTATAATCATGGGAATAAGGTCAGAACAGAACTACCTTAATTTAATTGTAGATTTTAAGTGAAAAGTTATAGCTTGATGGTAGAGTAAACAGGTGACAGACATGAATTTTAAGATCTCATTGTGATCTTGTTACAATTTGATTAACAGTCAATGTAAGGTGAGCAGTGGTGGCTCAGTGGTACCGGCCGCGACTTAGGAGTTGTAGATCGTAGGCTCAAACCTAGACAGGCGATTTACTATGTGTAAATAGTTTAATTACCACTGCACTCAAAAAGGTGAAGGAAAACTTCATGAGGAAACCATGAGGAAACATGTCCTAGAACCAAAAATCCGAACACACACACAACACACACACACAAGACACACACACGCATACGTCACACACGGTCGCACGGTCGTCGTCTCATGTCACATGTGACATCTACTTACCCGCGCTGGGCCCACGTGTTGGATTATGGCCCACTCCCTCTCACAGAGAGGAGGCCTGTGTCCCAGCAGTGGGAACATTATAGGCTGATTAGGTTACGTGTAGGAATAGAATATAATACTCTTTTCACTTCTCATGCTCTGAAAGTGCTACTTTGTGCAGGGTATAGGCTGCACAAAATCGAATTTTGTGCACAAGGGCGTTAACGTATCTACTCATAAATGTATTATATTAAGGCAAAGAAAATGAGCCATACAGCCAAATGCAATAAGAAGTTCATAGATAGAATTTGTTATTATATAATATTTACTTTAATTTATTTGCCTTATGTGTTTTTTAAGATATAATAGATATTAAAAATTTAATTCAAGTACGGTAGGTTAGTTGATTTAAGAAAATTATTATTACAAAATTAATTAATAGTAGGCTGTATAGGTCTGCAGCCTAATATCAATGTCGTAAGATTTAAAAAATAATAATTTCCTTCAGTATTCAAAACTGTTCTAATTTTACTTTGAATTTTAATTAAAGAAATGTTATGTTATACTACTGTTTTATTTCCTCGCAATCGAAGTGAAAAGCAGAGTTTATAACTCGTCCACAAAACCATTTCTATCCTCGACATTACTATCAGCCCTCGCCTTCGGCTCGGGCTGCTAAAAGTCTCGGATAGAAATGGTTTGTTTTGTGCACTTGTTGTAAAATCTACTATTATTATGTACACCATATAAATTACAGACATAAATATAGAAACTGTACAAAGGGTGACACAATGGGCGGTCTTATCGCTAAGATCGATCTCTTAAAGACAACCTTAGGATGGATTTAAAAAGGGGAAGGACAGACAAATACTGTAGGTAGTCCGTGTAGGCCCTTTGAACACGGCACGGTTTCTTTACGGTACGACGTACGAGCCGCGCCGTAGCAATAAGTAGTGTCAATAAGTTTCCATAGTAACCCAAACGACACTGACGAACCGTCCCTACAGACGGTTTATTCCCCGTCTGTAGGGACGGTTCGTCAGTGTCGTTTGGGCGCTGTAGCTGCCGCGCTGTAGAAAAAACGTGTCCGTCAACAAGCTTCCATAGTGATCTATACAACACTGACGACCGTGCCTACAGACGGCGAATAAACGGTAGTTTTTTGACGGCAAAAAAACGTGTGCTTACAGGCTCTAAGGCAGATGACTCATCATAGGTTAATTAGCAGTTCGTAGACCGAGATATCCCTTGTCTTGCAAAGAATACTAAGCCGACGCCGACGACGAGGGTTCAGACAGTCAAATGCAGATGACTATGCAGCATGTCACATAGTGCAATATATATTATCAATCTGTCAACGTTATTTAGAAAATGTAAAGGCAGCTTAGATATTGTATTTTACCAGACAGCTGCTCGGCTGTCAGAAGTCCAATCACAATAGAATCAACAGCAATGCTAATTCAACTGTCACGTCGAGAAGTCGAGACGCGCAGTGGGCGATATCCTTAACATTATTTCGCGATAACATAATCAGGTAATACCCTATTAATTCTCAGATCAGTAAACAGTAATAAATCAATAAAGTATTAACACAGCTTGGAACAGCATTACTCTTATCAGTAGGAAAAACCCCTTGGCTGTCTAGCAAAGTTATATGTAATTTTGAATCATATATTTCTAAAAATACAGTTTTATTTTGTTTGACAGTTTTTTGACGACCGAGACAATACGTACATGTAAAACAATATACGTAAGTATAATCTAAGCGTCCAAATTATATAATTTTTTGTCGATACTATCTCTATTATAAAAACACCGGTCAAGAACGAGTCGGATTCGCGCACCGCGGGTTCCGTATTACCATGTTTTTAATTTTTTATCGGCGAGGCCTATATTCGTCAGAGAAAGTTAACACTGTGCACTGCAGTGTAAAATATTGCAGTTTTATGTCAGCGCCATCTCTTGACTGATAGTGGAACTAACTTTTGTTGATGATTTCTGAAAAAGTGTGCAATTTAGAGACTTCGTTTTATTTTTCGTGTAATCTTTACATAGTTCTATCACATAAGATAATTTCAAAGTTTTCTCTTTGCAGTTTAAACTTCGGAGATAGGGAGGCGGACGGTATTTTTTCTTACATTTTTCATCAAAAGTCGAAAACTATGCAGTTTAAAAAAAAATAAAGTGTTTGTTAATGTGCAAACTGCGCTCTTTCATAAGATACCTCACATGCCCTAATAGCCCCACATCGAATTTTTCAGACCCCCTTTCAGTCCCTGTTGCAAAAAATATGCATATATTTTTATTTCTTTCTTATTTGCAAAATAGTTGGGCAAACGTCATCTAAAACTATTCCAAATTCCAAGTTGATAGCATTAGTAGTTCTTGAGATATCCATCTGGGACAGTCATACAGACAGACTGAGTCTCACCATAAGGGTTCCGTTTTACCATTTTGGTACGGAACTCTAATTAAGAACAATCATATTTAATTCGTATGGCCTGACGTTACCACATTTTTTTCGAAAAAACCCAGTAATTTATAACATGATAACAATTGGAGACATCCGAGGGTTAAGAGATTAAATACATGGCGTAATTTATTTGGTCGTCATAATTGTAACACAAAGATTATAATGTATTTACAGAATAGCTATTTCATCACAGTACTTAGTATTTCATAAGGCTTGATTTATATGCCTTATATGATAAGTGTCAATATTGATACCAAAATTGACACTCAATAATGCTGAAAAAGTACATTTACTGGGTGTACTGGGACATAGAAACGCGTTACCGGTTATTAAATAAAATTAAAATAAAAAAAAAATTTTAAAAACAAGCTTTTATTTAAATAAAAACGTAACCTAAAAAAGAAAGAATAACGCGAACTAAAAAGAAAAAAATAAATAGGTATAAGTGACGTTTCAAAATATACATATAGGTATAAATACCAGAACTAAAGGTGTATGCAAAATTTCAGCTCAATCGGACAAATGGTCGAAAAATGGTTTGCAAATTTTGAACGGACAACTTACATACATACATGCGAACAGTGAGTGCAAGCTAAATAAAAGCTTGTAAAAAAGAAGTTATTCCATACATTTTGACCGTATTGTATTATATTGTAGGTATGTACTTCAGCTAATCTATACACTTTTGTATGAATCAGCAGATTTTTTTTTATAACCGTTCTAAAATCTATTGCAAGGTATATATTATTTTACGTATTTTAGTACTAAACCTTGTGAGATTTTTAGAAAAAAAAAAACCGTAGTAAGGTTTTCTTATTACACAGTAAAATGTTCAATTACTGAGGTTCAAATACACTTGCTTCACATTTTTTTCCCATTATCACAGAGGAGTGAAATTCATAGGCACAAATCTTTGACTGTTACCTTTATTTCTGCGTTGCTTACTCATTGCCACCTCATGCAACCTGCACAGCACTACATGGAAGCTAATTGCTCTGGACTGCAATTTACATGTTAATTGTAACAGCTTTACATTATGTAATTACAATAAAATTGAGAACAAAAGTATGAATGACAGAAAAATCACTCTTTAGTCCCAACCTAAAGAGTGATTTTTCTCTTTATTCTCATGACGTATTTTTCACCCCTTTCTTTTGGCCTGAAGTAGAAAAAGATTGTTCCTACAGCACGTATATAGACGGGTAAGTCAGTATCTGTACAGTTGACCGTATGTCGGTGCCAAGTCTGTGCTAACACTTTGACCTGACCTAGCTAATTACGGAGTTTCAATAGAATGCGAGGCCAAAATACAGATTTTCGTACCACTGATATGTGGACTACAGTACTTCTGGGATAGTAGGTACCTACTATTGAAATAGTGTTCTAACCACAGCTATAGATAATGCAAGAGTAACTACTTCGCGTGCCAAAAATCGCACCAGCTTACGTTCAAAAATCGTAAGCCGCCTCTTTCACGCTCGGTCCTGTGTACACTGGCTGGGTAAGCGTGAGCGAGAGCGCGAGCTTGTGAAGTCGTAGTAGGTAGTCTAAAAATGGCACGCTTAAAGGCTCCTACAAACAGGCGCTACACGCGATATAATCGCGCGCCACACAAAGGCACCGCTCGTTGCGCGACTTGCGGCACCTTTATGTCACGCGTGACTTCATCGCGTGGCGAGATTGTTTGAAGGAGCCTTAATTTTCATACAGTTCGTGATACTTGCGTTATCTAGGTCCATATATATTAGTTGATTGATTGATATATCTGTGGTACTAACTTATAAATGGGTCTAGTTAGATTCCAGTGGTAGCGCAGTGGTATCGGTCCCAACTTACTAGTTGTAGGGTATGAGTAATGAGTTCGAACCCAAGCTGGCACTTTACTTTGTGTATTTCATTTCATCACCCCTGCTCTCAAAACGATGAAGGAAAACATCGTGAGGAAACCGGCATGTCCTAGAACCAAACATTCGAAGACGTGTGACATCTACTAACCCGCACTGGGCCCGCGTGGTGGATTACGGCCCACTCCCTCTTACAGAAAGGAGGCTTGTGTCCCAGCAGTGGGAACATTAGAGTTTGATTGTAGTTACATTTCAAGTACTGTATGGAGTGATCCTTCTGCAATTAATTGCCTTAATTTAATTACTATCATAAATCATTGGCAACTATTAATTTTCTACCCATTATGCCTACAAAGTATGAAGCTAGTTGTTTAGTATGGGAATACGTGTTCTTGTAACATTATCTAGTTGTAAACGATTTAAAAGTATAGGTCATTAAGCCTTTAAAAGGTATTGGCGGGTATTAATTTATGTAACAATTTGTATGGGTTTAATATTTTAATTTACATAATAATAAAATTATATAGCCCTGTGGTCTTGCACGTGGTGGATATAAACTGTGTGGAAACTTAGTTGTTTTTAAGATAAAAGTAACAGACATACTGACGTGGACTAGAATAATTTAATGATCATATTTTTTTCTGCTCTTCGCTGTCATTCGTGGATCTTTGACAGTCGTTACGGGTAGTCAGAAGCCCGAAAGTCTGACAACCAGTCTTACCAAGGGGTATCGTATTACACAGTAACTAGGTTGTAGAGGTCAGATAGGCAGTCGCTCCATGTAAAATACTGGTATTCAGCTGCATCCGGTTAGATTGGAAGCCGACCCTATCATAGTTGGGAAAAGGCTACGCAGTGATGATGCCCTTGAAAACTATTTACGAAGCTCCAACATTTTTTGTTGTAGATAAGTGATATTTCTTAAGAGTAATACAAGGAGCTTTGTTTATTACAACAATCCATGTTTTTTTTTATGGCCTGCACAAAAGCCGTGGAACAGATTGAATTTTGAAAAAAGAAACAGAATGAAAAAGAAAAGTGTTTTTACATGCCAAGCGATTTCATTACGTATCCTTTAAGAGCTTGCAGTATAAACAGAACCATGATTAACTTCACCTTTAAGCATGTACCAATCACACGCAGTGCCTGTAAATATTACTTTTAATTCTCATTTTATTTTGCCGACCGTACAAAACCATCAATAAGTCAAATGAAGCGGTAATCTTGTGCGGTTAACTGCTCATTGTGTTGCCGAATGATTTATTTTACGACCGTACTTTCACTGCATCCGCAATCGGTTGTTTTGCTGACCGTACCCAGTACCTACTCGTTGTTTACGATTTGGAAATTGCTAGTTTCAGGAATTTGCTGGCGGTACTTGGTTATGTATGGATCGATAAGGGGTTGCATCACTTAGGTTACAGCCGTTTCGCACGTGAGATCGTGTTCCCGGGACAATTTATTGAATATGATGGCAAGCGGAACTTATGACCGTATCCATGAAGAATGCACTGATTGAAGTTATTTGGTGTGATTGGCAGTGATTGGGATAAAACAAATATTAATCTATACCAATATTATAAAGCTGCAGAGTTTGTTTGGTTCAACGCGCTAATCTCTGGAACTACCAGTTGGATTTGAAAAATTCTTTTTGAATTTCATAGCCCAAACATCACGCTATGACCTTTAGGAGCCGAGCAAAAAGAAAAAAAGAAAGAACGCTAAGCAAAAACGAAGTAATAGCACGGGCAGGCGATGCGATGCGACGGGGTGGGTCGGAGTAACAAGAAATTTCACGCGGACGAAGTCGCGGGCAGAAGCTATAGAAAATAAAAAAAGAAGAAATTAAAGGGTAGGTAAGTATTGTATCTCGGATTACATTTAATCATGTTGTAATAAGAACAGAATCGACCAACTGCTGCATTGCTAGTAATCCAAAGTCACCTCTAAACGGTTATTTTAAAAGGTCATGACTGAAGATGTTACTGGCCAATTAATCTGGTCATCATAAGAAAACAAAACAAGTGTAATAGGTTGACATAGGAGCTCTCGAAGACAAGAGAAACTCAACGTGAAGTGTTGAATAAGTTTATATATCAGTAGTCTCCATAGTAAAGCCTAATTTCTAATGCATTACAATGTATTTATACTGTTAGCTAATTACCCAATTTCATACGTCATTATGCTACTGCGAATTAGTAAATGTAGCAGTGCAACATTGAATTATTACAACATGCTTCACAAGACTTAAACAAGCTGTAACTCGGCTTAAGCCTGCAGCCAAAACTGCTTTACCATACACCATACATCACTCACGATATCTCAATAAAATCATCAGAATTAATGGAAAACATTCAATATCCAGTAACCGCGCGTAATTTATAATTTAATACTTCATTGCCGTCCGCCGGCAACCGGCAATTATCAGCAATACATCGTCCGGTAACCAGCAACGAAACAATAACGGGTTGGGTCAATTAACTTCGGGTCGTATCGGTTTATGAACGGGGGAATGTTTATGAGGGAAAGATGGGGAATTATGGGTACTTCGATATGATCACGGGTAATTTTTGTATTTATGATGGTTTTTTATGTTACAGGTTGGTTTAAGACGGCTGTATGATGTGGTCATAGACTCCTGCAAAAGTTGGAATTTCAGGAGTACCATAACTGTAGCTGGAACATAATGATGCTGCTTGACGGCAGAAAGGTAAGTCGGTATTCATAAAACAAAAGAATGATGGTCTTGACCTTACATTGAATGAGGCGATGATTTTATGATCGTCGAACACCATGTTTATTATAGCTTCAAATATAATGCGTTGAATCCCAACAAGTAAATTAATTTATATCTCCAACGTCTCTTAATTTGTTCGGCAACATAAAACATAACTTTCTTCCCCGAATTAATAAAAGGCGCCACGATACAGAATACAGTTATAAAATACAAACATTTTACGACACAATATCATAACCCGACCAGTTTATAACCACGGGAATATAACTGAAAATCGATAAAAACAGCGAATCGAAACTCAAAAGGATATCTCGATACTTCGGAACGATAAAAAGTAATGTTTGGCGCAAATCGAGAAACAATAGTGAGTCTGTAAACTGCATATGGGAAAACCCACGGGAAAAACCACTTTATATATACTAACCTTAGAGTCAACATTTGCGTAATATGCGAATTCAATAAAGTTTTCCGTGGGCAGTCATAGCCCACGCGGTATCGGATTTATTGTCGGTTTATAAGAGCAGTATTGATGACTGAACTCACATAAAACATATGGATTTGGTCTCAGTTTTTGCAACTATGTGCCAAAATGTGATGGATCAAGAATAAAGTTAGGATTTTTTTTTTTAGTGAATATTTAGGACTGAGCCTGATGACATACCAGGCCCGTGCCCGACGGCGCGTACGTGTTCCACGCGCGCCTCAAAGAGATGGCCCGTCAGGGCCGAAGCCTGCCGGGTCAGCGGGATTGTCTGAAAGGGTTACCGCTGGCCCGGAACGTAAAGGGCTAAGGAAGGAACACGGGTGGGTTTTAGCCAGTAAGAGTCTGACACTCCCGCTCCACCCAGAGCGGGAGGGGTCATTTGATGATTTCCCATCCTGAAAAAAAAAGCCTGATGACATCCTTCGAAAAATTGCATAGCAAAGGTAAATCAGCTTATACTGTCCCACTGCTGGGACACAAGCCTTCTCTCTTCGACAGGGAGTGGGCTATTGTCCCCCACGCGGGCCCCAGTGCCCAGTGCGGGTTGGTAGATGTCACATGTCTTCAAGTTTTTGGGTTTAGGACTGCCGGTGTCCTCACGATGTTTTCCTTCACCGTTTTGAGAGCAGTGGTGATTTAATTACTTACACACTAGCAGCGCCCTGCGGTTTTACCCGCATAAATGTCGATCCCGTGGGAATATCGAGATAAAAAGTATCTTATATGTTAATCCTGGTTACATACTATCTGTGTGACAAATTTTATCAAAATTGGTCTAGCCGTTTGTGCATTAAGTAACAAACATACAAACACACTTAAACTTTCGCCTCTATAATATAACTAGCTGCGCCTCGCGGTTTCACCCGCATAAGTGTTGATTCCGTAGGAATATCGGAACAAAAAGTAGCCTATATGTTAATCCAGGGTGTCAGCTACCTCCATACAAAATTTTATCAAAATTGATCAAGCAGTTTGAGCGTGAAGAAATAACAAACATATACATACACACACAAACTTTCGCCTTTATAATATTAGTGTGATAGTGTGACTAGCAGCGCCCTGCGGTTTCACAACCACAAGTGCCGATACCGTTTGAAAGACACGTGGCGCCATCTATTATCATAATAACGTTATTTTTGTTTTCACACAGCACTTTTTCTTGGGATGAAAGGTACACCTGACATCGTATCATATGCAAAATTTCAGGATGATCGGTTCAGTGGTTTAGGCGTCAAAAGGTAAAGTAAGTAAGTTTATTTGTTTGTTACCTAACAAATAAACTTACTTTCGCATTTATAATATTAATAAAGTATAATATTTAATAATAATATAGTTAGGATAGTGTGATAAGTGTGAAAGTACCTAAAGCACCTGCCTGGGTTCGAACCGAACGAACTCGTAAGTTGAGGCCAATACCTGCGGTGCTATTCTGTAAAAATCTCACCGTGAAAACTTAGGTGAAGTGAGCGTGGAGTGAGCTGTCAATAGTGTCAATTCCTAGCAAAACCAAACTCACTTCACCTAAGTTTTCACGGTGAGATTTTTACAGAATCGATCGGCAGTACCTAGGCCAAAATGTTGCATGAGAGTAATTAACAAACCTGGATCGCTATGAGGAAAATAGTACCTGATGACCAATGTGAGCTCCATCTCTTTATGAAAGCAAAAGACAAGAGGTGTCGCGTGACATACGGTTAGAACGTTCCACAATGTAATAAACTAACTAGTGTTGCCCAAATGCAAGACCAAGACAAGACCTTAGCCAGTCTTGGTCTTGGTCTTGCGTCAATACACCTGGTCTTGGTCTTGGTCTTGGTATTGCGCTCTCAGTCTTGGTCTTGGTCTTGGTCTTGCAGCAAGAGTCTCGCAAGTCTTGCGAGACTCTACTACTTAGACTAGACTACATTCAAATACCTATTAGCCTATTGCTGGGTGGCAGAGACATCGACGTGCTTACCATGGATTCAGTACATGATTCTGGATCCCCATGCGTTGAAATTTTTCGTCGGCTTTTTTTAATTTTTACGTTTTTTTCTGCATTTTTTTTTTACTGTAAACTGTATAAAATCATTATTTCTATCTGACTTAATGAGATTTTCAATTAAAAAATAATAAATTCACTTGTTTCACTTAAAACAGCAATGTAACTAAAACTCGAAAGGGCTACCTGATCAGCTGTATTGCTAAAGTTCATTTACGAGGTCAACACTATCTTCGTAGTTCGTACCTACGCTATTCGCTTTCAAATGCCGCGACAAAGGGACCGCAGCGCCAAGCGGTCTCCTCGTATTATTAATGCACTTGAAAATAAACTTTAAATTATTACAATAAAGTGCATAAATGCTTAAACCTGACATAAAATGCGGAAGATTGCGGAAATCCCCGCGCGGCGGCGGCGTCTTTGTCCGTAAATTATCAAATAAGTAGGTACGTAATACACTGACCGACCAACAGTTTATTCGCGGAACGTCATATTTTGCCAATCAACCATGAACCTTAACCCGCCATCACTCGCGCGGGGTGCTGTCGGCACCCCACGCATTTTTGAACGTAAAAATGAATAATAATTTCTCTAGTTGCGCATCCGCCCGTCTCAGTACCTTTAAGTGACCTTTAAACGCGTCGACACGGGGTGGGAGGGGCAGTGTAGCGCGAGGGCTAGCAGCATGAGGACGAGTCAAAGTTTTCGTGGGGTGGTCACGACACCCCGCGAGCGCTCGAGCTATACTTTTGCGGAGGATACTTTATCAACAAGGTAAGTGTTTTCAATTGTTTTGTAAATCTAAATTATTTAACTGTACCCTTATTTACTATAATATAAATAATGATGTATTTCTAAGCTTATTTAATGGTTTTTGTTCTTAGAAACTTTTGTTTAGTGTGCTTTGTCCGTATGTAACAATTTTTTTTCTATTTTTTTTGTTTTCGACCAGGTTTACCCAAAGCACTCAAGAGGATATTGAATGCTCCTGGATCAAGCACCGAAGGAGGGTTACCAACAAAAAAGCAGCACTGTATAGTTTGTCAATGCTCTAAAGACATTAAAACATTCAGTCAATGCAAATTTTTGCAAACAAACCATGTGTCAAAAACACATGAAGTTAATTTGCAGTTCTTGTTACAAAAAATAAGATTGTTTTATTTAATTTTGTTACTTAATCCTTACATTTATGTTTTTTAATGAGAATGTTTATGTTAAAAACGACGAAGTTTCTTTTTTTGTGGTTCTTTGAGGACAGATCTCAATATTATGACTAAAAAGGCTGATTATTATAATGTTGTGTAGAACAGTAATAAAGTTGATTATAAAATTAACATTTTTTTATTTAAATACGTCATACAACACAAAATAATAAAATGCTAGTATAATTCCACGAACTGATATTATATATATAAAAATAGACTTTAAGTATGTGGGGTGGCCACAACACCCCGCGAGTGCTCACGAGGCTAAAAACCCGCGTGAGTGATCGAGGGTGCTTTAGCGATAAAGTTGAAAATCTGTTAAAGAAATATGGCAGATTGTAGTAGTTTGATGTGCTGGCGTCTGGACCATAACATCGGCTGGCTTAAAAAAAGGTAATAAGTACTAGACCTACTCGACTCGCTGTTAGTTTTAAATTTTGCTGAATAGAAGAATAATATAAACTTTGAAACATAAATACCTACATAACTTTTATCAACCTACTAACGTTAGATCTGCACATTAGACTTATACAAGTATAATATAATACTCTAAGTAGATATACCTACAAGGTATGAAATGAACTTTGCTAGATAGTTATGCTAGGTACATTTTTATCACATATGGGAACAAATCTCAGTTTGACTTAACTGCGAGACGCAAGAGTCTTGCAGGCTTAGTCTTGTTCTTGCTCAAGTCTTGCAGGGTTCAGTCTTGGTCTTGGTCTTGCTACAATAAGTCGGTCTTGGTCTTGGTCTTGCAAAAATGCAAGAACAAGACCAAGACTGCAAGACCAAGACCGATTTTGGGCAACACTAAAACTAACAAAGTTTGAGAGTAACAAATAAAAAATAAACACATAATATTACAGCAAAAGTGTCGTGACCTTCAAAATGTTATACTTTTTCGGCCTAACTCTCATGCGCCATGCAGAGAGCGTGCGTTATGGGACTTTGTTCCAAAACAAAACATGACTGTCCGACAGTCCTGCAATCACAGCCTGATATATTATTTATAATACTTTCTCACACTTCAGGAAGTAATCTGTTACATAAAACTAATTGTCAACACAGACCGTTGACACGGGTACAATATTACGTAGCCCGTGTGAGTTCCGCCATATTGACACAACCGTCCCTTATATAAACCTTGTAACTACGACAGCCAGAGGAATGTCTCGATCGTACACCGATTATCGATTACTAAGCGTGCAGGTGCTCGGATGATCGATTGATTAATATTAATCGGTTATAATCGGTGATTGCATTAGATTTGTACCTATAGCTCCAACTTGTTTCATGTTGCAGTTTTAGAATTGTGGCCGTAGTTTATTATTCTGTCTACGTTCATTATCTACTGAAGTTAATCTAGTCAGTTGATTTAATTTGAAAAGAGATCGATTGATTTGACAAGAACTACTTTTCGTTGCATATCAGTGTTTTCCAATCGTGTTACTTTATCAAACATTGATCGTGCTTATATGCGGCGTTACTTTTATGTATCGTTTTTGATTTGTCGCGGTAAAGAGATGTTTGTGATGACCCTAAACATTAAAAATTCTGACTTCCCGTAACGACTGTCAAAGATCCACGAATGACAGCCGGGAACAAAGGCTTAACGTGCTTTTCGAGGCACAGAGGGGTCTCGTTATGTAAAGATGGTCATCCATCCACAGACCAACCGCGACAAGTGTAGCTTAACCTGATCGATCGACGTGTGCGGCTGTTATTATTTAGCCATGGACCCCTCCTCTGTATTTTCATTCACACCTGGGAAGTAAAATGTGGTGGTATCAGCTGCTAATATTCTTATGGTTTTAAATACAATAAAATGTTTTGCACGAGAACTGCAATAAAATCGATTGTACCACCTGTTTCATTTGTCAATAAATTATATGCACAACATTGTAGCATATTATTGTTATGCAAATTCATAGTATTAAAACATTGTAAGATAAAGGTGGGTTTGTTAAAAGAGTCATTACTAACCACGTGTCGTGAGTACATCATGCGCATTTAGTCAGAGCTAACCAACTGACGCTGAATTTGGCTGTCTGTAGCTTATGAAAGAATGGATGTATGGACGTTATTTGTCGTATAGTTACCTCTTTTCGGTTTTCTTCATTTCTATATAGGATTATTTATTTATAATGGTGATTTAAAATATCAATTGTATTCTTCGTATTATGTCACCCGTCAATACTTTTATTTCTAAAGCTCATCTGCGGTGCTATTCTGTAAAAATCTCACCGTGAAAACTTAAGTGAAGTGAGCGTGGAGTGAGCTTTCAATAGTGTCAATTCCTAGCAAGAACAAACTCACTTCACCTAAGTTTTCACGGTGAGATTTTTACAGAATCGACCGGCTGTTTCTACTCGTTCCTTTTAAAGTTCTTGTCATTACTTAGAAACCTTCGCTAGCACCAGCTAGTCGAGTTCTGCTGTGATATTCACAGAAACATAGAAGAATCTTGTCTTTTACTCTGTAAGTTACCGTCACACAAAATAATTTATAGTACCCATTACCACAATTGCATACAAACACTTTATGACTAAGTCATCAATTTGGCGCTAACTTCAAAACCACAAAACGTGACAAGAAACTAACCAATTCATTATCGAACCAATCGAGTGCGTTATCGATAACACTGAACAGACATTATGCGATGTAAGTCATCGGTTGTCAATCGGTAAGATCTAGATTTTAATCAGTTTCATAAGAAGTCTGGCTGTTTGATATTTATTTTATGGGAAAAGTGACGTTTGCGTAAGGCTCTTGAATGCTTAATGTTTCTGGATTTAACCAGTTATTTGCAGATTTATGACACTACAATTCTGAATAATTCGAAGCAGGCTGGTGTCCTGGTCAAGGCCACACTGGATTTTACGATGATGACGATATTAGATTAGAATATTAGATTTAAATAATAGAAACATGCTATTGGTGGGTGAGGCATTGTTTAGACTTGCATGAGCTTCTAAAATTAATTTAAATATAATGATGATCATGTGGGGATACTGTTACTAGTAAAACTAGAGAGTTCTACACCAGAATCAATAGGTGGACTATTGATTCTGGTGTAGACCTCTCTAGTTCTCTCTAGAAGGATCTCTGTTACTCAGTAGGCAGGTTTTGACACATTAAATAGCTGAAACAAAGAAATTGTAAAGTAATAACTGTCTTTTTAAACATAACTTGTCATGGCTTTGTCCAGACGGGTAGGTTTTGCAAAGGTAGGTTGAACTCCATTGAAAATGTTGAAAATCGATGGCCTCACTTAGATCATGTATCAAGTTCTGGCACCGCATAATTATTGGCTACAACAACTCTGCCATAAACAAAATATTTCTAAAAAAGCTATAAAACTTGTAAGCCCGCCTACACCACAATATATTATAATTAATACGTTTATATTAGCATGCCTGAACACGACTTATGAATTTTAAAATAATATCGATCGTAATTACTGCCTACGTTAACAGGCGGTTATAACGCAATAAATTGTACCTAGACTTGTTAATAACTATGTTTTTTTGTATTGTTATTAATTATGCTTGTTGAAAAGGTAGCAAACATTGAAGTAATTTGTTTGTAGTTCTTGCTGCTTTATAATAAGTGGTGGATG
Source organism: Luperina nickerlii (assembly GCA_963855955.1). Taxonomy (NCBI): domain Eukaryota; kingdom Metazoa; phylum Arthropoda; class Insecta; order Lepidoptera; family Noctuidae; genus Luperina; species Luperina nickerlii. The sequence goes on from OY979668.1 coordinate 23,028,717, forward strand.
ATGTACCTGCTAGATTAACATTTGTTTTTGCTTTGCAACTGTTGTGTAATTAGATTTAATTCAAACTCATACTTAAAGCATTTTTTTCAATTAAACCATTTACAGGCACTTTTAAATTGTCAAGAAGTCGGCCAGTCAGAAAATATGAAGCTAGTTGCCCAATTCCAAAGCGTAGGTACAGACGCCAGCACATCAAGCTACTACAATCTGTCAAATTTATTTAATAGATTTTCAACTTTATTGCTAAAGCATAAGTTTCAAAGTTGATTGGGAAAATTTGACAGTTTCGGGTAGCTTGATGTGCTGGCGTCTGTACCAATGGAGAAGAACGGACAAGAAACTCCATGGACACTCTTTTAAATTATATATTTACAAAAATATTAGTCACATCATTAATGTTGAATTTATAAATATTATATGTGAGAACGATGTAAAAAAAACGTATCCGTTAAAGAGCACAGAGTACAGCAAATAGTAAGAAAACAACAATTCAAAATTTGATTCAAATTTTCAAAAAAACAATTCAATATTTGAAATTATGTTACTATAAGACCTTTATGTAAATACCTATGTTTTACAAATAAAGATTCTGATTCTGATTCTGAAAATTAAAATAAATAAAAATAAGCCGAGGCAGTTTGAAAAGTTTCTAGCGATGTTTGAATGACAAAGTGTAATTAAGTAGCAATTCAATTTAGTTTGTAAAGACAAGTAATAGAAGACTACGTAAGCCCCAAATGATTACAGAAGTTTGACAGATGCAGAGTAACAACTTGATACAGAAAACGATTAGTAAAGATTGAATGAAAATGAAAAACACTGACAGTTTTCAGAACGCACGTTTCTGACAAAATTTTACAAATAACAAATATTTTTGATTGGAATGATGAAATACCTAGTAAAAACAACAAAATAAAATCGCCATCATTACAACCCAATATCACCGAAGGAAATCAACAATTAATCTTAATTTTCCTTATCCATCTGTATACATCGCTGTATAAATAAATATTCGGAGCTATAAATCTCGGCAGCCATACGTTAGCACATCTCAATCGTATATCTCAGGTACAATTAAATTTCAATGCGCTGGAGGCTGAATGCTCAACGCATGTTAAGGTAGTGTTGCTAGGGTTGAGAAACTTGAGCATCGGAGAAATATTGCCTACTTGAATGGAATTAAATTAGGAAGTTTTTGAATGGAAGTAAAAGTTATGGAAGTCTATTGGAAGATCTCTATCCAATTGTAATAGGACACAAAGATTGCCTTGAGTTATGCTCACTTAAATGTCCCACTAATGGTGGCGAGTGTGTTGGTTCATTCGGTTCCTTACAAAATGATTGAGCTGGATTGGATGTTGCTGATCCACGCATTATGTTCGTGAACGGGAGCCGCCGGTTGAGACTGGTCATCTCAGATGACCATCTTATATTTACAAATTGTTTCTTCACTTATTTTTTTTTACATTGTTCTCACATATAGAATCAACAAGAATAATGAACCAAAGATTTTGTAATATCTTCATTTAAAAGAGTATGACTTGGGAGTTTATTGCCCGCTCTGCTCCATAGAGATCTACGTTTTGGAATGGGCAACTAGCTTCAACTTTCTGACTGTAGATGGTTTAATTTGATATAAATGCTTTGAGTTTGATTACAAGCCAAGCCTAGTTTCTTTACAGAGCCTTGTAGTTCTCAAACAAAGAGCCCTTGCGAAGCCCTTTGCGAAACAGTATCAACTCCAAGGTATTTTCCATGTTATGGATAAGAGAGTTGATTATTTTGCGAAAACAGAAACTTCCTCTTTGGAACATCCTGCCAGCAATCATCACGTTTCTTGTCATGATAGATGAGTTGTTCTCATTCTGTGATGGCGAAATCCAAGCAGATAATGCTATCAAATGTATCCATCATTGAATGGCAAGTCGTATGTGTAACCCAATATGGTTGACATCCAATATAGCAGCCGGTAGTACTGGCTGTACCATTTATATTAAACCGAAGGGGTTGTTTCCAATATACAGGACCGCTTGTAAACATTTAAAGCCGATGTCTAGACATAAATGTTTGCACTTCGATAGAGTTGAATAAAGCCTCGCGTCCTCTCAAATGTAAACATATTTTAGGAACGTGCTGTAAACGTTGTTGGAATTCAGCCCTAACAAATACCAGACTGTTTGTAGATAGCTGAATATAGACCTCCTACATTAGGAACGTATCTTTTGAAAGTAACAATGATGATTTCCAGACAATACTGACTGATGTCAAAAAAATTAATACTGTTGCACAGAAGGAAGCAAGAGAAGCACCTTCTCATTAGCTTTTCACAAGATGTGTAGACGATACCAACATTCCGCTAAGTCCAAGACAAGACCATAAATCCAAAGCCCTTCATAAAACAAATAACCCCGACACTACATTGGAACTAGCAACCCCGCTATCAGTCCACCCATATTGAGATCTAAAGGCGTAACTGAATGTAAATTTACGTGGCGGCGTGGCATAAATAATGTGTGGAGCCATTAAATATGATAATCTTGTTGCTGCATCGGCGGATGAATGGTCTTTGTTCGGCCCAGGGTGAACAGATCCTGATAGCATTGTACGGGTTGAGATTCGCTCGTAAATACTACCGTTCGATACTTTGTGTGTTTGTTTGTTCGGTGATTAGCGTGAGGATTTGGGGTTGTTGAATCAAGTTGAAATTAATTCTATGAATGTATTTTTCGTTAGGTTTTGCTTTAGCTGCTTGTGTTACTTTTGGTCGTTAGTTTCTTACGGTTGAGGATTGTGGCAGCTCATAAAGTCATAATACCATGATAGTTTGGGATAATGTCGCTTCAGGTGTTTTTACCTTAACTGCAATTGGCATTGCTGCTTTTATAGATTTATAACTTTGGCTAACTCTACAAAGAAGGAAATTAAATAAAGACTCAAACAATTTCGTTGGGCCTGTAAAATTGGTTACTATGATATCACGTCAAACCATTTGAATAGATGTAAGGTTGTGAATATAGTCGTCTGGACTTCTTCTTGTAGAAACTTATACATACAAGCACGTGAACTTGTAACAAGAAAATCAGAAGAAATAACAAACAGGCAAAAATCATATTCTGATTTTCTAAAAGTGATTAACCCTGTATATCTACTACAAAAGACTCGGTCAGTCAGTAAATGATAAAATTCAACGATCAAATACATTTTCAAAAGTATTTTCTAAATTGAAATCGACATCGAGTCTCAGTAGTAGCGGCTACACTATCATGTTATAATTTATCGCGAAAGGAAGACGTAAATCATACGCCGGATCACGCCCTCGTAAATCCAATAATATTATCCTGTGCCGTTTGGGGGTCGGCGATAATGTTCCCGTGGTTTATGACCAGATATGGCCAATGGTGACGTGTTAATGGGAGGTTTTGATGGGACCCTATCTGCTGTGATGATTTTTGATGGTGATGAAAGTGGTATGGGCAAAGCTAGGTAGCTGTGATAGATAGTGAGTAGCGAGATCCAAGATTATGTGTTATGATAATTATTTGTAAATTCAAAGTCATTAAACAGGAAGTAAATAGTATCTAAGGAAAAAACTCATTTTAAGACTTTTTAAATTATTTCCTTGCTGATGCTTTTAATGCTAATATAACGAGTCTTTTACTTCAAAACGTATAGAATAAATAATAATGCCTTCAGTTTCACATTCATGTCTTGTCTCTAGACCCATGCCATGTAAGTCAGGATCGCTGGCTCCACAATAAAATATCAAGAGGTAGTTTCTGACTCAACAAACAGTGTATAACATTTTAAAGCTTGTAAGAGTTCCTCAAGTTATCACACAATAAGTAATAAGGAAAAAGATTAAACACAATCGAGACGATCCTAAAATATTTTAGACCAAAAGATAGCACAGACTCTTCTACCACAGTAACGTAAACATCAACACAGACCAATTTAAATTTACACCTTCGTGTAGGCACTATCTGCAGACAATCCAACTATCTTCGATACGAAAAACATACGCATCTTCCTCTCATTGTTACCTCTAACCAAAGTATTACGTAGGAGGCACTACAACCCCAGCACAGGAAAACACTGAGCCACACCGTGTCACAAGCTCCATAGTCAAAGTTGGAACGAAGGTGAGCAGTGTCATCAAAATGGAAAACAAGTCCAGGAGATAAAATGACGGTATCAAGCGGACCCATTGAGGCTTCAATAGGTATGGAAATAGGCCATCAGTGGTGCACATGCAGTATCGGTTATATGCTATTCCCTATCTGTAATAGCCACTTAAGTGCGAGCCGTGAAGATATCGTATCTGTATGTCTCTATTGCTGGAATGGGTACATTCAGTGTATTTTATATACGTGAGGAAGTTTTTCAATGGAGTTGTGTCGGGTTTTATTTGTTGATGGAACTTTGTGGAGCTGATAGTTTTAAGTTATGGAGACGAGAACTGGTTGGGAGGTAACCTGCTTGCCGGCGCTTTAAGCGTTTTGTTTTCTTCATTTGCTACGTCGAGAAATAATTCTTTAAATAAAAATTCTATTATTTTTAAAATGTGCTTCCTTACAGTACTGCTTATATAAGAGTATTTTCTTAATGTCTGTTTTGTTTTTGGGTCCACTTTGACTTAAATATTTGACTGTAATCAAAATAACGACGATATACGTTATTCTTTTCAAAATTCATAAATTACACTTAAAACTACTGTGCTTTAATTGCAAATTCAACATTACTTATTCTGGCTTGACATATAATCATTCCTTCCACAATTTCCAACATTAAAAAAACCTTCCCCTACACAATCTCAGAGCCATAACTCAAGCACAACATCTAGAAATAACATTATACAGCAACAAAAGACGGTCGCAGAAAACGCTAAACAATAAAAAAGATACACGCGCCAACAAAAAAGCCTTAGAAGTTGTAACATAAAGGGGAAAATTATGGCGCTTTCAGCGGCACATTTAAACGGGACATATTTCAAAAGTTTCAGCGTATTAAGCAACATTTATTTTGGCAGTGACTCGACCATTACGCAGCCGTACGACCCAAGCTGGATGTTATGAAAAACATTGCGGTTACTATGGGTGTCTCGATGGAGTTTACGAAATATTCTTGTTGGGCATCATAAAGAATGGCTTTGAAAACTATAGTAAATAAAACTATTAATATAAGAAAGACCTAATTATACGTTGATTTATGATCATTGATGTCAATATCTCAAAGAGATATTTTTAAGGCAAATATCCACTCATCCTCTATGTATAGCGGATGTCGTAATTGCTTTACTACAATACTTTAAGATTGAATGTCACTTGCACTTTTTAAAACGTCAAGGTTTATTTTTCTATGTGATAGTTGGATAATTTCAACCTTAGTGAAGTTTTAATTTACCGGGAATTGTTGTCAAAAGTGAAGAAGTAACCACGAGATCGAGTGTACCTATTCATACAGATTTACCCAGAACAAAAGTTTGTTCTGGGTAAATCTGTATGAATAGCATGGCAAATAACCATACGTTTTATTATTTTCCAGATAAACCCATTCATTTTCGACATCTTGATCAAGATGGCGATAGTTCACAAACCAACATTGAACACAGGCAAACATGGCGGAAAGTCCAGTATTTATTTAGAAATAAACTCGAAAGCGACAAAGAATCTAAAACCAGTGATACGCAGCATCTCAAGGCATAACAGCTTGGCTGTCTTGTTACGTCCTAGATTTATGCCTAGGCCGAAAGCCAGCGTTTTATTATTTAGACTGGGCACACTGTACCAGCCAGCATTTTCTTCCAAATTATGTCTGCACTTCATCTTATGAAGATGGGAATGTATGGCTATTTTATATGTGAATTGAGGTCTTGTATGTAGTCAATGTAATAATGGCTATGTGGAGTACGACTACTTCTTTCTTGGAAGAAGCCTATCTTGAGCATTGGAACTTAGTGTTGATAAAGACCTCAGTAAACTTAGGTTTAATGCCCATTAGTAAGTACGTTTTGAAATAGCAAAATCTAAACACGATGACTCACACCAATTTTTTAAGTCTGTTTTAGAGAACTCGAATCCTGACGTCATGACGACGGCCTCAGACACGTTCTCCAAATGGTATTCTGATTACGAAACTGGCTAGATAATCCTTAATGGTCTAAATTGTTAGAAATTTATAAAACGTATGTTTTTAGCATTGAGCATTGAATTGGACCACTAACAAAAAAAAAAAGTCCCGAGAACAAACAAAAAAACTTTTTTCTCCTAAACAAAACCATCTTCCTACTTCGCAGTCATAGCAATATCGCTCAAAGTAGAAACATTACAGTGATAACATTCCAAGTATGCTTGTGATTCTCCTGAGAGTAAAGTAATGCGTTTCTTTCAGTCGGTTCTTGCTATTTCATTTTGTATAACTTATTTGAACGTTCCACCGCTTGATATATCTAGTTTTATATATCTATATATTTGATATATCTAGTAGTTGCTTTGTGTTTCTAACATATATTTGAATAAATCAACTTGGATTGCATCAGACTTCCTTGGTTTTGGAGTAGGTACCTAAATGAAAGACTTAGGTTACCGGAACATTAAGATAGATATAGGAGATGTGAACATGGAACAGTTACAGATTTCTTCAAATGTTTTCATCAGAGTTTGCACAATGAACAAGAAATACAATAAATAACGCACTATGAAAAGACATCAAAGCAATTGAAATCCAGGAGGCGTAAAAAGCCCAACAATACTCGTAAATTATTTACGACAATAAACAAAACCTAGCCATCAATAAAACCACATCAAAACTAAAAGAATAACACCAAATATTTTCAAACAAACAACGTTCAATCTATTCAGCGCATTCCTTTAAACACTACCTCCTACGGGTTCAAACAATGCTGAGCGGTATACATTGAATCGTGTGAAAGGTGACGAGACTATTGTCGTCGGTTTGGGGCGGCAGTGTATAATTTGTCGGGGAAGGCGGGATGACACGCCCTGTTGTCACTCCAGGCGGGCTGTTAAGGGAAATGCTGTGTTCTGTGATTGAGGGAGTTCCTGGTAGTGTATGTGTTCTTGTTAACGCTTAGGAAATACCTGTTTCTAAGAAGAAGAATATTGCTTTCAAATTGAAGCAGGTTCTCGACAATCTCGTTTCTTACTTCATTGTTGGGACTAAAATTAGAAAACCTTTAAATCCAAATGCTCTGTGTGCAGTTTTACGTTCAGATAATGAGGAACTTAAGTTTACGCACCATTGTCATCAGCTCATAAGAACGTATGGTTCTGTCTCGAGTAGAGTAGTACATTGGGAATGGCTTGCACAGCAATTCCTATGCCTATAGTTTCATGCCTTCTAGTTTCATCAGTTTAAAAATTACTTCATATCTTGTGGATAAATACGTTCTGTATCTTAATTTTCGTTCAACACATTCGCTTCTCTTAAGCCCCATTTACACGATGCAAGTTTCTTGCCTGTGCCATAATCTACAACAATATTAAAGCAACTAACGCCTTGCAGCGTCTAAATGCTGTTTAAATGGTGCAATTTTTATCATTGCTTCAACTTACCACAAGTCACAGGCTTTACTGTTTACGGTTTCACTCATGTACCTATTTGTTTCGATATTCATGGTTCTTTTTCTCGCAGTAGTAAACAAATCAAAATAATCCAGTCATACAATTCTCCTTAAATAAATCTCACTAGTGTTGTGCTGCCCCGCCCATCACTAACGAGCCCCTCGTCACAACGACACTCCACCATTTCACAATTCACTAATAGCAGCACAAACAAGCGTTATGTACTATTTAATTCTGTATGTAAATAGAGAAGTCTTTTGTTATGACTGGCAGGATAAGCACAGTGGAAGTCAGAAAGTAATTAAGTACACCAATCTATATTTTGTTGTTACCGGATCTACACAGTTTAGCATCAGGATCAGGATCGAGATTTTCCAGCGAGCGATGGAGCGTAGTATCCTTGGAGTTCGATTTACAGAAGTCAATCAAAAAGCAGCCAAGCTCAAATGATACTGGGCTGGACACGTTTGCCGCATGGTCGGATACATTGTGGGCTAAGAGGGCACCAAAGCATTGTTTCCTGAAAACGCCCAACGGTATCGCGGAAGACCCAGAAGACCCAGGCGTACACGGCGGGACGATCTTGAGGCCTATATTAGTCCATGTTGGCTCAGGATCGAGTTGAGTGGAAAAAGAAAAGGGAGTTCTTTTCCCTGCAGTGGGATGATACAGGCTGATTATTATATCGTAATATTGGTAGGTATGTGGAAAGATAGTTGTGTTTACTAGTAGTAACGATACATGTTCGAGAGCCAAAAAATCAAAGACGTGATATCCACCAGCTCGCCGTGCGGCAGCACCATATCCCCGTGGAATAGGTATTATCCATTCTTCATTATGTGGTATTTATGATACACATTAACTGTCATAAATTCCATGTCGTTTACAGTTGTTGTAATGGAGAACCATCACTTTATACCAGTGGGGTACTCGTAATAGCTAAAATGATCGCATATTATAGTGCCCTCATGGTGCCAATCACTTTAGCACAATTTCATAGTACGTATTGTTTTGAAAATTTTGAAACTCATATTTCTTTAACACCTACAAAAATATGAAGAGAAAACAAAGTAAATGCAAACTTTATTTTTTTGCTATATTTCGGCTCCATTTAATTTAATTATAGCCCAATTCAAATAAGTACCACGTGACAGAAGTAGGCCACGCCCCCTACTAACTACGTCGAGCACTCAACAATATTTCAAGATTTCAAGTCACCACTCAGGAGTCCTTAGTACCAACTTATTGCTACGTTCATAGTGTTTAAATGTAATCTTATGTTTCAGTAAATAAAGGTCATGCTAAATGAAGAAATGATTTGGTTGAGAATATGGCGCCTGTTCTTAAGAGTAGCCGTAATTAAAGATTATGAGGATACTCGTACATAGAGTCAAGAAAAAGAACAGCTCTTGTTTGGTAATTAAATAAAGCATACCTCTGTAGCTAAACCATTCCTGTGGAAAAAAGACCAATGAAATAAACAGTCTTAACTCATAGAAGATTTGAGGTAACCTGCAGGGTAATTGTGTAACACAAGTAGGTTAAAATTGGGGTTTCCAGATCAGATAAGATCTGGAAACCCGCAATTTTCACCATTCATTCATTCATGAGTGTTGCATTCAGAATCCTCTATTCAAAATGAGTGTTGTATTCAGAATCCTCTATTCAAATGAATGTTGTATTCAGAATCCTCTATTCAAAGTGAAGGTTGCATTCAGAATCCTCTATTCAAATAAGTTTTGTATTCAGAATCCTTTTCTGCGGTTTTCGCGGCCTTCCGCGAATTTCGGCGATTTTCGAATTTGAAACGCATTTAAACTACAATTGTAGGAATTGAATGACACATAAAATGACTGTACATAATTTATAGTTACTTAGGCTCCATTGCTAATAGCATTTAGTAGCTTATTCAGCAAACAATCAATTTATCCTGCTCCACTTTAGAATAATTTTATATTTTATCTTTTAAAAATAGATGTTTTGATTTGTCAACATAATCCGTTCCTTTCACAGCGTTCAAATAACAACATTGAGGAAATTGTATGGTATGTTGCATCCAAGGATCATCGTAAATCTCCCAATCTTCTATAACACCTCCACATGAGAAACATGCTGCTTTATCATTTACACCATTTCCACAATAAAAAAATCCCGCGTCAGCCATTTCCATTACCAATCTTCTCCTTGAATCAGCCGTTGCCCAATAGGAACGAAATGAAAATTCACGCATTTTATATGTATTAAACAGGTCATATCGAGGATTGTATTTATTTTGAGACATGTTCTTGATACAGATAATTATAAATGTATAATGACATCGCACAGCTGTTACCATCAACTTATAACGATTAACATTGGACGGGATTGGTAGGGATAGGAAACTGTTACCTATTACCCAATTGTGAAAAATTAAACAAGAAAAATATTTACTTCAAAAATTTATTATCTATACACCATTTATATAAACATATTACATTTTTTAAAGCACAAATTTTATCATGATAAATACAACTATACACACCATGAGAATGTTCAAATTTATTGTACAAGCTTAATAAATTAGGACAACCTTCATCTTCTAAATTATTTATAATATTATTATTCGAAATATTTTTTAACCACAACACTTTTTCTAAACCTTTGGTGTAAACTTTTTTATCTCTTAAAATATCTGCAATCAAATTCTGATGATTTGAGTAAGGCACAAATCCGTCTCTCCAGTATATCTTTCTATTACGTTCAATCCAACTGACTTGCCGTTTTTCTGGTTTCGTCAAATCGTAAAATGGAAATGGTGGCTTAATTAAAAACACTTGAATTTTTTTATTGCATAATACAGCAATTTCTTTAATGATAAATTCATTTGTTTCTGTTTTAAAACCTTGAACATCTACAATGGCAGTCATGATAACCTGCGCACTATGTTACTCAGAGGTTTATATTCCACCAGTCGATCGTTAATAATTAAACAATATCCAGTTGTGTTATCTGGTATTGGCAGTGAACATTCAATCTCCAGCCGCACATCTACAGGGCCTGTTTTCAAACTATCGTTTTGTCTTGAACAGTCTATGATAAAGAGAGGAGCCTTGTTCTTGAAACCGACCAAATCAAGCAACGGGTCTGCAGGATAGTTGTAATACGACTGACGAAATTTCACATACATTTCATATAATATATTGTATTTGTTCTCGGAAAAATTTAAGCTTAGAGGCTCGTAAGGATAATACTGTGAATTCAAAAATAGTGTTACGTTGGTAACTTCACAGTGATCAAACAGAGAACTGTCTTTGGTTTTATTATTTTTTCTGTTGGTTTGCAAGCAAAAAATTACATATCGAGGTTTTTCTAATTGCGATGCAGTCTTAACTGACCAAGAATGTTTTGTAGTTTTAGGGAGCAAAGGATACTCGTATAAATCCCAATTTCGAAACGCTATCTGAATAGGTTTATCTTTTTCCAAGTGTTTTAGTAGTGTCAGTCGTTCGCGGTCTGATACTTTTATATGTGGTACACGCCATTGCAATCTTTGTATATCTATTTGAAAATGCGCAATATCATCAGTCGCTATGATACTGTTTAAGTTAGAGTTACTTCTATTCAGAATAAGTTCATGTTTACAATTTATCATAATTTTATTGTAATCTTCCGCAAATCCTAATATCTTATTAAGAGGTACAATAGCACTAAAATTACCATCACTTTTTACTCCATTTATGTTCCAACCCCACAAGGCAGCAACTTTATTTTCTCCATCATTCATTGAAACGTATGACTTTATTGTGGAGGTTATTCCAGAATTTTTAATACGATCTATTTCAATACCATTTATTTCGTATCTGATATCTTGAAACAAAAACATAACAGGGTTGCTACTGAACGTAATATTTTTGTTAATCGGTTTTCCATCTTTGTCGAAGAACTTTGCTTGGCCCTCGACGTAAATTGAACTGGCTGACGGTAACACGTATATGTCTTGTTGGTGTATGGGGATTCTGATTTCATCGTTTTCTCTAAAGCTATTAGTGTAGGGATTGTATGAGTGGACTTCATAGCTTTCAATAGAACTATCGAAGTGGGGTAATTCAGTAATTTGTAGTATATTCATACTTTAAAACCTAGAGCTTTAAGAAAATCTTTATTTGCTTCACTCAATTTCTTCACTTTTTTCTTACGTCTATGCACCTTAATGGTCGTAGATGGAATAAGACGTTTGATTTTCACTGAAGTGTTTTTATAATATACTATCATTTTGTTTTTCTTAAATGAAGGCGTAATTGAATATGTTTTTCACCAAAGTCAATACAGTTACCAAGTTGATCAACAATCTTAACAGATATAGATGAAATTAGATTTTTGTTTACTGGAAAGTAAACAACGTTTTGCGGTATTTCTATGTACTGGTGACCTGGAGCGGTATTAGATACAAATTCGTGAATAAAATGAGTTGGTAATCCGTTGCAATATGAACCGTGAACAAGATCACATTCGATTCTGATTACTGATAGATTGTTATTATTGATGGTCACATTTGGTCTAGAATTTAATACTGAAAAGTATAGCAAACCGCACTCGTATTGATCGGATAAATGTAGAGGTGGTTGAAAATACGAAACCAATTCAGATTTATTTCCAGAGATGGTAACCGTAGTAGACATGCTTTCATACTGAAGTCTTAAAGAAGATCCTGTTCATTTTATTCATTGACTACACCAAAAACTCTTTAAGAACTTCAAACATAGATGTCCACAATTGAAGGGGTGATCACGTTGTATATTTTCATAATTATATTGGACTTTAGGCCCTACGTATTTTATAAATTCCTTGGGAGGTTTCAGATTACCATAACTGTCGAAATACTCAATATAATCATTATATTTTGCATAGGCTACCCAATGAGAACCAGGGTTTTTAGAACTATCTAAATTAATAACTCCACATTCTTTTACAAAAGGGCATTTAGGGAGCTCATCTCTCATAAAGACACCTCTAAAATAAGGAATACTATTTCCATGTTTCAAAATGTCAAAGTTAGTTAAGGCTCGTTTGGGTAACCGATATTTTAGTTTTTTTCTTTCGATACAAAAATTCCAAGCCCATCTCTATGCGGTTTAAGATGTAGTCCTTTCCCAATGCAAAGCGCTTCCATTTTTTCATTGTGCCTCTTCGATTCATCCAACAATTTTTTAGCCATCTTAAATTCGTTAATGGTTTTAGCAATACCAGCTGCACCACCTGCTAAAGCCCCTGCCGCTGATAATCCCGCAAAAATAGGAATTAACGGCAATATTCCACCAGTTTTTGGTATAGGAATAACACGAGGAAGTTTAATAGATGAATCATTAGCTAATTCTCTGGCAGCGGCGATAGCCAATTCTATAGCCATCTTTTTACTTTTTGGTTTTAATTTTTTCATGTGTCTCTTGGTTTTAGAAATAACGTTTTTTAATTTACTTTTTAACCCTTTTCCAGATGTAACTTTTTGACAGCACTTTGTACTACTACTACTTTTCAGACCAGAACCAGTTTTAATTTTTGTCGACATAGCCCTGCTTACTAAGCGTGCTGCAAATTTTTCACCTACACTCGCATCCGAAGCAACTACTCGTTCTTTCGCCATATTTAACAAAATTAAATCAGCTTCGTGTCGATCCTTTAAGTTTGATGATTTGTGATAGGCAATGTCGTGATCTTTGCAATATTCGTCTAATTTATTAATTCCGTTATCTCCTTGTATAAGCCTTTTAATTAATTTTGTACCAGGACCACAATAACTGTATCCTGGTAAGTGTAATTCAAAAGGTAAGTGATTTATAATCCAATTGAGAAGACTACTCTCTCCAATACACATTATAAGACTGATGAATCTGGATTGAGCACTTTATTAAATACTTATAATTTGAATTGTCGTTAGTTGATGTTTTAATATTTATGATAATATATTTGATTTATCAATCCAACTATTTTCAGCTGAAGACAAACCTAGCCATTTTACTAAAACCCTGTTACCTTTTCTTCTAAGAACTTTCTCCACTAGATACACATTTGAATGTTTTGTTTTTTGAAGCTCTTGCGCATAAAATGCACCTAAAATAGGCTGACCTCTGATTGTATCTTCTATTAAGTAGGTGATAGGAGTTGTATTTTGTATCATTCGAATTTTAAATATTTCTGTAGACCAGTTAGGAGTGTAACCTTTTTCAAATGTTCCTTTGTACTTACTGATACGCACATAATCACCAATTTTATATTTGCTTTTAATATTATTATTATTTTTTACTAACCTTGAATACCTTTCTAATACATATTTTTTATTATTGTTATCTACATTAGCGGGAACTTCATCAATTGTCCGATGATAAGTGTGATTGTATTTGTGAATAACATCATTGAGAGTGTTATCTATCCAATTGTAGCTACCTCTTAAACTAAATTCCTTATAGAGTTTGGATTTCAATGTCCTGATAAATCGCTCAACTATTGAAGCCTTTTTTGTTGAGAAGGTTGAATAATGATTAATGTGATTAGTTTTCATAAGCTTCTGAAATTGATTATTGTAAAATTCTGTTCCATTATCCGTTTGCAGATTTTTAGGAACACGCCCTTTATCCAATAATTTCTTAAAAGAGCTACATACATCATCTTTGGTTTTACTTTTTAGAGGAAAAATCCAAGCATATTTCGAGAATGTGTCAATAATAGCAAGAATAAATGTGTAATTTTTATTTTGCTTTGAAATTGATTGCACATCGATTAAGTCTGCTTGCCATAGGTCATCTATATCTTTCATAATAACACATCTTCGTGGAAAGTTCACCCTCGCATTTTTATGAATTTCGTTTACCACGTCGGTTTTGCTCATGTTCACAATTCAGTACATTTGTTTTGAATCCGTATACAATACTGAATGAAAATTTTAACATAGTGAGTATTTATTCTTTAATAATACCAGCTTCTTTCAATTCTTCAACTATCGATAAAATTTCATTATCATGGTTTGTGTTGCCAGCATCTCTAGAAGCAACTAATAATTTCAATCTCTCAACCAATTCGTTAGGGTCATCCCAATATACCAAATCAGTGTTATTTTTGTATTTTTTTAGGGTTGGTAAGCTTCCTCCGGTGTGAAAATTTTCATTTAACGATTCGGAAAATAATGGTTTGATTACTTCACGATATTTTATTCCCTTATCGCCTCTTATTTGCCCATCAGGATTAAAATCTCTCTTATGAGCATTTGTATAATGCAGCATGTCCTTATAGACAAGTCTATCTTTGCTCGATATTAATTTTAAATCAGGTTTTCTTCGAAGTAAAAGTTCTTTCAAGCCAGGAGATAAATTATAGGATTTGTCACCGACTTTAATTAAAATGACACTGTCGTCATTCAAACTATCGATTTTAGAAAATGAGACTACTGAATTACCCATTAGCAATGTTTTGTTTACACTTCTTATTCCAAACGGTATATTTACACCATCATAAATATCATGGATATCACGGCCCTCTAACGAAATTTCTAAATCATCCGGTATTTCTTTTGTAGGAGACTTTTTAAGCACTTGTGCAGAATTCAGTTTTGGATCGTAGCAGTCTTCAAACTTTGTAGATGAACTAGTATTAATGTCATCCAATTCAATGTCGTCAGAATTTAGGGGTGATGTATTTTGTAAAGGCTTTATTTTTTCCTTTGATATATTCGAATCGACTAGTGCTTTAAGGGGATCTGTGACGGTTTTCAGCATTTTATCAAGTGACAAGTTCATAGAGTGTTCACGGTTCTTCATTTGTTTTATTTTATTCTTTATGGAATCTACAGACTTCATTAATTCTATTTTAATATTCTTTTCCATGTTGTATTATAACAAGTGTGCTCAGCCAAAGAAGATATAATACTAAGTTAGATTTATATATTATTGATTTATATAATTACGCAAATTTGCTCAAAATTTAAAAAAACTATCTAAATTCTGTCTATACCTTCCCTTGTTTAATGAGGAGTCTTTGCAAATACTAACAAAGTTATATGGCTCTCTCCAAACTGTATTACAAATATTCTTGAATTGATTCCAGGACATATCAGAACTAACATGCTCTTCATAAATATGTTTCAAGTTTACATCGTCTTGTTTAAATATTATAAGAAAGTTTGCATTATCACGTAGCAACTGTTTCGGAATTTTAGAATATGTTTGACATAAATAAAAGCAATCGATTTGTTTATGTCTACCCATAGAGAAGTAATTACGAATGTTTATTTGATTTTCACATGCCACATCATCGAAAATAAACACAGAATTTGTTAGTGCTTCATGCGGGGCTATGACTTCTTTATTATCATTGAATTCATGAAACTTAACTTGATGGACTCTCTTTATAACTTGTCGTAGGAACCTGTATTTTGGTTGAAAGTTAGTTTTCGAGTACAGATAAAGATTTTGAAATTTTAGACCATTCTCATGTAACAGTAAACTAAGCACTACGTTTGTTTTTCCACAATTTGAAGGACCACATATAATACAACGAATCGTATTTGGTAACAAAATGCTATGCCTAATGTGGTTATCAGAGTCACCAAGATTTATATGATTAACATTAAGTGATGTGTGTTGTTTGATCAACTTCATTTTGATTATTAATTCAATCTTACCCATACATAGATATATAAAGCATAAGTATGATAAAAAACAAATGATTGAGATTAGTTTAAAGTTGTCATGTCAAATGTAAAACGAGCGTATTTTTTCGGTATACCTACTTATAGTGCTTATCCATTTCATTTTTATACTCGCTGTAAATAATCAATAAGTTAGTACGGTATTTATATTTGTAGTTAGTGATACTAAATATTAATAAAACGAAGAACACAGTAAGGCCATAATAAGAATAGAAAGTCATGCATCAGTTATAAATGTTTTATTCAGATATAACATAATTATTTAAATACGAAATTCAACACTACCACTCACTAAATTAATAATGTATGCTATACTTATACCAATATTATAAACAAAGATTATAATAACATTATAATTTATTGATATAAACATAATTATTTTTATTTAGAAATTAGTTCTCAAAATAAAGTTTCACAGTGACCCCAAGGTAAAGTTTCAACTAGGTTAGTGAGTATTTGTCTCTTATCATCATTTCTATTTAATACTACTTTATGAATTTCTTGAGAGTACAGTACATGCTTGAGTGATTTAATTACATTCATTTTACATTTAATATTGACATTATTTGTTAAAGCTTTACTGTAGTGAGATAATTTTAATCGATTAGTAACAGCTTTAGATATTCCTTTTGCTTTTGTGATGCGAGTTTTTGAAGTGATTATACTATATAGTTTAGCTCTCAGTCCTACAAATTCGCTTATTATGTCACCCCCGAGTTCATCTTTAAATAGTCCTGGGATTTTAGTATTTACTCTTGGCATGCTGTAACAATTATCAGGCTGGAAATTACTTGTATCAAATTTTGCAATATAATTTTTTATGTCTTCATAAAAATCCTCTGTATTTACAAAATAAAGAAGGCTGTCTGTGTCTGTATAACACAGTCTTGCACGAGTTTTATATTTATTTTTAATAAAGTTGTAGTGAAATTTATACAAATGTTCCTTTGCGAATTCTAGAACTGTAAACCCAATATAGATAGGGCGATCTAATACAATTTTTTCAGGAGTTAATTGAATAGCAACAAAATTTTCAGAAAAGATCGCAATACTTTTCAGATTTGGTTTTGCAATTAATTTTTCGGCACCTTGGTACTTGTTAGTTTTATTATTGCAATCATCCCACATGGTAACTAATTTGACATTAACCTGTTTGCGTCTATTTTCAATAGTTTTCCCAAATATAGCATTATTAAGGAGTTTGAAAAAGTCTTTCTCAAATACGGTTGTTGAAGCTTGACGTAATGTAGTATTCAAGTCAATATATTTTTGTAAATAATTTTCTTGTCTAAAAGTTAAAATACGATGAATTTTTTTCAAAATTAGTCCGTTCAATAAACATGCCTTCAAATGAACATAATGTATTATATAGTTGAATTTGTCATATAAACTAGCAATTAATTTAGGTGTTTTGCCTCCAGGAGGTGTGAACCTCTCGGGGGCAAAAGGTAAATCACTATGCGTATTATGTAAACTCTCAGGATATATTAAATCAACTTCTAAAATATATCCATATTCAGAATCATCTGATATTGATAACACATTTATTGTTTTAATCTCATCGTTTGTCAAAAAACGGAAATCTGAAATAGGCATTTTCTTCGTCATTGCGTAACCATATAAATTGTTACAATCAAGATAAATCAAATAAGTTGATTTTTGAGAAGCATCATGATTTGGTAAATATTTATTATTAGCTCGGGCATGGCGAAGAGAACATTGTGCCAAGCCTCCTCGTATTCCCTTTTCCAAAAATTCATACATTTCTAAACTATGAATTAATTCTAATTTAACACCTGTGTACAGTAGCATTGCATCCCAGCTTAAACTAGGTGCAGTAATGTAATACGTTGGATCAAGTTGATAATGGTCGAGACAAGTCTGTCTAAATTTTTCGAATACGTCAGAAAGAAGTAATACATCGGTCTTTAAATATAAATCTGTATATTCTCCAAATGATTTAATATTAAATGACTGCCAAATAGATTGTGCGTGTACGTATTCATCATCGCTAATATGTTGACAATTCAAACTGTTATAGAAACAAACTTTCGATGGAAGTTGAGTCTCGTTATATTTTGAATATGCATTCATATAATCATAGGGATAAATTCCTTTTTGTCGTAACAATGTTAACTGATTATAACTAATATCTGGAAATTCTTTTGATAAATTAACAAAGTCGGTTTCATTCAAATTATTTACTAATGTGCTTAAACTTGAATTAAGAAATTGATAAGAATCTATGAACTTAACTTGAATTGGCCTTGATTTTAATGTATTCTTAGTATGGAGTACTTTTGTGAATGACATATACGTTTCTTTGGATTTTGGTATAATTTTAAAAGCACCTTCATACTTCGCTAATTCTTTTATAAATAGGTGAGAGTCATAGCCAGATAGGTTATGAAAAATAACAGGCACGAAAGGGCAAACTCTTAACATTAAATTACACTGAGAGTGTGCTGCGCCTCGGTATTGTGATGTAATGTGATCATGATCTATTACTTTATCGTCAAAGAGCACATAATTACAGATATGACATGTAGTGGCGTTTTTGTAATCCTTTTCTTGGGCCTTAGTTAAAGGTGCCATCGGTATTTTATTTAATAAGATACTGTGAATGTACTCCAAATCTCTTATTAAGTATTTTATAAATACTTCTACACAATCAGATCCTCTATAAGTAACATACTTATTCAGATCCGTATTGTGTGAACAACAAATATAGTAACCAAAACATGAGGGTTCGTGAACCTTAAAGGTACGAGTATTTTCAGTTACATTTATGTTGCAGTTTAGTAAAAGACTTTCAAAATCGGCGTATATAACGAAATTAATTTTTTGTTTTCTTTCGAAGTTCTTAAATTGAAGAATACTATTTTTTTCAGGTAATATTGTCAAAATCTTAGGACACTTATTATGGGCACTATATCTCATTTCACTCGTGAAAACTTGTAAGCATGTCTCACATAGGTACATTTTACCTTTATGTTTACTTATTTGACGTTTGATCAATCTCAATAGATTTTTTATTAAGCAATAATGACCTTTACCTTTCTGTTCAAAGTACAATAAATTGACATGCTGGTTTTTTCTTGAACTTGTCACATATAAAGGACCAGTGACCATGTTTTTATTATCTAATCCATATATATTAATACTTATGTGTGGATTTAAATTTTCTAATATTTTAATATCTTTACATGATGGGGGGAATGATAGACCATCTATATTTAAAACTTTTGAAAAATGTGGATATGAACTTGTTCTGCAAACATTCATTTGGGTGGGATATAACGCTGCGACAATACTCCATAAAAAGCAGTTGTTATCGCTGTTTTTAATATTTAAACAACTTCTAGTTTTTTTTATTACTTGCGGTAAATCTATATATGTGCCACCTTTCAAAGGAGAGTATTTGTTAAGGTTAATTTCTAGATGACTTATAAATAAACAAGACCAACCGGATTCACGATGTTGGAACTCTGAGAGCTTTCTGTCAAATGTATTTATTGTTTTCAAATATAATTCATTTATATCTGTATTATTATATACAATTTCATATTTTGTGTTAAATGATTTAAGCTGTTGCTCGTCAGATTTTGGAAGTATGAAATAAGCAAAAAGCTCAAAGTTTAATTTAACACAACTATATTTTATCAAACAATCGTTAATTAGTCTTATGACCTTATGCCGATTATCCATTAGGAATTCCTCAGGTGCTAGGTATTCCATTGATGGATTCAGTTTGTAACTTATTATTCTCTTTTTAAAAGCCGTGGCTATTATATCGATATTTTCAATTTCAGTTTTTAGTATGCAATTAGATTTATGCAAATTCGTTCTCAAATGATACTGATATTCAATTTTAGGTATTTCAATGTGACATTTTCGACATATTATTATATCATTGTTATTTGTTCTGATTCCGGGTCTAGGTGTAACTGTAAGAAAGAAAAAAAAAACCATGAATATTAAATAAAATTTGATATAATATGAATTCCTATTAATACTTAATTTCTATAACCGATTACATGATTTATTTATATGCATAAGTAAGTACCGGCTAAGGTTGCAATTGCATTATAATAGATTTACACCTTAGATCTATTTATTCTTATTCATTTATCTAAGTATAGCAATAGTGTCTTCTATAATAATGTAATCGCAATCTGCCTATTATTTGTTACATAATATTACTATTCTTGAAATACAAAGATAATATCTTAATCACTAGAAGACAGTAATACAAAAAAGTGTATAAGTGAATAGGCATGTGTTATATTGGGATAAGTGCCTACTTTTGTAATTAAGTACTATTTCAATAATAGTTACTTACAAATGTTGCTGGGCACTTAACATACTCTTTTCGTGTAGCTATAATAAAATTAGACAAATGTTGCCAAGCATCAGTATTGTCAAAGGTTTGATTTTTAAGCGTGACAATTGCTTGGCGCCACCTATTCATTGGCGGAACTTTCTCTATTTCATCGCACCGGTATATTTTCAAATCAATATAGTGCGTTCCCGGCTTGTTTTCATGGTTTTGGCGCGAATGACCGTTTGCAAGGCGTCGTGTTATATATGAAGTTAACGGTGTTTTACCAGTAACTGCAGGGACCGCTTTCTCGTCGTCCTCGCTATCAGTTCCAAACAGATCGTACACCGTGGACTTCCTCGGTGGGATGGGTTTGAAAAACGGCTTCTTTGAAGCTGATGGATGGGACAACACAGCAGGTGTCGCGGAAGTGGACGGTCCTGGCACCGGACTTACTCTCGATGGTGACGACCACGAACCTCGTGCCGGCTCCGTCGTGCGAGTTGATGCTTGCTTCCTTTTACGCCCGTCATGCTTCTTTTTTCGAACCTGAGGTTCCTCGTCGACGTCGGAGGGAAAAAGGGTCTCGGCGTTTTCGTGCGACCTGAAATGGAGTGAAACAAATAAATAAATATTAATACAATCAAATAATGATTCATGCGCATATCATTGGTGAGGTCACTTGTCACCTGCAGTCCGATTCTGTAACCATCTCACCGTGAAAACTTAGGTGAAGTGAGCGTGGAGTAAGCTGTCAATAGTGTCAATTCCTAACAAAAACAAACTCACATCACCTAAGTTTTCACGGCGAGATTTTTATAGAATCAGCCGGCTGTACATTGTCGGTGTTATTAGTTGAGTACTAACATAGGTTAAGACTATTGTTACTAACCCAATGGATCTCTGTTATCTGAATATATAATAATAAATAATATCCCACTTTGACACATCAGGTAGGTACACTACTCTAATTAATTATTATTATTTTATTATTGTCTATCTATCTACACCTAATATTGAAATACATCTTTTTAGAATACTGAAACATAGCCATCACAGAAATAATACTCTATTAAACCACAATACTATATCGCGCTAGATTAGGGGGAGTCGAACCCCTTGGCCCATAGCTGTTGCTGTCACTATATTCGATACATTGCTACTAAACTGCGATAGTAAAAATAAGTTAATATATATTTTATTAAAAAGCTACTTACATTTTCCTTATTGCACTGATTCTTGATAAGTACTTGATGTTGATCTGGAGCACCTGGTAGCTGAAGTGATGCTCCTAATTCACTCTCCAATATTTAAATAGCCGGGATCCACGTGAAGGTTTTCCATATATGTAATGCACGCGTGATCCTAAAATCCTGACTCAGGACTTCTTCACGAGACAAATGCTTTGCAATCATAACCAAATCTACAAATCTCAACCTTAAATTATGATATCTAAAGTGTATATTAATATTTTGACTAGGTATAGTAACTACAGTCCAAGTGTTACATACTAGTTAAACACCGCGACTTCGTTTATATAATATTTATTTTATTACAACATTAACATTATTACTATTAATTTATTCTATACTAATATAACACAGTAAGAGAATTACCCGACTGTGTCAAGCAAAAGACGGTGACATTACCCGTGAACATTAAGTAAAGTTCTTTTGGTGATTTAAAAAGTATTAGTTTGAAGAATAAGATAATAATAGAAGGCAAAACTAGGCGTAACAATAGTATGTCGATATTACTATTTTGTTTTCATCCATCTCCTTATAAAATTAGGACTTATATTGCAAATTAGACATACTACTTACATGCAACGGTTTTTGCTAGCCGCATCTTCTTAAGAAAAATGTATAAAAAAAATTACAGTGAACAAACGTACAGTAGTGTTTATTTTATCAATATATATTTATAGTAAGCAATAAAATGTTTGGTGCCGTGATGTCTTGAGGTTTCAATTTCAATCCATCTCCATAAATAAAATTAGAACTTACATTGCAAATTAGACATACTACTTACATGCGATAGTTTTGCTTGGCGAATCTTCTCAATAATAATGTATGAAAAAAGTACAGTGCACAAACGTACAGTAGTGTATATTTTATCAATATATATTTATAGTAAACAATAAAATGTTTGGCGCCGTGATGTCTTGAGGTTTCAATTTACCACACCATTTTTGTCCGGAATATCAACATCTAACAAAAAATATGTAAGACTTTGAACTCTATACATTAAAATTAACATATATAAATTGATGAATAATTTTAAAGTCGATCATTCAATTTCTGCTCCTGCTGAGTCCGAGTCCTGACTGAGTAAAACCGGTACCTTTGCGTAATGTCGGTGAGTGTTAATATTTTCTTTAACTTTAACAATATATTATCCAACAATTAAAATATTACATTATTTTTATCTACAAATAAAATGTATTAATTGATTGATTATTGTAAACGGGTCAAACATGCATAATAAGTCCTCGACATCAGAGTTTTCTATTCCTGATACAACACGAATTTAATTGCATTCTGTATTTTTATTTTAAGGACTCCGAAAACGACCTCTTCAACTTCGTTCCTATGAATACTGTGGTAGGACAGAAATACGAAAACCAACTGAATCTGGAGGGCCGCAGCAGCAAACAGCTCAAGAGAAGTTCAACAGCTGCATTCACCTCTTTAAAAAAACTTACGCGTGGTGCTAAAGTGATCAGGATCGAAGTTTATGATGTAGAAAATTTTCCTGATACCATAAGTTCGCTATGTAATTGTGATGCCGAATTGTGCGTGCAGCATGTAGTTAAAAACATATTCATGGATGATATTTATAAATCGGTTAAAGAAATTGCTGTAAAAGTATCAAATAATATGTCGTAAAATAAATCATAATCCTTATTCAATGATAAAGTATTTTTATTTTAACCTTTCACATAAGCACCCACATTCAATAGTTCTTTTACGTCACGAAGCGACATCATGTGACTTTTAAATCTTTGAATGTAAGGTTGAAAGTCGAATAATTCACGTCGCTTCGTGAGATTAAAGAACTCTACCTACATTATAAAACACGTATAAAACTTAGTTGATATAGGTATGCACTCTCTAATACAAATAGGTATCAATACTAACATCTACATAACTGAGACAGCGACGCAGTGACGTATATCAGAAATCCGATGTAAGACGACATCGGAGAATGTGTGGGCGCAATCAACTATCAGGATTTTAATGTGCTGAATGGATGAAATGATGAATGAGAAAAAATTGCGGGTTTCCAGATCTTTCTAATGTGCTGATTGAATGAGTGAAAATTGCGGGTTTCCAGGTCTTATCTGGTCTGGAAACCAAGAGTAACCATGGAGTTTCTTGCCGGCTTTTTTCCATAGGAAACGATCAATTGGAACCGTGCACCTAGCTTCTGACGTTTCGTAAGTGTCCATTTAGGTTTATGTGAAATAAAAATATTTTGATTTTGATAGATCAAGACCTCAATTTATTAAAGAAAAATAGATTTTAAAATAAAACTAATACAAGTCTCATTTTCAATAACTTGAATACAACATTCACTTTCAATAAAGGATTCTGAATACAACACTCATTTTGAATAGAGGATTCTGAATACAACATTCATTTGAATAGAGGATTCTGAATGCAACCTTCACTTTGAATAGAGGATTCTGAATACAACATTCATTTGAAAAGAGGATTCTGAATACAACACCCATTTTGAATAGAGGATTCTGAATACAACACTCATAAATGAATGAATGGTGAAAATTGCGGGTTTCCAGATCTTATCTGATCTGGAAACCCCAATTTTAACCTACTAACACACTAACAATAGCCTGCAAGAAATTGGTAAGTACACTAGTCTATAAGTCTATTGGATGTATCTTATATCTTTATGTCAGTGTATTCAATTGTTGGTGAGCCAAATAAATAAAAAAGCAATGGCTTCCATTTTAACAGTCAAACAATATTCATTGCGTTATTTACGTTGTTGAGCAGACACATTTCTCAAATATATGAAGCAATGGATTAGCTATATCCTTCAAAAGAATTCAAATAGAGTAGGTAGGTACAATGCGTGCTACGAAAGATGAGACTTGACACACCACGTGGTTTGACATGCGCAGTACACGATTTTAGGTATCTTTAGCAGTATGAGGTCTGAGTGCGGGACGGGACCGGACGTCATAGGGGCGGCGGAAAGAGCGGGGGAGGCGGGGTCAAGTCTCATCTTTCGTGGCACGCATTGTACTGGACTAAATATACAGATATCGTACCTAGCGAGCAAGCATGGTGTTTAGCGCTCTTTCCTTCACTGTTTAACTCTTCGCACGTCGAGTGTACACCATGTGTACCGATAACAATAAAATTTCTATTGTGTCTGCTAATTGGACGCGCGACGAGTTAAGGAGACTTTTGACCTGCAGTACAAGCCTGTGGAGCGACGATCTTCACACGGTGGCTGGATGAGAGTAGCTGAGGATCAAGTTAAAATA
The DNA here is from genome assembly GCA_963855955.1 of Luperina nickerlii. Classification (NCBI taxonomy): domain Eukaryota; kingdom Metazoa; phylum Arthropoda; class Insecta; order Lepidoptera; family Noctuidae; genus Luperina; species Luperina nickerlii. The sequence goes on from OY979668.1 coordinate 23,053,811, forward strand.
GTGTGAGATTGGAGAGGCCAACATATTATATAATTATTTCTAGAAGTGGACCGCTATGAACAGGGTGATGATGGGCTTGTTTTAACATAAAAGCTTATATTAAACCATGTCCTATCTATCAAAATCACACTCTGCCTCCCGTACAAATCACCGTCTCGGATGGGCGGAGATTCGAAGTATCCTTGAAGCCCCAACGCGAAAATTTCGACTCCTATTTGTCAAATTAACACAGCTGAGGGGAGAGTATACCATCTTAATCACGTACGAAGATTTTAATAAACGGCTCGGCATGTAAATTATGTACGTACTCGTAGGTACTTTGATTTTCATGGGAAAAGAGAGGGGAGGTTGATGAGTAAATTAATTTAATTAAGATAGGCTTTGGAATTTTGAAGTGAGCCTTGAGTATTAAAAGATTTTTATTGAGTCTTTTAAACTCGTGACGAAGCCATATAGTATAAAATGTTTATGAAATGCTATTTTGTGCAGAATAGATACTACTCTATACCCATACGGGACAAATGCTTCCACAAAGGAAGTAAATCTACAAGACAATCATTCCACTTTCACGTGGTAACCTGAGCTACTGCCTAGTGCCTACCCCTGTACAAGCATATCATTGCGACGTTAATGGCTTTGTGGCCGGCAGCGCGTGCGCCGATAATCTACGGCGCGGTAAATCACCGCGTGACCCGTACTATCGCACATCGGTGTACAGGGTTGCCACTGTATGTGGTGGTGATAGCGGACGGTGCGTTATCACCATCATAGACATTAGTTAGGTAAAGCGAGGCTATCTAAATGTTTAGGAATTGTTAGCACCTGTTCAGTGTCCAGCGTATATGCAAATGTCCCGTTTCCGATTGCAGGTACCTAATGTTTACGCACGAACTATAATCGCAGCTTCGTTTCTCGAAGAATTTTTATCGAGTGAAGATGGCAAAACCGTGAAAAACTTACATGGTCATAATGAGTGCAATGAAAAACGTCATTATCAAATTAACTTTAAAGGGTTTAAATGATGCAAAATATTAAGCTGTCAATATTATCATATCAAATCGATGCGTTAGTGAAATTATACTTCTTCATACCCATCTGAGCAGGCCGCAGATACTCTTGTAATAGATATTTACACATAAATCGCAGAGAGCTCCACTTATGACATAAACACACGTTTTTTTACCAACCAGCCAACCCTACACACCTGCGGGTCGTGAGCTTTATTGAATTTAGCATATTTCGCTCATATCGAAACATCGAGCTCACATTGTCCCAACACTACCGTATGTGTACAATATGTTACTGTACATGCTCGAAACCAGAGTTACGAGTACTTGTAGTTTTTAACATCACCGTGAGATCCGGATATTTATTTAATTAAAGGATTCCTCAGTCCCAACTGCACACAAAGTGGGACAGTGGAAGACATTCTTCACATCATGGTGGAGTGTGCCTGAAACTAAAGTCTTAGAGCCGAGTTAGAACTTTGGTGTGGATGCCAAAGAGGTGAGAAAATGCAATTTTAATATTGTAGTGTTCCCCTTGTCAGAAACAGCGAGGCTGTTATATAAACTTGTGCGGATTAGTATTTCTAGAAGATAGTTACTCATATTATTTAAAGACTGTATAGTGTTTATATATTATAAGAAAACCTTACAGAGTGACTTAGTCACTTCTTAAATAAAGATTAAAAAAAAGCAGGATTCCTCAGCAAAAAGATATATTTCAGTAGTATGATGATGCCGTGCGATGACACAACATTTTATTACCTTTTGTCGTAACACTATGTATACAAAGGATGGAAAAAATATATATATATTAAGTCTTAGGGGTCTGTTTTGGCATAACACGACTTTTGTTTTAGTTGCCAGCTTTCTATATGTACAATTGTTTGTCACACTCCCCAAAGAGCCTGAGTTCGAGACATGCTATATGTAGCATGTAGACATTATTGCGAGTTTTGTTTATTTTAACAATTGATTTCATTCAGTTCACACGTCTTCTAGTAAGCCGGTAGCTGCGACCCTGAATCTCTCACGTACGTAAAATAAAACTAGTTTGCAGCTTAGCTGTCGGCAGGATATTAAGAATGACAATAGAAGATCGACCAACGCTCGTAGAATGTGTGCACCGCCCAATTGGATCTTCCGCGTTGCTATATTCGCTACCGGTCTCAGTCTTGGGGAGGCAAATAGAATCGTTTTTGTCTTGAATGATAATGTCTTCCTATGAAAATAGCTATTATAATAGCCTACTTCTCATCGATAATAAACACTAAACGCAAGCAAAGAAGTTAGACCATATTGTTCACTACACTTTGGCTCCCTTGAATCTAAACTTCAGCCAAAAACTTAAGGGAAATTGCACGACAGAATTCATGTCGTTTCCTCCAAAAGCTTTACACATTCACAGCGACATGCACAAATGAATACTGTGTAGAACTGTGTGTGCATGCAATCGTGTGTGATTTAGTGCGGTAACGAACGGCTAAGCAAACTGTGTCAGCTGTGCGAATAGTTTGGTTAGTAACCTAATGGTTCAGTCGTGCTGTTTGTTTATGTTCCCTTGGGACAGGGTGGTCGCCAATAAGGTGATGGGTAAGAACGGTGTCGATACTGGAAGAGCAATCATAGGTAATCTAATGTAAGCAGGTAGTTACAATCATCAAAGAGAACACATACGGTCCAGACATGGAAAGGATTGAGAAGGGATTTGAGAAAATTGCTAAGAAATTGAACATGAAAATAAAGTCTCCAGTCCTAAAGTTTACGCAAGTAAAGAAGTGCAAGGTATAGAAAGTTAAACATTAAAGTTAAATCAAATGCTATGAAATCTTTGCATCAATGTAACATCTACCGTGCGGAAATGCTTTGTCACATAACATCCTACACCCTTTACTCATAAACACAATTTGATATACGACAACACAATGGTATTTGACATCATTATCAAACACAAAATGCATTATGTCGTTCCGAAATCACCGCCCCAACCAACAGTGATTTGTAACAGTGATTTAGAGCTCTGCCAGACAATATGAGACCGCTACACAAACATATTATTAGTAATTTATGTGCAATGCCGTCAGTGACATGATTTCAGGTGTTGAATTGATGATTATTGCATGGTTAGTGATTTCATTTTGGCTCGCATGGCCTATGTGAATGGAATCATTTGATGCGCCAGTGAGCATGTTAGTTTTATGTGACTGCTCATTAGTACGGCTTGTACGAAAACAAATGTTATTACTACTATTTATTGTCTAGTGGATGATTTTCATTATCGCAATGTTGATTGTCACAATTTGTCTTGTCGTGAACGTATTTTGTGTTTTCTCCCCAGCTAAGGGAATACGATTTTATGGCTTAACATGATTTCATCTCACCACCTCACCAAGCAACAATATATTTTAAACATTCTCCGAGCTAAAATAATGAACACCATCTTACAGATGAACTAAATCATACTCTAACAGAACTAAAATCGAAATTAAATTTCCATCTTTCGTTGTATCTAAAGGCAGTAGGCAATGTGGGCAGGGTGCTCTCACGACCCGATATTTACGAGTTCGGCCCGATACTGAACATTATTTATGTCTCTGTTTCCCCATTTTTGTAAAAATATTTATTGTGCTCGAATATATTAAATGTGGAATCTTTAACAGTAACTTCTGTTCGGTAAAGGCTTTCAAATATTTTTGCAGATTGTAGGGAATTTCTCGACATTACGTCGTAACGTGGGGCTGGTTCGTATAGATTGTGATATGATTTTTCATTGAAACAGGCCTCTTCTTCTTCTTCGTGTCTCTGGCACTGCCGTATTTTAGATCATCTTGGCTCAAAACTTCACCGCTTCCAAGCGTCGTCGGTGGCAGCGCAGATGACACTTTGACTGGATGTTTTGGGATACAGAGGGCGAGATATATTGGTGATTGAACAACTACTTCTACTTTCATTTTCATCTACTTTCATGCGTTGATTTACTGTAAAAAGTCTCTGAAAAATGCCTTATATTGTCGCTCCTAGTCTCACTTGTTATTTTTAGCTTAAAGAAGAGATGGTTTACAAATCTAGACTCTGGTATTATTAACTTCGACCAATGGGCAGGCTACTTTGAAGTGCTGATATATTCTGCAACACGTCGGATCGGACACAAAGGGGTGCGTCGAATGTCAAACGATATGTTAACATGTGAACGAAACCATTTGTATAATTTTGTGCACAGAGATACAGCGAGAGCGACAGTCAAGGGGCCTTTCAGTGGACAAATAATCATTGATTTCTTCAGGGAGATCATCTCTCATCACATGAACAACCTTAGGATTATTCCTCCCACTATCACTATTTCGGTTTGTAGGTACAGCTATGTTAATCAAATGCACATCAGCACTAAGATTTCCATATGTAGCTAGTGCTGCATTGGTGATCCTTGCATCATAACTATGCTAAATTTTTAAGAGTTTATTTGTGTGCTTATACCTAGTGCATGATTCTGTATTTTAATATTTTATGAGTCGGATATCTGGTTTCTTCTCTTTCATTGAATCTTTTTCATTGTCTGTGCAACTTCCTGCAGTTCCTTACCTACTTTTAATAATAATATGGTAGGTACTTCTACTTTTCTTTTATTCCGTAAACCGTTTACATCATTTTCCTCACAACCAAGCTTAGATCCTAAATAATAATTTACATAAATATTATAAATTATATCGTTATAAAAACCCTCTCGTTGTACCACGCGACTGCTTATTCGCTGTCGAGCCGCAACGCCTCTTTCATGTTCAGAATCAGATACGCGCCGATTTATAGCAGCCCGCCTTAATTGTGGCCCGATCAGCCGGCCGCATCAATTCAATTTGTTATTATGAACACTTAATGTGGACACGGATATTTTGTGAGGAGGAAAATTGGTGGATTTGGCGCGATTCTTTAGTTATCCTAAGATTATGAACCATGGATACCTACTTATATGTCTTTGTCCTTGTCTACTTATACTCTTTATTCCACCTCTGTCTTGCTTAATCGCTTTCGTGCTCATCCAATCTTATCCACAAGATTCACCTTCTGAAAAAGTCAAGCATGTTAAGTATGTTAACTTACTGCAGTCCATCTCTGGACATACAAACGAAGAGAGGTAACCCACATAGAAAGAGTAATTCAATTAGATAATACTGAACAAACGAAAGCCTACAAGTTCATACATTTCCCATTTACCACTTTTAAAATATTACCTTAAAAAGCTCAAAGAGCTCAAGGAACCTGAAAGCGTGTGGACTAACATTTTTATAGAGCAATAAAGTAGGTAGAGCGCCATTCGTAGACCACCTATCGTAGAGCTATCGCAACAAATTGCGCGTGATGTATCGCCCGCTATTATTGCGCAGAGCACTTCTTTTGAGAATAGGGAGACAGTCCTGGTTTAGAAGTAGAAAGGTAAATTTAGTGTCGTAAATAATTAAGTCATCGTTGGTGGTTTATTTATTTAACACAAAACAGCTAAAGGCTACCTATACACATTTAGTTTTTATTGTTTAAAACATGAAACGGGAATGGTATTGAAAGATATAAAACAGAAAGCACTTAAAACAGTACCTAAACTAATGAAACAATATCTTTAATCAAGAACTTAGTTCAGAAATTATAGGAAAAGTTCAGCTTTGAAGATGATCCTTTCTGTCACTTATACCATGACATGACAGTCTGCGTCAAAACTTTATGTGCCTTATCAACGGTCTCGTACTGTGAATCTATAGAAATTACTTCAAACTGGCAGAGTCTAATGACACGGTACACCTCAATTCATCTCTTACCGGTCATCATCTACCTAGCCTTTTTTTTTCCTTTTCCTCTTTCTCTTCTTTTTTTTTTACCGGTGATTTATAAAAACAAAAGCCTACACGACTTTACACAAAAACCGGAACGTATCCCACTTTGCACAAAAACAAACAGTCCCTACCACCATTACGTCGACTGGCCGCTCGCTCGCCACCAGCTAGATTTTATCGCTCCTTGGAACCATTAAAACGGCCATAATGAAGTTTCCCTACGGATAATGCACTGGAGCATTACGCCATGATTTACAAGGCCAGCAATAAAAAGAATTTAAGGGATGACCCGGGATAGTAAAAATAGCGGGCTTGGGGCGAATCGACATCATAAATATGAGGAATGAGCGCTAGTGTGTTTTATGTTGGCAATTTTATTATATCATATTGCATGTGGGGTGGAGCAGGCTTTTATTGCGTATTTGGTGAGATGGTCGGAAGTACATTTTTTCACATGATACACATTTAATTCGGAGATAATTAATGGCTAGAACTTCTTAAGAAAGAAAAAGAAATCCTTATTTTCTATGCAATGATATAGAAAAAATATGATATTGTTAAAGAAGCGTTAAGGCTCCTTCAAACAGGCGCGACACGCGATAAAATCGCGCGCGACACAAAGGCACAAGTCGCGCAAACGGTGCCTTTGTGTCGCGCGATTCGCGTCGCGCGTCGCGTCTGTTTGCAGGAGCTTTTATGCAATCGAAAGTGATAAAACTATGTCTTAAAGACAAATAAATATATCTAATTACTATAGATAATAATAAACATGTATAAGGTTAGGATTCATAGATATCCTTCTGCAAAAACACCGAATGCTTGGATAGTCATGTGAAAATACTTGTTCGTTCCACTTTTATGAGAAAACCATAACTAAAATATTCCCAAAATTTTCAATCAATAACTTGAATCCCGTGTGTAAACCTCATTCCCTTCACAGTTGCCTGCCAACAAAACTCATAATCATCAGAAAATCATTATGTTTCAAAAAAGGAATATAATCCGCATAAAAAGATTGTCTAAACCATTGAATACAATTCAATCTTAATAACAAAGGGTCCAAATACTTAATACGGCTATTGAACGAAACCAAATTTTGTATCAATTTCAAATCATGGCGGGATTATTTTTGACCTCCTGGTGAGAGAGACCCCTTTCTGTTGAACCCTGAATGTGTTGCATAGATTACGTAATTGATGGCAGATATACCACTCTTTGGCAATCCCAAGAGTGGTACATCAAAATAGGCAGTAAAGTCAATACTATAGTGATGATTTTGAGCTTTCTATATTCCTCTTTCAGTTAATGGCTCATTGCTGAGCGTCGTGATGTGCTCAGCTAATCTTTTTTTAACGATCGCCCTCCATTTTTGGGAAATTTTTCTATTCAAGCAACCAAAAATAAAATAAGTGTAGAAAAGTTTACCTATCTAGACCAATGACAATGTCGTTCGGCAGCGAGATGGGCGGACGACATTGTTACCATCGCGGGTAGAACCTCGATGAGGCTGGCACAGGGTTGCGGGGAATGGCACTTGAAAAGAGAGCTCTATTCCCAGCAGTGGGTGAAGTGTGTGGATGATTAAGATGATGTAGCCCATTTTTGACGAAAAATAATCTTTGTTTCCAACTGCTTGGCCAAACTGGCAGCGCGGGGCGAGGAGCGGCGCGGGAGCGGGCACGCGCGCGATCAGCCTGTTCGCAGTCGAGCACGGCTTCGTTCTAAGTGTTGTTGTGTCGTGTTTGTTAAAATAATTATAATATGGATGAAGAAGACTTATTTTTACTAGAAAACAGCTCGAACTAGTTTGAGAACCCCGGTCCCCGCGCGGGCCGCCCGCGCTCTTACCGCGGCCACATGTACAAACGAGCTATGACGTGAGTAATCCGCGCGCTCTTCGCGCCAAACAGCCCGTGCCGCCCAACGCGCCCGCGTGCCCACTGTGGACGTTCAAATGAAGTTCTTACGTTTGAGTACGCCGCACCGCGCCCACCCCCGCCTGCGTACACAGTCTAGCCAAGCACTTAGGCTGCATGGTCCCAGTTATTGGCCAGCTAGTTTTCGTCATAGGTATCTAGGAAATCTCGCTTTCAAAGTTTCTATAGTTTTGTATTAGACAGTTTTTAATAAATGATATTGTACTGACTGTGCATGTTTGTTTTTTTTCTACAAAATATTTTATAAGGCGACGAGAAAGATGAAGTCTACCTACCAGTATACTTTAATCTATGACCGTAATACGCAGGACCCCTGGACGGCGCCCCGCGGGATTCAAACTCACTACCCGCCGTATTAAACCCGACGTTACACTCAATATTAGGCGTAATGATGAAGCGGGTTCTTATTACTGATTACTTACTGAATGACGAGGGGATTTTTTTTTTAAATAATATATTACGAATTTAAATTTTTGGTTTTGGTACTGAGTAATGGTAAGGTGGTATGGCTTAATCCATTCATGGTTATTATATGCGATAATTATAATCTGTTTGGTTCGTTGAAATTCAAGCATTCAATTTGTCTTGCTATCTATAGCTTAGTAGTCGTTCAAACACCCGAGGAAAGGTCCTGAAATACTAAAACACGGCTGTCTGATATTCTTATTTCGATACAGGATGGCAGCACATGATTCTAGAATCCTTAGCGTAGAAATTGTTTGTCGGTTACCAAGAAAAAAACCGCTGTTTCATAGAACAGTGCAATACCTACGCGGTCAAAATATATGGAAGAGCAAATTTTTTTAATAAATAAATAATAAATAATAATCTTTATTTTCCAGTTTAACAATTTACATTATCACTTGAATTATCATACCCTTATAAAGTCCTATAAATTGTAGGTTTATACAGAGTTATAAAACTCTGACACCCAAGCTAAGATTGAACTTGTGTTATGGGTGTCAGGGCTCTCAAATTAATACCAGGAAGACAAATATAAGTTCGGAAATTCATAGTGTGGGATCTATAGACCGAAAATTAAAATATAATTTAAATAAATAAAACTAAATAAAAATAAAACAAATACAAGAAACTTTTATTTACAGACTACATAGGCCCACATTGTGTTAGTGTCTAAAATTATCTTGTAAACTATGTTAGAAGGTGATAATATAACGACCACAGATAGTTTCATCGAGCCTCATGAAGCTTGATAAACCTACCCATGGCAGGTTCATCCAGCCTTTTAGCAAACACCCTCAAGATACTGTTGGTGCTTCCTCCCACTCTGTGTGGCATCGACGCCACCTTCTTACGCATTATTGCAAAATAGTCGTCAGTGTGCGCATCGGCGAACAGACCTGTCGCACTACAAGCACCCTAAAGGTATTAATATATTGTATTCGCAGGGCATTGCTTTCTTTTTGGGTACGATTAATAACTGTGTAGAATAATGTACTGAATCCACCGTAACAGGTTATGCGTCGATTCTCTGCTACCATGTCTTTACTGGGTATTATTCTCAGGTTTTAGTCTATCTAGTTTGAACAGGGCTGGATTCCGTCGAATCATCCAAAATAATGTAAGCATTTTTCACGAGATGTTTGTGAACAAAGAGTTGTGTGTGTTTTGTGCCTCTTATATTGATTTCATCTAGCTTAAGTGTGGTTTCATACATATATTATAGTGTACGAAGAGTCAGCAAAATTATTTGCATTATAATTTGAATGGATTTCAGCCATATTTAAGTAACTTGAAGTAAGTCACATATGAATTTAATCTTTCATGTTTTATAAAATACTAGCTTCTGCCCGCGACTTCGTCCGCGTGAAATTTCTTGTTGCCCCAACTCATCGCATCGCATCGCCTGCCCGGGCTATTACTTTGTTTTCGCTTAGCGTTCTTTCTAGCTTTTTTTCTTTTCGCTCAGCTCCTAAGGGTCCTAGCCTGATGATAGCCTTTTTCAAAAACTTTGCTATCAACTGCAAAAAGTTTTTTTTCCAATCTGACTGGTAGTTCCATAGATTAGCGGGTTCAAAAAAACAAACAAACTCTTCAGCTTTATTTTTACTAAAGATAGATTTGGATTGTCTTACACAATTAAGGGGCTTACATGACCTAAAGCGCGGTCACTGTCCGACTACATAAAAAAGAAAGAGAAGCGCGATGACACAACGCTGGTAGTTTATTGCAAAATATGAAGCAATTATTTAATTACAAAAAATCTATTGTTTGGACTAAACAATTAAAACACTAATAAATATTAGTGTTTTAATTTTTTAGTATGTTGCTTGTAGAATAATCTGATAAAAAACCACAATGATTGTATGTACATTAGTATGGTTTTTATTGTAAAAAGAAAGTTGTTAGAGGTATCTTCATGATTTTTTCTATCGTATCAAATTATGTAGTTGTATTATGTTTTCAACGCACTATCTACCTAGCATATATCCTGAAGAATATCACATATTTTTCTGATTTTGTTTACTGTAGTCGATCATATACTTTAATGTTTCTAAAACTTGCGTTTTTTTGTGTTTAGGTCCTGTAAGCCCTTTAAACCAATACTCAATTCACGAAATCAACTAGTCCTATTACCATTTCAATCCTATCGCTAGCCGCCCACAAGCCCAACAGAAACGATAACGAAGCCATACATCACTCTCATAGCGTGTCCGCAGAACATTAGTCTAACCGAATCAATGAGCCATTGTGGTTAGTACATTAAATTCCGCGCCATAACTCATGGTGTGCCATAATTTCGTTCACAAAGCCCGCCTGGACGGCTGAGACTAATGTAGATGGAAGAAAATGAAATGAGATGTCGCTGACGGTTTGTTGCTGGTTTGGGAGCTTCTTGTTTGGGGAATTGTGGTGGTATTACAAAGCCTTATCTAAACTAATATAATTATCTATACTAATATTATAAAGCTGAAGAGTTTGTTTGTTTTGTTTGTTTGTTTGTTTGGTTGAACGCGCTAATCTCTGGAACTACCAGTCGGATTTGTAAAATACTTTTTGCATTTGATAGCCCCAATTCTTGAGGAAGGCTATAGGCTCTTTAACATCACGCTATGACATTTAGGAGCCGAGCAAAAAGAAAAAAAGTCAGAAAGAACGCTAAGCAAAAACGAACTAATAGCGCGGGCAGGCGATGCGATGCGACGGGGTGGGTCAGAGTACCTAACAAGAAATTTCACGCGGACGAAGTCGCGAACAGAAGCTAGTAAAGAAATATAATTTGATTTTTTGTATGTTTGTTTATTACGATTTCACGCAAAACTACTGAACTCCTGAACGGATTTGGATGAAAGGCGCATGGATTGACCATGACCTTAATTAGGACAAAGGATAGGTACTTTTTATCCCGATATTCCCACGGGATGGAGATGTATGCGGGTGAAACGGCGGAGCGTAGCTAGTAGTCTTATAAAACTTTTATTAATTTGTATGAATACGTACACTAATATATAATAGAATACGTACCTACACTAATAAAATAGAATACATACACTGATCCCCGATCAGCATGCTAATTGCGTAATAAACTTTCAATCACAATCTGAAAAGTTTTGAAGGAAAATGCGAATCCATTGCTTCATATGTTTAAAAAATTCGTCTGCTCAACAACGCGGCAACGTAAATAACGCAATTAATGTTGTTGATCTGTCAAAATTAAAGGCATTGTCATTACAAGTGTGTTATACAATTAGCCGCAAGTCAACTGCTAGTTGGCGCTAAAGCCTTGATCCTGATTGCCATAGGAGTGACTATGACAGTCGTTAAGGAAGACGTGTGGTAGTCAGAACCTTTCAGGCGTAGCCTTTGGTCTACTTTTCATTTTCAATTAGTACCAGGTCCGGTATTATGACGTTTTAATGCTATCATGATTCTAGTGACAGAGAGAGATGGAGCTACCCATGTCCGAGAGCACCATCCCTTTCAGGGACTGGAATCATAATAGCATTAATACTTCCTAATACGGCCCTTGACGTGAATGCTAAAGAGGCAAATAAATAAATGTACCTTCTTTCTTTCTTAAATATTATGACAATAGTATATTTCATTACAAGTGCAGAAAGGTTGTCATTGCAAAGAGTTCCGACAAATGTCTACCCGAGCCGAGGCGCAGCCGAAGGCGAGGGTTGACAGTCGGAACAAGTTGCAATGACGGTTTCGCACGTGTACTGAACGACTATTTTTAATACAGTTGCGAAAAAATGAAGCAATGTAATAAAATTATAAAAACACAATAAACTCAACTAACCAATGGCGCCAACCGTAGAATATAAGCAGAGATTTTTTTTCTTCACCCATTCTGGTAGGCAAAGGGAACTATGCCCATACAGCCAAGTCTTCAGTAGAATTTTTTTATTGATATGAAATGAAAATGAAATTTAATGAGATGAAATGACATGAAACCTAACCTAACTCATTCAATCAAATCATTAAATCTGTTATTGAAACAAATTAGTAGCTTCTTTTTAGAAATATACGTATTTGCATGAATCATAAAAATTTGATTATGAATTGATTTTTTTTTGTAAAAGCTTCATGGTTGGTTTTTCTTTTTAATAGACATTATTTTGACAGTTGGGAAAGAGAACGCACGAGTTCGGGAAAGGTAAAAAAAGCACGAGTATGTAATAGCCCACATCCCGAACGCTATACGTCCCTGCAATACGCCACTTTTTGAGCAACTGTATTAAAAAATAGGTTGTCTATATTGGATAAAGTATATAAAATAAAATGCAGATGCAGCTGCCAACTGTACCAAATAAAATATCACCCCATTTAGTAGTAACCCAATCTGTCCGCGGCACGTGTAGCGGTGATCCAATGGAAAAATTAATCACTACATTTTGTTGGGCAGCTATCGACATACAAGTGTCGATATTACGCCGATGTCGATAATTTGTCGCGTATTATGTCGGTAATGAATTACGATTAGCAGCCGCGGGAGTAATTATGTAAGGGGAAGCCTGATTATTGCTTCGCAAGGGACAGATCGTATTTATATTTAAAATCATTTAGCTGTCATAACGCTTTATTTAACTACGTAGTTTTTTTTCTTAAACTGGATGCTGATAAATATTTTACTTGATTGATTTTAAGTGGTTATCGTGACTTCAAGATCCGTTAGCATAGTTACAATTCGTCTATTTTTACCGAAAAAAACAGGGCCGGAACAAAGAGTAAGTCATAATTATATGAAGCGGTCTGATCTACAATGTCGTCTTTAACTACAAATGAGCTTTAATGTAACAACTGGGTTTGTGCATTGACAACTTGAGTTTAACTTGAACTATCTCAGGAGCTAAAATTAAATTCGATATCTGTTCCTTCGCTTAGCAACCTTATCATCCCACTATCGACACTTCCTCATCTCTACGTGCACCGCCGCGGGTGTCCGCATCACAACGAGCAGGTCGGATTAGCGGTCGCCCTCGCCGGTCGTGTTCCGGTTGCACCCTTTGTGAATGTGACGCCGCCGGCAATGGACGGGCCGGTGTGCCGGGCGGCAAGTACATGAGTGTGCTTGTAGGTACAGGAGGTTTACATGATGTTTGATGGAAGATAGATAATGAAAACAGAACTCCAGGCATGAAATATTAAATGACTAATAAAACAGGGTTTCACGACAAGTTTTACTTTTTACAAGCATTTATGTATAGGTAAGAACGGGCCACTAGCTACGAGTATTGAAGCTACCGACTATCTTTACTAGAATGTTGAAGTAAGTAACTTTCCATTCCAGTACAAAGCATTTTAAATATGAATTAGTTACCTAGCCAAAAAACCTGCAAAAGTTGACATCCGCAGGCAATTCTTTATTAAAAAAATCTAGAAGTGAGTTTGCAGCGATTGTTTACACGATAAAAATATTACATTGTTAAAATACGATAAAAATATTACATTGTAAATATTTTTGTTGCTTATCGAAACTTCTCTGAAGAACAGGCTAGTAACTCCATGGCTAGCAACGCTTAGCCACTATGTATTTGAGTTCACCTAAAATGTAGCAATGGAGTTTTCACTGTCCCATCTTTAAATCATTTTCCCTCTTGGTTACTACTTACCACATCTACAACACAATTACAATTACAACACTGCTCCCGCATCCATGGTGTCGCCACGTGAGCAGTCGCACCGTTGATCCAGAACGCTCAGTATGATAATTGATCATTATAACCCCTGGCGAAACTAGTTGATACAAGTGCCGAGTTGAGGATGTATCTAAGATTTTTTTTTAAATCTTTTATTAAATTAATTTGGGGTTTTTATCCCATTGGATACGTCAACCCCATCATGCCGTACACTTACTACTACATAACAATGGTTTAAATCTAAATTTACTTAAATATATTAAAAGGAGAATCCTAATTAACAAAATACACCAGCTCACTAAATCTTTTCGCTAAATCTGACATCGGTTGTGATAAAATTGACTGAATTAAACCTACTTGTGATATATTTAAATTAAACTCATTGATTAGAATTCTCCGTTTATCTTGGTTTTTGACGCACTCCATCAGCAAATGATATACATCCTCAATTACATTGCATGTGTCGCAGTTGGGAGAACTTACTTTCTTCATGAGGAATGCAAACTTTGCCGATGGAAAGTGTCCAGACCGTAATCTTGCAGATAACTTCACATAATTTCTACTTAACCTATGTTGATCATACAAGTTATAATATGCCATTTAAATCCCAACAAAATAACACCAAGGAAGACATCAATAATATTATTATTTCGTTCTTGTACAGACGCCAGCACATCAAGCTACTACAATCTGTCAACTTTCTTTAATAGATTTTCAACTTTGTTGCTAAAGCATAAGGTTCAAAGTTGATTGGGAAAATTTGACTTTTTTAGGTAGCTTGATGTGCTGGCGTCTATACCTACCTATGTACATCGTGCCCTAGTGTTTAAATCTTCTATTATTGTACGATGACCTAGACGCGAGGGTTGGTTCGAGGTGACGCTGGAAAAGAGTTTCTGGAAGGATTCGGGGGAGACCTTCAAGAAGTACAGACTAACAAAAAATAAAATGTATAATTTTCAAAATTAAATGGCATATAATACTGTTTATTGTTGGTATTGGTAATAATCTAGAAATATGTAGTTAGGTATCAGTTTAGAGTTCTAACAAAAGATTACAGTTTTATCAAACTTGGAACGACGCCATCTACCAAACGTAACTCCAACTTCAATACAAGAGTGACCTTGACAAACGTTGAGTACGTTTGTAAATTTGTTGAGGTTTCAATGTTGATTCATAGATGTCACTGCAAGAACTGGTAACAGTAGGAAAACAGTTTGCTGCAAATATAGTGACGATTTTACATTCTCAGCATGGAATTAGTATGTAAAAAATTTAAGCACCTTGCTTGTAATTAATTTCAAAATAAATAATAATTTTATCTTTTCAAGATTAAGCTTTTGAACAGCGCCATTAAGCAAGATCGTGGAGTTACCACGTACAAATAACCTTAGACCTTAGTCACCGATAGACATAATATTTGATCTGGCTAATAGATGGCGTTGTATTAAAATCTGATTGTTTTTCTTGGGCAGCAGTCCCATTTTATCATTAATTCTAACGTAACAATATTATCGTATCGTATCCACTTCCATAAAATGTATGGGAATACGTGCACGTTATAGCGTTATCGTAGACAGAAATTTAATAGCTTCTTAATTTACCTATATTTTCATATATTTTACTTTACTGTGTTATCGTGACGCTGTGACGTGTACCTACCCGCTAGTATATTACCTACGTAATAATCTGAGAATAACTATAAGGGCCTAGTTACCTACTATTGAGGCAATTCCCTTTGTTTGAACCAGTCCTCGTGTCTTTATGGCAAAATCTTTAGGCTTTTCCTTAAAATCCTAATACTATTGCAACTCATTTCGAAAATATTTACGAACGTAGGCAAGTGTAAGCATTGTTTCCGTTTTTGATAATATACCTACCTAGATAGCTCCTTATTAAAGATTACATAATAATTATTATTAAAATATTAGGTACAGGTAATTAAAGATTCGTAATACCTACTCACAATAATTATTAATCGATAGCGGGGTATACCTGATAGTATTAACCCAACGGAAAATAATTTAGAAAAAGAATGCAGAATTATAAACAACAATGGTACCATAGTACTTACGGGGTCGTATTTAAGGGGCTTACATGACCTAAAACGCGGTCACTATCGGACTGCATAGAAAAGAAAGAAAAGCGCGATGACACAACGCTTTTATTGCAAAATATGAAGCAATTATTTAATTACAAAAAATCTATTGTTTGGACGAAAAAATTAAAACACTAATATTTTAGTATGTTGCTTGTAAAATAATCTGACAAAAAAAACAGAATGATTGTATGTATATTAGTAGGTATGGTTTTTATTGTAAAAAGAAAGTTTTTAGAGGTATCTTCATGATTTTTTCTATCGTACCTATCATTTTTTTTATACATTGCGCCACACTTGGTATTACTCCTGTATCGTGGGTGCGTTTACAAACATAAAAAAAAATAAGCTAGTTGTATTATGTTTTCAACACATTATCTACCTAGCATATATCCTGAAGCACATATTTTTCTGATTTTGTTTACCTACTGTAGTTGATTATTTATACTTTTATTGTTTCTAAGACTTGTGATTTTTGTGTTTAGGTCCTGTAAGCCTCTTAAGCATGAATAAAAACTTTTTTACAAAAAAAAAAACAATCGACTTCCAAAAAACACTACAAAGTGAAAAATAACTTTTATTTCGGAAGTCGGTCTTTGGATCTGTATTTTAGTTTTTTGCCACCGACTTTAATTTATCTAAGTTACAATAATAGCCTAATGTCAACTGCTCATCACCTTTTACAAAATATTGCTTTTCCCGATGCAGGGACGTTAATTGTTGAAGAGTTCTCCTAGTAAGAACCAGGAGAAATGGAGCTGATTGAGAAGTCACCATCAGCTCCACTTCACCATACGCATTGTAACGAGCGTAAATTGCTTAGCAACAACATTAAAGTACCTAATCGAATCGAAACCCGTGAAATACTTATTATTGAGTAGGCAGTTCCGATGGGTATCTGTGGTCGTCATCAGTTCCACTTCTCCAAATGGTACTTTCCGAGAGCAAATGCACGAGTTACTATAAAAAATATCCAAATCGCTAATCGTGTGCCCATAAAATTTAAGGGGTTTCCCTCGATTTCCATGGGAGTCCCTCATCAGATTCCGACTTGGTGACAATGGAAACACCTCAAGACCATACACTTTAACCAAAAAAAAAAATACGTCCACAATTGACGGAGAAATCGGTGAACATACACAAAAAAAAAATACATAAAGTCAAACATATAACCTCCTCCTTTTTGGATGTCGGTGAAAAAAGACTTAGGATGCGTACAGACGCCAGCACGCTACCCGAAACTGTCAAATTTTCCCAATCAATTTTGAACCTTACGCTTTAGCAATAAAGTTGAAAATCTATTAAATATATTTGACAGATTGTATATAGTAGCTCGATGTGCTGGCGTCTGAACATCGAAAGTAGAAGGAGAAACATTACATAAAGGGTAACATAAAGAATGGGACAGGAGTGAGAGATTGAGTGGCAAGTATGGCAATCGTGTACTAGAACCGTGTTCTTTCCCATACGAAACTACTATTTTGAATATTGGACAACTAGCTTCAACTTTCTGACTGACCGAATCCTTGACAACTCAGTCGGTCAGTCATAAATGATTAAATTGAAATAAATGTTTTGAGTTAGAGAAGGCGCGGCATCCTGTCGGTAGTTCTCTGCTGCTGCCACCTGCCCCACAAGGTAGATGGATGACTTGGTACAGATCGCGGAATTCCGCTGTTGGAAGCACATGACCACTCAGTTATTCTGGCGACGCCTGCTGTCGGTCAATACAAGCCAACCTGCGTGGACGTCTTTCGATAAATCTACACGCATAAATTATAGTAATTTTTCGTGTGTCTGTGTGAGTCCTGCGTTGTTATACTTTTATGATTCTGCCAAAGTGGCCTTTTTAGGCCCCCAGGACAACGTCAATCACGACACACGACACACGAACACGACACGACACACGAACCACGACAAACCGACGAATCACGACATTATTTTATTGGAGAATTATTAGCTGACCATCACGACTCGTGATGGTCAGCTATTCTCTTTTGGAACACGAGTTATCATTTCTTTTCCAAGGTTCGTACCTATTTTCTAAATTATCCAATAAGCAACTGACTGCGTAGATACCGCGACTTGTAAATACTGAACAAGCATAGTGATCAACCCTCGGTTTCTTCTCTATAAGAAGAAACCTTTGCCCCCATTCCACCACCCACCCATTCTACCAGCCTGAGTAGAATAGGTAATCTAATAAACTGTACGCTAAGTAGTTTCGACAGTGGTGATCCAGAAGTAGACGTCGTTCAACTGAAATTATGATGATGGCGCCAAGTAGTCACATATTCTGGTCATCATCGACAAAATGTACTTACCTATTGAATCTGTATCATTTTCATAAAGGATACGAAATGTGGAAGCGTGTTAATACACGCTTTTATTAGCTTTACTTGTAACGAACTAAAAATGTAAAAAAATCTTGGAAGTAAATTTTAACATACTTCTAATTATCGTATCGAAATGAAACTTTGTATGTATATGTAGTTCGGAAGACAAAACTATAATTTGGTATCTTGGAGCTGATCTGAAGATGGAGCCAGAATGTGGATAGTAGAACTCTTCAGTGGCTACTAGAAAATCCCTCGAGTTTCGGCTCATATGATTTGCTTTAACGAGTCCAAAAGATTGCACTTGGTGTCGAGGGTCTGATGATGGAGCCAGAAGGTGGATAGTGGAATTTTTCAGTGGCTACTAGTAAACGCCTCGAGTTTGGGCTCATATGATTTGTTTTGGCGAGTCCACTAAATTGCACTTGGTGTCGAGGGTCTGGTGATGGAGCCAAGAGGTGGATAGTGGAACTCTTTAGGGGTTACTAGTAAACCCCTCGAGTTTGGAGGCATATGATTTGTTTCGACGAGTTCAATATATTGCATTAATTTGGTGTCGAGGGTCTGATTATGGAGCCAGGAGGTGGATAGTGGAACAAGTCAATTTGATTAATTTTTATTTTTTAGTGCGTGATAAAAGCGTGGTTTTTAGTTTTTTTTTTAAACTACCTGCAAATTTTACCTCGTTTTTAAACTAAATATTGTCTAATGAATGGGAATGAACAGCAAGAAACACGTCTACCTACGAACATATTGATGCTAGGCATCGATCACTGAACCTAGATACACAGTCAGCAGCAAAAATGTCCTCACCGAATGTGCACACAATTCAACATTTGGGTGCACATTTAATCTAATAGCATTCGAACGCTCCGACAGAAAACACGCCTCAGTGCTCTTTTAAAAACTGTAAAAATCACACACCCATAACGCTAAAAAAGGATGGAGTTTCATATTTTCGATAAGTATTAATATTATAATTATATAATTGTTATCACTGTATTGTAAACACTGACTTTTGTCAAGAAATCTTTGTAAAAACATTTTTTAAATTAAGTCGTATTAAACAGCAGGAGTTATTAAGCATCTCAATTGTAAAGACTCTTACTAAACGTATTAATCATATTATCGCATGCCCATTTACATTGTTCGGGTTATGTGCGTTGATTCTGTTCCATTAGTGGAGACGCTATTGTCTCTTAAGTTTTTTTTTTGTTTAATTAGACTTTTTTACTGTTTCTATAAGTAAATATAGTAACATTTAATAGATTTAATTTTGACTAAGTTTAGTGCTTATAATAAAATTAAAGATATGAGATTTTATTGGAGTTAACTCCAGAATCAATTTTAATATAAAGCCTCGGTATGGAAATTTTATGAGGAGGGAAATACAAGCGATATGGTTGATCCACTGTCGTCTCGTAGCCCTTGAAATTAAAATTTTCTTGCGTTTTTTCAAAGGACATTTTTCGTCATGTCATATCTTGACGTGTATAGACTATAAAAATAAAATAAAAATCCATTTCGAAAAATTCCAAAACAATATTAGAATAAAAACAAAAAAAAAACTATTGAACAATTCAAGTCCACTCATTCCTTGTCCTAGCGGCGGTCATTTTGTTCTTTGTTGGCACATTGTAATTCTGACTTTACAACGTTTTACGTAAGGTTGAATATGTTTTGATGTATGTCGACCAGCGAGCACCGGTCGTAATCTTTGTAAATACAACTTTAAGCATTGCAGTTAAGGTTGAATTTACATTAACGTACATTTATTTCAACTAGAATTAGGTAAATACAATTGGCGACCATTTTATGAGAACTTTTGCATGGCATTGGGTATCTAGGTTTATTTTTGATCGATAGTGCTAGGGCATTCGTTTCGTGTGGGATCTATCACATTGTGTTTTCAAACTTTACGTTCTAGGTGGCGTTTGTTTTAGGTGTTTAAACAAGTCAAGTCGGATTATGCCCATTTATTATTATTTACATCATCATGCTTATATTTGGAGTTTACCGTCTGTATCGAGTCTACCTTCAGAAAATTGTCTTAGACTGCAATTTTAATTTACTCCATTTATGACTGTCGATTTTATTATTGTGAAAAAACCTGAAGATTATGACAGTTTTATATACGGATATAATAATAATTACTTAACTATTTTACCTATTTGTGATAATTTTTTATCATAATTAGTTATCAAGGAGTAATCTGCATTATCGATAATCGTAAAAATACACAAAAGTCAAATCATTTACATTTACAACCCGCCACAGTTATCTTGAGACTACGCTCGGGTGACGTAAGCGCACGGCACTGCTATGGCGAGAGCGGTAACCGCGCGGGAGTCGGACCTGGGAGGCCGCTGTCTCAAGTTAATTCTTGCGGGTTGTACATCGTCGTCATACTTACCAGGGCTTAAAAGACAAGAATTTACAAAGAAAAGAGAATTTTCTCATTGCATAATATTACTATAATTTTGTTTGAAGAAGTATTCACTATGAATAATAAAAAAGGAGCAAATTTTTTCAACTTTCATTCGTATTTTATTTACTTAATTGTTTTTTATTGTTAAATGGGCCTGCTCTTGACCTCGAACACGAGTGATGGAAAGCGATGGATGAGGTCTATGATGGAATAAGCGTGCCCAGAAAATGCCTTACATATGTAATTTCTTCGTTTTCGTGTGAACGTAGAATGAAACAAAAGAATTAACATTCACTCGAGTGAAGCTTCTGAAATCAGCTTTGCGGAGTCATAAGCCTGAAAGATTAACAACGGGTGTAACAATAGACTGTCGGTATTGTCTAGCTTGTCGAGTTTAGAAGACAGTCAGTTCTAAAGTGTTTAGAATATCGTAGCTGACCTTAACACATTAATCATGTTTAAAGTTCTAAATTGCGCAATACGCCAATAATGTTCCCAAGCCTGGAACACGCCTCCTCTCGGTGATACGGAGTAGGCCGTAATCCACCACGCGGGCCTAGTGCGGGTTGGTAGATGTCACTTGTCTTAGAAAATGTTTGGTTCAAGGACATGCCGGTTTCAATAAGATGTTTTCGTTCACCGTTTTGAGAGCAGTGGTGATGAAATAATTTAGACTAAGTAAAGTTTCTGCGCGGTCGTTACCGTGGCCTACCACTGCTTTTAAGTAAGTAAGCTTAAGTTCCATATTAATAGAAGTAACTTAAGCTACTTAGGTATTTCGCTCAATTGAACAACGGTTTTTTTATTTTTTTCTGGATGGGAAATCATCAAATGACCCCTCTCGCTCTGGGTGGAGCGGAAGGGAGTGTCAGACTCTTACTGACTAAAACGCACCCGTATTCCTTCCTTAGCCCTTTATGTTCCGGGCCAGCGGTATGCCAATTTTTATGCCCGTTACCGGTGATGGGGTGACATTAATTTTTCTTTTTTAATGGTGTTGATTTACAGTAGGCATTGTTCCATGAGAAATGTCGAAATTACAGTCGTAAAATGTATAAGAAATC
This sequence comes from Luperina nickerlii, assembly GCA_963855955.1. Classification (NCBI taxonomy): domain Eukaryota; kingdom Metazoa; phylum Arthropoda; class Insecta; order Lepidoptera; family Noctuidae; genus Luperina; species Luperina nickerlii. The sequence continues at coordinate 23,075,605 of OY979668.1, forward strand.
GTAAACCAGTTCGAAGTTACGTTTAAGATCGTCACGTGTCTCACGTGCGAAGTCGCCTTCAAACAATAGTATTATTGCAATAGGTTTAGTTACTATAGCAATGACTTTTCAAATATAAGTAGGAAATTCAACGTAGGTATTCTGAATAATATCGCGACCGCTATCAAAAACTACAATATAATCGCAATAGGAACAAGAAATCTCATAATAATATTATTATGAGATTTCTTTCAATTATAGGTACAGTCGATAGCAAATAATAATCAGATAATTTTAATAATCAATGTATTATTAATTATGTGCACGTTTTTACTGTCACGTATGTTTATCGTCTTAAGTTCGCAAACTATCCGATTGTTTGACATCATTTAGTGATGATAATTAGTGCAAAAAAGACGCGTTTCATGTGGTGCTGAAAATATAAGGAAAACAGGTCAGTTTTCATTGGTTTGGATAGATGAGCTGAAATTAACTCACATATTTATCGCATCAGTTAGGTACTCAATTACCTACACTTACATTTTTAATGTCAGTGTTTAACCACAATCTCTTACTTACATTACTTTACTAAATTGACTTCCGTTTTTCTTTGCTTCCTGTAAGACGGACTGGTGTTCGCAACTCCAGGTCAATGCGCAATCCAGGGTAATGGCATTAAGTCCGCCTTTGTACCTTTTTGTGCAAAAAGTTTAAATAAATAAATAAATGCGCGTATTTTGCGTATATTTCTGTAATAGTAAATATTCAATAGCATTTCAATAATATTTTCAGTACAGTTGCACAGGATCATGGAATTTCCTTTGTTTTAATTTGTTGCTAAGCTTATCAACAATTTTCCTAAGTACTATGCTTTATTAGCATTGTTACATATGTGTTGCTAACTTAATATATATTTCCTACGTGCAACGCCATAATGGCATTGTTCAATAGCAACTCTATAGGTGAGCCGCTCGGAAATTTGGATACATTGGTTGATTAGTTATTTTATAATCGGGGATTACGTCAAAACTTGCTAATAATGTTATTTAATATGCTGATTACAGGATGACAGGTGCAAACGCCAAACAGAAGGTGGTCAAAGACAAAGGTGGTGATCAGGTTGTAGAACATACAAAGCAAAGTAAGCACCAGTGGGAGCCTCTCACAGATGGAGTGAAATGGATTGAGAAATATAGTCATAATCTCGAGAATTTCTTCGAAAGATTACCAGAGTTCATCACTACCTTCATTGCTACATTAGCTGTCTTCACATTCGGAGCTACTTTAAGAGGTACGTAATGTCATTTTTCTATTTCTTGTAAGTACGATTATATACGATAAGACTTGGATTAGGTTTCATCAATGTCAGTATAACTAGCACTAAAAAAAGCTTCGTTAATGAGTGCCAAATTATAATTTTTTATGTTCATTTTGGTTAATGAAGCGATTTCATTCGCGTGCAAATTCATGTCTTAGCATAAAATATAGCCTATGACATTCGGTAATACAGTAGCTTACCATTTAGTGAAAGAATTTGTGGAATTGGATCAGCAGTTCCGAAGATTACCCCCTACATACAGACACACTTTATCTCTATATAATACGATTACGAGTATAGATTTACGGATTCATTTTTATTTAGATTATGATGACCTCAGACAGTGCAATAGCATTGGAGATTATGTTTCATGTCATTCCCATGAGATTGTCAATCATGAGTTGAATAAAAAGACCAATTCAATTTTTTACACATTTTCCTTAGCCTATCGTCAATTTTTATGACTTAACTTTAGCTCCACTTGAGTTGATTTTGAAATTGTAATCATTATAATGGATACTGATTAAAACTTGGCTAATAGAGCCAAGTTTTAATGACTGCTGACAATTTCAATTTATAATCATAATAATAATTTATAGTGCAAACCACTAATCACGCAGGTTCTGCACATAGACACACAAAGGCCCATTTTAACGATGATTTATTCTGCAAAGCTTAAATTAAATGTCATCGGTCACGTGAAATTGATATAGCTTAAAGTCATAAATTACTAAACTAATTCATGTTAACTGAATTTAAATAATTATGATAAGATCTCGACACTGAGGCAATGTTAAGGACACAGGTTGAATGAATGATTTTGATAACGATCGATAAATAGTTATTAACTACAGATTAACCTTTGGGAAACATTGGTGATAATATTATAAATGATAATACGATGATAAAACATGCTGAATTGCCTTAATTAAGATCGGTGCTTCAAAATTAAACAAAAACATAACACATAATTATCATAACATCCACAAAGGGTTAGAGGTGCACCTGTAGCAACCACATTTCACCACCAATACCAATGATGATGTTTAAGAGCAATGTAATAGGTCAGCGTATTGCCAAATTAAATAATATTTGCCGTATTTTTTCTCTTGACGACAATGTAATCAAGCATTAACAATGTTGCAATCAAGACTGTGGAGGTAATTGATCAATTTGATAAGCTATCTTTGAAATTGGTATTCGGGATGACATAACATAAGTACATCTTTGTGACGTAAGACGTCTCCAAATTAGACAAAAAACAAAGATAAATGTACATAAAACAATAATAACCTTTGAAAAAGGACTTAAAATGACGAAAGATTCATATTTGTATTGCTCGGTGGCCGGTCTCTGTAGGTCTAGGTTGTACTCGTATATCACGGTCCGCATGGCAACTTGACTATCTTGCCATGGCTATAAGAAGAGACAAAACATTGATAATGTCATAGAAGATGGGACCTTTTACTAAGAGATCCAAGGATCTGTCAACACCTTTGCTCGTTTATATTCAAGATGTGATAGCGCAGATGAGTACTCTGCGACGATACTTTTGATGGATTGGAAGTCGTAGATAGTTATTACAAGTGTCCTTGTTGTAGTCACAATTTGCCCCCTAAGCCTTGTTCTTCTGCCTGTCCATGTTCCAAGTTACCTAGGGTCAGTTTTTTTTCTGTTTCTATTAGCTGTCACGCTGTCGTTATCAATTTTCGTAGGCCCTCAAGTGTTGCAAATAGTTTGTCATAAACAACGTGGCAACCTACCGATGCGTTAAAAGATGTAGTAATTAGTATAATCACGATTTTATTAAATACCTCGAAGCTAAATTGTTTAGAGAATAATTAATTATCTATCGATTGATCGCTATCTATTAAATTTAAAACAAAGTTTACAATTGCTTCTGAATATGTATAGGTTTTGAAGTGTTTCGATTTTAGGATTAAATTATTCTAAAAGCTCGATAGCTATTTACATCGTAAATAATCTGCCAATTATTGAATACCTTTTGCCCGTTTTACATTGTTGATAATTGTTCACGATAATTTATTAGCTGTGCTGATACAGACAGTTCAAAATTGTTATAGTAAAATCCAACAAAATAAAAAAGTTTTGATGTATGTTGTTACTTTTGAAATTGAATTGGTTGAACCATCAGAATTCTTGGAACAGTAAGATATTCTAGAAAAAACGCTGGGGAGAAATGTGACCTGTGGAAACTAGTGATGCACTAGCAACCGATACTGTGTTACAAAAAAAAACAAACTGAAAAGTCTGTACTACAATCGATAGCTAACATAATGGGCTTACCGTTACCGTGCAGGTATATTGAATAGCTCAAAGGCAATTTGTTGTGGATTTTCTTGTAAAAAGAACGTTTTAGTAGGAGACTTTTTCACAGTGTTCTCATTGAGAATAAAAAACGGATAAATAGAAAATTAGATGAACTCTAATCTATTACTTATTTTTGGTTATCCTTTCATTTTATTCGTATTCAGAAACAAAAATGTTTATACAAAACTAGGTAGAATCACGCTAATCAATGAAAAAAATATGTATAGAAGACCACCGAAATAAAAATTAGCATGTGTGCAATTCACACGTGGTAGAAGTGAAACCTTCAAAAACACTGTACAATGCTTCCTATCTCATTTTCTCCCACGTTAAGGCGAAAGCGCCAGGGTAGCCCTCAAATTCAATGTTTTTTAGGTTTTTTGCAATTTGCTGGTCAGTATTAAGTTGTACGTTGATTAATATATGATTCGCGCCCGTAACAAATATATATTTACAGAATTATAATCATTAAAGTCATCAACACAACTCTCTAAGACCACGTAAGTCCAAAGAATTACTGTTTCATGAAATCATCATTCTTTGGAGTTACGTTATCATATTTTGATCGACGTACAACTTAATACTGACCAGCAAATTGCAAAAAACGTAAGAAAATTTGAATTTCGCGGGCTACCTTAGCGCTTCCCCCTTAAATCTTATGAATTTACATGTATCTTTTTACTGTCGCTTTTTCGTTTCATAAACTTCATCATCATCATCATCATCATTATGTCATTTGTAATAATAAAAAACAAAAACACTGTATAATGCTTCCTATCACATTTTCTCCCACGTTAAATCTTATATGTCTTTTTTTACTGTTGCTTTTTCGTTTCATAAAATTTCAAATCACAACGATGTTAAAGAAGTTTTCACTTCAAAAATGTTGTTAAAAACCATTTCGAATCTTTTGAAAATTATCGTGCCATCTCACAAATATTTCTGCATGTATTAATTTATGAACTTTTTCTTGAATTCCAGGAGAATGGGTGGTAATCCTAGTGACAGCGCTGAAGCAGCTGAATGGCCACACGAACAACAGTACAAATACATCGTCTGACATAATGGAGCTGTTCTCCTCAAGAAACTTGAAGATGGAGAATTTCACGACTATCTTCATCGGGGCACATGTCGTGTCGATGAGCATGTACTTCTTAATAGGAGGATTCTTGCATGTAAGAGGACGTTATTAAACTAGGAAACGTCTCGTAAGATTAACAATTTTTATTTTCTTCATATTTTCTACCAATAGCTTAATGTGGTGACGTAATGTTTTTTTTAAACGGTAAAAAGTGAGTTATCCAATCTCTTTCTTAAAACACACTCAATATTTCATGAAATCTAAAACACAAAAATTACGTGGGTGCAAATTCAAATTATCTTGTAACTTGTGACTTTTTTTCTAAACCTGTCAGATAAGCCGCTGTTTTTACCTGTAGGGCAAACTTTCCAAACAGCATAACAAAAACATTTACACATCGCAAAACCCCTTTCCACTAAATATACTTCGAAATCGCTACATTAACATTTCACACACGTTTAGTCTGAAAACGTTCAATTTGAAAACATAATGGACCGCCACAAATTGGTTTTGTCTAGGAAACTTCCGGCTAATATAAATTCGTGTTCAGTAATTACATCAGATTTGGGCCCGCACACTTTGAAGGTTTTGGTTGAAATCAATTTCTAATAGAATTTTAAGTTGACAACGGTTGGGAGCATTTCCGAGAAGGACTTGTTACAAGTGAATTCGCTTTGACTTTGAGGTTTCGCTCTAATTTTCATCAGCGACAGTACCTAATGGATTTTATTTTTTTGGTAGGGATTAGCGGAACTATTCAACAAAGTTTGTTTTATGTACTTATACATAGGTATTTAGCCTGCATTAATCATTAGAAAAATTGGTTCTATCAGCTTTAATTAACGAAACTTGTTTCTGATTTATTCGTTTTAATTTCGTTCATTTATCAGGGTGTATTATTAATAGCCATTTCGAATATCAGTTCAAAATTCTCCTTTTGAAAAGCAATAATCTAATAATTTTGAATAATTAATATGTACGTCACTGAGATATGGAACAATCCGCTTGTTATCTGTAATTTTAATCAGAAGTTTGTTGAAGAATTTGTAAACCTGACTCTCATCACATATGTACTTAGAGTTATCAAAATTGTGAACATCTGTTGATATGACGAAGACGTTTGAAACATTTGTGTCCTAACGTGACTTTGTGTTTTGATAGGTACTCATAATAATGGAGCGTTTTAATCGCGACCGTGGTATGAGATTAATGATTATAATTTGCCTTGATAATTACAATGATGTAGAATAGGTATATACCTACCTTTAATTACACAATGAATATTTTTAGTAACGCAAAATAGAATTTCAGAACATATGAAAATTATTCTTGAATCTTTTGTCTTTCTTATTACAAATAGAGTCCACTAGACCGTTAAACTTTATTCATTCTCATATTTCCATTTCCAGTGGTACTTTTACATGAATAGAAGGCATCTTGCCCAAGAGTGGAAGATCCAGCCTGACAAGTGGTTATCGCCTGAGCTGGAGCGCCACGAAATTATGATCGGCACCTTGTCACTCCTGGTCACTGGCACTTTCTCCGCCTTCCTTGCCTGCTATATCTACAACGAAAACCCTTCTACCGTCTACTACCAGTTCAATGAATACGGCTGGCTTTGGTTCTTCCTGCAGTTCCCTGTTATCTTCTTATATTCGGTTAGTATTACTTTTAGCAAGCCTAGATAATTTTCAATTTATTGACTCTTCAAAATATTTCGTTAATTCACTACCCGCATAATTATAAAATTGTGTTGTGAAATTGTTTGATGAAATGTTGCTTTTATGAAAACAGGAAAAGTATCATATTTTCCTTTTATATATCCCGTTCAAATATAATTGGATCGAAAAGACTTTGCATAATTTAATACTCTACTCGTGTATCAGTCGGTACTGAAGTACTAAAATAAATTGGGCACGCCACAATTGCGGCGATAAGTCCTCCCTTTGAGGAGTGACTGGAGAAGCGCCACGGCGTCCTCACCTTGCGCCTAACGCAGGTCCACACCGGTCACGGCTGCTTCGGAAGGTTCCTGTTCCGGATAAAGTGGGAGGAAACGCCCGGGTGTCACCATTGTGTGGATCGCCCCGAGGACACGGTGGGGTCTGGGGGGGAGAGCACCGCAGTGTCCTCACGGCGGCGGCTATCGTTCGCGTCCGGCCCTAGTCCAGGTCATGGTACGGAGCTAGAGTGCATGGGAAGCCGTCCCCTTCTTCTGCGAAGCAGTAATGCTCGCGAAGGAGGAGGCGTGCGTGAGGGAGAAGCAATCTTTGCGCCCTCACGCCCCTAGTAGCCGCAGGAGACGCCCTGGGTGTCGAGATTCTACAGCCGATTCCCGGCCACGGGCAGCTTGCCGTCTGGTAAGGACCAGGCCCGGGTCGACGGCGCGTCGTGTTCCACGCGCACCTCAAAGAGATGTAAGCACTAACTCAAGGGGTCGATGCCTGCCAGGGTTGCGGGTTGCTCGAAAGAGATACCATGGGCCCTTGCATGGGCAATTGAAGGAACAAGGGTGGGTTTTAGTCAGTAAAAGTCTGACATGCCCTCCCGCTCCGCCCAGAGCGGGAGAAGTTATTTGATAATTTCCCACCCAAAAAAAGTACTAAAATTAACCATACTTTTTACCTTCGTTTTCAGGACTATACGACTTATATCCTCCATCGCCTGTACCATACTCCGTGGCTGTACAAGCACTTCCACAAGCTACACCATAAGTACAAGCAGCCGACTGCCTTCTCTGTCACCGCCATTCATCCGTTTGAGATCATGCACGTCCAGCTTACTATGTGCCTGCCACTCTTCGTCGTCCCCATTCACTGGCGTAAGTTTTTATGCCATTTTGCATAGCTATGGAACCAGTAGGAGCTAAGGAAATTGTAAATGGTATTTAACGTAAAACTTTTTATAAACTGCATATATTTTCGAATTATAGCTGTTCATGTGTAAGACTTAGAATACGTTTCATTGGGATTACATATTCAAATATGACACCTGTAAAGTATTCCCAAAGGTTTGGGCAAAGCTGTACCTATAATAACATCTAAATTTTGCTAGTTATGGTTAAGTCGCATTTATTAGGGAGCGTGCTTATTGCTAGCGACCACACAATCAGCGTATTATGTTCCAATTGCTGGGACACATGCCTCCTCTCTGTGAGAGGAAGTGGGCTGTAATCCACCACGCGGGCCCAGGCGGGTTGGTGGATACCCCACGTCTTTGAATTTTTGGTTCTAGAGCGTTTCCTCGCGATGTTTCCTTTACCGTTTTAAGAGCAGTAGTGATGAGATTATTTACACAATGTAAAGCGCCTGGTTGGGTTCGAACCCACGACCTACAACTCGTAAGTCGGGGCCTTTACCACTGTGCCACAACTGCTCGCTAGCAACCGAAACATTAGGAATAATAATAATGTTTATCAATCTCACAAAGACAGCTTCTTTCTTATCTTCTAACGCATCTTTGGTTGAAAAATAATAACTGAATTACTGCATGAAACATAAAATCTTAAGATTTTTTTTTTGTAATATTTCAGTCGCCTTCTACGCTGTTGCTATCTACGTTTACTACCACGGTATCATCGACCACTCCGGCATCAACTTCAAGGCTCAGTGGTGGCAGCCGTGGCAGCCTGATGCGGAATTCCACGACCAGCATCACGAGTTCTTCCACTGCAACTTTGGTTTCAACATGTCTCTTTGGGATAAAGTAAGTTGACTTTGATATAATTTAAAAACATTGCTTTCATCGTATGAACAGTTATGAAGCATGAATTTTTATCCTATTTATCTGTTTGGATGTATGTCGCATCATGGGTGGCCGAAATGCGAAACACGGGTCTTCTTCGCAATCCGACATAGTTTAGATAGGTGTGGGCACTGCAGTGGGTACTCGAACGAAAAGATAATTTGAAATTAAAAGTAATTTTAATAAACGTACGTCGGAAACAAACTCGTGCGTTGGTACTGGTTGGTACTGAGCATTTGCCAAGACTGTCCAAGATCAACGGTCGACTGTAGACTGTTGCAACACTCGGTCTCTCTTTTTGTTACTTCTGCCTCGCTGAATCCCCTTCGTCGACGGTCGTGTCTAAGCGGTAAGGTTTTTTTTTTTCTGCATGGGAAATCATCAAATGACTCCTCCCGCTCTGGGTGGAGCGGAAGGGAGTGTCAGACTCTTACTGACTAAAACCCACCCGTGTTCCTTCCTTCGCCCTTTATGTTCCGGGCCAGCGGTAACCCTTTCGGACAATCCCGCTGATAAGCGGTAAGGATCGCGTGCGTTTCCGATCGCATGATTATTCGTTTCGTTTACCAATCAAATTGTTAGATGGCGTTGTCCGCTGTACTGTGGCGTAATTCATCCACGACATACATTTTATTTTTAATACAATTAACCCGGCGTGAGTGAGGTCGGGTATGTCATACCCGAGAAGTTTTTAAACGCAGATTATTTAATGTTACTGTTGCCATGCGAGTCCTGTCGTTTCAGTAGCTGGAGGTAAGGGTGCTAGGGGCGAGGTACAGTATCGAGTGTAGTGTTGCGCCGGCGGCGACGGTAGATACACGGGCGTACATGTGGCTGGGGTACGTCACACCCGACCTCGTAGTCGGTGTTACATTTTTGTGTTGACAGTAAGTTTTTGATTTACTGTTATTTATAGTATTTTATGATTTATTTTTATATTTTTCAAAATGTCTTATGAAGAAAATGAACGTCGGCTACGCGAATTATTAGAAAACTGCTCAAGTGCTACCTCCTGTGACTCCGAGAGCGAAGAAGAAATTGATAACGTTTCTCAGAAAAGTGAAGAAAATTTTTTTTTATAATATTTTTTATTTTTCATAATAATAATAATTAGAAGACACTATTGTTATGTTAATTTACCAAAGAAGTTAGAATTTTGTTAGATTTTATGGGTAAAGACGTTAACTACCTAAATTGTTTTTTTTTCAAAGAAAATTTAGGTACTTTGTTATTCCAATAAAAATAACGCTTTTTGTACTTAATGCTGGTATTTTATTTACTAATCTTGTTGAATGGATACTATTATTTATATATCTCAAGCATAAATGCTAATTATACAACCATAGTATCAAAAATTGAACACCAAAATTTTGGGTATCTCATACCCACCTCATAGCTGGTGTAACAATTTCTCACCTCATTCACGCCGGGTTAATAACTGTGTGAACAATTGATGATTGAAGTTTATAACAATCCTATGGGTTAGCGTTTAACCACTGAATTTTTTAATCGTGTTGAATTATTCTTCGTTTTATGAATCAATGAAAATGCAGTTTATTTTGGCACTGTGCCATTAGAATATGACAATACTTTGAAAATAAATTAGTCATAAATCAAACAATTCAACAAAAATTCAATTTAGATTATGTTAAGTATTCGTCATTTTAACCTGCGAAAAACTATATAATCAATCGGATCATTGACATTATTTATGTTAAATATTAACGTATAAACTAGTTGATGATTGATAATTGATTGATCATTGACTTGACATAATGTTTATGAGGACCTTGTATCGGTATAAACACTTATTAAATTTAAATGTTGTTTTACAGTTACACGGTACAATGAGGAAAACGTACCGTGCTTACACTGAAGACACCTACCACGGAGAAGCACCATCCCTCGACACTCCTGAAGGCAAGGCCCTTCTAGCTGAGAACCCCGACCTTATAGACAGCAAAGTATTACTTGAAGAAATCCCTGAAATAATTCAAAACATCAAAACAGATGCATCCAAGACTGAACAGAAAAAGTATAAATAATATGTAGATTTAGAAAACGCGTTTTTTTTTAATAATTATCATGGTAGAAGTAAGATGTAGGATGTAAATAGTGACATATTTTAATTAAATGTTGTTCATCATAGTTCTGTCCTACTGGCTAGATTGTAAGGGTGAACCAAGATCTTTACTTTCATTTCTCCAAATTATTGTTTTTTGAAAACTTTAGCTGTTTAGATGATTGTCACATTCAACAGAACTATGCTACTATTAAAATTCAGATGCATTTATTTAATTATATTGTGAAATAAATACATTTTTATCTTCCTGCTGTTTTAAAATATTCAAAGAGACATTATATATATATTTGAATGGACTAAATTGTTTTCTTTACTAACGTTGTGATAGAAGTTGATATTTAAATAGTTTTAAGAGTATCGGTATGTGATATTGTTAATAATTTTGATTCAGTAAAGCATTTCTTGAAATATGAAATTATTGTTTTTTTTTCACTAGTTCTGATTGTTCAAAAATATTTGTTGCCGTGTAAGTTTATTCTAAGAATCGAAAACGTGTAGATACATTTTAATACGACATCTCAGTACCTCGATATCAATACTTCAATTACATTTTTCAAAGAAATAAATTAGTATTTCATTCATCATTACATGTATGAATACTTTTCTAAAGAATGTCATATATATCAATGTTTTCGTACGAAGTTTTTTTGCTATCATTCAATATTACTTAACAATCATGCCAAGATTTCTCGGAACCTAATCAATTAGGTACCTACTAGATGTTCTAAATATTGCTTAGAAATAAATGAAATGTAAGATTGTTGATTAATTTTTAGCTGAAATTGTTACTTTAACCCTTCGTATGCCGAACGTGGATCCGTGCGAAACACAAGGGCTTTTTAATTGTTTCAGTAATTACGGCGTTCAACCTGCTAATGACGTTAATGAAAATTCGCGAATAATCGTATGTTCAGGTTATTTAATAGCAATAAGCCTCCCTAATGGTTTATCAAATTGTTGCCACCATCCAGACCCGTTTCCAATTTTAAAATGCCCAAGAAAAGCGATCAGCACACAATTTTCTTTAACATCAATTCAGCAATCAAAAATTCTCGATTCGTATTGAATCATCAGCTTTTTTCATTGTACGCCCATCAATTGACTTGACTGAAAATAATTTCTCGTAATAGGATATTTTAATGTCTTCAGTTCTGGCCTCAGATTGAAACAATGCCGGAATATAATAGGATCGCTTCTTTTCAAGGCTGATCAAGTATTTTTTCATGAAAAACGGACATAATGTTTTTCCTTATATTCTGACAGCGTACGATATTTTTTGATAACGTGTTCATAATTCAGTTATTTCCATATTTTAAAGGTGTACAATCAAAGATAATTATTATTTTTGAAATCGCACTTTGGTTGGCAAATTCAAAAAAATGTGTATTCGAGATAACATTATTGACTTTTGTTATTGCATTCAAATGTCTGCAAGTTTTGGCTCCCGTTCCTATTCTTATACTCAATACTGACGAAATATAAGCTAAATATTGCCCTCAAGATTTATTTATTTAATACTTCAAGCACATAAATGTACAGAGGCAGACTTAATGCCATAGGCATTTTCTACCACTCAAGCTTTGGGTGATGCTGAGACAAACAGTCGTAGGTGCAATCATGAAAATTGAGGAATAAGAAAAAAGAAAGATTATGACATGTTTAGGCAACAAGGCATCAACATAATCTTGAGAGTAATGTAGCTGATAATTTAATTTAGTTTTATTTTATGTGTTATGTATTGTGTACAGACGACAGCACATCAAGCTACTACAATCTATCAAATTTCTTTAATAGAATTTCAACTTTATCGCATTAGGTTCAAAGTTGATTAGGAAAATTTTACAGTTTCGGGTAGCTTGATGTGCTGGCATCTGTACATCTTTAATTGGAAATCCTAAATAAATACATACATGGTGCAAGGACATCGACGCGCATACTGTCACCATAAATTCGACATAATTATGATTCTAGACGCTTAGAGTAGAAATTTCAGATTAATCTACATATACTTTTTTCTACATGAGCACCAAAATATTCAGGGATACTGTTTACGACTTTAGAACCGTAAAGGGACTCGTATTTTAGTACATAACAATGCTTCCATCTTGGTTATTAGGTTTTGCGGGTCTAAGCTAAGTTACGGCCTGGCTACGCAGTCAAGTCTATAAATTTTAGTGCCCTAGTACTTATGTCCGCTTTTGTTGTTTATTTGGTATGTTTTGAGTGCGAAAACACTTTATCCTATTTTGTACGTGAAATATGTATTATGTTCCATTCACACAGTGTAATTGACCAAAAGTGAGAGAGTGAGTGAAGCAAATTGTACCTCCCGTACTAGATTTTGAGTTCAAAAGTTCTGAAGTCAGTTATTTTCGATTTTCACATATAAACAAACACTCAAGCCTTAACACTAATGAGGGTAGGCTGAGGGTACGGAACGACAATTACGATTCCTTTTACCTCATTTTCGTTCATATATCTGATTCGTTCATTCATTATTCTCTTGACAAGAATGTATTCATTTATTGAAGGATAGGATACAAAGTGCGGGTGTATCCATAAACGTTGTACAGATGCAAGCACATCAAGCTACTACAATCTGTCAAATTTATTTAATAGATTTTCAACTTCATCGCTAAAGTATAAGGTTTAAAGTTGATTGAGAAAATTTGACAGTTTCGGGTAGCTTGATATGCTGTCGTCTTTACATATGTCAATAAGCATTATATAAAAAAATCAAAAGTGCAGCTTTGATCTTGAAATGACTTGAGCTATATTTAAACAACGTGCTTGAAAACGAGAATATTTTGCAAAATGTAAATGTTTGGAGTGATAGCTCAATAAGAGTTAGTGTAGGAGTAATTATACCCTGAAATACCTTAATCTCAGAATTCCAATCAACCGATCCTTTAATTATAGAAATAATTGAAATCGGATAAAGGTTAAATTAGAAGTTATTCCTGAAAATTGATTTGACAATTAAAAGAAGCGGTTGATGTTTTATTGATAAGAAACGTATAAACAACATCAAGGTAATTACAGAGTCTATGATTTTCAATACGGAATCCTCATTCCCATTATGGAGTACCTACTTACACAATAATTTTACTCATTACCTATCTTAAGAATCTTATGGTACTCTTTAATAATGTGATAAGTAAAAAGAGGTAATAGGCGCTCCGTATGTGGCACATATAAAAACTTGGCGAGAAAGTCAAGTTACTTGAAGTCTAGTCACGTGACGTCTAGTAACGTATCATCTAATATAGTGTGACATTGTGCCGTTATTGATGATCGAATGTTGTTAGGAACCTCTCCTCGTTTTAGATATAATATAATTGGTACTATTGGTAATATTATTACTAGACGGTCCCATGGCCTGCCCTCAACGCCATACCAATCAATTTCCGCTGTAGGGAAGATGTTATCTGCTACTAAGTGGACTCATTCTCTTTAAGCACAAGGAAATCGCCTGCATCCCATCGAGCGATCATAATAATTCACCGTTCAAAACAGAATTCTGCCTTTTCACGCAAACCATTTATCACTCTCGTGAGAAGGAAAAAAATGCTGTGGCCTTAAGGAGCCAAGTGAAAATAATGTGAGAGCAGGGGCCAACTTTATTTGATTTATACCGTTCAGAATATTGCGTTTTAATTAATCTTTGATGTAACAGACTACTCTGGAACAATGGGCTAAGTCGGCGAAGGCCATGTAAAATTATATTTCTTTGTTCTCAGGGATTTTGGAAAATTTCAAGTTTTTTTTTAACGTTGCCCCACTCTAGGAATTTCTCCTGTACGTGGGTGCGTTAAGAAACATTTAAACTCACATACACAAACAGCCAGACCCGGAACAACTACTTGTAGGTCAGACAAATATTTGTTCCGTGCGGGAATCGACAACCCGCGACACGCAGCGCAGCAGTCAATCGCTTAACCACTGCGCCAACCGTGCCGTCTCTTTAAGACTAATGTTTCTTTCAGACTAATGTTGAGCTAGGAAACGAAAGATCAAAACTTTTTAAGGCAAAAAGCGGATTTTTTATTCTCATATTATTATCTTAAGATGTGAGTTTTAGTAGGTACCTAATTCAATCAAAATTTTGGCCAACATAAGATTACCTAGTAATTGATTTCTCAATCCTTACCACAAAGAGCGGAACCTCTTTCACTACGCAATTCAAATCAATGTCTAATTTAGGTCGTTTCAATGACCAAGTAATTACATTTTCGCGTCGAAATATTGCTCCCTAGTCTTTTATCTGATCAAAGTTAAGGAACAGACTGTTGAATTCCCTTTTTATTAATCGAATGTAATTGGACACTCTACCCTTCTAAGAGCAGGCTTCATTATAATTTTCGGTAGAAAAAGTCGTGAATTCTTTTTGGAAATTTACTTTCTGTGATTGCTTTCGATTTTACTTTTAGAGCCAGTTTGAACTTGTACAGGTGTAGCAATATTGATTTTTATTTTAAAGGCTCAAGATTGATTTTTCTTTGAAAGAATTTGATTGATGGTTTGGTTGTAAAAGCGTGTTATACGGAGTAACAATTATGCTTCATTATTACACTTTGGAAATTGCTGTTAAACTTGTTTAATATCGCAGTTTTCCTTTGTCGCCATTCGTTAGGTCTTGTTATTGACAATTTAATCTTATACAACCTTGACTAATATAAAGTTTTAGCTACTGTATGACTTTTCGTGTTTTGTCCTTCTTTCGCTGTTATTAAACTTAAAGTACCGATATACATCATTAAAAATCTATGGTCCATTCAAAGATTTACAGTTCATCAAAATTCCGGTCTTCTTTACTTTTATGGCACCAAAACTTCTGTTATTACGTGTAAAGCGGCGGAGATGGCGCTGTAGCGCTTAAATCTAAAAATAAAATGAAGCTTTGAACTTCAACTTTAAGTTGGAGGCAGTTACGACAATAACAAGCTATGTGAGGCTATAGCCATTTTGCTGCTTGGAAACGGCTTAAGACTTGAGAAGGTAGCGGGAATCTTTTGAAGGAAGAAATTGTCTTACATCTGCATCTACTTCATTTGTTTGATTTACTATTATATTTTGACAGGAGCTCCCAAGTCCGGAGCCAAGAGCTCCTAAACTGCATTTTTTTACTTAATGCTAGGCCTGAAACCAATTCATGATTGGATTGATAAATAAAGTTAGTAGAATAATATACGTTCTTATCCAGGGTACTCATAGACTCATCGCTAGATTTATATTGTTCAGCGTTAACATTGTGTTCGTCAAAATTGTAGTTCACCATTCAGCATGCAGTAAAACTGAATATTGACATGTTCTTGCAATTATTGGCTTACTGTTCACCGACTACAGAACTGGGGCATATGTTCTCATATTCAAGGCAACTTACTGGGTCCTTTCCAAATACAACTACATTAAAAGTTTCGGTTATCTTTCTATCTTGCAAATTGAACCACTGGAACAAAAAGAGGCACAGAATGGGGTGGAGTCAAACGCGTCGAAAGCCTCCTGCATAATGCATTGTGACTGCAGCAACCTTTGACTGGCGGATTATACGCCGGAGTTATTCCCCAAATACTTGGAATCATAGCTGGAGGAACGAAGGAACATTCTTGAAGTTTGTGGTTTTGAAAGAAAGGTTTTGGTGGGTATTTTTAGAGGTATTTCATAGGTAAAATAGTCATTAGGTTTGAATTTAATAAGTCAACAAATTAAAACTGGACATTTATTATTTTAATACCGACTTCAAAAAAGAGGGGTTATCAATTCGACAGACTGTTATTTCTGTTCCACAATATCTTCGTTAATTGTTATCTTATTTTTGTTTGGAAAAGTCCTGGGTTGGTCTCTGGTTTCAATGTGGTTAAGGTTATAAGGTTAGGTTATGTTACATGATGACCTTCAGAGATAGACAATGGAAGTTCTCGATATCGAAGGTTTTATTCGTTTTCGGACATATTAAGTAGTAAGTGAATGACGTGAACCTTGACATATAAATTTTTATCAGCATTACCTAATGTTCTATCGTACATAATATATTCAAAGCCAAATAACCTCAATATTCTGAACTTTCGAGACTTAAGTTACACACCAAAGTCGGAGGCACGTACCAACTATAAACTAGAAAAAAATATTTTATTAAGTTTTCCCTAAGAATATGACACAAAAGAAGTGAAGGCGGAGTTTTCTAGTTGTCGTAAAAAAGACAATAAAACATTGACGGTCGTTCACCGGACTGTGCCGTATGGGTGGAAACTTCGTCGTACGGGTGCTGAGGACAGCTCACATGTGCTTTTTGTGTTTGAAGTATCTTTTGGGTGACTTTTAATCAATTGGGTTCTGAATTTCTTTTAGGGAATTATGTAATTTTTGCGGCTTCTTTTTGTTGGTTGAAATGTCGATCAAAATGTGGAATTCTTTGATTTTTTTTTTGTTTTGCCTGTACAGTCCCACTGCTGAATGATTATTAAGGTGCATTAAAAATCCTTCGAGTCTTTAAATTATAATATCGTGATTTATTCATTACTATCAAGTATTACCTACTTGTTGCAATTTGATAGTGTTGCAAAAGTCTCCTAAAATTATTCGATGAGCGAGGAGAGTAAAGGTTCATCACTCATTATAACAGCACCGCTCCGACACAGCAAATAAGCATTATTTTACGATGATAATACAGAATAGTCACACGTCGCGTCGAGCACGTGCTAAAACCGAGCAGCTCGCTCCCCTGTGAAGAAACGCCTGTAAGCAGTATGTATGCTGGCGACACGCCGTCTTCGCGCTGCTCGCACGTCTGTCTCCCCATCGCATCGGCCGCAAATTATTATCTTTTTCGTCGAGTGATTATCGTCTATGGTTGCCAGTTCACGTAAAAGCTCCTTCAAACAGGCACGACACGACACGCGACACAAAGCCACCGCAACTCGCGCAATGAGCGGTGCCTTTGTGTCGCGCGCGATTATATCGCGTGTCGCGCCTGTTTGTAGGAGGCTTAAAAAAACTGAGACATAATGTAGAAACGCTTGCTTATCAAATGAGATCACTCAATAATGTGAGGAGCGATGGGGTTCCCGCAGCGAGTGATGACTTTAAAGAAAGGATACCTTATCACAGTGCCACCTACATTTTTACAACAAATAAAATTGTGACTTAGTATAGAAACAGAATGTGTGAGACAATTCTAAAACAGATAAAAGTTAAATAAAAACTGTTAGCCGTCGCCTGTGTTGTATCGGCATCGGACTTGCGTAACAGAGAGTGTTCAATTTATAGCTTGTTCGAACGTGTTCCAAACATCACGACAAAAACTTACTGCTATTACACAACTATCAAAGAAGAAGGGTTATGTATTCTTATTCTTTGTGTACTAGATATTTCGGTATTACTCATATATTGGAGCTAGGGAATAATGTTGACTTTTTGTGTTTTGTTTTTCATAAGGAGTCTGAAATGAAAGAATAACAAGCGAAGCTGGTTTTTCGTGTCATGCGTGTACTGAATAATATTGTGGTGATATTCTTTGACGAAGTGATACATTTATATTTAATGTTTTATAGAGGTAAAATTTGTTTATGTGTAAGTTTGTATGTAGTGGGTAATCTCCGGAATCTATCGGATTAAAAAAAAATCTTTTTGCATTTGGTAGCCCAATTTTTGAGGATGGTAATAGGCTAAACATCACGCTTCGACCCTTTGGAGACGAGCAAAAGGAAAAGTCAGAAGAAACTCTAAGCGAAAACGTGGGATTCACGCGGAGAGAGTCGCGGGCAGAAGCTAGTAGGTAATAAAGTGGAATGCGTATGTAACCAAAAACTTAGAAAAAAAATACCTTTAGTTGTACAAAAACACTTATCTAAACATTATGCAGCGTTACAACTAAGGGAAATAATGTTTTCGATGAACTGTGGCACCCAAAGTAAGATTTAACATTTATGTCTAGGTGCCAGCGTCCTCGCCTATAATTTGAACATAAATGTATATCAGTAGTTGTAGAACGAGCACAGTATAATATATGAAGGATTTTGCAGAGATGGCAGAGTGACAAAGTCTAGAATGAAAATACATTTATTTGCAAGTCTGTATACTGATGTAGCAAGCGCAGGGACTGTGTGCATTGCCATTGAAAGGACTTAGCATCGGTTCAATTTTTAACGGAAGATGAAGAAGATAATCATTAAGAGCGTTTACGACGTACGGTATTTCATACAAACTTTCAAGCCCTTGTTTTTCGAAATGAATGGAACGATTTTAATGAAACTTCATACGCATAAGCAGGATACAAAGATCTAAGAAGTTACTTAAGAACATTTTCGAAATATTTTATTATAAAAAGATAACTGAAAATCTCCGTTTCTATAGAAAATTTCAAATCGGTATAATTTGGCTGTAACACTGTTTTTCGAAAATGTTCTTAAGTAACTTTTTATCAATCACAAAAAACTCGATAACTTAAACAAAAGATACCGCATTCATCCAAAAAGAATGTTCCTACATGGTCCAAATAACACACTTGTAGCTTAATTAAACCAAAAACACAAACAAATTATACATTAATTTGTGCAATATTTATAGCAAGTCAAACATTTCTTAATGAACGCTAACAAGTCGTACAGTTGCTAAAAATTGTTGGTCTGAAGCCTCTACCGAGTTTATTCGCGGAAAAGTTCGGTGTTAACTACATCTCGGTGACCTAGATTTTACTTCGAATTCATTTAATTTTCATTTAGGACCCGTAGGTATAGAAGTTGATGAAATTGCTGTTTCAGAGTTTTCAAGATAGCTGTTATATTTGGAGGCTGCGGCGGTTGGAGCTAGGTTTGGAGTTAAGTCGTGTTTGATTTTAGCAGTTTCTTTATACCCTTTTTGGGACTTATTGAGAGAATCAAATTATCAGTTTGATGAAATGTAAGTTTAGTCTGACTAGTTTAATCTGACTGTGTGTGAATTCTTAATAATTATCCTGCCAGGTTTTTACTTTTATTTTATTTTATTTATTTTTATTTTATTTAAAAGGTACACCAACGACTTATCCACTAGAAATAATGACATAATAAATTAATAACATATTCATTGTGTTATGGTGAATTAGTCACTTACAGGCGTACACAGCACTTACATAAAAAAAATGATAACTTCTTAAATAAAATCAAAATTTTCGTTAGAATTAGAATAAGAATTAAAACATTAAGATTAAAATAAAAAAATAAACAGTTAAATTGATATTAAAATTTCAAAACAGTAGAACGCGATAGTGAGTGCAACAAGACAACAATTCAAAATTGACAGGAACATGCGGCAAAAAACAAAAAAAAATGAAAAATGAAATAGTAAACACATAAAATTATGACTCGTCGCTAATAGTTATAAGTTTTCTGCGAAATTGGAAAAATGAGTCTGTGAATATATCAATATTGTTGGAGATATCTATTTTATTATAATTAGCCATAAATCGATTCAAGGGGGCATTGAGACCAAGGTTGGTTCTAGATGAGGACGGTGCAAAGGTATTTATTTTGCGTAGAGATCTAGTTACGGTACGCCTAGGAACAGCTATATTAATTTCTGATAATAACTCGGGTACATCCGCCAGGTTATGTATGATTTTGTAAAACAAGAGCTGATCAGAAGTGCTTCTACGTTGTTCTAGTGGTGACATATTGAAGTGATTAAGCCTTTGGGAATAATTAGCGTCATGAGGGCAACTAGGGCTTCTAAAGCGTAAGTACCTGGTGAAGGCCTTCTGTATACGTTCAATCCTGTTAGTATGGACACGATATATGGGATTCCAAACTGGAGATGCGTAGTCCAGTATGCTTCTGACAAGGGTGTAGTAAAGCACTTTTAGTGTCGATATGGACCGAAATTCCGAGCAAGTTCTCTTAACAAAACCCGACATTTTTGTCGCTTTGGCCACAATCGCGTCAATGTGATTGACGAAAGTTAGCTTGCTGTCGAGATGGACACCCAAATCACGGATGGTATCAACCTTTTGCAGAGGAACCCCATTTAACGCATACGATGATGATCGTACTTGTTTGTTTCGAGTAAAAGTCATGTGATAACATTTACTTGCATTAAGAGTCATCATATTAACTTGACACCATTCTTGCACCGCATCCAAGTCTTCCTGAAGTAGAAGAATGTCGCAGTCAGTTTTAATTTCCATGTACAGTTTCAAATCGTCTGCAAACATGGAACATTTGCAGTGCCGCACAGAATGAACAATGTCGTTGACGAAGATCAAAAAGAGGATCGGTCCCAGGTGAGATCCCTGTGGTACCCCGGAGGTGGAAAGATAATACGGCGACTCATAACCTCTCACAACCACTCTCTGTTTCCTCTCAAATAGGTATGAGCCAAACCACATGAGTAGTTGGCCGGATATGCCAAACTGTTCGAGCTTTGTGATAAGTACTTTGTGGTTAACCTTGTCAAAGGCACTGCTGAAATCGGTATAGATGGAGTCAACCTGTGCGCGGGAGTCCAGAGATCTGCTAATGTCATTAACGTAATGTGTCAAATTAGTGGTAGTAGATTTGCGAGCACAGAAACCGTGCTGTTGGGGAGCCAACTGCGCTCTTATGTGCGAGGTTAACATGGGACAAACAAGCGCCTCGAACAGCTTCGCAAATACGGAAAGAAGCGATATGGGACGATAGTTCGAAGAATCATTGACTTCTCCCTTCTTAAAAATGGGCACAACGTTAGCAACTTTCCATTGAGAAGGGAACATAGATGATTTAATTGACTTGTTAAAAATCAACACAAGCGGAAGAGACAGGTTAGCTGCACATTTCTTAATAAATAACGGGGGCAAGCCATCAGGTCCTGGACCCTTGCAAGCGTCGAGTTTCTTTAACTCCTTAAACACGTCTCTCTCAGTAAAAGTCATTCCACATAAGGCGGATTGAAAATAATTATGCGAGCTAGTACTGGGAGCATTCGGGCTAACGGATGGTATGAAGGTTGAAGAAAAGTGTGTGGCAAATTGTTTGCTTATTTCTTCACCAGATGTTGCAATATTCTGTCCCAAATGCATAGTGGAAGGAATGTCGCTAGACTTTGATTTTTTGGCTTTCACAAAGGACCAAAAGAGTTTTGGGTTTTGAGCGATATTCTTTTCCATGTTCGTTATGTATGCCTTGTAGCAGTCCTTGATCATTATTCTTGCGCGGTCGCCTAGAATTTTATGTTCATAATTATCTCTAGGATTTTTATATTTTTTATAGCGAGATCTCACTTTTTCCTTTTCGTTCAGTAATCTAATAAGAGACCTAGAATACCAACATGGAAATTTGCCATTAGGTACTTTGGAGAGAGGAACACACTCATTTATAATACAACGAATATGTTCGTACAGTACATGCACCATAGCATCGACATCAGGCAGTTCAGAAAATATTTTTGTCCAGTCTATATCTCTTAGTTTCAAATTAATCAACGCATAGTTAGCACGTCTGAAATTCGGTTTTGAGATTCTTTTGTTTATTAACGGAGCTGGTGAAATATCGCTGACAGTAATCATAATGGGTGGGTGATATACATCTACTTTGGACATTGGATCATTGCACTCGCTAACACTTCCTCCGTAAAAGTTAGAAAAAATTAGGTCTAAGGTTTTATTGTAACAATTTTTAACTGTATTTAGTTGCAACATATTGTTTTCTGACATAAAATCTATTAAAGAGTGGCCTAGCCTGTTAGCGTAGTTAGTTGGGGTTGTACATGGAGAGGAACCAAGAGTATTGTCTATGTCCCAGCTGATAAAACTGAGATTGAAGTCTCCTGCTACAATCGCATCTTCTCCTGTAGACTCCATCAATGAAGATACTCCGTCTAAAAATGTATCCAGTAAGATTTGTTGAACTGGTGGTGGTAGGTAAACGGCGCAGATATTTAAATTACGGTGCCTTTTTCCCCTGGTGATTTTAAGTCTGACCCATAGATCTTCGATGTCAGATTCCCATTTTGGCACACGTACGGAATCAATAAGCTTAGACACTGCGATCAGAACACCTCCACCCCTCCTGGCTCCCAGAGCAGTTGAAGCCCTATCCCTGCGATAAACGTGATACCTGGAGTCGAAAATTTCGCCGTCATTTATGCCGTCGTCAAGCCACGTTTCTGTTCCAATTATAACGTCATAGTTGCCCAGCTGTGCAGCCAGCTTAATGGAATTAAGTTTGGTTTTCAGGCCTCTGAAATTCTGGTAATAAATTGTGAATTTTTAAGTACTAGTGCACGGTATCAATGCATAAGTATTGGTTTGAACCATCTCATAGCAAGGCAATGGCTTCCAAGCTTTTCATGTGTTTTGCTTGCTCACCGTCGGCTTTTCTGACGAGAACTTTGCCATCGCGTACCCACACGTATAAATATCCCTTTTCGCGCGCTGCTTTCCTTGTAGCTGCGTGGATTCTCTTATTCAACGGGGACAGGTGTTCGGATACAAAAATTGGCTTTTTAGTGCCTCCATAGCCCAGATGTTGAGTACTTAGTTTTTCTTTCGGATGGGCCTTGTTAAATTGTAAAACAGATGTAAGGACTGTATCTCTCGATAAGGTACTCCGTAACTTGACGACAACCGCTCTTGGGTTCTTGCTTTCTGGATCCAACTTTCTCACGCGTACTGCAGACAAGATGTCATCCTCCTTAATCGTGCTAGACACTACGTTCCCCAATTGCACCATTGTCTTTACCAGGTTTTCTGCCTTGTTTTCCGGTATGCCGTTGATCTCTAAATTTTGTTGCCGTAAATTTTGTTCTATTAGGTTAACTTGCAGCGATAATTCAGAAACAGTAGTCTTGAGGAGCTCATTATCTTTGTAAAGACTTTTGTTGTCGCTTTTGCATGCGTCGAGCTCAACTTTCATACGGTCATATTCGGCGCTCATGAAATTGACGGAGTTCTCCAAACCACGAAACATTTCTTTAATCTCCCGTAGTTCATTTGTAATGCAGGTTTTAATGCTTGCTGAGACCTCGGAAGATAGAACTGAACGTATTTCTTGACGAATAGTTTCAAGTAGTTCATTCGTCGTGGACTCATGAGAAATTGAGTGGGGGTCTGAATCAGGAGAGCATTCAGTGCGCGGGCGCTTATATCTTACGCTTATGTAAGATGAGCTCGGTGATGAGCTTGCAAGCACCGCGGGTATGTTTGGCTCTGACTGAACATGTGGTAAATTACCGGCTTCGCGATCATTTGGAGGAGTGTGAAGCATTGTTTTGAATTAAGTTCCAAAAACGTTCGCAGTTAGAATAATATAATTAGTACCGTTTATGGTCGGGGTGGCGCCACTAGTCCCATTCACTGATGCAACAAGTTCGCTTATATTTTGTATTTGTCGCTGGAACACACCACGAACTTTGCCGCCGGGAGGTTGGTAGCACTGATAGCGCGATGAAGATTGCGCGTACGCAGGACTTTCACTTTTAAAGCGTTCCTTCAAACGTCAAAATTCTGTGCACTCGCGGGATATTCAATGATGATAGGGCACTTTTAACTATTTTTTCACTGTTTATTATTTCTGTAATTTCACTTCGTGGAGGTCCGAAAACAGTTATTTGTAGGATTACAATATACTAAACTTGTGTTTGGCAAAAAAGTAAAAGTAAAAACATATGAGAAGTTATTTTTCGAAATGGAATTACTGAGGGCACGACTTAGCGGTATCTGGGCGCGTTCCGATGACTTTTATAGCATCTACGCCTAATCTTTGCAAATAGAATTTGCTTGACGAAAAGATATCATTTATTTATGCTGTGGCTGATGCGCCTATTAGTAAATTTTCTTTTAATAATTAATTTCCCATTTCTTCACTTACCTGAAGAGATTTTGTCGATGAAGTTTAATTAATCCACCACAAGAGAAAACATACAAATGTAATCAAAACTACCAAGATGGCGATGCTTACACATGTCGTCGCTGTCATGTCTCATGTTTGCAGCTCAGATTAGTTGGCTAAAATAATTGTTGTTATTTCTTTTTGTGACAACGTGTCAGTTAAGTTTCAGCTTTGTAACAACCGGATGTGAGAAAACAGTCAAGCTACTATTTCACGACACTAGTATCATAATGTATACTCCGCATACATGTTAAATTCTACCCTTAACTAAATAGATTTGGGGATGATCGATGCACTTATGACCTTTTATTTGGGACAAGCCCACCCACACTTTACTCAACTACTACAACACGTGTAAACCAAAATCGATCAACCAAAAAAGAGTCAAGACCATGAAGCTCGCCAATCCTAATACCTCAATGGTTGTTTTAGAAACCGAAACGAAATGAATCTGAAAATAACATTGGATACCTTCTTTTCTCTATTACAAATTACCAATAATGTTAACCCCGTGTTATTATGATGTTACTTATAAAACAAACCTACAAATCGACACGACGCCTGCTTCATTTGCTTACTAAAGGCATCTAAATAACCGCGTACTATTTCACGCTATAATGGTGGACATTAATGAAGTCTACAGACAATGGCGACTCACTAACGAGCGATAACCGTAGACATTACACGACAAACGGCCACACAGAGCCAAATTACACCAAATTTTGTTATAATTTGTATTAATTTGCTATCCTTTCATTCAGTTTGATTGCTAATTGCTACAGGGGTATATTTCCGTAAAGATGCTTTTCATATAGTTTTTCTACTTCATCACACCACATAATGTGCGGTTGGGTGTTTTTTAATGGATTCTTTAAAATTCTATTACGTACATTAACCGAAATAGGTATAATCTTCATAATAATTATTTTAATGTCGTGCTATTTGTTTCATGCTGAAACTAATAAAATCATCTTCGAACATTTCAAAGGTAATAAATATTCACTCACAAACGCACGATCAATTTCAAAATACATGGTATCATAAAAGATTTAAAGAATAGGTATAGAATATTTCACTAAAAGAAATGTTAAAACATTTGCATCCATAATACTTCTCAAGCCGAAACCGTTCAAATCGAATCCTATTTGTCTGTAAGTACAATACCATCAGAGATTTCGCGAGCCAATCCAATATCTATAAAAGTACACATAATTTTGTTAAAAAAAATCCTATTATCTTTAATGCTACTTCAGACATACCGATTTGAATCTAGACAGAAGATGTTTCGCCAATACAACGATTACGGAACAATCTTACTGGATTTATTTGGATTTCGGAACAAATACCTTTCTATTGGTACCTTTGATATCAAACGGTCGCTGTTTACGAAATTGTTTTACGTGTTTCTATGTTGTGGGCAGAGATGGGTTTTTGATAGTTTCGGTATTAACTTGGGGCACAATTTTGATATACTATTGTAGGGGCTTCCTGATCAATGTATTTACAAATTACTACCTTTTGGTGTAACTATGTACCAGCTGAAACAGTTATTCATCAAATCTAATCTAAACTAATATTATGAAGAAGAAATTTTTTAATAATTTCTTGAAGTGCTAATCCTATTAATAAAATAAGTACGCTGATAGAAAGCTACACTACTGCCGAGGCACAAAGAATACACAGACAGTATAGACATATGTTTTATTATATAGTTGATATCCACGCGGATAAAGTTGCAGGCTGAAGTAAGTAAAATTTTTCTTTTTCATGAAACAATTTCTAATTTCGTGTTGAAACTAATTTAAGAAAACCTTAACCTTATGAAAACAGATCTTGAGTATCTACTTACTCAAGAGGACTAATCGTTTCAAGAATTTCCTACCCCACCCGCAACATGTAGATGCCAAGAACGTTCCCCAAATATTCCTGTTGGGAGCCGCGTTTTTCGAAATATTTCGTGTTATGTCGACAATTCGGTTATTTTGTTTGAGGATATTGAATGTTTTCTCTCCTGCATTTTTATTTCCAGTATTCCACGCAATTTCCTTGAATCTGAAATGGCAATGTTTTTTACATGTGTGTTTTACAAAAAATCGCTAAAAGCTTGTTTTCTTAATATTATTTGATCATAGAAATCTTTGGTTGAGGAAAATCACGAACTAGAAAGCAACGGTCAATCGAATTACCGCCATACTGTTAATTTTATTAATCTCAATGTTGCTTGTTTCATATGTCGTTGTTTTTAAAGATGATGAACTACTTAAATAGTTTATTTTAAGTAAAGCACTTAGTTCCTACAAGACAAAATAGTTAATATCACAATGGGAAGCCTAAGATCTCGGTGAGGAAGGACCAAAAACTATTATGCCCGACGAATATGCAGGATACTATTATAGTTCCTCATTTTATGGAGAAATCCAGTAAGTATAATGTTTTAATCTTTCAGACATTCTACACAATAAGCGGGAAACTTGTGGGTAGTAACTTTTTATCCAGTATTTTGGGATATAACCTATTTCGCTCAGGCAATAAAGCTGGAATAAATCTAGACTTTACTAGATTGCTATTTCTGTGGCTTCTTATTGAAAAATAAAGGTTAGTTTTCTTAAATCTAGCTTTGTTGCATGGAAGACTTGAAAAGAGTATTTTGTTGGAAAAGGCTACTTAGGTACTTTATAGGTAGGTACACGTGGTACTATTAAAAGTACCCCGTAAATACTTACGCACATCAATGTTTGTAATTTGAACTACGTTTTGCTCACGACTTCACCCGAGTCGAAGTCGGAAGCTATCCCACGGGAATATAAGACCGCGTTATAATTATTCTATGTCCTAATCCAGGTGGTCTATCTCTGCGCCAAACCATTTCAGCCGTTAGGGCGTGAAGGTAACAAGACGGAAGGACAGACAGATATTCACCCATTCCAGACAATATAAATTAGTTCTTATAGATTTTATTAAAAATATATTGCATACCTACAGAATGATTTTCAAGGATAGATTACCAACAATCAAATATAATTTATAAATCAGAAGTAGGCACATGCTGCAGTAAATTTCAGTGGTCCTTACATAATAAAAAATACTTCAGCTTGCCTTCAAAAGAAAACATGAAGAAAATCACCTTAATACCAGACCAAGGACAGACTGAAAGCGTGCCGAAAGTGTCGAATCCACACGTGCGAACACCGCTTATCGCTACGTAGATTGCGTTGCAATACATTGCTGCCTTTCATCGGAGTGCGTGACTTGAGCAAGGGACGCGACCAGAATATGATTACGGGCTATGTGGGGTTAACGTTTGTCGTAGGGGCTTTGGAAGTTTTAGTTGGTATGGATTAGGAAAGGAGGTAAACTGGTAAATTAATAATGGTGCTGATTATTTTTGTCAGTAAGTTAGAATTAGAGCTTCATTTAGAAACGTTGAAGGTTTTTGAAACAGCTTTCTGTAGTTAAGTAGGTAAGTACTGGTTCAAAACTGTGAAAATTTCTGACGTGTATTTGATAAGATGATGAAATTTTCTTTTCATTTTAGGTCGAAAAATTGTTGCGATTTTCCGTTCAACGCATTTTCTTCGTGCGACCTTAATTTTTAAAAGATCCGCAATGGGCTGAATGTTCATTTTATTTATTACATTCTGGCAATACTTTCTTGAGACAGATTCGAGTGCCGTGAATGGCGACTTTCAACAATGATCTTTTGAGTCACAGCGACCGTCCAAATTTCCAAAGCGACTCTTGTGATCGTTCAAACAAAAATAACTTATTGAATGCGGGAGAAACACTTTTTCATTGGCAATTCGATTTATATCACCTCCTACATCATAAACTCGTTCATCGTTTCTTATCTCCTATTACGTAGACTTAAGGTTGATTTTAGCATGATTTTAAGTTTTCACACTGCACAATTTGAAGGATTTTCGGTAAATATGTTAAGTCGTTTGATCTAGACTGTGACGGAGGTCGACCGGCCCGATAAACCTTATAAAGGGGCTGCTACGTTTGATATAATACCTTTGTTGCTACTACTTTTTATTTGTTTTGATATTGGTACTTGCACGAATTTGTAAGCGTTGTTTTCTAACAATAGGATCGTGTGATTTTGTTTACTGATAAACTAGCTTCTGCCCGCGACTTCGTCCGCGTGAAATTTCACCCTCCCCCAATCACCCTCTTAGGGGTGAAATTTTGAAAAACCCTTTCTTAGTGGATACTACACAAAGAACACACACTCCAAATTTCATGTCCCTAGTACCAACGGTTTATTCTGTGCTTTGATATATCAGACATTCAGTCAGGACTTTGAATTTTATATAATTATAAATTTTGATGCCAGTATTGAGATAGTAGTTTTACAAAAGTGCAGATGTCAATGACAACATAATCCCTGGAAGAGATCACAAAAAGCGATAAGGCCGCCCACTGTATATTTTGTAGTGTTTGATGTTTTTTTCTTGATAGGTATGTATTTTTGAGGTGTACAGCAACGTATAATCGTTTTTCATTTCGAATACTATATCATACCTCAACTTTATCGAGCTGAACTTTGCCCTGCTCTTGGCCCTGTAAGGCCAAAATACAGACCTCAGCAATTACTATCACAAATTATGATAAACTTTACAAGTTTTCGTCATAACAACTTTGCAGACCTATCATTTATCTTCAAGTTCTAAACAGTCATCGGATTAATTCACCCATTAATTTGTAGGTACTTGTTTATTCTCAATTATGGGGTAAGATAATGAATTTTTGTTTAAGCAATTAACCAGAATAAACAAGAAAGGATATTAATTTTACTTATATAATGTTTTGGAAAGCGCTTTTAATGGGTTTTCTTGAGCATCTCTCTTGCACTTTATTCTTTGAATTTAAACGGTTACGTTTAAATTTTCAAGACGGGTTTCATGCTGTATTTTAGGTGCAAGTGTTGGTTTGTCAATTATTGTATTGAATTTGATTAAAATTGTGTTTTGACAAAATTCTGCTTTTTGAGTCGCACCCAAATTTGTTATTAAGAAAATTATATCGATAATTTTATATTAAACGTAAAATTTATGATAGTAACCATAACCTGATATTTTACTTAGTCAGTCCGTGATTTATAACTCCATATTCAAATATTTAATATCGAATGAAAGAAGTGATGTCGGTCCTAGCATTCTATTTGGCTGATTCAATCACGCGCGAAAACAAATTCCATGTTAGCTCAACCGTTATAATTTAATAGGCATCTTATTATTTTCGCAAAGTTTTTTGCTTTTAAGATAGATTTTTAACTGGCAAACGGAGCATGAACACGGGGTATTCATACTCCGTTACAAATTGAGTCGTATTGATTGGCTCGATTTTTTAATCTTGACGTTTCTTGGTTTGCGGTTATGGATCATTGTTATTTGCTATTGGAGGAATCATTTGTTTGATTGAGACCAGCATAAATCTGCATGAACAAAAGCCATTGTAATCCAATCAATGCAGCGATTGTGAACTAGCCAGTATACAATCAACTTTTGTGAACAATTCACGCCCATTCGAATTTGACCTGGACCAAAATGTCAAAGTTCGAAAAGTTTGGCAGGCTGATTCAGGTCAAATTCAAGTCCAATTTGCGACAAGCTGAAACTTTCCTGCGTATTTCGTAGGCTCGCGTCTTAGTATGTATTTACCTGATGTTAACCAAATGTAACCTTCTGAATTGAAACTTGATATCTTCCATTGCTTCCGGGTCTACACATACTCTGGCAGTTTTCATGCATACATGTATAAACTCGCTCCTTCTTCCCATAGGGGCAGGATCAAACTACAGAACGCCATCTGCTACAATCCTAACATACTCATTTTGCTTAGTTAATGTAAATACATCTGCTCATATATGCCGGCGGTGAGCTGTACTACGCATCTGACCATTCTGAAGAACATCACCAATAATGTCACTATAGTGCAAACACCAGGAGGGGATGCTCTAGAAGTCCTCCAAGTGCGTCTACCAGCGTTTCCATTCACATCTTGTAAATAACTTTTGTTAGTCACCATCATTCATCCTCTGAACTCGGTTTTATGATGAATAAGTTAACATCACCTGTTTGCAGTACGTGTAATGAAGATGAAGAGACGTATCATATTTTGATGAGATGTGTCCGGAATCAATCGCTCAGAACACAAATTGGCGCGCATAACATAAACCTATCAAACCCGTTATCGGATAATATAATTCCTGTAATAAATATGGTTAAGTTCGCCTTGAAGAACAGACCCAGAACCTAGCTGTAAAATTCACTAATGTAAATTAATATTATTTTTTTATATTCCTATAGAGTGTCATATTCGCATTTAGCGAAAAAGCTCTTAAATAAAGATTAAAAAAAAATATCCTCTGAACTTGATTAAACATATTCTTTAAAATTTTTGTTACTACAACTAACCAACCAATCCCAAACAAACATGTTTTCTCTTTTTCTAAGTTCTCAACTCTTCAGCATTATTAAACACGAACCACAAACACGGTGACAACGTCTGTTACTCTGTTTCCTAAGTATGTAGCATAAAGCACAACTCGCTCAGTTTACGACCACGCGCGAAGAGATCGCTACTAAAACACGGCTTAAGTTTAGTTGTCGATCGCAAGGGTAGCGATACACTTAGGGACTAAGTCTTAAGGATGGGGATACATGCTACCGGATCATTGGGTTTTAATCCGCAGGTAGGCTAAAGATGGGGATTTACAGATAGTAAAAATTTTGTCTTACAAATAAAATTGAGCTCGATATTAACGATAGATTCCCTTTCTAGTTTGCTATATTTCTGCCTTTTTCTTCAGACATCAGTTTTCTCAATACTTGGACTACCTCCTTAGTCTACTTGCAAGCGACTACTGAACATGGGGTCCTGGGTTTAATCCCCAGATCAGGCAAAAAATGCATAGGGTTTTCCCTTTAGCCAATTTGTTGTGTCAGTCCAGAGTCTGGATTTGGACCCGGTTCAATAGACTACTCATTACATGGAACTTCTTCTACGATTAAGCTACGCCCACGCTACACCTCTTCTTAACTCTTCTGGATGTTACAAGGCGTGATGCTATGTAAAATGATATCACATTCCCCCATGTGTCCCCAGCAGAAACACTCAACATCAGTTAGCGCTCTCAGAACATTTTCATATTGAGCGACATGAACACATAACGCGACTTTATTGACTCGCCCATATATTGAACGCCTTTACACCTACTATATATTTAGTAGCCCGTTCAGAATATCTTAGATGTTAATCATACCTCACCTGTAACGCCCCGAAGGGATGGGCAGAGTTGTATAGACGAAAGCACATCAAGCTACCCGAAACTGCAGTAAAATTTTCCGAATCAACTTTGAACCTTATGCTTTAGAGATAAAGTTGAAAATCTATTAAAGAAATTTGACAGATTGTAGTAACTTGATGTGCTGGCATCTGTACATATAGTACACTCACATTTTGCCAATTATGTTTAAAGCGCTCTAGCTTAGCTTAGCATGCATAGCTGAGGTAATTTTTCATACTATTGTTCATAGTTTGCGATCTGTACATGAGTATGAAAAACCATATCAGGTATGCGAGCTTAACCAGACTAATTTAACTTAGCTCTTGGTCTGCAACTCGCTTGCGTCCCATGTAATAGCCAGCCTATTGTCTATCTTAGATTTCATCGATATACATAAATTTTAAATTATTAAAAAGCCTAACGCCGTTTTCCCATAGGAATAAGCAGAATCTACTATTGGCCACGTGCTAGGGCACCGATCCTTACATACTTTTGCTTCGTCGCCAGCACATCAAGCTACTACAATATGTCAAATTTCTTTAATAGATTTTCAATTTTATCGCTAAAGCACAAGGTCCAAGGTTGATTGGGAAAATTTACATATATTACATTTATTTATATTTGTCTATACATATCGGATTCAGACTCAAACAGGCCCAAAACTTTTTGAACCGTCTGACATGTAAAATCCACCCATACATGAAAGCTATACAGCGTGCCTTATTATAATCTGTCGGCTTTTTACGTTTTGAATAAAAAAAAGTTAACAAAATATCGCTGTTCAAAATTCTAAAACATAATATACTCCTATGAATTATGTTTACTTTGGACGATTATGTATAATGTTATAACAAAGGCAAACTCTGGTATCTCGTTAATTTTCGAAGAGAACGCACGTCACGATTAATTAGGGTCTTTAAAATAATATGTATTCGCTCCATTATGGCGCAATTTTCAAGAGAGTAAGTTTCACGTCGCAATTAAGATTGAAACATAAATACGGAGGTTGGTTTGATATATTAAATTAACTTTTCAAAAATATATTTGAAACGTTTTATGTTTTTGGTAGCATGTTTAAGCGATTTCATGTTGAATTTGCGTGGGTGGCCTACCCACGGATGAACTCTCGGGCAGAAGCTAGTACCTGTATAAAGTACGGTATGTCTAGCAATGGACATCTTTCGGCTGAAATTATGACTAAACCGAACGGCACTACGTAATAGTACCCACAAACCCAGTATAGTTCCACGCACATTCGCCAACAAACATACGTAGGCAGACATTCGCTAATAAAACCCTTGCCCACGATAATTGCCGCCATTGTTTCAATATTACCCAGTTAGCAACCATACAACAGTTACGGGCGAACGTAAACAACATTAACATTAAATTAAAGGCGTTTAATACGATTATTCGGGGTAATCAGGGCGAGTGGTCCGAGATGGGGTGAGAAGGGCGAGATTAACCGGATAAACGGGATGGGGACGAGTGCCGACGAGTGTGCGCTACTGATACCGCGTCACCCGCGAAAGTGTTGCGGGAAATACGAATACAAAATAAGGTAGAACTAAATTGTAATTGGGAACCTACTGTTTATATGAGTTTACAAAATGTTATGAACGTAATTGAATGCTATGTTGAATAGTTTTGATAATTGTTTATTGAAAGTTAAATATTTTATACCTACGCGGTAATGTGTTGTTTTGCTGAATCTTATACAGATTCAGCAAAACTTAATACAAAAAAATAATACAAAAACAAAAGCAAAAATTAATATTATAAACCTAAAGAGTTTGTTTGTTTGGTTGAACGCGCTAATTTCAGGAACTCCTGGTTGGAATTGAAAAATTCTGTTTGTGTTGGATAGGCCATTTATCGAAAAAGGCTATAGACTATATAACATCACGCTATGACCAAAAGAAGCGGAGCATCAACGAAAAATGTTGCAAAAACGGGAAAATTTATTCTTTTTGCCAGCTTCAGTTGTGTATGCTGCGTAAACGGTTAAAGTTACGTAACAATCAAGTATGACGGAACTGTTCCCCTTTAAAACTTATAAAAAAAAAGTCCATGACATCATATCTATCTTTTAAGGTTGACTCACTATAACATTTTGTATGTTACTCAAATTTTTTCTAATATAATGCATTATTTGCGAAGGTATTACGTATATACGTTATATTCATCACAAGTTTTTAAATTTAAACAAAATTGCAGTTATATCCTTTGATTTCAGTAAATAGGTACCTTAGGAGATATCATATTAGGGTTCCGTACCAAAATGGTAAAAAGGAACCCTTATGGTGAGGCTCAGTCTGTCTGTCTGTCACAGCTGGATATCTCAAAAACTACTAATGCTATTAACTTGAAATTTAGAATAGTTTTAGATGACGTGTGCCCATCTATTTTGCAAATAAGAAAGAAATAACCTTTTTTTTTGCAACCTGGACTGAAAGGGGGTCTGAAAAATTCGAAGTGGGGCTACTAGGGCCTGTGGGGTATCATATGAAAAAGCGCAGTTTGCAATTTTTTTCCTTTTTTTAGGCCGCATAGTTTTCGACTTTTGATGAAAAATGTAAAAAGAAATAACGTTTAACGGTTAACGTTAACGTAACCCTTATCTCCAAAGTTTGCAAAGATAAAAATCTGAAATAATTCAATATGATAGAAGTTTATGTATAGATTACAGGAAAATAAAACGAAGTTTCTAAATAGCACACTTTTTCAGAAATCGTCAACAAAAGTTACATTAGTTCCACTACCGGTCAAGAGATACGCTGACATAAAACTGCAATATCCTACACCGCAGTGCACAGTGTTAAAATTCTCTGACGAATGTAGGCCTCGCCAATGAAAATTTAAAAACATATGATGGTACGGAACCCTCGGTGCGTGAGTCCGACTCGCTCTTGCCTGGTTTTTTTTTAAATAACTCCGCAAGGCGGCCGGTCATGAGTACTAAGGTTCCACTTTTCCTGGTCATAGCGTGATGTACATTATTGTACATACCTAAAATAATGTAGGTAATGGAATATATTTTAGGAGGTTTTTTCCTCAAATTAACGCGGGTGAAAATGCAGGGTACAGCTAGTCGTATTATATGTTTCAATAATAATATTATATGTAAAGTAAGAAACGCTTGCATTTGTAGAAGGGATTACGTTAAGAGGATACGCAGAAGCTTACGTTCGATAGTAACTCCGAATCCATCTGCCAATGGAAATCACAATAACCACTAGATAATAGAATTTCCGTTAAGAACCCATACTACCTCAGCTAAAGTTCACTCTTAATCTCGCTCGCACGATACTGCTCGCTGATTGTGTGATAGCGAGACAAGTGCGGTGCTAGGCGGAAGGCAGCGCCAATAGTTTAGGTATTTGCTTTTTATGGTGAAAATAAAGGTAATTAAAAAAATTAAAAATACATAAGACCTGCTTTATAGTTAGTTCAGTTAGTATGCAAAGTTTCATGATCTAATTTGCAGTATTTCTTGAATACCAGCGGTTTATTGTTCGGTTTGGAGGTAACTTTGGAATTTTTTTCTATCATGAAAATTTTATGGAATCGTGTTTTCGTCTAACATAGTGTAATGATTTTGTAAAATAATAGTAAACGATTGTACTTTTTTTCCACAAGCGACAGTTGGCGCTAGTGGGTGCATGAATAAATTACATATATTTTAGTTATTAGTTCTAGTTAAATATAGGTTTTAAGTTTGTATCTATTTTATTACAATTGCTAAATCATTATTATTTAAATTAAAACATGTATTTACTGTTATTATTAAGCCATAATGTATTTTAGTAAATCAATTGAGCTAACTTACTGTGTACTTTGCTCTGATTGGTCGAATAGTAATGCTGAGTGTTGACCTACTCTTAGAGTGGGGAACATTCAGCTTGTGGTTGAAATTTTAGACAGAGTCAGTCGATCTTCAGGCGTTGAACAGTAAACATAGCTTGTGAACCCGTATTTCTTCTGTACCATTTTTACTTATAAATTGGTTATTGTGATATAATTGATGTGTGTGTGAATTGAGTGATTATAATTGATTAACTTTTGAATACTCCAGTGTTTGATTTCATAATATTTCAGAAGTGGGACTTGCCTACAAATACAGTGTTGATTGACCAAGTGTGCTAATGAATTTCAGCCAAGTGTGCTTATGAATTTAGCCAAGTGAGCTAATGAATTTGAGCCATGTGTGCTTATGAATTTAGCCAAGTGTGCTTATGAATTTAGCCAAGTGTGCTAATGAATTTAAGCCAAGTGTGCTTATGAATTTAGCCAAGTGAGCTAATGAATTTGAGCCATGTGTGCTTATGAATTTAGCCAAGTGTGCTTATGAATTTAGCCAAGTGTGCTAATGAATTTAAGCCAAGTGTGCTTATGATAATTTAGCCAAGTGTGCTATAAGGAATTAATTTTGGCCAAGTGAGCCAATAGAAACTTGGCTAGGTGTGCCAAGTCCAAATAAAGTGAATATCAAGCGTGTAAGTAGAGCATGAATTTAACTCCTAACGAAAATAACGTGACTAAGTACGTCACAGATTTTAATAAAATAGTGTATGGCCATGTGTGCTATGAAATGCAAGATTAAATAAATAGATGTACATTTGATTTTTTTTCCCATACGATTCTTGTATATTCTGTAAATATCCTAAAGTTTATGGAAATTTAGAAATATGTAATATGAAATGAGCTTGAAGTTTCTTATTGAGTAATGAGACCACGTTCTTATAGGTTATTATTATAAAAGTGAAAGTTAATAGCGAATATTTTTAACCATTTGTATTATCATATTTTGAGGTTATGGAATCCGATGGAGGCAAAACTCCAGACGAAGAGCCGCCAGTTCAGCCACGCAGGATATCAAGAGGAAAAGGGGTAGCCTCTATATCGAACAATGAAGACAAAAGGACGAAACGTGCAAAGAACCGATCTAGAAGGAAACGTAAGAGGTCTGATTCGACTTCTTCGTCTGGATCATCAATTGTTACTCCGACTACATCACCAAGACGAAAAAAACAGAAAAGGACGTCAGGTTGGACAAAAAGCCAGGTACTGAATCTTTTGGATATTTTTCAAGAAGGAACTTGTAAAAGATCTTGTAACTTGAACAACAACAATTTGAATAATGTAATTCCGGAGTTCGACCCTTCTAGTAAATCTCAGAGTATTGAAAGTTGGGTTAGGAAGGTTAATGAATGTGCTGTGATATATGAATGGGACGAGAAGCAGACCATACATTTTGCTCTTCAAAAACTTTCTGGGCTTGCCAAAAAATGGTTTGAAGCCCTACCGAGTGTTGTATTTAATTGGACGGAATGGCAAGCCAAACTTAAGAGAGCTTTTCCAAGTGAACAGAATTATGGTCGGCTTCTGGAAGAAATGTTAGCTCGTACGACTCGTAGTAATGAAAATTTAACTGAGTATTTTTATGATAAATTAATGCTTCTAAACAGATGTGATATAAGTGGCAAAAGAGCTGTAGATTGCGTAACTCACGGTATTTATGATAAATCCATTAGAAATGGAGCCCAAGCTTTAAATTGTCATGAGCCAGAAGACTTATTGCATTTTCTTAGTTCCCAGCGTACCCCCTTAGAAACTGTTCCCTCAAGTAAAAAACGTCATGACCATGCTTCAGCATCAACTTCAAATGATAGCACAATAATTTGTTTTAATTGTCGTAGTAAAGGACACCCTTATTTTAAGTGTCCTAAACCCCTTTTAAAATGTCTAAAGTGTCACAGGGTAGGGCATAATAACGAAAATTGTAAACTTACACCTCTGACTCCGCGAATAGAACCTAAGTCGAATGATAATACAGAACGTAAAACTCTAACAATTTCTACATGCAGTAATAGCAACAAAAAGTTTTTCAAACAAGTTGAAATAAATAATAATAAAGTCTTTATTGGGTACATCGATTTTGGCAGTGAATGTAGTCTTATGCGTGAATCTGACGCTAATAGTTTAAACCCTTCAAAAACAATCTCTAAATTACCAATAATAAAGGGTTTTGGTAACTCCGCGGTTACACCCTTGTATAGCACTTTTGTAAACCTTAAGATTGATGAAATCGAATCGAATGTAGAAGTACTTGTCGTCAATGATGAGTTCATGCAGACTTCTTTACTGATAGGCCAAAATTTTACTGAATTGCCAACCATAGCGGTTTACAAAGACGATAGTACGTTATTCTTTTATAAAAGTCCAGGACTCCGCGATAATGATAATAATTTAAATTCCCTAAAACTTACCTTGCCGAACCACATTCAGTTATCCAGAAATAAATCCGAATTAGTTGAAGTTTCTGCTTTAGATTCATGTTATTCTGGCGATGGCTATGTAGAGGGTTACAACAGTAATAAACCTGGTAAAGAATATACCTTGCATCAGGGTATTTATAGTATAAGTGCAGGTAAATGTCACCTTGTTTTCTCAAATCTTTCAGACCATACCTTAAATTTGCCCAAAAATACTATAATTGCCAGAGCAATACCTTTTGAGGAGAAGAAAGTTCTATGTAGCAATAAAATTACAAAAGACATAACCAATTTAGCTCCTCTCATTAAGACTGAAATCAAAGTCGGTCCTCAAGTTGACGATAAAACAATGGATAAGCTTTATGACCTATTGCAATCTTATCGTGATTGTTTTGCGTTTAGTTTGAGTGAGATAGGTTGTTGTAACTCTGTTGAAATGAAAATAGATTTGCTTGACGATAGACCTGTGGTCTACAGACCCTATCGCTTATCGCACTTCGAAAGAGAACAGGTTCGGGAAATCATTGATGATCTGTTGCAAAATGATATAATACAGGGGTCCAATTCTAACTATGCGAGTCCTATCGTAATTGTAAAAAAAAAAACTGGAGAACGACGCCTTTGTGTTGATTACCGATCCTTAAATAATAAAACCAGAAAAGATTGTTTTCCCTTGCCATTAATCGACGACCAGATAACTAATCTCAGCGGCAATAGATTTTTCACCTCATTAGACCTTGCCTCAGGGTATTATCAGGTTCCTTTGGCCAAAGAAAGTCGTTCGCTTACCGCATTTGTAACGCCCGATGGGCATTATGAATTTAAAAGAATGCCCTTCGGTTTGGCTAATGCGCCGGCTGCGTTTCAACGAGTTATAAATCAAATGCTCGGTGCAAAAAGATTCGAATCTGCCTTGGCGTATTTAGATGATATTTTGCTACCTTCAATTAATATAGAGGAAAGCTTTCTCAGGCTTGAGGAGATCTTAAATTTAATGCGCGAAAATGGTCTCACCCTCAAATTATCAAAATGCCGTTTCTTTGACACAAAGATTAATTACCTGGGCTATGAAATATCCGCCGATGGGATACGGCCGAATGAAAATAAGATTCTAGCTGTAAAAGAATTCCCTATTCCGCACAATGTACACGAAGTTCGTCAATTCTTGGGGCTGGCAGGCTACTTTAGAAAATTTGTCAAGGGCTTCGGTGAGATTGCAAGACCCCTCACTAATTTATTGAAAAAGGGAAATAATTTTACTTGGGCTGAAGATCAATTTCAAGCATTCTCTACGTTAAAAAACAGTTTAATAAACAAACCGATACTAGCACTATACAACCCTAAACTTGATACTGAGCTACACATAGACGCTAGCGCCCTAGGTGTAGGAGGAATATTATTACAATGGCAATCTAGCCCTCGACTACTCAAACCTGTTGCCTACTTTAGCAGACAAACGACGCCTGAAGAGCGTCACTTGCATTCATACGAACTTGAAACATTGGCTATCGTTTGCTCACTTAAAAAGTTTCGTGTTTATCTACTGGGGTTAGAATTTAAAATAATAACCGATTGTAATGCGTTCCGAACCACGCTGACGAAACGAGACCTTATACCACTTATAGCCAGATGGTGGCTCCAAATTAGCGAATTCACTTTTAATATTGAATACAGACCTGGGACGCGTATGGCACATGTCGATGCATTGAGCCGTAATACCATATTGCCCTCTGACATTAACGATGAATCCTCAGTTACCGTTTATAATATAGAGACTGATAATTGGCTATTAACATTACAAATGTCTGATCCAGATATATCGCGCATTTTCAAAATTCTGAAACCTGAATCTGACGACGAAGCTAAACCATAAAGAAAAATTATGTCATCAAAAATCATAGAGTACATAAACGAGTTGGCGATGACATACGCCTGGTTGTCCCTCGAAATGCCCGTTGGCAAATATGCCGTTATAATCATGATGATGTAGGGCATCTAGGTATTTCTAAAACGACTGAGCGTATTCAATCTGTCTTTTGGTTTCCGAAGATGCGGCGATTTATAAAAAAATATGTTAAGTCTTGTATTCAGTGCGCTTACAATAAAGATGATACTTCCAAACAAAACACAGGACAATTATATCCCATAGAAAAAGTAAGCATCCCGTTTCACACAATCCATATCGACCACCTTGGCCCATTCGTAAAGAGTAAACACGGCAATGCCTACATCCTCACTATAGTTGACGGTTTTACAAAATACCTATTCGTTAAAGCGGTAAAAGACACAAAATCCAGAACTGCGCTAAAAATCCTTGAAAATATATTTTATGACTTTGGCTTACCATCCCGAATTGTGTCTGATCGCGGTACTTCGTTTACTTCATCAACTTTTAAGAGCTTTTGTGGCAGTCATGGTATTAAGCATGTTCTTAACGCTGTAGCATGTCCCAGGGCGAATGGCCAAGCCGAAAGATATAACCAAACTATCTTGAATGCTTTGGCAAAACATAATGATGGCAATGATGAACGGAACTGGGACATACATCTTGGTAAAATTCAGTGGGGTGTTAATAATTCAGTGAACTCTTCCACTAAGAAGACTGCCACAGAGGCTCTATTTGGTACCAGATTCAGAGATAGTTTAAGTAATAGGTTGGATATTGGAGCTGACGCCATACCAGACACGTTACAAAGCTTAAGAGATGAGGTCAGCACCAATATTCGAGTTAGTCAAGAAAAACAAAAAGCTAATTATGATACCGGTCGGATCCCTGCAAATACCTATAAGGTTGATGATTTGATTAAAATTACTAGAACTAATTTCAATAACAAAGGTAATAGCACTAAACTTCTTTCCAAGTTCATAGGTCCATATAAAATCACAAAAGTTTTGGGTAATGATCGATATCAAATTGCCGAAATTCCGGGTTTCAGCAAACTGAAAAATTCATTTAAAAGCGTAGTTTCTGCCGATCGAATTAGACCTTGGATAAATGTGCATTCCCCTGACCATAAAATATCATCAGATGATATTAGTAGTTCATCTTCTAGTGCTGAAAGTAACAATGATAACGATGAATCATGCCCGAGCAAATCTGAGATCAATGAATAGACAAATGTAATGATTTTTTGTAACTGGTTCAATAATTTAACTATCACAGAATTGTAAAATCGTGCGTCAGGAGATCGCACGATGTCGGATGGCCGAATGTAATGATTTTGTAAAATAATAGTAAACGATTGTACTTTTTTTCCACAAGCGACAGTTGGCGCTAGTGGGTGCATGAATAAATTACATATATTTTAGTTATTAGTTCTAGTTAAATATAGGTTTTAAGTTTGTATCTATTTTATTACAATTGCTAAATCATTATTATTTAAATTAAAACATGTATTTACTGTTATTATTAAGCCATAATGTATTTTAGTAAATCAATTGAGCTAACTTACTGTGTACTTTGCTCTGATTGGTCGAATAGTAATGCTGAGTGTTGACCTACTCTTAGAGTGGGGAACATTCAGCTTGTGGTTGAAATTTTAGACAGAGTCAGTCGATCTTCAGGCGTTGAACAGTAAACATAGCTTGTGAACCCGTATTTCTTCTGTACCATTTTTACTTATAAATTGGTTATTGTGATATAATTGATGTGTGTGTGAATTGAGTGATTATAATTGATTAACTTTTGAATACTCCAGTGTTTGATTTCATAATAATAGTACTTAACATTAATCCTCAACTTTACCATATATTTATTTCAAAATTAATGCTGCGGTATTTTCGACATAACGGAGGATCATGTTAAGCCATTTGAGGTAGTATAGGCTCTTAACGAAATAATAGTGGGTCCATGATTGTGGAGACTAGTATTTCAGAATTTGGTAGCACGGTGCTATTAGCCTTTTGGCGACAGGCAGATATTATCGTAATATTGATTGAGTAGTAAAACGGCTATTTAAATATACCGACTCGCGTACGCCTAATCTACCTACAGAACAAGTAGTGACGCCCCCACTGAATAAAATGGTAAAGATTCGACACATTACTGTAAAATGATTTTGTTGCATACTAGTAATCTTCTTGGTTATTTTTGCTAGATTTTTTTTATATTTTTGTATCTTTTTATAATAAAGTAATTTAAAAAAAAAGGTTACGTATTATACCATATAAGTATTCTAACTATTTTCGAGATAACTACGGTCAAAAGACCTAAAGTTTAAAATACCTAAATATCGTTTCACAGATTTTTGTAATAACTAATGAAGGAAATACATAAAGAAGAGCTCATCTACGGTTAATTCAGCTACAATTAATAAACCTAACATTGATTGAACTAACGGACGATTCACCGACTATTGGTTTTTGAACAAAAACCTGATTTTGTCTGTTTTTATGCTTTTGATTCAGAAGAAGACGGTCGACGTCAGGGGCACCCCGGGGTTCGGTTTGGTTAGGTTCCTATAAACCCTGCAGACAGAAATAGGAGCCCCGCGCAGCCGGGCTCCATTGACCTGACGTCGCGCGTCGTTTGAAATAAAACGAGCGCGCAATATTAATAAGCTGTAGGCGAGTCGTCCATTAGGTATTTCATAGATAGTTGAAATATCCAATATCTTAAAAAAATATTAGATTTATCGTTCGTTAGTGCAATTAATTTTAGTTTAATCAAAATTAAATAAGTAAACCAGTAGTTCAGTCGGCCAACATGTGTTATGAACATATGTGAATCAACCGTAGTTATATCGAAAACAGAATAACTGTGTTATTATAATACGTAACCAAAAAAAGGACTCGCGCACCGAGGGTTCAGTACTTTGTAGGTATGAAAATAGTTTATGACGGGTTTTTTTTAATGTACCGACAAAGGACTTGTTAGGAAATGGGCTTAAAATAATATTTTTTTTTGAACAGCTGTCATGTATGGTTTTTCTGATAGGGAAACTTATTCAGGATGGCCTGACAAAAACAGAAAAAATATTAACAGTACTTTGTAGGTATGAAAATAGTTTATGACGGGTTTTTTTTAATGTACCGACAAAGGACTTGTTAGGAAATGGGCTTAAAATAATATTTTTTTGAACAGCTGTCATGTATGGTTTTTCTGATAGGGAAACTTATTCAGGATGGCCTGACAAAAACAGAAAAAATTTAAAAGCACCATTATTGAATAATACATATTTTAAATCCAGATATTTTTGGTGTCATAATATTATTTTTGCACATTGAAACAAAGAAAAAATGGTTAAATATCATTTTTTAAAGCAAATTATACACCTTATTGTTATTTAAAATATTCTAAAATAATATTAGATGGCTTAAAATAAAACCAACTCCATGATTTGTATGTATGGCATTAATTCCTTTGCCTCCTAATGGATTCTATGAAAATATTACCTCTGCCAGCAAGGTTGTCATACTTGTCAGCTGTCAGTACACAGGTCAAAATTGAATTGAATTTGACACTTGATTGACGTTCACAATTCACAATGACAATAATGACATCCAACCGAAAAGTGTGGCCAAAATCAATAATTACTGTGGGTTGCAATTTATTTTTTAAATAATGATTATTAAAATGTATAATAATTAAGGAAAGGGTGCTTTCAAAAATAAATGAAAAATTATACAAAGTCTCCTTAATTTATGTACTTTCATAAAAATATGATCTCTTCCCTGTTCACATTAGCTTCGAATAAAAGCCCAGCCTCCATACAAAAACCTAACATGTCCTTTACGGTTTTAGGATTTTTCCATTACTTGTGCTACATGCTCTTGCTTCTTGCTAAATTTCATGATTCTAAGTCAACGGGAAGTAACCCTATAACTTTTGATTCCCCCGAGAGTGTCGAAATATACGTTTTTTGCGTTAACTTAGAAGTTTGATTTTTTCACAGTTTCAAGGGACTATAGACCTGAGTATATGCTTTTAATTTTAACTCCATACCTCCACGCGTTTCCGAGATAAAGGGTCTTGACAGACAGACGGACGGACGGGCGACAAGGTTTTTTATTTTCTTGTAAAGTTAAACATGATGTGGTAGTTATCGTATATCGTCATACTATATCGGTTAAATAAGTGTACGCACTCACTTATTTTACATTACGTTCAGCTAACGACGTACGTACGAGCATACTTTGGCCGATGACGGATCACGTGTACCTACGCGAGCCAAGTCCCTTCATTGCAAAGGAAATATTCTTAGAAATTCAATTATCTACAATATTCTCGTGAATTCACTTATGTGGCAGCATACGAAGGAATATAACATGAAAAGGTTTTAAAGATGTCGATCACGTGTAATGTTACGCTAATTTGTGTACATCGATCTTACTCGGAGTTTCATTGAAGTATCTCACGAAGCGAAGTTTTCAAACGTTTGTGTGCTGTTTTCTGTGATGTGTCGAAAAATATTTTTATAATAACTTGTCGTTGTTGTTGTACTTGTCGTAGAGATAGCGAAATATTCAAACTCAAAGCATTTATTTCAAATAAACTAATCACAGGCACTTTTGAATTATCAAGGAGTCGGTCACTCAGAAAGATGAAGCTAGTTGCCTATTCCAAAGCGTAGTAGATACAGACGCCAGCACATCAAGCTACCCGAAACTGTCAAACTTTCCCAATCAACTTTGAACCTTATGCTTTAGCAATAAAGTTGAAAATCTATGAAATAAATTTGACAGATTGTAGTAGCTTGATGTGCTGGCGTCTGTACCTAAGGAGAAGAACGGGCAAGAAACTCCACGGACACTCTTTTTAGTAGTTATAAGAAATGGTTCTCGAGCTTGTAGCTTTTTGTTTTGCTTCATGAGACATCAAATATTAATTTACTACATGGGATCGATTAAGATCAATACCAAATTTACATGTGAGA
The DNA here is from genome assembly GCA_963855955.1 of Luperina nickerlii. NCBI lineage: Eukaryota > Metazoa > Arthropoda > Insecta > Lepidoptera > Noctuidae > Luperina > Luperina nickerlii. The sequence goes on from OY979668.1 coordinate 23,120,423, forward strand.
CAAGATATCATCTCTATAAAGAATTTATGTTCAAAACCGAGCATTACCTGCAAGTCTTTATCTGATTCTCAGACTAGTTTTAATAAAGGTTTTTTTTTATTATTATTGTAGACAGCTACTAACTACTACTTCTTAATACAATCCACTACAATCATAAATCCATTGCGTGAATATTATGGTAATTTCTCCCGTTTAAAGTCTGTCCTCTGCAGCAGTAGGCGTTTGAGAAATGTAATTGACTACTTATTTCAATTAATTTATTCAGTAACAATTAGCATTGCTTTCGAATAGAAACCAGCATGAAACATATTTATGTTAGTATTAACCCCGCTATTTATAAGCGTTGCTTAAAGTGAACTAGTGATTAGCGACTGTTTAACAATACCTGCATTTTTTGACGTTTTGAACGTCACTTAGCTTTAATCGATCATCATTTATAACGATTATGTGTACCTACAAATATGACTATGAGGGTATGATTTATGTTTATTACATGATATTATCACATTAGCGCTTAAAAAACTATATAACCTCACCAGTACTATGCCATGTAAAGACAGAAAATATTTGCTTATCATATTTAGAAGATGTTTTATTAAATCAAATGACTAACTTCCTATACAAATAATACGAAAACAAAGGACATATTAAGCGTCGAAGAACTTGTCCGCATCGCTGTCATCCGCAAACATGCCCAGATGACTGGCAGCATTGCCACGTTGAATGGCAATGCTAATTCTTTGGCCAAAGAACGACCCAACCCTCTGGTCACGTGAAGTGTCGACCAGCCGGCGAGAAATTTCCTTAAAAAGGAGACGTGTACTCGGGCTCCGTGACCCGAGCGTTTCAACCCCAAACGGCTCAAAGCTGTTACCCATAAGGTTACAGTATTTGCGACGGTTGAGGGTCTCAGCAGCCGAAGCAATGCGCAGCGGCGTCAGCACAGCCCGCCGAGCTAGAAACATGAGATAGCGCAATGACATCGACACACGTTGCGTCCCACACCAGATGCCTACCCACCTTCCAAGGCAACAACGTCATGCCGTCTGTAATTCTCTTCCCATCGTCATGTACATACCAAGCCGTTTGATTCTAACACCGAAATCAAATAAACATCAAATTGATTACTCAAATTGTCCATATTCAAATCACAACTGCGATTCTGTGACAGTTGTATGACATGGGTATAACATGCTAAATTAATGTAGTGTGTGTGTGTATGTGCAATATTGCACACTCGCTGACTATAACAGACGTATCTACCAGAATTCAAATAATCCTCGGTGTAAACGGATCCATAAACTTGGCTACTATCGCACCCTGTGGAAACCGTACATCGTTCTATAATAAAAACAGGATTTAAAATATAAGAGGGATCCGTGGCTGTTTCACTTGGTCGCTTGCCAGCAGAATTTATCATGCACTTATCAAATTCTTTTCTTACAGTTTAAGTAGGACTTGGAATGAAGCTGACACGTACCCCATTTTTCATTTCTTTTGAAACAATTTTGAGTGTGATTTGTGTGAATTTGAACATGCAGAGCCTTGGTTTTCGCTGCTGGGTAATGTTTTTCTTTCTTTTTCTTCTTTAATTAAAACATTGCCCCACACTAGGAATTACTCCTGTATCGTGGGTGCGTTTACAAACATTTAAATTAACATACACAAATAGCCAGACCCGGAACAACTACCTGTAGGCAATACAAATATTTGTTCCGTGCGGGAATCGAACCCACGACACGCAGCGCAGCAGTCGATCACTCAGCCACTGCGCCAACCGTGTCGTCAGCATGTTAGCAGGGAACTTCAAATCTATGTTAAAATTGGTGTTCGCTCGTTTCAGAAATGTATCTATCTTATGTTTAACTGACCTATAAGTATTACTTAAATGTAACACTGTCTTGAAAATCTTAACCTTCACTGATATATAGGTATACCTGCCGATCGATTCTGTAAAAATCTCACCGTGAAAACTTAGGTGAAGTGAGTTTGTCTTTGCTAGGAATTGACACTATTGACAGCTCACTCCGCGCTCACTTCACCTAAGTTTTTACGGTGAGATTTTTACAGAATAGCACCGCTGAGGGGCAATTCTCGTAATTTTAAGAACGTTCGCAGTCTGATTTCGGTCTCAATCTGTCAAAAATACCTCTAATTTCACTACATTTTTGACAAGTTTCTGACTTTGATTATCGCTGAGATGAGACTGCGACTAGATTTTGAACGTTTTTAATTAAGGGAATTGGCCTTCTGGTTTCTGATCTGTGAATTTGAAGTTAACCTGTTCAAACTCCATGTTAGCATTATTTAAGGTACCTCAGCCCCTTTGTACACACACGTTTTTCGTGTGGTGAAAACTACGTTTTATTCGTCGTGTGTAGGCACGATTGTCAGTATTGTATGGATCCCTAAGGAAGCTTATTAGCGCACAGGTTTTTTCTACAGCGCAGTTTAGAACCGTGCCGTGTAAGGACCTATTTTCTTCAATGTTGCTCACGTTATTCTAAATAACTTAGCATAACAAAAAACTTACAAAGGAAAAAAATCGTCGCTTGTAGGTGCATATTTGAGAAATCTTGTAAGATTATAAGTCAACCAATCATACAAGATAAGGATATAATGTTACGATCAAAACCACCACTATAATGTTAGTTCATCGTTTCATGTTGTTAACAAAAAACTTGACAAGAAATACAATATTGTAACAAGATTATAAACTATGCGAACAAGTTAAGTAACAAAACATTTGCAAAGGAAATAGGCTCGAAACTCCAAGTAAATTCCGAATGTCAATCCTTTGGCTAGCTATTTATTTCACTTTGTCTGCCAAGGGCTTACCACAAACTTGGCTTTCAAGATGAAAAATTCCTGAATTACCCTCTCACAAAGACGAATCCTATCACTTATCTAAGCCACTTCCAAGTCGGCAAACTGAAAGCTCGTTTGAATCACGATTTATTCAGGACGAAACTGTGTTTTGCCTACGGCGTTGTTTGTGTAGAAGTTGAGATTGTTACCTTCGTCAACGTTAGGTACCTACTTTCGATTATTATTTAGGTGTGTGAGCTGTAATCAAAGTAAAATAGCAGTTGATTTTGAAAAACTAAAGGTAATATTATTTCAATGAATTTACAAAAACCGTACAGCGAAAACGTTGTCGAAATTTTTACACGGATATTGCTAAATATTTTTAATAATTTTCCTATAGTGATATTTCAATTCTTTTTGAAAAACATCTCTTGATTAATCATTAAAATTCAATTAATTCAAAAATGTTTGTTTACAAACCTACATCCAGAACAATTTTATTATAATAAACAGATGAATTCTAAACTTCTCTGTCCGCGCTGAATTATTAATTTAGATTCTGACATTGATGACTTCCTGGCTACTGACAATAAATTATGTTAGAGGTCGGAAGTGAGCGGAGTGATAATTTCTTGATATTTGGAAGGTTCAAATTGCTCAGTTAATTCGGTTGGTTTATTTTAGAGTTACTGCAAATAATGTTAGCTCGGATTATTTGTTGTTTACTATTGGTCTTAGCATAGCCTCAAGATGTAGGGTATTAGTTCTACTATCTACCTATATTGTGATATCACGTTGGAGTTTTTTTTACTAGCCTCCTACACTGCCCCACTCCTTTCACCTTTCGCGAGCCAGCGCGTCCTCCTTCCAGTTTTGACGGAACCTATCCATCTCTTACGTGGTCTGCTGCGACCCCGCCTCACTGACTCAGGGCACCAGTTCTTTGTGAGTTTGAACTTCTGAATGTTAGTCGAAGACCAAGTCTGTGCACCATAGGACGTGCCCCAAAGTTGGAGTTAACTAATGTTTATGAATAATCTTGTGATCGGTATTACTATTGATTTCGAAGTCATGAGGACAGTTTAATTGTATCTTAGAATTTAAACTTATGGAGTAGTAAATCTTCTTAGCGTGTCGATAGCAATCTAAATGGACTCGGCCTAGAATTCGGCTACTTGTTTTGCGCCATCACCAGCGTTCGTCTGATGGAGTAAAAAAAACATGTATAAGGAAAAAAATCATAAATTAAATTACTTTGCACGAAATGCTTTGAGCCAAATAACTCTTCCTGTTGTATCAATATCTAAAACAACAAATAAACAACAGCACCAACAGATAAAGCATTAAATCATCGCGTTAGGAAATTACTCCTAAACTGGAAATCCTAGTTAAGCCGAGGGTCGTTAAAATGCCGTAAATAGCAGCTAAATTGTTGCATCGCGTTCAAAATGGACCTAATTTGTCTGACTACTGGATCTACGCTGTAATTATGACAGATTACTGTAAGTAAATTACGTGTGTTCAAAATTGTTCTGTAATTGCTGGATTCTCGAATTATTTATTGTTGCGTTATATATTTTTTTCTTCAAATTCACTCGTTTTGTTTCATCGTTGAACAAGACCTGTCAAAGATAATTTGTTTGGGGAAAAGTCAGTTAAATACACAATTACAATAGACGCAAGAAAAAAGCGAAAAGTTCATCTATGAAATTCCTTAAATTTAAATTGAAATAAGAAAATTGCTAAGATCACAACATTCATTTGATAGATCAGCAGATCAGTCATCGTTTATTCGTAGGTCATCGCTAAATTACCAAATTACGATGTATCATAATTAATTATGATCAAGCAGGAAGACTTTGTCATCCGTTCTCTGATATGGTGAACTGTTATCGTACCCAAGGGTGAGAAAAGGACTTTTCTATGCCAATCACATGGTCCAAGGAAGGTAGGTACATATAGCGAACCTCGTAACTTGAGCCCGAAAGTCTGACAACCAATCTTACCAAGAAGAGGTATCGTTTTACCCAGTAACTGGGTTGTGGAGGTTGGATAGGCAGTTGCAAGTAAAATACTGGTATTTATCTTTATTCAGTTAGACTGGAATCTATCCCCAATATAATTGGGAAAAGACTAGGCAGATGAAACTTCATAACAGCAACTTGGTGTTAACAACATTAGCCTCACCTGTTGGTTGAATGTCACGTCCACTTCGTATAACGACGAGGCCTATTTGTGTGTGACAGTTAGATAGTTTCAATTGCATCCTAGGTAAGGTATTAATTTACTGGAAATTGTTATGAAAACTGGCACTTACGTGGCCGACTATACATAAACATCGCTAATACAGTACCCGGCGATAAATATTGCACATCGACCTTTGGAAAGAGACAAACGGCTAATTTCGGCTTCGTAGAGCGTTATCTCTGTCGCACGAAATACAAACAGTCCGGTATCTATTAGGAGCTGTTAAAACAATTATGATTTGCTTCTTTTGATAATTATTTTTATTCTTTGTATAATATACAAGAAAAGGTAAAGGTCGATGTGCAATATTTATCGCCGGGTACTGTACGTACCTATTGTAATTCCGCTACTTATAAGAAAGTTGCGGTTTCCCCAAAGGCACAACATGTTTGTAGGATATTATGTCGGCCTTAGCACCATACTGGGCAATAACATGATATGTAGCGTATTCGCCCCATGGGCCTATTTGGGCGAAAGGGTAGCAATCGAAAATAGTGGGCCAAACGAACCAAGACTGTATTTGTTGAAATATCTATTCGTGGATATTTTTACTTGTTCGTAGTGTTTTTTATATATATTTTTTTATTTAATGTAAGTATAATACTGCAACACTTAGATTAGGTGACTTCGTCCCAGTCGGGGGTTGCGGAAGGATCATACTGTTACGAGCTTGGTGTTCGTGACAATTAAAACTGCCGATTGAATAACCAAAAATTGACACTTTAATTAACAACACTAATTACAACTCAAACACACTAAATGAAACACAATTGCACTACTGATTGCTCTAAGTCGCACTTGAAGATCGCTTTCGATGTGTTCGCTGGTATCGCTTATCCAACACTACGTGTCTCACGGCCCACACCGGCTTTATATAGTGCCACAGAGCTACTATATAAACATCTAGAATGTTCGAGTATATACCGGTTCCGACTGACCCGATGTCGATAGTTCTCAGAATTGCTAGGATCTTGACTCTACTAGTTCTGCTACCCGATACTAGATGGCGCTAGTGGTAACTAATGTCACCATATATCAGGCACTAATTGTGGCGCGCAACAATACTAATGTGGGTGTACTATAGGTACACTTCTGTCTGACCCTTCGGGGCGTACAGGCGTGATGTTATGTTAGTCAGGCTGGATTTTTGTGTAGACCCTTATACCTTGGTATGAACGGAGGTAATATTACCTCATCATCTGCCTAGCCCAGGGATGCGAACCTCTATACATCTACGTGCCATTTTATCCAAATAAATAAATATTTCATGCGGCCATGACGTGTCAACAACCAATGTTGGCTTAGTGATTACTAAAAAAAAACTGTGTACATTCGCATTATTATTGTTATTTTTGAACTCTCTTGACACTTCTCGGGTCCCGGACCAATTCCAATTCCAATTATAAAGTTATGGCTCCATCGTTTTCTCGATGATGCTGCCAATGTCAAGGTTGAAGGAAACAAAGTTGAGATTGACCGGTTATACTGCGGGGTCCCGAGACCTTTGAAATTTTTGGGTTTTTTTATGCCTATTTGAAATAAATGCTTTGACTTTTTTTGGAAGGTGTACGAGGGTCGAAACCAAGAGGACCAAGAGGCCCGTTCTAAGACGTTTTTAATGAAATGAGACACCGACCGACGGCGACAATTATCGCTGTTCGCACTATACAAGTGCACCTAAGGACAACACCATGTTTGGTGTAGGACTTATGTTGATATTAACAGTTTAATATTTGTTTTTTTTTATTTGTAAAGGGTTTGCTCTTGACTCTAGTCTAGGTTAGAGGTGGCAGAGACAAAGCATAAAAAAATTGTTTAAATAAAATGACGAATTAGTGCTGCTGTTGCCAACTAGATGTCTTAGGTACCTAAATTCCTAAAATGATACCGTGCCCAAATTATTTAGTTACGTGCCACCAATTGCACGCGTGCCATTGGTTCGCCATCCCTGGCCTAGCCTTTTCCCAACTATATTAGGGTTGGCTTCCAGTCTAACCGGATGCAGCTGAATATCAGTATTTTTCATGGAACGACTGCCTATCTGACCTTTACAACCCAGTTACTGGGTAATATGATACCCCTTCGTAAGACTGGTTATCAGACTTTCGGGTTTCTGATGACTGTCAAAGATCCACAAATAAGAGACGGATCAACGGCTTAACGTGCTTTTCGAGGCACGGAGGGATTTTAGTAGTAGTAGTATGTAAAGATGATCACCCATCCACGGACCAACCGCGATTAGCGTAGCTTAACCTAATCGATCGACCCGTGCGTCTGTTATTAATAATAATATTACTACTCGGGATTTCTAGTTTGTCTGAATAATAAAATACTTGACTTTCAATAGAAGTTTAATCTAAAATTATTTTGAACTAGTAATCTAAGATGTACTTACCTACACAAACTAGAACACGTTTTTTCTATAAAATCAGGTCAATCTTCCATTTTCTGTAGAAACATACGGGAAACACGTGTTACCAACCTTTTTTGCATATCCCGATGTAAATGGTTACACGTGAGAAATCACATAAATGAAACTTCCACTTCCATATTTGTTGAAATTCGTCAAATTATTGATGTAGAATATACTCCTTAGTAGCAGCGCGAAAGTCTGATAACCAGTCTTACCAACTGGTATCATGTAACCCTTGGTTTTGGAGGTCGCTTCATGTAAAATACTGATATTCATCCGCATTCGGTTAGACTGGAAGCCAACCCCATAATAATAGGTAAAGAGCTAAAAAAATGTTATTGTTTAGTAGCCGACTGGTTTCCTGATTTCTTCCCGGTTAACTACATTAGCCCCACCCATCCGTTTCCTGGCCTCTCGAACCATAACTTAACCTAGCGATGTGCGACCTGCAGAATGACCTAACCTCATGTAATACTACCAGCATGACTTGTAGTTACCGTTAATGATATCTACAGTGACTCTCCACTTTCATGCAAGTTCATTTTTCATGAAAACCTTTATTGTTCGCCAAGGAAAGGGCGGAGTTGGTTCTTATAAAATGTGTGGTATTTTATGATTAAGGATAGTCTAAGGAATAGTTTTATTCTATGCTTATCGAACACGGCATCTCATTTTATTAAGGTCATAACAAAATGTCGATGATCGTCTGGATATGTGCTTGGTTGATGGGAGGACAACTACGACAAAACTGGCAAAGTGTGGGTGTAGTATACGTAAGTACCTACATAAGTACAACTCTGCCCAACCCGTCGGGGAACAACGCGTGATGATGTTATGTTTTATATCAGGATGAATGGGTCCGTTTTGGAGTAATAGATTAAACCATAAGGCCCATTGAGCACATCAAGCTACCCGAAACTGTCAAAATTTTCCCAATCAACTTTGAATCTTATGCTTTAGCGATAAAGTTGGAAATCTATTAAAGAAATTTGACAGATTGTAGTAGCTTGATGAGCTGACGTCTGTACGCGGCAAGAAACACTACGGTTTATTCGGCATGTGTATATAGGCTACGGTCGTCAGGTTGTATGGATCACTATGGATGTTTGTTGACGACACGGTGGCACTACAGCCCCGTCGCCGTATACCATAGAACCGTGTCATATACAAGGTCACACTATGGTCACACTATATTTCTATATAAAACGCCGTAATGAAGTACGCGACCAAGAAGAAGATCGTAAAGTCCAGCTCGTACAAGCTCACACGTATAACGGTGCGGCTAGCGCCCTGTACCGTGAAGAAACCGTGCCGTGTATACGTACCTATACACTCGACACAAAAAAATAATTAAATAAATTATTTTAAATAGTCTAATTCGAAAATCATTTTAACAGACTTCCAAAAAGTCGTTTCTTGAACATTCAAATGGGTTAAATTCTAGTCAACTATTTTTTTCTGAACCAGTCCTTATATTAATCCGGTATACTTCCTAGGAATCCTTTATCAAGGAGTGAAGAAAGACTAGCTCAATTAAACTCATTCCACGGCCTCATGATAAAGTGCCACCTTTGGTTTATTTTGCTAAGGCCCCTTCAAACAGGCGCGACACGCGATAAAATCGCGCGCGACACAAAGGCACCGCATGTCGCACAACGAGCGGTGCCGATAGGGCGAATCAGTACAAAGACAACCAAACCATTTTAACGGTCGACCATTTCACATTCTTCAACTGTTGACCTGCCTTTATTGTCAAAATAACTTTAACCTTTTGACCGCCACACGTCAAAGAATCAACAACGTGTCCTCGGCGTCAGTCTGTCATGTATTCGAACTGTGGGGTGCACATTTTCGTTTGTCATCTATACAAGACTGTGGTGGTCAAAAGGTTAAACGATATTTTTCTATAGTTTATTATTAAGTTTCTCTGTATGGTTGTCTCATATTCATAAATAAAGATTATTATTATTTAACATCAACAAATCAGTAATTATCATACCCAAACATTTCCTAGCTAAGTAAATACAGCAGAGTAAACATAAAAGTTTCGTATGATTCACAAACGATTCGTGTAGTTCCAAGTAATGAGTCATGCACACTAGAGTAACGAGGAAAGTTTTAATTCAATAAACATGTCCTCAAACGAATGCTCGCGTGGGGGCGGCCTAACACCAACTTTGATTATGTTGGCGTACTGGGGTATGGAATTAGGGAGATCTTCCAGATATGTCTTGCTTTGGTAATACTTTAATAATAACGACCTGTTTTATTCCACACGACATAGGACATACATCTTCGCCCCAACAGTGAACTACTATGTCCTGGTAGTTCCCTTACGACAATTTGATTTCATAATCATGTTCAATTCAATTCTTATTTCGAGGGCTAGTTCAAGGTGGCGCGGGAAAAGATTCCCTGGAAGAATTTGGGGTGGCCTTTGTACAGCAGTGGGGCAGAAGAGGCTAAAAAATGTACCAAAAAGAATCAGTTGTTTTTTGGTCGACGTGAATGAGGGTTTTCTGAAATTACGTTCGCTAGGTGGCAGCACTGACACGTCAGGTCCAGGCATCTGTCAAAGAGCCTATATTTTCTTTAGTCATGACTGAATGATGAACGAATGAATGAAACGAATGATGAACGTCATCATATATTTTATATTGGAAGACCTCTTGTCACAGTGGTGCCAACTGGTGTCGTAAATTTTCACGAAAACCCTCATTGCGTAACACCCATACAATCACAATCTGAATCATTTTGGAGGATTTTGCTAATCCATTGCTTTAATTTTTTTAAGAATTGGTCTGCTCAACAACGCAAATAACGCAATGAATGTTGTCTGAATGAAAACCACTAATGTTAGTATGTTATGCAATCACGCCGCTGAATAAAATTTAAACTTCCATTTAACCAGTCAAAGTAACAAGTCACAACCAGTCACAACTTTACAGACGGGTAACAACCTGAAAACGTTCGAAGACCGTATTGCACCAACATTCAGATTCAAGCAATCTTGCAAAAGGCACCCATTATTGTTATTTCTGTTGCTCCAAGCGAAAGTTAAAAGTAGTAAAATAAAATAATAAGTTTCTTTGCTTAATATTTTAAATTAGTGAGACGCCCCTGCTTTGCATGGCTGGAAAGTACCTACCTACATTGCAGTCATGCTAAGCAGGAGCAGGTAGGTACCCAGTACCCACCTACAGCCGGGCGATATTTCAGAACATCGATATTTCTGTGCTATATTTACGTTGACGTTGAATTCCGGAATAATTTCTATAAATAATTGTAAAAATCGCATTAAAATCCATTGTACAGTTTAGAAGAACTAAGCGGAAACTCATACACACGGCGACACATCAAGCACATCATTTCCAGTTTTAGCCGACCTCGCATTGTATAAAGGTTTTCCGTAAAATGAGAAGTCAGCGTATACGGGAAATGTATTGCTTAAAGAAAGAAAATAGAAAATACATTTATTTAGCACATACTAAAAGAAACACAGTACACCAGATACATACATATATGCATACACCAGAAGAACAAAAAAAAAACGATCAAATAAAGTGTAAAGTTCGATGTAAGAAATTAGCAGGGAAGTGTGCCTCACTTCTGCGCCAAAAAGGCCTAGTTCAGCAAAAATGCCAGACAACTAGTGCCTGACGCTGGTTTTCAACTGGACCTGCTTGATGTGGCCCCGCGGATGCATACACGAACATCGATATCCAAATCTTTTTACGCTATGTTTAAGAATGGAGCCGTTGTTCGTTCTGATATTCCGTTTACAGTAATTTTACTTCTGAGTTTGCAACACTGTCAATATCACAGTGATGTTTATAGTCATTGCAATAAGGTTGCAGTTTTGCTACTGTCAGAGGTACAGACGCCAGCACATCAAGCTACTACAATCTGTCAAATTTATTTAATAGATTTTCAACTTTATCGCTAGAGCATAAGGTTCAAAGTTGATTGGGAAAATTTGACAGTTTCGGGTAGCTTGTTGTGCTGGCGTGTGTACAATAACTGTGAATGGGCTGTAGATGACAACGCTAGATTCTTTGTTTGATTTACAGATAATAATTTTTAAAAACATAAAATCACTACAGGCAAGCATAGATTTATTTTACACTTACCCACATAATTATACCTATACCTTAGCTGGATTTTTGCAGAATGTAGGTAGATGATCAGTGAAAGGGTGCCCATTTGTACAGTGTTACCATCCAAAAAATTTTATGTCTGCAATAAAGATATTCGTATCATTATTACATTCGGAGAAAATTATAGATTGTTGGAAATATTTTAAATTATTATCACATTGCTTTCTGACACTACGACTTTCATTTAGGGTTAGTATTCATATAACTGATTTCACTTTTATTAGAGATTAATATTTATAAAACGCAATAGTATCTTATTTGAGGCCAGAAATTTCTTGTTTACCCGTCGCATCGCAACGCATCACCTGGCCGCGCTATTACTTCGTTTTCGTTTAGCTTTCTGAATTTTTATTTTCGTGTTCGCCTCCTAAGTGCCATAGCGTGATGTTATACCTATACCCTTCTTGAAGAATTGGGCTAACAAAAGCAAAAATATTTTTTCAAATCCGATTGGTAGTTCTTGAGATTAGCGCGTTCAAACAAACAGCGGCTTATTTTTAATTATTTTATTTTTGGATTGTCGTTTGTTAAGTACTATTTGTTGTACTCTGGACGCTTTTAACGCGTACGTCTTTCTTAATTTTTTACATCGTTCTCACATTATATAATTTTAAAATCAAAAGTAATGATGTAACTAATATTTTTGTAAAATATAATTTAAAAAGAGTGTCCATAGTTTCTTGCCCGTTCTTCTCCATAGGTACCTACGCTTTGGAATGGGCTACTAGCTTCATATTTCCTGACTGACCGACTTCTTGACAATTCAAAAGTGCCTGAAAGTGGTTTAATTGAAATAAATGCTTTGAGTTTTAGTTTGAACAGATAAACAAACTCTTCAGTTTTGTTATTAGAATAGATAGAATTAGATAAGTATTCCGGCCAATTTTTTTTTAGTTATTTTGTAGGTTTATATCAGTGGAATAAGATTTTTGTGGAAAGTGGAAAAAGCGTTTGGTACGTTTCTATTGTATGACATTTATACCTATTTTCAAGTTAATTGAAGCAGTAAAATCGAAACTTTATTACTCTTTTCCACCCCATTAGGAGTTGATTTTTGAAAAACCCTGAAACATCTATATAGATTATTGAGTAATGACTGCAAGTAGTTAACTATAAAAAGAAGAAAAAAAAAATACCGTTTATAATGAATACCAATTTCCGGTATTCTTAAATCCGGGCACTGGCAACACAAACGGCATACGAATTTATTCCGACAATAACCGAAGATTTCCGAACAATCAAAATAAACCGATTCGCGAACCGAGCGACATAACGCTGCGACAGAAGTTTGTAACCGCGTCGTTTTCATCAAAAACCATTTGGATAGTTACGTGATAGTCTGTGACTTGAGATTCAACATTGAAAAAGATTGTACTTATTGCTTTAAATCTGTGAAGAAGAAAATAATATTGATCATTGAAGGAAGTATACAGGATTGCAATTGGCGTATTATAAATCTCATGTAAGTATTTGTATTGAATTGTATTGCTTGTATTCATAATGAACAATTACTAGCCTAATCATTTTTATGCGAATATCTATGTTGTTTATTGGAAATCGATTAACGGTTCTTAGTATTTCGTTACGCCAGTTTTCATAGTATGTAGGTATGAAGATGAATAATTGTTCCAACTTAGTGTAATTTAAATGAAACCCTCATTTCATTTATGTCAACAATATAAAAAAAAAAAAAAAAAAAAAAAAAAAAGGAAAAAAAAAAAAAAAAAAAAAAAAAATTATAGTTATCTAAATGCTCGAAATCATCGTTGTGTATTAATTTTGATTTCGGTATTTTGATTAAATTTTCATTTGTGTTTAAGATTTTTACTGGAATTTTTCCTCGTTTTGGTTGAAAAATACAACCTGCTATGAATAAGTCGTCATTTATTTGCTTTGGGAGTAAAACGCATTCTTTGTAAACATTTTTGTTTATGTCGATATAGTGGATAGACTCACTTCGACCTGGAATAAGCAAATAATCTTCCGAGTTCGTATGAATAGGTTGACGGTTTTGTATTTCGATGCGATAATGCGGCGCTTTATCTTTTAATTGTAAACTGAGTACGTTTGTCGGTAAATCAATGTTTGCATTATAAGTTCTCAGGAAGTCTAAACCAAGTATTCCATCTGATTCACATGGAATATTATCGAACAAATAGAACTTGTAACGAAATTGTACACCCGTTTCTAATTTCAAAGATATATACGCGAAGTTATATGCCTGTACTTTTCCACTGATACCTTTTATGGTTGTTTGATCGCTATATAATTTTGTTTCGCGTGTTACCGAATCTCTGTTGATTAATGAAATAGATGCGCCCGTATCGATTAAAAATTTTAGTTTTTGTTTGCCAGCGTATAAATAGATAAAATCAAGACTTTTACATACTAAACCATAATTAGTTGCTCCGAAAAAACTGAGCTAAATTTTCCTCTTTATCCTTTTCCTCTTTTGGCTCAGTGACAACATTTACGTTGTCCTGCTTGGCACCTCTGTAATGACCCCTGTTACTTCTATAGTAACTTTTATTCGGTGGCCTAGAGTATCCACGCTGTTGGTAATGTCTGCCACGGTAAAAACCTCGCTGTGCGGGCTCCTGACCCCTGTAATGCTGGGCTGCGTTGTTACCTCGGTAGTAGGAAGGATTTCCACGGTATTGAGTATACCCACGATGGTAGTATCCGCGACTCCGACTGTACCTTGAGTTTCTACCTCGTGTGTAAGATAACACGGCATCCTGACCTGAAGTTCCGGCAAGTGACAGCTCCTCATCACCTGCTGCTCGTACAGCATCCTTCAGTTGACTGTAATTTCTAGCTGCTAAAATGGTGCTAAGTCGACGATTTCTCAGACCATCTGCAAATCTTTTAACTACAAACCTTTCGTTTATTGGACTTAGTATCTCGGCGGCTGTCTGGTTTCCGTCTGCTTGCGCTATGGTAAGGGAAGTAAACAAATCTCCTAGTTTCTCTCCGTATTCGCCTGTAGTCAAGTTGTTTTGACTTATATTATTTATCTGTGCCATTATTGAATTGGCAGATTTTTTTGTCAGAATATACGTTTGTATATCTTTTACTAAACCAGAAACTGTTTCGTAACTTTTTTTCAGTTTTAATTTCGCTATTTTTGACAGACGAGTCTTTAACACAAATGAAACTAACAATTTCTTACAATCTTCTTCTTTCAAACAACTTTCATACATCTCTATACCTTCGATTATTCTCTCTACTGTTTCTTCCTTTCCGTCCATAACTGGAATCAAAGTACTAGCCGTTTTTAAACTGAAACTCTCCATTTTGTATGTTGTCTTATTTTCCTCTATATCTAAAAATTCGTCGGACGAACTTTCTGAAATATCAGTTACCTCTTTATAACCCAAGATTTTTCTATATATTTTCTCAATTTCGTTAGGTATTGATGGATCTAAATGTAATTCCTTTTTACGTATACGTCCGTATTCAATTAATAAAGTAAACTCATTATACAAATTATCAGCCTCCTGAAACTTTCGCTGTCCTACTTTTTCACCTCGCCGTTTAGGGCCTAATTTTCTAATATTAACACATAAATCTAGTAAACTTTCATATATTTCACTAAGTCTTTCCATGAATAATTATAGAGTCTATTTAACACTTCATGAGCACTGCACTCATACCTTACATCGAGTTGGTCCGACTCGATGGCGATGGGCTGCTAGGCTTGTCCTCTGGAAGGGCTGCTTGGCTTGTCCTCTGAAGTCACTGCTTGGCTCATCCTCAGGAATGGCAGCTTGGGCCGGGCTATACCCTGGACACCACAGGTAACTGAGCCGGGAATACCCTGACTCCTCCAACAATTAAATTTTCTTTCTTCAATCTTCTCTTCTTTTTTTTTTCTTCTGTAATTTTTATTTTTCTTCAATAATTGTTCTTCGTTCTTCTATTATTTTATCTTCTTGCTTCACTTCTTCATTACTTATTTATTTGTCATTTTATTTACGGCAGGTACAGGAAACGCAGGTAGGTTCCTCTCCGGATCTAGTGGTCACGCGGCGAAAGGACCGTCTCAAGTTTTGTGTCAATACTTCGCTCCTAATCCAATTTTGATGACACTTTTTGTACAAAACGTATAGTCCGTAAAGTCCTGCAATAGACAGTATTGTGCAGATGACGAACATCACGACGCTTATGTTTGAAAGGTGATATTCCGCGCTGTTGTTTGATCCTCCGGAAGCACTCTGAGTGATGAATACTTCGTCCTTCTGTATATCTGAGCGACACATTTTGAATGTAGGTACGTTAATTGTCCATGTAGATATTTAAATAATGCCAAAACGTGGTTGAAATCCTGGCATATCCTGGCAGGGTCGCCATGTAGGATTGGTCTGAGGGTTAGCTAGTACTTATAAGGAAACGTCCGAATGTCGTGCTATCCATTTATTCACTGATTAAACATAATACATATTTCCTATACTACGTAAACTGCTTGCAAGTCATTACTGCAAGCTTGCACATCATATTACATACCACAAAAACTTGCTGTGATCACTAATCTTTTGTTTCAAACGTAGCCAATTCAGCAATATGCGCCTACGGCCGTGTATGGCACTAATTTATGAGTATATCGTGATAAAAATATCGCATTTGTTTTTTGTAACATATCTGAAATTTTTTTGTTCTTTCCAGCTCACATTTTGTCAAACATGTCTGGACACCAAACCCAAATAGAAAAACTTACGGATGAAAAGGCTGCCCTGGAAGAACGAATCGAAAAATTAGAAAAAGATCTTGCAAAACGAGAATACCGTCAGGGACTTAAAGAGAGACCTTTCTGGAGGGGTGAACACGCAGCTTTCTGGTTCTATGTCACCGAGTCCGAATTTAAGGTAGCCGGTGTGTCAGACGATCATACAAAATACAATTACGTCGTCAGCCAGCTAGATGAATACACAATGGAAATAGTAAAGGACATTATAGGTAATCCGCCAGTCAGAAGAAAGTATGACAAGATAAAGGAAGAGTTACTTCGTCGTTTGGGTGAACCAGAACATGAGAGGATCCGGAAACTTTTCAACGAAAAGCTTGAGAACAGGACACCTTCTCAGTTCTACCGTCATCTACAGGGCCTGGCCGGAACTAGCGTCACAGTAGATAAAATCTTGCTCCATCTTTGGTTACGTCGGTTGCCACTACATTGCCAAGAGATTTTAGCGAGTCGGCTTGAACAGACCAATACAAAATTAGCTGAGCTTGCAGACAACATTATGGAAGCAACTAAAGCATCTGAGAACCCTATTTTGAATAATGCAACAGTGGATAACATACAGCAAAGTGTCGATGAGCTTGGCAAGCAAATCGTGGCTTTGGGAGAGTCTGTGAAACGACAGACTAGGAGTCGTTCGAGGTCTACGAGCGGAACTCGTTCAGGTAGCAAGTCGCCAGATGCAAAACCTATAGAATGCTGGTATCATCAGAACTGGGGTGTTAATGCTTATAGATGTGTTGAACCTTGTAGCTGGAAACAGGAAACAAAGAAATTGTAGTTATGATTATTACTATTGACTGTCGTAAAGGAAAAATCTTTATATTTAATGGTGCTTTATATTTTTTTATCGTGGGTAAGTTTTCAATTTCATCCTACGGTATGGTAACTCTTTCTTGTTTTGGTAAGGTTTACGCCGTACGGCATTTCATACAAACTTTCAAGTCCTTGTTTTTCGAAATAAATGAATCAATTTTAATGAAACTTCATACGCATAAGTAGTATACAAAGGATTAAAAAGTTAGTTAAGAATATTTTCGAAAAATAGTGCCACAGCCAAATTAGACCGAATTTAAATTTTCCATAGAAACAGAAATTTCCAGTTATCTTTTTTTAAATAAGACATTTCGAAAATGTTCTTAAATAACTTTTTAGACATTTGCTTATGTGTATGAAGTTTCATTAAAATCGGTTCATTCATTTCAAAAAACAAGGACTTGAAATTTGTAGGAAATACCATAAGTCGTAAACGCTCTTATGTTCAAACTTGCACCAAAATGCCGTAGTTTCTTAAAATTTCTTGTGGCCTTTTTCCTTTTTATTTCACATGAACATTTTTATCAATGTCTTTAATAATTTGATTTGGCGTTAATTTTTTTACTATACCTACTGTGATAAAATTGTAAATTTTACAGTTTGATTGTGGTTAGGTGGTGGACTTGGTGCATTTATTTATTTGTGATATTATGATGTAGATATGTTGATTGTTGTACTATCGATATTTTTTTGCAGTCATTTTATTTCTGATTTTGTTTTTGTTAGCAAAGTTTTCTAAAGTAAGAGTAACTTGTTTACGATATACACAAGTCTTGACTTACTTATTTTAATAATAAAATTAATTGATTGAATATGATTTTTGCCCACAGTTTTAGTAGCGAGTTTTTTTATATAAGCCAAATGATTTATTGTGTTCATTAATTGTCCTAATCATTTTAATGGAATAAAAATTAAAAGTATTTTGAAGTTTCTAAATACCTAGTTGTTTTCAACACTTAAATCTTCAAATGTTCATATTTAGTACACCCATTCAACAACATGAAAAACTTCTCGTAATATAATAACATTGTAGATTGTAGAATACATACTTGAATATAATGCTCAATGTTTTACTTACTTTTCAAACAAGCAGGTAAAACGTACGAGTACATCAAAGTTTTTCATGTCGTTCAAAAACATATATTATAACTCTTTGCACGTTTCCCTTGTCTCCACACATTTTCTGTTCCAAGAATGATTTGATATCTTCCTCTTGAACACAATATATTTCAATTTGTACATAAAAACGAAGTAACTTTTGGAAATTGGCGAATTTCTTAACAGATCCCCAGTCAAAGGGACTTGACGATATTAAATTTTTCCAACGACATTTTTTTTCTTCCTTTGATACGATATTGTTCCTACACGTTATTATAATAAAGGCTGTTATCATTATTTTTTATTGTGAATAGTTTACAAGCTGAAGTGGGGGGACATGAGAAGGGGTTTTACTTCTTTTGATGAGCTCGTAACAATAGGTGCTTTGAACGTTTGTTTCATTTTTATCGACATCTAAAAAGGTTCTTAAGAGAATTGGCTGATGAGCTGTTACTCATGCATATCTAATGTTAATATGCATTATATAGCGTAACGGCGTATAGTATAATAATAAAGACCGTTTAATGTTTTGTTTCCTGAGTTTGTAGGTGCAGTCATACACTAAACCACAAATATTATTCATCATCATTTGGCTAGCTTGTTCCAAACTTCGGGGGTCGGGAGTATTTTACATGAAGTGACTGCCTATCTGACCTTCACAACCCAGTTACTGGGTAATACGATTCCCCTTGGTAAGATTAACTACAAATATTATTATGCTAAGCAATAATTGATTTTAACTATATGTTCCTGATGTAGTTTTGATTAATACCTACATACTTAGACTCACGTCTTCATTCCATGGGGGTAGGCAGATACTACAGAACGCCACGTGCTACTATTCTTTATAAAACGTATTTTTTTTATTTATTAATGTCTATAAATTAGAGGTAGGTAACTTTATTTTACCTCAACAATTCTATTACACTTGACAGAGCAAACTAACCAAACAGTCGTGAACTCAGGCTTGGAATAATTTAAACCCTTTCAATGTACCTACCGTTTAAACTAACAATTAATTTGAATAACGGGGACCGCCTGTAGACGTTTGATAACCAACTTAGAGACACACGCCAAACCCTATAAGTTAACGTCAATAAATCGGTATTATTACGTAGGGCTAACCCGAAACGGGATTAGTTATGTATTCCGGAGTCAGTCTTGGCGCGTGATGAATTAACGAGATATTGATTCTGAACTTGCTAGTCTAAGATTGCTGTGAAGTGTATTCTGATAGTGTTGGTTTTGTTTGTAGGAGGTAAGCTTGTAGCGGACTTGATTTTTTCAGTCAAGAAACTTTCTTCACTATAAATCGTTTGGTACAGCTTTACCAGGAACTTTTGACGCTCGAATGACATTGACAGGGTTACTGTTGGTAAACATTTGTGCAATTGGTTTGTGAAATGAATTGAAAAAAACAAGATGGCAGTTCCGATTTGGCCACGCGCCTAAAGACCTTTAAACAGCTATACCTTTTAAACCCTTTTTTATGTTAAAAACTTACGGTAGTCAAGTTTATGCCATAAAAACAAAAATTATACTAACAGTAGGTAATTACAGGTTCACCATCTATGGAGCTATTTTGAAGAAGCAGTATGTATTTGTGTGCTTTAATACCCCGCCACCTAGCCCTATAATTCTATATTTGTCATATAGTAGAAAAAATGGCAATTCTTAACGGACCGAACAACCAGACGTACTGCAGCGTACCATCCAGACTTGGTTGATATCCCGGCGAGTCGTACTCAGCGCTTCTCCTCCACGTCTATTTATGCGCACAGCCAAAGTGTGGAACTCTCTGCCGGCATCTGTGTTCCCTCCCACATTTATCCGTCTGCCTTCAAAGCAAGAGTGAACATGCATCTTCTGGGCACGCTCGTTCCATCATAGACCTCATTCATCACTTTCCATCAGGCGTGATCGAGGTCAGCAGCAGGCCCAATGAGCAATACAAAAAAATTGTATCACAAATTTGAGCGTTTTTCAATGTAAGTAGGTATACATAATTATTATTTTAAGACTTTTTAATACCGAATACATATTGCAAATTTATAAAAATGTGATGAAAAATAACATCTGGCCTCAGCTGAACACACGGTTTATAATTCCATTATTAATTTCTGGAAAAGTAATTACAAAAATAAGCCCTTCATTATTTCTCGCCGACGCGCGACGCTTCTAACATAATCCTTGGTGTAGCGTTCAGGTATACAGTACAAGTCGGCTCTTCGAACGGGACGTGATCCGACGGTAATCGATCCAATGCCGCCTGCGATTGTGCGAGGTAGGCCACTGCTGTTACACGGAACTTTTGCTCAACAGTAACGCGTTTTTGTATTTCTTGCATGTAAATAATGATGCCATCTTTGTGACCTTTTGTGAGTTGTTTACCTGTTCATAAAAACCTTCCATCATCTTTTATGAATTATTGTTATTTTGGGCGTTATATGTATAAGGTATTATTATGCGTACATAATAATACATTTAGGTATATAAAAAAAAACCTCATCATGTCGCAAAAATTCTTTACAATACGTAATTGTAAAGGATTTTTGCGACATGATGAGGTTTTTTTATTTGATTTAGAGTCAGATTGAACAAATGGTTTTATCACATTACGGGAGAATTTCACCAACTTTTATACCTAAAATAAGTCTTATCCTGAGAGTAAATTTAGAATTTTTGACAGTTGTTCCATACTAGAACTGTCAGACGTCAATTTTATTCCACAGATAAAAGATATCTGACTATGGTAAAATCAACCAATCAACCTTAATTAAAGTAGGAGCAGAGTATTGTGTTTCTTGATTAGAACCCCCCCGCCTCCTACATAAGTAATGTGGGGGTTTATAAATATGACTTTAAAGAACTACATTAGGTTAAGCGATTGATACATGTAGTGAATGTCAATAGCCACTTTGTGACCTTGAATCTATAAACAAACGTAATTGCACCGTCACAATTAATCACCCAATCAGTCATTATTTTGACAAGGCTATTGCCACTCCGGGCACCGACATTCCCCGCCATTCCGGCGAGAATCCGATTAATTACCAACCCTTAGGAGCAGTCCACTTATTCACGTCGACAGTCCTCAAGTGATGCAATGATTTACGACTTTTGGTATTCAATTGTTATGTTCAATAATTAAATTAAATCAAATTAATGCTACTTTCTAAGTGGTTTTTTTTTAATAATATTAGGTAGCTTTGTAGTGAAATAAATTTTTCGTCATCAGACAGACGTAATTTAAAATAAGTTTATCAAGCAAATGTAAACTTTCTTGTTTATACTCACATTTTTCTTTTCCCAAACTCAGCACTGCCAAGTTTTTTGCCAGTGCGCCTGAATCCCTGAATAGGTTTAATTTAAAACCCTTACCCCCATAATTACCCACGTAAAGGGTTACATAAAAATGCAAAACCCGAAAATACCTTATCCCTAATTTTTGCCTTATGGCGTCATCTTTCCAAGAATTTACAATTTAAGTTTTGCAAGACTAAAATCAACGAAGGTTTTGCGAGGGAGGCAAATTCTGCTCCCACGTCCATACACATGACGTTAAAGGTTCCAATAAAGAAGGGAATGAAAATTATAGGTGTCGCTGACATCGCAAGGTCCTCAGTAAACATACCCTCATTTGGGCTCCCACGTTCTGATTTTGAACTTGGTATGCTGCTCATTTCTGATTGGGCTGTATTTACATAATATCTTTTTTATCACATATATTCAAAAAGAGCTAGTGTATTCTTCGTAAACAGGGAATAAAATAGCTCTTTAATCCCTAGGGACTAAAAGTGATTTGAATTTTCAAAGAGATCAATCACATATTGAGTGAACAAGTAACAGGCTGTATGGTAAAGTAAAAGAAAATTTTGTGAAAAAATATAAAATCGCACGAAGAGTATTCTGCCGTCGTTCGTAATTGTTTACCCAAAATTGTATGTAAATAAATAAACGAACTATTCTTATTCATAAGTTGCACTTACTTATTTTTTCATAGAGTGTGATTTAAGCTCGAGAGACGTACTTTGAATCCCTCGCTGCGCTCAGGATTCTACGAGACACTTCTCGCTTTCAAAATAGTTGTTTAATCCCTTGGCAAACAATCTATTATTTGTCGCCTTGGAGAGATGTTCGTTAGGTTAGGTTTATAGTATGAGGTCTTAGGGTTCCTGTTGGTGTTAGTTCAGATGATAGCGTAATCTATACTAATAATTGGACGTAGTTAAGCAGAAAGGACTCAATCCACACTTTGGCCAAAATTGAGTTAAGTATGCCATCGTACTCCTGAGGGTCGAATCTATCATGTAGTGAAAACCCTATTTTGAAAATGAACACGAAAACTAGTTTTTCTCACTACCCTGACTCAACCCACAGTATGAAGAGCATACAAAATGTATTTGCTGAACGAACTCAGTCCGCTTGAATTGTTTCTGAGTAATGACATTTCTATGAGTATGTTCTTAAGGTCGAAAAACCAGAATAAACTCAAACAGTTTAGATCTTTTCTAAGAATTAGTTTTGATTGGAAATATTATCATATTATCAAATAACTGAATCGACTCAAGCAGGTTGGATCGTTTCTGTGATATAGGTTTACTGACATATAATAAAATATTTCGTTTTGTTTAACAGAAACGATTCAAAACACTTGAGTTTTTCAGAAAAACAGCTTTTGGTGAACAGCACATTTAATATCAAATGGACTTATTTAAGCAGAAAGGACTCAATCCATAATATGTCACTTTTGGTTTATGGGCGTTTGAAGTTTTAGCTGTAATTTCTCTAACCAAAAGTTACATTTTTTTAAATGTTTGCCCTATATTATTAAGTTAGTAAATAGTTTATATTTTATTTTTCCATCAAAATAATTATATATTTTGCAATAGATTTCGAGATATTAAGTGAAATGTGGGTTGAGTCCTTACAATTAAACTTAAGTTTGTAAAGACAGGAATTTTTTATTACTTTCTCAGAATGGACTCAAAACTAACCATCGACTAGAAAATACGTTGTTAAAAAAAGTACCTACTATTAAAAAAAACGTTATAAAATAAATTGACCTTAATCATAAAGTTACCAAAATCACGTAAAAACGCCATAATTCAAATTTAAAGAATAGAAAAAACAGCGCAAAGATAAGTGCTCATATCAATTTCCCTCATCTTCCAAATCAAAGCCAAGAGTTGGCCCGTATCCATCAACATCCTCGTTGAT
The DNA here is from genome assembly GCA_963855955.1 of Luperina nickerlii. Classification (NCBI taxonomy): domain Eukaryota; kingdom Metazoa; phylum Arthropoda; class Insecta; order Lepidoptera; family Noctuidae; genus Luperina; species Luperina nickerlii. The sequence goes on from OY979668.1 coordinate 23,143,923, forward strand.
ACAGCTGTTCCCTTTAAGGTTATTTAAAATGCGTGACAATCTTCGGGTATTAAAGTAAACATAGATCTAAGATCTTCGAGCTTTGCTTGAGGAATGGCTTTTCCCTGGGGCCAAAGAACTTCAAAATCTTGTTCTGAAAATTGGATTGTAACCACTTTGTTTTTTTTTTGGACAAATCTATCTTTTGAATATCTCCACTCTCTGACGTCATAGTAATTAAGTAAGGACCTCCTTTTTTCAACAAAATTTGTTTAGTTTTTAGCCAGTTTACGTTTTCTTTATTTTATTTGATAGTCTTCTAACAACTATAAATTTCTACTTGTTGAACTACTGCTGAAATAGGAATAAATAGTAGGTATCTAATAAAACTTAAATTAAATACAAAATGTAACAAAAAAAAAACAAAATCCTGGTGGGAGTCATGAAATTATACTAGGTGGCAAGAACATTCAAGCACAAACTGAAAGAAACTATGAATTTGCACATACTCCCCCCCTCCCCCTTTTAGTCGGTCGGCGTAGACATTTAGTCGGTTAGCAAAAAAAATGTTTGTTTTTTTGTGCTCTTTAACTACACAAATGTAAACAAATTATTACGTCAAAATAATGTTCTACACAAAACACAATAATAATTGTCCGATGCCCGAACCGTGCCCGAACTCCGTCCCGATTGTATTACGAATTTCCACGAAACCGACTGAATCTCGTTCACGCGCATGCATTTTCACTCCTATAAGCCGATCTTCTTCGGCTTACCGCCAGCACATGAGTAGATAATATGCCCGCTCTAAAAAAAGCAAGCGACGTGACCTGAAGTGACGTCATGACGAGTTTTCTACAGAGAAATTTGAACTGCTGCAAGCCGCGCGCGCCTACGAGTTATATTAGAGCAATTTTTTTTTGTTGGTAAAGAAAGACAAAACATTTAATGTAGGCGTTTTGCAATGTTTTAATTGTATGGTGTATTAAATACATACAGTATGATATGATTATATTTCAATGATGAATTGACTATAGAGTGGTTGTGTTCTGAATTTTCGAAGGGAAGCCGGTGTGAATCGAGTTGTATGGTCCCTCGCCACTGTAATATTCGTCTTGATATAATAGAATAGAATAGAACAGAAAAGAATACAATAGATCGAATAGAATAGATATAATATGTTTATTTTTAGTTTGGTAAAAGGGTCTACTGTTGAAGGGTTTTAATTAAGTTTTGTCTGAGTGTTTATTTTTAGGAAAACTCCAAACTATGGTCACCTTTTTCGAAAACGCTAGATAGCAACGATTAACTATTTAAAGTTTAAACATAAAATTATTAGATATGATTGTTTGTAATAGAATCTGGTTCGTCAATACTGTAACGGGTGGGTTCCGAACTTCCGACCTTTCTTTTGCCAGATCATCGTCTTACTAATTGATCCTTTATCGGCTATGATTGTCATTTCGCATTTGATTACACTAGAGTAAATAAAGAAAACTAGGTACACCTTTGCCTAAAGCTTAAAGAAAATCAGAAACAATATTATAACAAAAATACTCTGAAGGCATTTTGAATATCAAGGTACCCTCCACACAAAGAAAAGTATGTATTAGCTACTTTTCATCTCTTAACAATCAAATGACCTTTATTGGAGTACCATTGAAAATCTGCTTACATGTTACCAAGCAAATTGAATCAATACAGTTCGACAAAGTCACAATCTCCAAAATATATAGCAACTACCAGGCATCCATTGCTATCGAGCCGTCACTTAGTTCGTCCCAATAGGTACATGAGATGACATCCAAAGAATAACTCAATTGACCCTAATCGGTGCCTATTACTGCAATATGGAACTAACCCTTTGTTTACCAGAATCAAATTTTATCGTCGAAACATGAAATACTCATTTTCTTTGATATATATTTATTGGAGAAGTATTTTCTCTGAAATATTTGGAATATAAAAATCTTAAGTGTTTTTCGTTACTACATAATATTGAGGGGCGTTTACAGAAGAGTTTCTTGATCGTTGAGAGGCGAGAATTTCTTGCGAGATACGTACTTAGGTGTAACTCAGCAGGCGATTATTGCATACACATGAGTAAACAAATGAGTGCGATACATCGTGTAGTGACTCTTACAAGGACATTAGGATAGAATAGAATAGAATACTCTTTATGACATTCTCGCTTCTTGGCAGTTAAGACCTCTCCTCGTGTAAACACACCTTTAGGCCCTTTATACACGGCACACGGTGGTTGAATAATGATCCATACAACCCTGACAAACCGTGCCTACACACGGCGAATAAACCATAGTTTTTCACGGCAAAGAAAACGTGTGTGTGCAAAGGGCCTTGGATTATATTGGTTTCTGGGACTATAATATTGAGACGTTAGAGTTTTCCTTGTACGAGTAGGTAGCCGGCGCCGGTTGAGGTTCGTTGGGTACATTTCTGTTCCGGCTTAAGTTACAGGTTATTTTTCTTTTGAATTGACAGTTTACTGGTTCAACGAACAGCGAGGGATTAAATCCGGCAGATGGACAGGAGATTTGTTACAATATGCTGCGGAAGACTGGTTTTTGTAGAGGCTATTGAGGTCAAATGACAAACATTCTGTAGGTATTCGATGCAGGTTTTTATCATTTATTTTTATCCACGGAAAACTTTTAGTAGTCGCTAGTAGACTTGGGTACAAAATGCAGAGCCTATGTCCTTTTCCATGTCCCAGGCTAGTCAGGCTACCGATCTATTGAAGTTCATAACGATCGGTTCAGTGGTTTAGGCGTAAAACGATAAAAAACAGACAGACAGTTATTTTCACATTTATACCATAACTAACTTACAGAAGCTAGTTATATTATAAACGTAATTTGTGTGTAATTTTCACATTACTAATAAACGTGGTATATCAGATGAATAGTTACACACCGATTTCTCTCTTTCAGTCGTCAGTAATTTGACTTTCGAAAGAAGAAGACAAAGCGTTGTGTAACTATACCTACAGACGCTATATACAAACGTTTATTAGTAGGTGGGTTTTAATATAACTAGCTATATTATAAATGTAATTTGTGTGTAATTTTCACATTCAATTTTCACATTGAAAGTCGAATGAATGAATGTGAAGACTTCTACCCACCTATTATTTCGTTTTAGCTTAGCGTTCTTTCTGACTCTTTCATTTTTCTCGGCGCCTAAGGGTCGTAACGTGATGTTATATACCTTCCTCAACTCTTGGGGATCTTTGAAAAAGATTTTTTCAAATCCGACCCGTAGTTCCAGAGATTAGAGCGTACAAACAAACAAAAAAAAATTAGTGTAGATAGATAAGTATATGGCTATGACAAAATTATAAAGTCAAGAATTACATTATTATTTATGTCCTTAATAGTACAGAAAATTCTTAGATAACGTAAAGTAATAAATAGGTAATACGGGCTGGTGTCCGCAACTCCACAATTTTTATATTAAATAATTATAAAAATAATAATAATTCAACAATTTTTTTAGATAACCAAGGTAACTGCCATGTTGATATTTTGGCTCCTGAAATACAGGTAGGTACCTAACCTAGCTCTGGAGCCAGGGTCTAAATTTTTTTCTGTAACCTGTTTTTACGGCAATAAAGAAATTATTATTATATTATATACCTTTAAGATGATAGATTATTATCCACTCGAATTTGTACAATTCACATTTCAAAGCCAAAATACCTTCTAGTAAGACATAAAAGTACTAAGTACTACTACAATCTGGTACAAGGTATATGTAACTAACCTAGCTCTAAAGGACTTCTACAAAGAGGCGCGACACGCGGTGAAATCGCGCGCGACACAAAGGAACCGCTCGTGGCGCGACTTGCGGAGCCTTTGTGTCGCGCGCGATATTGTCGCGTGTCGCGCCTGTTTGAAAGAGCCTTAAGGGGCTTACATGAACTAAAGCGCGATCACTGTCGGACTACATAGAAAAGAAAAAGAAGCACGATGACACAACGCTGGTAATTTATTACAAAATATGAAGCAACCACCCACCCACAATAGAGGAGAAATTCCTAGTGTGTGGCAAAGTTTTTTAAAAAAGAAAGAAAGAAAGAATTATTTAACTATAAAAAATCTATTGTTTGGACTGAAAAAGTAAAACACTAGTATTTTATTATGATGCTTGTTGTAGAATAATCTGACAAAAAATGAGAATTATTGTATGTATATTGGTATGGTTTTTATTGTAAAAAGAAAAATTTTAGAGGTCTTCCTGACTTTTTTCTATCGTATCAAATAAGTTGTATTATGTTTTCAACACACTATCAACCTAGCATATATCCTGAAGAATATCATATATTTTTCTGATTTTTTTTACTGTAGTCCATGATATACTTTTATTGTTTCTAAAACTTGCGTTTTTTGCGTTTAGGTCCTGTAAGCCCCTTAAGTCGGACCGCCAATCGTACCAATATCGAATTCACGGGAGCTATCGCCTCAACACTGTTAGCCCACTCGACTGCTTAGTGTGAACCCAGCTAATAATGCCTAATGTATTGCGGTCGCCAAACGTAACATACTGACGCCAGCACATCAAGCTACTACAATCTGTCAAATTTCTTTGATAGATTTTCAACTTTATCGCTAAAGCCTAAGGTTCAAAGTTGATTGGGAAAAATTTACAGTTTCGGGTAGCTTGATGTGCTGGCGTCTGTACATGGGTCATGGATTAAGAAGGTCGATTAGAAGCGACATAAAGCCGATTCCACTAAAATAACTACTACCACGTGAAAACCTTCAGAATGTGACTTTCTCCCACATAGTTTCAGAATATTTTAACTTCCACCGATGATGATGGAGAGGAATTTCGCATCAGATTCCTGTAGTGTTTTTCTGCTAAGATTATGTCCCTAGGCGGCAGTTTCTTGTTTACTTGAGCTGAGAGGGATAGAAAAGCGCACAGCTGGAAAAAGCACTAATATAGCATCTAGCATCATTTAAACACGGTTTAGACGCTGCAAATTCTATTGTCGCTTCAACTTATGGTATTCCAGACAATTAGATCCTACCATGTAAAAAATAAGCTTTTTGTACCGAAACTGGAGTGTCGCCTCTGTTGATCCATATTGTACGTATGCTGCATTAGTCTGTGTGTTTGCTGTTAATATTGAAGCGTATAGAACCGATTGAGACATCGGTTTGTGCTGCAGTCGTCTTACAACTAACTGGAATATGCTACAACATGAAACATTAGTATCATGTTATCGCCAACGTGCAAACACACGTTGGCGATAATATGTTCCTTTATTCTGTATTCCTGTTTCAGATGGTCAATGTTCTACATTGGACTGAAGTTAAGACGATGATGAATGTTCAAAAATTTTAATCTTACCCAGTATAACACTGTTTAGTCAAGTAAACTTATGAAAGACTAGCTTCTGTCCGCGATTTCGTCCACGTAAAATGTCTTGTTCCCTCGACACACCTCGTCACATCGCATCACCTGCCCGCGTATAACTTCGTTTTGGCGTAGCGTCCTTTTTGACTTTTTTCTTTTTTCTCGGCCCATTGGGGTCCTAGCGTGATGTTAAATAGAATATAGCCTTCCTCAAAGATGGGGCTATTAAATGTAAAATATTTTTTCAAATCCGACTGGCAGTTCCAGAGATTACCTCCAACATAAAAACTTACAAACAAACCAATTTTACCTCTTTAGAATACTAGTATAGAACTATAGATTACTGCTTCTTCTACTAAAACTGCTCTTAGAACTACTGACAAAGACTTTTAATGTAATGGAATTATTGAGATTATCTCTAAGCCGATAAAGCCATTACGAAATAGTTTCCTGTGTATAGCAATTAAGTCAAACCACCTATTACTTATAATGTAGATAATATCTCCGCAACATCGCTAGCATGTGTAAACAGTAATTGGATAACTGCCAATACTTGGATAATCATTTCCCAGAATTCAGAGGTAAAGCGATACAACTGATATGCATGGCAATTAATTTATTAATTAGTAAGCAATGCCTTAGAACATTGTATAGGGAATTATGTAAGCATAGTCTAAAGTTATTGAAATCTTGTCAATATTAACCAAATTATGCACAATATTTGACATTATTACGCATCCGTCACTCGTCCGTAAAGGTGCATTTGAAAGTCGGCGTCAGACAGCGTCTGTCTTGCATTATTGCACAAATGAACCTTTTGGCGCGGCCGTGTGAGGCACACAGATCCTGTCTTTTAATTTGATTATATTTTTAATTAATTTGTTTTAATGAGCTCCTTGCACATGGCACTGTGACAAAATATACATTTTTCATTCTTTCCTTCGAACAAAAGATAAAAAGGGTTATGAAAAGGCATACCTACCTGTAATGTAATTTTATTCAATAGTTTTCAAGGGCTACTCTAGTGCTAGTAAAGTACAATACCTACATTACCCGATTATCATCACATGTTCCGAAAAACCATCTGAGAGCCTTCCATCTGGGCACACGTTACCGTGGCCGACTAGGAAATCTCTGTAAACTTCTAACGCAAGTCGGCCGCAGCAAAGACAATCTCCACAGATGGGGTCACATCTTAAGTGCGTATGCAACACCTCCCCACAGACCACTTTACATCCTGCGTCGCATGCCCTGTTATCTGTGCACTTTTTCTCACCGACCAACTTCTTGACAATTCAAAAGAGCCTGTAAATGGTTTAATTGAAATAAATGCTCAAAAAAAAAACTTGATGATCTTATGACTACGTCAGTGAGCGGAGTTCGTTCAGCTGAATTTGAATTTTTGAGGCTAAAGATATTTGAAGTTTTTCCCATCAATACAAAAAGAAAAGAAGATCATCCGAAAGATGTCCTCACTAAAACCACACCGTGATAACCATCGACTCATGGAAGTGGGCACCGTGTGTTCTTAAGAAACCTCACCCTTTATATTATAACGCCTGTTATGACAACAATTTGCATAAATAAAAAAATCACAGGCGCCATTTTAAATTGTGATTTTGGTAGTTCTGTTATCAACGACCTCGATCTATCTATCTATCTACCATGAAAATAACATCCATGTCGAAAAAAAATAAAGAAAAATCATAAGATAAAAATAAGCAGGTAGGTACTCAAATGTTACAATATGTTGTATCTCTATATAATTATATATTTTCCGTGTGTACGACTGTACGTAAATATGAAAATTAATAATAGGTACAACAATAAAACTAAGACGATCACTCAATAGTGATCGTCTTAGTCTTACACCCACACCCACAATTCTGGAAGTAAACAGTCCAATTAGTCAATACTAATTGGACTGTTTACTTCTAGAATTGTCGGTGTACTATACAACGTGTAACGTTAAATGTGCAAATTCTCTTAAGACGTCATTGTACTCATCATTATGAACAACTTAGGACGAAACTTGAAATCGCAAAAAAAAATCAGCTGTTTAGTACATTTTGACGACTTATACGGACATAAATGTAGGGAATAACTGATTTTTTTTCGCGATTTCAGCTTGGGTCTCATAGTAAAAGTTGTTCATAATGATGAGTACAATGACCCCTTAAGAGGTTTTACGCATTTAACGTTACACCTTGTATACACCGTGTACTTCACGTTATCCATAAACTTTGTCAATCGCTTCTATAGCTTTTACAAATTAAATCTAACAAAGGAAGTAGTACTTAAAAGACTTCGTTACGAAGATATTTGTAATTTCATTTAATTAAATTTAATTGAGCTTTTCAGTAACAAAGGGTCTTAATTTATTTTTAACAACTTTCAGCCCGCCAAATCTTGTGAATGGAAATACGTCGTTGCCAATTCGGATAAAGAGGCATGCATATCGGGTGATTTACGTCAAGGTATTTAGTTAGTAAGAAAATTAACAAAAAATAAGAATTCATTAATGTGTCTATAATGAAAAATGCTTATTTCCATGGTCTGAACATCTGGTCGAAGTTTATGCATATCGTCCGGAACACGATGTATACACCGCTGCCCAACACTTTGAAAGAATACAAGCTTGATGTTATGAAGAAATGTCACATCCGCAACTTTTTCGCGCAACTGTCCTTTCGCGATGGTCATAATATGATACTGAAACTTTTGATTCAATAACATAACCCTTGCATAACAAGGGTCCAGTATTGGTACCCAGGCCAATGTAACAAGTCTGCGGAAGCCTAACTTTACCCATATGTAGACTGTTAACTGTTTGATGTCTTTGTGTACAACCTACTGAAGATATAGTAGTGCTGCTACCTAGCAGCACATTTGGATACCTTGTTATATGAAGTTCTAAGCAAGAACTTAGCCTAAGTATTGGTCCGTGTGAACTATTATTCCAAATGGATTAACGTTAAATGAGCGATACACGAGTCACGAGTACTAATATACAGGATGAAATTGGATAGGTGCGCCAAATTAAAATATATCTAATCCAACGAGTTATAAAAAAAAATAGGGGATGCACATAGGTACGTGCGCGTCCAAGCGATTTGGCAACGTCGTCGCGCTACCTTTTTTTCGTAGGAACGGTCAAAATTAGGTAAATACCGCTAGTTCAACGCGATGCTAACTTGCTTCATATTGTGAATTCTGCGCTGAATGGATTGCTTATCGGGCGGGCGCTAAAATTGATACTTTAATTTTCTTTATTAGTTTGATAATTTTGTTCTTTTTATGTCATCATGATGACAATAACATTGCACTATCTAACTACACGATATTTTTCGAGAATTTAGATTTGAGAAATGACAATTTATAATTAAATTGTGTAACAGTTACTGCACCTATTTCGATTTGGTGCAAGTTTTCAATTTCATCCTGTATGCTTATATTTATATGAATGTATGTTTCATTTCTCATACTCGGAAAGTAGTGTTTGATCCGAATAGCGGGTGGAAGACGCTGCTTCCCACTTTTGGGCGGGAAATACTCATAGTAATTCCTTCCCTTTCTAGAGCATAAGAAAGAATTTAAAAATTAGAAATTTTTGTTAGGTAGTCAGCTACGAATTTTTTTACATAATTAATAAAAATGCTGCGGTCTTGTGAGTGTAGGTATAAACAGCCAGTGTGAATTAAAAAAAACCTGTTAAGCGGGACGGCCTGCGGTGGTGACGCGGTGTGTTCCATATTTAAAATAGAAAAACCGGTCAAGTGCGAGTTGGACTCGCGCACCGAGGGTTCTGTACAAATTTGTAGGTATGTAAATAGTTTATCCCGGGAAACTTTTTTTTTGTAATCTCACTACAAATTTACGGTTTTCGGTTGTTTTCCGTTACTTGTGCTACATAACATTGCTTCTTGCCAAATGTCATGATTGTAGGTCAACGGGAAGTACCCTATAGGTTTTTATTCTGGAACATAAACGCTCGTACCTCTTAATTGCGTTGACTTAGAAGTTTGATTTTATCATTACTTCAAGAGATTGCAGCCCTGAGTATTTGATATTAATTTCAACTTGATAACTCTACGCGTTCCTGTGAAAAAGGGTATTGACAGACGGACAGACAGAAGGACAACGAAGTGATCTTATAAGGGTTCTGTTTTTCCTTTTGAGGTAGAGAACCCTAAAAAGACTGGTACTTTCATGTTATTGTTACCAATAAATATATTTTAGAAAAACTACAAACGTTTTACTTTCCTTATAGGTATTCGTAATGATAAGTCGAGTGTTTAACACACACACACACATGTTACAGAAGTAATTCCTAGTGTGGGGCAACGTTTTTTTTACAAAAAAAAGTTGCCTTCGGTGCGCTAAGTCTAAATACCTCTTAAGGAATTGATTCCTCTGCTATATTTTCGATCTACCTATCTTTTAGGCGGCACCTGCCATATTTTGTATTTGCATCACTATAAGGTTGAATGGTAAAACATGCCTCAAGCATTAAGTTCGCCTTCGTTCAGTATTTTTTGTGCATAAAGTGTTAATAAAATAATAAACAAATTATATTTTTACAATTAGTAACGTTTAAAACTGATTTTCGCCTACTGTATAGATTATAATTTTATTTTGTTACGAACTTAGTATTTTCGAACCTACACTATTATGAAATAGGTCTAATCTCAAAGTTGCAAACAAAAGATAATCGCATTTGGCCTAATAATTGTTTGCTGCACAGGACGACGTTATTACGTCGGCGCCGGCTGTCGCTGAAAACCAGCGCTGGGGCTCTGTCTTGCATAGGGTCGCAGCATAATGCTGAGCGATAGCCGTTTTGGGTGGATGTGACGCATGTTTCCCCCATCCCTTTCTTATGTTTTTTGTGTTTATGTTCTTTATTGCGTCATGTTTACCGCAAATAAACGTATTTTCTTTCTTTCTTTATTTGAATTTTGCTAAGTCTATTATTCTTAGTACCTACTTGTGACTACAATTTTTAAAGATTTGCATATTATTTATATACTTTTACAACCTTTGGTTCCAAAAATTTGAAGACATGTGACATCTACCAACCGAATGGGCCTGGGTGGTGGATTATGGCTCACTCCCTCTCACCGAGAGGAGGCCTGTGTCCCAGCAGTGGGAACATTATAGGCTGATTATAAAAAAATATAAATAATTATATCCTTTAGCTTTTATCACATTCAGTTAGATTTTTGTCACAAATTTTTCCATTTAATAATTCGTTTTTTTAAATTCTTTCTGGGATGAGAAACTATCGCTAAGTAAAGATGCTTCGTGGAAACAATACAGGTCTATGTGTGGTCAAGAACAGACCATTTTGCTGATGCTTTAAATAGGTATGTACCGCCTTAATTACCTACTTTGACTGGCTTTAACTAGTTGCTAGTTAGTTTGTTGTAGCCTTTGTGCTAACATGACTGACAAATATTTTAATAAGGGTTGGTTTTTGTTAGACCAAAGCAGGCCAAAGCCTACCCATGTACCTCCCCTCTGGGCTGCTATTGATTCAGAAATTCACATTCATTAAATTGCCAGGCTTCTTGCTAATTGAAGTTCAAACGGTTCCTTGGTAACAGACGGGGAGAATCGTAGAATGAACAATAAGTTTGACAGCTTTACGTCTTTACATTATTATATCATCATCGTGACAATAAGATGTGTCGGTTTGACGGATTGCTGGGCAGTTTTTAGAGGTCTAACCTCAAGATTGCAAGCCCAAAACTTAGAATGAAATATTGCTAAATTTTGATTACTGCAACCCTGACTAATTAAGGAATACGTCAAGTATTAACTAAGTGGACATGTTCCGCCAACATATTACGAATAAGCATGCTTTGTCATTTTTTCGTATAACTAGGCACAGACGCCAGCACATCAAGCTACCCGAAATTGTCAAATTTTCCCAATCAACTCGAACCTTATGCTTTAGCAATAAAGTTGAAAATCTATTAAAGAAATTTGACAGATTGTAGTAGCGTGATGTACTGACGTCTGTACCTAATCTGAGGCCTTTGGCAGTGGAACAATTATTTCATTACACTAAGAGTTTATAGTTACGTATACCTACTTATGTACAACGTACGCCGTGGCGACTAATTATTGTTTAATGCTTATTTCCAGAAAAAGAGTGGGACTACCTAATACGGTCTATCGAAATGCCCATTTGAGCAATCTACATTTTCAGTCTCATAATAAAAATAATTAGGTATTCAAAAGACAATCGTTCCCATTCATCCTAATCACCTACAAACACAAACGTACAACTGAAAACAAAACACAACGCAGTGCATTGTTCCGAATATTTTATAAGAAGACGTAACGTGCCACTCCACGATACTATGTCAGTCAAAAGCCGCGTCACACTGTCGCAACAAAGGGGAGACGGGCGCTCAGCTCTTTGTGATGACGTACGGAGAGACTCGTGTGAAGGACCCTTTAGAATATAAAAAGAATTGTTTAGATGCTATGGAACGATGTTCTTGTTTAATTGTTGTTTCATTAAGGAGGTAATGTTTTTGTTAAGGGCTTTCTTGCTCATCCTGGTTTTTCATTGTTTATATCTTGATCAGTTTCTGGAAGCTTTTTTTAGGGTCCCGTACCTTAAAACGGAAAAAGCGGAAACCTTAAAGGATCACTTTGTTGTCCGTCTGTCTGGCTGTCAAGAACTTATCTCGGGAACGCGTGGAGGTATCGAGTTGAAATTAAAACCATATACTTAGTCAGGTCTGCGGTCCCCTGAAGCTGTGAAAAAATAAAACTTCTAAGATAGCTAACTTAAAAAAAAGATACGGCCGTTTATGCCGTAAAACGTATATTTCGACACTCTCAAGGGAATTAAAATTAATAGGGTACTTCTCGTTGACCTAGAATCATGAAATTTGGCAAGAAGCAATATCATGTAGCACAAAAAAATGAATAAATCTGAAAACCGTAAATCAGTAGTTACATTAAAAAAAATCCCGTTACAAACTATTTACATACATACAAATTTGTACGGAACCCTCGGTGCGCGATTCCGACTCACATTTGGCCGATTTTTTATTTTAACACATTACCTAACCTTTAAATTCAAGTTCCTTATTCAATTTTGGTACCTACATACATACGTTTCGCACATGCATTACAAATATCAGCAGAACCATTTTGAGATTATCAGCTTTATAAACAATGTAAGTAAATACATTGTCCGTCCATTTAGATTCCTCTGTTCATCCTTACTGGGATGATATCCCATGAAAAAACTATCAAAGTCACATCACAGTCACGTTTTATCACTATTGCTTTTATCACACATAACAACTCAAGTCCCTAATGCAATAATCTACTTAGAACTTATACGAATTATATTTCCGCTGACTAGCCAAAGTATAATGGAAATTAGTAGTCTAGCATCTAACTAATTTTCAGAAAGAACACAAGCATCTAGTAATTATTCTGATGATTATTAATTCTAATTTTAATAATTTAGAAGGATAAAAAATAACTTCTACGAAAACGGTATTTTTTTTAAATAATTTTCTAAAAGGTATATTTATGATCATTTCAACCGAAAAACGTCCACTGCTGGACATAGGCCTCCCCCAAGCACCTCCACTTCGACCAGTTCTGATGATGATGATGCCTACAAAATTACGGCTCCTGCAAACAGGAGCGACGCGCGACGCGAATCGCGCGCGACACAAAGGCACCGCTCGTCGCGCGACTTGCGGTGCCTTTGTGTCGCGTGTCGCGTCGCGCCTGTGTGTACGAGCCTTTAACAAATACCTATGCTTAAAGTTATTCCCGTTTTTATTGTTAACACCTGAATCAAATTTTATCGAACAAGCACTTAAATATTTTATGGATGAAATTTTAATCTGAGTAAAGGCCAATTTTTTATTTTTAAAACACTGAGGACAAATTTCTTGAATATGGATAGATTATAATATTAAAATCATATTTTATTTCCCGTCAATCTCATGAGGTTGAAATGACAAAAAGAGCTTTTAATGGCTTTTGATTATGTTTACCTTTATTTGCCCACAAAATCGTCTTCATTATACAGACGCCAGCACATCAAGCTACACAAAACTGTCAAATTTTCCCAATCAACTTTGACCCTTATGCTTTAGCGATAAAGTTAAAAATATATCAAAGAAATTTGACAGATTGTGGTAGGTTGATGGGCTGGTGTCTGTACCTATACTTGATAGCTTGTGCCCACACATAGACCAGAAAAAGACCAGTTCCCGTAATTAAAAATGTTAAAAATCTAGTCGCAATCTCATCTTAGCGACAATCAATGTCAGAAACTTTAAAAAAATGTAGAAAATTAGAGGTATTTTTGACAGATTCAGACTGAGATCAGACTGTGAATGATCTTAGAATTACGAGAATTGTCCTCCAGAGCGTTCACACCTATGTGACCCTAATACTTGTCAGTTAACAATGTTGTGTTCTTTTACAAAAATAAGTATTCCAAACTAGTCTACAGTTTCTTACTATGTCTGCTGCCTCGTTTTGAAACAAAGCGTTCTTCCAGGATATGCACTTTAGACTTTGTTAGCTCCTTTCAAGGTATGTTATTCTGATACTCTCTCACTCACTTACCTTGTGGGTTCTTCACTATCTTTGTACAGACGCCTACTAAAATCATCAAGCCATCAAGCTACTAAAATCTTTCAAATTTCTTTAATAGATTTTCAACTATACCATAAGGTTCAAAGTTGACTAGGAAAATTTCACAGTTTCGGGTAGCTAGATTTTATGTCTGTACATTCATTGTTACCTACTTTGTTTTTCGTAGATCTTTAAATTAAATTCCAAGTGTTTGTCTAAGATGGTCTGCAAATGAAAGAAACCTTTTGTTAGACAGTGCTTCTTTTAAATTAATTTTATTCTAGACAGACACTGTGGAAAGGAATTTATTTAAATTAAATAGTAAGTACAAAACTAGCAGTAACGAAACTTAAATTTAATGTTTGTGAATCTTGGTTAGGTCTGAACCGGTGGAATGATCCATGAGAATGTAAGTGGATTACTATCAATAATGTCTGTTGCAAGTAAATGAAACCTTATGTACAATATTATTCTTATAAAAATATCATCGGAAAAAAATAATAAGAAACCTATACAAAATAATAAAACATCCAACACATCAAATCTTGGAAAACTATCATTTCTGATCCTTCGATTTCGAAAACAAATAAGGCCCAGAAACTTCTGGAGACTATTCAACAAATTGGCCAACTCTGAAACTTCTTTAGAAAAAAAGAGAACAAAAGGATTTTCCAAAACAAAGGCATGTAGGAGTGTATCTGGTAGATGACGCGGCGTGATCCCCAGTTCGTCATTCGTGGCTGATGAGTTAGCTACGCAATGATCCATGTGATTACCGGGCTTGCTTGTGACGCGGTACAAGTTAGGAGTGCCATGGCCTTTTCTTTTATCTTGCTGACAATCAACCAATTGGTGGTTTTACTTGTCTTTCTTGAGTAGGTTTAATCGTGAAATGTTTTTTGTTGTTTTCATCCTTCTTGCTAAATTCATTCTAAAATAATAAGTCCATTGCAGATACATTGGATATAAAAAATGTCATGTTTTCTAGTTTTAGCATACACCTATACAAGTTTTTACAGTCATAACTACGATGTTTTTGGACATTTAAAAACATTGTGTCGTTTAGAGACTACTGAACAGTTTACTGTTCTGTAAACTTACTTCAAAATATCAATATGTATTCTATTTCCCAGTCAACTCTCGTCAATATCTTGTGCTTTAGGCACGACATGATTGCGAACCGTGACGCTACTGTCAATCATTACTGAAGGTACTTGAATTTATTGTTCATCAATAACGCAAACAAACTGTGCGCTGTGGTCGCTGTACTCTATATTGATGACGTCATTATTGGCGTAGAATATTAATTGTGTGGTAATCTAATATCATCGAGCTGGAGCTACGAGAAATGCTAAATTGTGTAAAGATTGGCCAGTCAAGAGTAAGCTAAAGTTTTGACTGCCGTTCCAGGGTGTGCTGGATATGCTATTATAACATAACCTGTTGACACTCACGGAGGCTCTTTTGTTAATAGTTTTATACTATAGAAAATGTAAATCAAAAAGATGATGATGAATTTAAGGCATTCAAAGTTATCAGTAAATAAAAATATCACTCTTCTTTTCGGATTGGTCACTGTGGGTAAAAAGCTCAC
Organism: Luperina nickerlii; assembly: GCA_963855955.1. NCBI lineage: Eukaryota > Metazoa > Arthropoda > Insecta > Lepidoptera > Noctuidae > Luperina > Luperina nickerlii. The sequence continues at coordinate 23,159,506 of OY979668.1, forward strand.
TATAACAATTTATTTCAGGATATGATAAACAAAATTAGACCCAATAACAGGATTGGTCCAGATTCTTTAACGTAAGGATTATGATGAATGGAAGTAGGAAAGGATTCCGGAAAGAAAATATAAGGAAAATCTAAAGGTGAAGGGTTCAAGGGATTGATTGAATAAAGGTTGTATTCTTAAAAGACGGAGTTCCAGGTTATTGAAATCCGCTTACGCGTGGAACCAGATTTATCTGAAGTATAGAGGCTTAGAAGAGGTAATCTTATAATAATATATGCCTATGAGTTTAATACATTGAGAAGTAGGTAATACTAGTCTCTCTTAAATACAGATTACTCAGTAATCTAGCTAGGAGAGCAGCGATTCACCCAACAATTCGTTGTACATACACCATGTAATTAATAATGCATACTTTCTAAGTCCCTCATGTACAGACGCCAGCACGTCAAGCTACTACAATCTGTCAAATGTCTTTAATGGATTATCAACTATATCGCTAAAGCATAAGGTTCAATGTTGATTGGGAAAATTTGGGAAAATTTGACAGTTTCGGGTCGGGGTTTCGGGTTGGTTTCGGTTTTGCTGGCGTCTGTACATACTACAAAATCTTTATGTACCTTAATAAATTTATTATTATTCTATTATTATACAATTTCATGCTGCATCGAAAAATACTTTGATTTTTTTATAGTTAACGGAAACTCGACGCTGAAAGACAATTTTTAAACTTAGGATTTGCTATTGACTGTGCTAATCGAGTTGGATTGTAATACATAGTAGTGAAAACTTAAAACTGCCTGATTACTTATACATTAATACATAAACCCGCGCCTTTTCGCAGCAAGTGGCGTTCTGTAGTTTCTGCCTAATTGTGTAACACATTTTCACTCACAATCTGAATCATTTAGAAGGCAATACCCTTCAAAATTATTCAGATTGTGAGTGAAAGTGTGTCTAATCTATTGCTTCACGAGTTCGAAAAAATTGTATGCTCAACAACTCAAATAACGCAATGAATATCGTTGAACTGTCAAAATAACGCAGCCATTGCTACTGTTGTATGTTCGCAGGTACAAACTACAATTAAACATTACCTGTTGCGATCCTTATATACTCCTTTTGCTTCAGCTGACTGCTTGTTAGGATTTAATTACTTTCTGGCTGTAACAATTATTTTTTAAGGGTTAAATTTAACCAAAAGCAGAAGGCCAATTCTCGTAATTTTAAGAACTTTAACAGTCTGATCAAAGTCTCAATCTGTCAAAAGTTTTACGTACAAAAACTATCTAAATATCTGCTGGCTAAATATAAAAGTTTCCTCGAATTTAACATGTTAATTTATTTTTACATTAACACTGGCCCAAAATTTAGCGACTTAACTCGTCGCGCGTCAAATTAGCAGACACAATAGAAATTTTATTGTTATCGGTACACATGGTGTACACTCGACGTGCGAAGAGTTAACTCTCCCATATACATATAATTTTTTAGTTCTAAATTCCATAAATAAAAGTATTAAGTGAACGTCCCAATACTATTATATTGCCAGCATCAGCACATGGACATCCATTTAGTAATTAGTATTCAACCGGATCCATTAAAAGTTCATATTTGATAAATTTGCGTGATCTGTTAAATCGTGTGTACTGTTCATTTGGCTTTAGTTACGTTTGATTTAAATGAAGTGTTTAACGGAATTGAAATAATGGTAATCATTATTTTGTAATCAAAGATATATTAATAAAATATACATGAGTTGTTCGATGTTCCAGACTTTTTGGAACATATTTAATCAATAATTTTCCTTAGTTTTTGCAAGATTCACCATCAATCCCAAATCTAATGCATGGCCAAATGTATGCGTAGCTAATGGCTGCGTCAGCAAACGGCATTCGCGTTGCTGAATTATGGGCCAAAAAAAATTAAAAAGCTATAAACATTTTTATTTTTGTGTTTATTTTTGTCATCGACACGTTAACTACAAGAAGAAAAATGCATGTGATTGTGTATTAAAGGAACAACAAGAATTACCTACTCAAACTTATTATAGCATCATGAATTAGAAAGTTTGAAAGTTGATTTTATGTTATTGCCTGGAGATTTACATACCTAGTCCGAATCTCCAACACTCAGTGGATTATCAGTACATATTTTTTAAACATTATAATAACTGAAGTGCTGGTTATTTTAAAATTCAAATTGGCTGCAGGTACTGGGGTGGTTTTCACATTCAATTTGATGCCTGCCTACATTTCAGTCTACGAGTTCACAGATTTACATATAGTTTACATATAATTATGTGCACGGTATACCAGCGTCGAACTGCATTCTAGCTAAAAATAGCAAGGTAGTAGGAATTCTAGTAGGTATTATGATTTATTCCCGTCTGATCCCCTGGACGGGCCTCCACCCCCCTCCTCGATCTCCTGCTAGTTCGTCTTCTGTTTTAATCTCTGTCTTATCCACTATAAACTTTCTCATTCCGGTTTTATGTTATAAAACCCACTTTTGTTTAAGAAATTTCTGTTAAGTTCTCTGTGCTGTTAGCTCTCGATAAGCTAACGGTATCAAAATAAATAAAACGTGGGTTTATAGTATAACTTAGATAGTTATTTCTATACAATGTGATAGGGGTGGGACTTCTAACCCGTTAAGGCTGAGTACTACATCTAATTTTATCGACAAAAAAAATAATATGGGGTTTTTTATAGTTTTGAGTAATTCGTGAAAATATTGAAAAATAGCGATTTTTTCGGTCAAAATAATTCAGAAATGATTTTTTTTTCTCACCAAAACATTATCAAACATATGAAAAAAGTAATGAATTAGTTAGCCAAGGTTATTAGCTACCGTTTGTCGTTTTTTTTTTTGTTTCTACGACGCATACAACCTTTGATATCACATAAAGTATCAAGCGCGCCGTAGTACATTAAAAAAAATATTAAAATAGCCATAATTTTTAGGGGGAGGGGGTTCAACCCCCCATATTATTTTTTTTGTCGATAAAATTAGATGTAGTACTCAGCCTTAACGGGTTAGAAGTCTCACCCCTATCACATTGTAATGGGAACTACGTTTTTTTCATGACATCCATGTCAGCTCGGATTCATTTCTTATATTCTTTATATGAATGAGCGCTTCTCTCATATTTTATGCCATCAACTTATCAAATATTCATAAAGGTTGTATAGAAGTACCAAATAGGCTTTAATCTCCACAGTACTACTATTTTATTGAAAAAATAATAAGAAAAAATCTACATCTTTTTAATAAAATAAGCGATAGACATAATTTTAATACTAGAAATAAAGATAAAATACATCAACTACATTTATGGGGTACTGTCTTTAATGTTCCAATAAAATACATTACAATTATATGAAAGAAAATTTAAAACTCACATTAAACGTACACTTTGTAAACAAGCATACTATAAATTAGAAGATTATATCCAAGATAAGAACGTTTGAAAACATGCTCGTCCTGCTTCATAGGACAATCTAGAGTCTAGAGAAAATCAAATTTAATTGTAAAATTTTTTTTTTTGATATTGGTTTACATTCTGTAACTCACACCCTGACTTATTACTTGTATTTTTTTTATGTAAATGAAAATCGTTTACTTTTACCATGTTAGTAAATATGTGAGCACAATGTATCTCTCAGATAATCAATTTATATTTCATTGTTTCTTTTTTAATTCTATTACCTATTGTGGTATAATAATTTTATTTTAGGTGCATCGTCTTCACATATTATATAATTATTGTATGTATTGTATTTTAAAACCGTAACGGTAGAGTTTTTTGCCCATTCTTCTCCATACGAAAACTACCTTTTGTAATGGGCGACTAGAATCAATTTTATTTTGTTGTAATTTTTGACGTTCAAAAGTGCCTTTTGTGTGCCTCTTTGAAATAAATGCCTTGACTTTGACTTTATTTATTTATAAAGGTACCTACACCAACAGCTTCTGTTTACAAAATATCAAATAACAGTAGGGAACAGTTATGTGCTTATACAGTGGCCAATAACAGGTGAACCAACATTCTCAAATACAGTGATATGAAATGTATAAAAATTAAGTGCTAACAAACTATGTAAACAGAAATATAAAATGACATAATTATGTTTATCAGTTACAGAGGTTGCATGAAATACCTACATCTAATACAACGAATCTTTAGATAGTGTGGGTTGCGTGCTTTGGGACCTTAAAATTTGGGTTTTACTATAAATGCGAGGTGTGAAAGAGAAAGACTGATATTTTTAAGAATTTAATTTGTGTGTACATTACGATCTCTATACTCATGCATTTTTTCTAAAAGGTTCTTTTAACCAGGAAAAAATATTTCGTATCTTAGGTATACTATTATTTTTTATTTATTTCATGTAGGTAAGTTGTAAGGAATCGTAATATGACGTCAAATATTGCCTTAGTTTTCCTCTGAACTACGCCGAAAAGAAAAGATGGCTTCAATGACAGTTTTTTCGACAAAGCAAGCCCTGAAACAACAAGATACGTACGTGACAAAACGCGCCAATTTTATTGAAACTACATGCAATCTATTTCAGAAATACCGCGATTCCGTACGAATTTAAATCCCGAACAGTTATTTATCGGGAACACGTAACCACAGCCAAACTCCAAATGGCAGTCAAAACTTATACACAAACTATTGCTATTTTCCTATCGTATATTTAAATTGGGGAATTTCGAATTCCTGGTGGAATTAATAATGGAAGTGTTGCAGAACAATCGTATATTTGCAACATATTCCGATACTGATGAGAAATAATTTCGTACTCTGCACACCAGTTTGCTACTAATTCTAGCGAGTTGTGGAGGATTTCATCGGCCGAGTGTGTAACGAGACTGGAACTATAAGCGGGCAGAGTAGTTTCGGTTTGGAGTTTAAATAAAATCTGCTTTTCATTATTTAAAGCATCTAGATTCTAGTGTTACGAGCGGTGGTTTACGGCATAAGACTACTATAATAGTCCCGTTTAAAATTATTTATTTACTCGGACACTGCCTTTAGATCTACTTATATTTTTATATGATTATTATTGTAGGAATAAGGGCTGATTTTTCAATCGACAGATAATTTTTATTCTTGGAATAAAATTGACGCCTGACAGTTTTTGTATGGAATAACTGTCAAAAATTCAAAAGTGTTCCTCGGATGAAATTATCTGGCTTAAGAAAAATCAGGTCTTAGTAAGATTACCCGTTCAATTCAATTCTTATTTTTTTTGCAATTTGCGTGTCAGTGTCAGGTTGTATATTTTATTTAAATATAATTCGCGACATAACAAATAAACCTTATAGAATTTATTCATTGAAATCATTAATTCAACTCTCCTAAGTTCATGTAATCCCATTGATTGATATGAAATAATCATTTAAATAATCTTATGGACACATACAGAAAGTGTTACCGTAAGAAGTAATTACATAAATGGACACGTAATAATATATTTACATCCCTTTCATGATTCAGATCAAAAACACCCAAAAATAAGCGGCTTTCAGAGGTCTGTCACTCTTGAGGAGGATCATAAGATATGAATGAAGAAGGCCATACTCGCATTAGCGGGAAATGAAAGGAGCACCCTATTTTCTTATTTTTTGGGGTATTTATTTCGGGCAAATATAAACCTTAATATAATACTAATGAATCGTGTTCAATTATTATAAAATTACGTTTTGGAATGGGCAACTAGCTTCAACTTTCTGACTAACTGACAGACTATTTAAATTTTGACAATTTAAAAGTGCCTGTTTAATTGTAATAAATGCTTTGAGTTTGAGTTTGACGTATTTTCCCTAAGAGACAGGGTTCAGGGGATAATATATTACTATTTTTGAGGGAGCGTTGCTGCTTCAAATTCTTGCAAGGAATTTAAAGTAAAATGTGACTTCTTATGCTTCTTAATATTAAATCATATGCTGAAAAGAGAAATCGTGATAGAACTGGAACTTCTTAGGTAGTCCATTTGAAGAAACGGTTGGCGCAGTGGTTGAGCGATTGACTGCTGCGCTGCGTGTCGCGGGTTCGATTCCCGCACGGAAAGAACGGACAGCTTCTTCTGCCACTTGTATTGATAATGTTTTTTGTAATTGTGATTACTTACACAAAGGAATTGTAAATAAGTTGCCATCTGATCACAGTGGACAAACAATAACATTTGGCTCCTACATGCCTTTACAAAAAACTCAAATAAGGTTTAGGACAATAACATGTAAAAAGGTAGAGAAATTAAATAATTCTTTGGCCAGTAAATTATGTGATCAGAATTTTAATAATATAGGTGACCCAAATGAGTTCTACGCTGAGTTCTTTTCAATACTAAATGCGCAGTTTAATGAAACTTTTCCACTGAAAACTAAAAGTATTTACACAAAGTTTTTATTTAGTGACTGGGCAACTCCAGGTATTCGTAAAAGCAGGGAAAATCTTTTTGAACTCTATGGCTTAAAGCAACATATGAATAATATAAACTTTCATCAGTATGTTGCAAAATATTCAAAAACTTTTAAAAGTGTGTGCCAAACAGCTAAGGCACTTTATATTAGCAATAAAATAAAATCAGCTGATGATAAAATAAAAACTACCTGGCAAATAATAAATAATGAAACAGGTAGGAAAAAACAGCGTAATACTGAATTTAATTTAGAGACTGCACATGGCCCCATCAACTCAGATGTAGAAATAGCTCAGGAATTTGAAAACTTTTTTGCTAATATTCCCCTAAAAACTACTGAAGCTTTAAATTCATCCCCCACGCTCTCTGCTGCCTTACTTAAAAAGAATGTGAAGGCATGCCCTTTGGAGTTTAGGTTTCAGCATACAAACCCCCAGGCTGTCATAAAAGTTTTTAAAGATCTTAACATTAAATCAACAGAAGATCTCTGGGGAATGTCTGTAAAAGTATGTAGATCTTTCATCGAAACCATTGCGCCCTATTTAGCTTTCATATTTAACACCAGTGTTGACCAAGGAGTCTTTCCGGATCTTATGAAACATAGTAAAGTAGTACCTTTGTTCAAATCCGGTGATAGTAAAGAACCCAACAATTATAGACCTGTGTCAATTCTGCCAGTTCTCAGTAAAGTGTTTGAAAAGTTGATGCTCAATCAAATGTTACGTCACTTTAATAAAAATTCCATCTTTCATGAACATCAGTACGGTTTCACTAAAGGGCGTTGCACTACTGACGCCGGTGTTACCTTAATAAAGAACATTTTTAACGCCTGGGAAGAAGCACAAGATGCCATTGGAATCTTTTGCGACCTCTCTAAGGCGTTCGATTGTGTAAACCATGAGACACTTCTGATGAAACTGGAGCACTATGGAATTAGAAAAACAGCACTTGATTTGCTAAGATCATACCTGAAAGATAGAAAGGTGAAAGTTCAAGTAAACGGCGTAAACTCATTGGGGTCTGAAATGACAATGGGCGTACCTCAGGGTTCGATATTGGGTCCATTCCTCTTTTTAGCTTACATTAATGATTTACCCCAATTACTTCAAAATCAACCGAAGATGGTGTTATTTGCAGATGACACATCATTGATCTTTAAAATAGACCGACGGTCACAAAATCTTGACGTCGTGAATAACTCTATTCTTCAGGTCCAAGATTGGTTTACGGTAAATAATTTAGTACTTAATGAAAAAAAAACCAAATGCATTCGGTTTACATTACCGAATGTTAGAATTAGTGAATGTGAACTCATATTGAATGGCCAAAAACTAGAATTTATTAATCAGACAGTTTTCCTAGGAATCACGCTAGACGAGAAATTACAATGGGGACCTCATATAACATCTATTGCGGGGCGGCTAAGCTCGGCCGCTTATGCTGTTAGAAAGATAAGACAGTTAACAAATGTAGAAACCGCGCGTTTGGTCTATTTTAGTTACTTCCACAGTATTATGTCATATGGCATTTTACTGTGGGGTCGGGCTGCTGACATTGAATCCATTTTTATTTTACAAAAGAGAGCTGTTAGAGCCATTTATAATCTACGTCGCCGCGAATCTCTTAGGGAACTATTTAAAAAGGTTAATATCATGACGGTACCTTGCCAATTCATTTACGAAAATATTATGTATGTAAGAAAAAATCTACATCTTTTTAATAAAGTAAGTGATAGACATAATTTTAATACTAGAAATAAAGATAAATTAGATCAACCTTTTTTCAGATTATCTAAAGTACATACATCTTTTATGGGGTACTGTGTTAAATGCTACAACAAAATACCTTGTGATATATTGCAATTAAATGAAAGAAAATTTAAAACTCATATTAAAAGTACACTATGTAAACAGGGATATTACAAATTAGAGGATTATATCAAAGATAAGAATGCTTGGAAACATGCTGGTCCTGCTCCATAGGACAATCTAGTGTCTAGACAAAATCAAACTGGTTCCTAATTTAATTTATATATTTTTTAAATTTTATGACATTGATTTTTACAATCTGTGACTACAGTAACTCACACACTTGTTAGAGTTCTAGAAAGGTCATCTACTTTTCCAATATTTGTAAATTGTAAATATGTGAGCACCATGTATCTATCACATAATTGATTTACCTGTAATTGCTTAATTTTTAACACTTTTAATTATTTTTTTTGGGGTAGACTTTTATTCTAGGTGCATCGTCTTCACATATAATTATATTATGTATACAAAACCTTGTAAAACATTTTAAAAGAGTAACGGTGGAGTTTCTTGCCCATTCTTCTCCATACGAAAACTACCTTTTGGAAGGGGCGACTAGAATCAATTCAATTTTACTGTAAGTTTTGACGTTCAAAAGTGCCTTTAATGTGCCTATTTGAAATAAATGATTTGACTTTGACTTTGACTTTGAAAAAATATTTGTCTGACCTAAAAATAATTGTTCCGGGTCTGGCTGTTTGTGTATGTGGGTTTAAATGTTTGTAAACGCACCCACAATACAGGAGAAATTCCAAGTGGTGGAATGTATAAAAAAAAAACTATTGTTTTATTATTATTTTTCAGCATTTCGTTAGTTTATTGTTTATTAACAATAAACTAACGAAATGCTGAAAAAAAGTTTGTGATTGTCATAGTCCTCAAATATATCAACATAAGCCTGAAACACTTCTTTCTTCTTTTACAGAGCGTGTCTTCCACTTCTGAGTAATTAAAATCTTGAATACTCCATATAACAACTTTCTTTTTAACAACTTAATAACTCGTGTAATATAAACTACATTAAAATCGAAAACAGCCAGAAGGTACCAAACAAATATAGTTGCAATGGAAACCTAGCTGTGTCGACAAATAAGTGAAAATACAAAACAAAAACATAGAGCCTTGATTACAATAATCAAATTCCAAATGGTAAAGTGGTTAAAATTGGTTTCGTTGTTGAGCATCTGTGAATGTTTTGAAAAGTTAAGACGATCTGGATAGTATTTTTAGTTTGAATTGTGCCGATAATGTAATTCATAGCTAATTCAAAACAATAGAAGACGCAGTCAAAGTAAAGTGGTGACGTAATAAAATTTCTATACGTATTTGTATAAGGACACAATTAAAGTGGAGTGTAGAAATAAAACCATAAATAAGACTGATCCTGTCAGTGAAACACAATTGGAGTTGAGCCCATTTGGCGTTACAAAATTATCTTTGATGCAATATTTAGGACAGAAGATTGGATGTAACATTAAGATCAAAGGGAAAAGCATCGACTGCACGTCTTTGCCTACTGTATTGATCAACACTTTCATCGTATATTTTAAGGTATTTCGAATTGTATCCAATTCACTATAACACAGTGGGTCCTTAGCGCACAAATGACACAATAAATCGATGGTAAAGGTGGCCTACATCCAATTAATTATGCGAAACTAACTAATTACTAAAAATATATATTACATACAGGTGAGTCTTTAGATTTGCACAGTTTTGGAAAGTATGTATAAACCATTTTATTTGTTTATTTATCTTTTTAAGAAATACATAATTATCTCAAGGTTGATATTTTTCCACCACCTGCAACAAACGATATAACTATATTTCATATCAAATAAATTTAGTCACATTGAAATAATTAAATATTTCAATAAACAACAAATTAAGTTATTTTTGGCATATTACAGCCAACTCTCTTCAACAAGAAAGCTATAAAATACTCGTATATCCACTATAAACTCGGCAGTTTGTTTTTACGTCCATCTTATTAAAATCGTAACTATTTTACTGAACCCAGCCATTCAATAAAACTGTGAAAATTAAATAACTATATTACTTTCTTTGTGAAAAGAACTACACAGAACTTTTGAAGCCGGTGGAGTTGCCAGCGGTAAAATGAGTTCATGCGCTAGAAAAGTTCGTCAGGCAACATTGAGAGAAAAATTGCGCAATCATTTTGAGCCGTTGCGAAAGTTGGGGGAATTTAAAAACGTCTGTTTTTCCGCTTTTAGAATATAATTCTGTTCGAGGTGTGGCGATTGATGAAAGGTACCAGTGCCTTTAATTAATATCAGTGTCGGTATATTTAGAATTGTTGCGAGTTTTATTTGAAGAGCATCATTAACCGTCTTGTTGTTGCACGGTCTTTGAAAGAGGACAATACACTTAGAGTCTTCTTTTCTTAAGTGAAACTATCTGATTATCCTGGCGCTAAAACACAAAAGTATAAAGATTATATAAAAATATAAAGTATAAGATATATCAATCACTAAAATAACTGATGTCACTCGGGAAGCAGCCACGCTTAATTGGAATTGAGCTGGACACATCTGCTGCATGTCAGACGACCAGTGGTCCAAACTTACGACTCAGTGGGTCCCGCTTAATGGCAAACGACATCGCTGCAGGCTCAGGCGGAGATAGCGGATAAGCTGGACTCCTTTCAAGATTGGTTAAAGGTTGGTCCTGAGAGAGGTAGGTGGAAAGAGCGTAGGGAGGCCTTTGCCAAGCAGTGACACATTAACGGGTAACAAAAAAATAAAGAGAAAAGGTCACATCAGCCGTATGTAGGATGAATACTGGGAATAACTCTCCACACAATAGGTGCCTAAATAGGGACGGCGCCGCAGTGGTGCGAGAGAAGAGTTTCTGAAAGGATTTAAGGGAGGCCTGTGCTCAGCAGTAGGATAATATAGGCTAAACAAAAATAAGAAAATCCTCGCATCACAGAGAAATAAAGCTATACCTACGTTCCTAAAAAAATCAGTGTATCACTTACATCAATATAATAAAAATTGAAGAGCGTATAAAGGTCAAAGAAGCCCGTACATTAGATTAACTGATCTGATAAGTAAGTTATGTTAGATCCGAGTACAACGGGAACATAGTAATACATCCCATACGATATATCAAAAAGTACACTTTAATGAAGCCCTTTGGTGATAGTGAGACAATATATTTTATTTTGGTTGTTATCAGTCAAATGATTTTTCAAGTAAATAAACTACTTGCAAATTGTGATACTACTACCTCGAAAAAGGAGGACAAATCTATTTTCCATGGTTTTCCTTTATTTTACGTGACATTTCAATAAGTTCTAACAAACAAAGCTTGCAAGTTAGGATCACAGTTGGATAAACTTTAATACTATTCTACTCAAGGTAATATGAATTAATTAGTTAAACTTCAGACCATTCTTTAATGAAAATCAATTGCTTCTAAGGTAAACAGCTGAATATCTGAAAACAATCATTAGCGATGTTTGATTACTTGCAGTTGCTAAAAATACAAGCCAGTTAGATTAAAATTCTAGTATATCCAGTAATATTTACTGAATGAAATTATAATATCATGCAGTAATAGTTAATCTAACTCTTACCTTTCAAAACTATGGCAGAGGCCATAGTCTTGAAAGGTAAGATTTAGGTCAGCTAAGTGTAAGATAACTTGAGGGTATCAGAAAATAAAAAACAGGACAAATAAAATTACTAGATATTTGCAGATATTTAATAAAAAAAATATATAATGTTTTGTTACCTAAAAATATAGTCACTTCTTCAAAATTTAATATTTTTATTTTTCAGATTCAACAACACAGAAACACGTTCACGTTCAACCAATAGTCACATAAATAGAAGAAGAGAGATTGTCGTTAAAACGAAGTATTTAATTACTTTTTCATTGCTGCTGTATAGTGAATGTCAGCAATGAAAAAATAATTAAATACTTCGTTTCGTTTTACTACTTAGGAAGACCTAACGAAAAATGTTCTTCCTAACATTTTTCATCCTAACAATCACAATTCCTAAATACTCTCTCTCTAATGTTCATAATTACGAAGTATTCAACTTCATCATGTCAGTAGCAATAAACATCTATTATACTTTTATTTGTTTTCCTATATTTTCTCAACATAACCATCTTTTACACTATTATTCAAAGTCATATCTTTTTTGTTTAGATTTCTTTTTATTCATAATAATCAGTATTATATACATTAATTTTGCGTAACTTTATTTTCACATAACATGTATAACATATAAGAATAATAGCACCATGGTACAAGTATTTAAATACATGTTTTCGTATACACATTTCAAGTAAATTAGTTTAATATTAGCGGCTATAGGTTTCAAATAATCACATTTATTGGTGTATTTTGCTTTAAAATTCAATATATATTTAATTCTATCATAGTTGTCGTTGTATTTTCTTTTCTTGGCGGCAGGGGGAGCCCCGTTAAGATGTTTTTGGATTTCTGCAGTTTGCCGTGAAAACGATGTGGAAGGGATCCATAGGCTAGGTTAGGTTAGAACTGTGACCAACGCGCGAACCGAGCGAGCGAAGCGAGCGGTGCCGCGTCAGCGGCTGGCGAGCGCTACCTCGAAATTGGTCGCGAAATTTTTGTAAGTATTTTTTTCATAGTGCCCCCAAGACGACACTCTGACCTGAATTTCATTCATTTAAGACAAATATCAGTGAAACGACCTTTAATCATTCTAAACAGTTGGTTTTTTAGGTATAATTATCTCAGGTATAGTTATAGTAATAAGTTTGTAACAACGCCGTAGCTACAGCGGCTACGCCATAGCAACATCGTGCTCATATTCATATCTTTATTAATTTTTTTATTCGTGGCAAATGTGAACTCTTTATTCGTTTATTAAAAAAAATATGAAATGTTTTAGTTAAATGTTTACAGAGACTGTTCACTTGTGAAGGTAGGTAAATATTGTTTACTTTTTAAATGATCTAAGGTTGAAGACTAACTTTCAATGCCTGCCTATGTCAAGGTTTCTTAGAAACTATCATACTATCTACTTACAGGGACTGCTTGCCCACACCTAGTCTGGTGTAGTAATATAAATCTTTTGCGGGTCTAGATTAAAAGGGTCTAACAAAGTATGCTTTAATGGATAAAGGTTGCTTATCTCTGCTAAGAAACCTTCTTATAAGTAGGTTGGTAATTTCTAGGAATTCTATTGTAAAAAAATCTTAGTTCTTTTACAATGTTTTAAATAGAGTGAAGTTTTATGAATTCGTTTAATAATACTAGTTAAACTAACGTATCTGATCTACGTAAAGTTTTAAAAACATTCTCCAACACGGAATCTGTAGTATCTATTTATTAAGGAGCCACTTAATTTCTCCTACGACACCATGCACGCACGCAATTTTCAACTATCCTCCACAGTTTTAAGGTTATAATACGCTTGTCTGTCGTCATCTTTGGTCGAGGCTACGTAGAGACCTTTTCACTCGAAAACTTTCAACACAAATTCCATTAGCGGAATTAAAATTAAAATACCCTCATTAATATGTAAGGAAAGATTAATGAACTAACTAATAGAACTGCTTCGCTCGGGTTTAGCAAAAAGTCTAAGGAGGTACTATAAGTACCATCCCGCCATTAGCACGATCGATAATGTCGACTTGATTCAATACTGAATAGTTCCTTTTATTTCCTGTGCTTTAAACTTAATTTTCATTATTCTGGGACAAAATGTTTGTGTAAAACGAATTTATCGCTATAAGAACGGAATACTCTTTATGCTATTCTGGAAAAGTAAAAATTAAAGCATAGTGGGCAAAGCAGGTTTGTCAAAATTAATTAATTATGATTTAACAGAAATCCTGTTCCCTGTAGTATTCAATGCCACCAAAACATTCTGTAAAAAACTAGCCAAGTCTCGATGGAGCTGCTTGTTTATCTCTAAAAAGTAATGAAATCTAGACAAAGTCGTGCCAAGTCTAAGGTTCCTTACTGCGATTTCTTTATTATTATAGTTAATGTTGTGTGACTTGGCCGTTGAAGGGTACACAAGGGTACAAAACCAGGTGCTCCATGACACCATTGCACCAATCTGTCGCCAGAACTCTCTACCTGCGTTTGTGTTTCCGAGTGAATACAACCCGAATCTCTTCAAAGTAAGAGTGAACAGGCTTCTTCTGGGTAAGCTCACTCCATCGTAGACTTTATCTGTGTCATCTCTGACCTAGATTAGAGTCAAGAGCAAACCCATTTCGAATAAAAAGAACCGCTACCGAAAAAAAAAGAACCGCTACCCATTGACATTGGCAAACGTTTTCAAGCGCAGTAAAAGAATGTCGTAAACGACTGTAACGCGGCCGGTTGCCACTTCGCCATATAAGGTTATTGGAAAAACAAACGTAAGCGCGTTTTAATTTTAAAATACAGTCAGCGCCATCTAGCGACGTGTGCGGGTATCGCCGCCACTCTTAGTCCAATGCATTATATTTTGACCAAATTTTTGAGCGAAATTAATATTTAAGTGTAACTTGTTTATTTAATTTGTGTAATGTTCGAGTAGAATAAAGTTAACCCTCGATCACTCGCGCGGGTTTTTAGCCTCGTGAGCACTCGCGGGGTGTTATGGCCACCCTACATACTCAAAGTCTATTTTTATATATATAATATCAGTTAGTGGAATTATACTAGCATTTTATTATTTTGTGTTGTATAACGTATGTAAATAAAAAAACGTTAATTTTATAATCAACTTTATTACTGTTCTACACAACATTATAATAATCAGCCTTTTTAGTCATAATATTGAGATCTGTCCTCAAATAACCACAAAAAAAGAAACTTCATCGTTTTTAACATAAACTTTCTCATTAAAAACATAAATGTAAGGATTAAGTAACAAAATTAAATAAAAAAATCTTATTTTTCGTAACAAGAACTGCAAATTAACTTCATGTGTTTTTGACACATGGTTTGTTTGCAAAAATTGCACTGACTCAATGTTTTAATGTCTTTAGAGCGTGGACAAACTATACAGCGCTGCTTTTTTGTTGGTAACCCTCCTTCGGTGCTTGATCCAGGAGCATTCAACATCCTTTTCAGTGCTTTGGGTAAGCCTGGTTGAAAACAAAAAAAATATAAAAAAAATGTTACATACGGACAAAGCACACTAAGCAAAAGTTTCTATGAACAAAAACCATTAAGTAAGCTTAGAAATACATCATTATTTATATTATAGTAAATATGGGTACAGTTAAATCATTTAGATTTACAAAACAATTGAAAACACTTACCTTGTTGATAAAGTAACCTCCGCAAAAGTATAGCTCGAGCGCTCGCGGGGTGTCGTGACCACCCCACGAAAACTTTGACGCGTCCTCACGCTGCTAGCCCTCGCGCTACACTGCCCCTCCCACCCCGTGTCGACGCGTTTAAAGGTCACTTAAAGGTACTGAGACGGGCGGATGCGCAACTAGAGAAATTATTATTCATTTTTACGTTCAAAAATGCGTGGGGTGCCGACAGCACACCGCGCGAGTGATGGCGGGTTAATCGTTCGACTATTTCTTCTTGTAAACTTGTAAGTATCAGTATAAAAGCTAGTCTAGTCTTATCCAGAGTTTTCCTTTAATTTTATTTATATGCGTATTAAAATCAGAAGGAGAGGCATTCGCCCAGCAGTGATGTTTGCTTCGCGCTCGACTTGGCGGGGGCACTGCCGTGCCCCCGATTAAAAGCTGATAGTAATATCTAATTATTATTGTAACAACGTATTCATTTGAAAACTAAGTGAAGCGAAACGGTATTGAGAGGGTACACAATTCATAAAAAATAGTTTAACTAAAGTAACGTTTTGATTTCTGAAAACCTGCTCAATATTAATCTCTTGTAAATTTTCACGAAAAGTAATTTGATTAGCTGTTATTATTTCTAAAAACCGATCACATCGTTTAGCGTGAAATGGCAATTAAATTAACTGAAACTACCTACACAAAATAACAGATTTGTTTGGCGATTCAGATCAGAATTATAGTACAAGTGTTAAATTTACAGAAATTACATTTCAGAATAAAACAACAGGCAGCTTAATAAATAATAAATAGTTCCAACAATGGCCGACAGACGACCGCTTCCAATTTTCTACCTTTTAAAAAGTTAGTCGCGTTACGTTGAAAACACGCTGGCAACATGTTCTATTGGCGCGACAATGGGCCGGAACAAAGGACGCTTTGTTGCTGCCTCCATTGTCGCGTCGTTCGTCGTGTTACGTCGTGTTTATTCCGATAATTTCTACAACATGGAGGACTGCGACAAATAGAGGATTGAAAATGAAAATTTTGGTTGGGAAGATGAAAATTGGTTTTCAGAATTTAATATTTATACACTCACTTAAATAACTTACTTTAATCCACTAAAGTGGGCTTTTGCAAAGCTGCTGGGCGATATTTATTATACCCAGTTTATCTCGCCTTGGTTTTTCAACTAGCATCAATCTAAAACCTTTAGAAAACGCATTAGTACCATATTTTTCTTTTTAATTATTTTGTGTATTTAAGAAACTTGAATACAGAATTTTTCTACGTCGATTTAAAATTGTACTAAATGCGATATTCGTACAATTTAATGGACTGCATTCCATTTCAGGACGTTCAAAAGTATTTTGATAGCCGTCCGTCTAGAACGTTCTTCATTACTACGTTTATTTTATAAAGATGATATAAAACCCCGACAATAATGAAATAGAACTGTTTGCAAAGATTTTACGGTCATTTCAAATTAAATTCTTCAAGACAATAATAAAGAAAGAAAGAAAAAGTATTTATTGCGATTTTTACATGAAGATCACAAACTAAACTAAATATAGCAAAATAAAAATCCAAGTTATATAAAAAAAGTAACAAAAGAAAAATGAAACAGAAATTCCTATACGAGGCCAAAAGGCTCCTAACTCAGCATGATGCCACGACATTTAAAAAATAAATGTTGCAGCGCTGGTATTCTGATAGGGCCCGCTGTGATGTCACGGGCAGTTACAGAAATAAATAAATAATAAGTAAATAATAAATTAAAAAATAAATATAGAAGGATAAAGGCATCATGCTTTTCATAGAGTATTTTTAATCTGTTGTGGGCAGAAAAACGATGTACCTACCTGGGAAAACGAATGTTTTTATGAGATAGGACAGGATGCCAATTTGGTAAGCAGATCAACGTACGGTCCGCATGATGAAAAGTGGTTGATAAATGATTTTATGTACTTATAAAAATAAAAGTGTAAAAGGTTTTTATAACAAGTTGCCAAAGCCGGTTACAGAACTTAGCGATAGAAAGTTCAAAATCCTTATCAAACGCGTCCTTATCAAAAAGAATATTAAAAGATTAAAGACTACGTTGAAGACAAGGTAGTTTGGCAATAATTCCTTCTGCACATGTGGCTTCCCTGGCACCTCATTAACGGCATAACTATGTAACTGTCTATTAACTGCTCTCAAATTACGATGGTTATTTTTTACATACTTCTTTGACATAATCTTTTTATTATTTGACATTATATACAGACAATTCTAATTTTTCACCTGTTTGTAATGGCAATCATATCACTTGGTTGTCATTCCGCGCGAGCCATCGTTGTGAGCGGACGCTTATCAATAGTTGTCTCAGTTTGAGTGCGTATTTTTTTTATCTTGTTTACGCGCGGGCCTGCCGGTTTTGTTCCGGTCGGTCCCTGCAGCTGTTGCTTTGTTCACATGTGTGAATCAGATCCAAGTAATGTAAACATCAATTCACTGTCGAGCGCTGACGAATTCGAGCACGGTACAAATATGGAATTAGAGGACAATACACAAATGAATGATTCGATGGGCGGGAAAAGGACAAGGGATGAAAACTCTTCTGAAGAAGGATGGACCGTAATGAATAGAGGACGAAACAAACTGGTATGTTGTAGAGGAGACCAAGGTGAGAAGGAAAAAGAAGAGAGGATACAGGTATGTGTGACTTGTAAAGAACCTTTGCCGAAACAATTCGCTTTAGCACGGTTACTTAAGACGCATAACATTGCCAGTGGCAAGATTTATAGAATTAAATACGTGCATCAAAATAAAATGTTGATTACGTTTGATAACGATATCGGCGCAGATGAGTTTATAAGCTGTTCGGTGTTTACTGACATGGGCTGGTCTTGTCAAAAAACATCCGAAGTAGGTGTGTCGTACGGCCTTATTAAAGCTATGGATTTGGATATGTCTGATGAAGACCTTAAATCTAATTTATCAAGCAGTGCTGAAATAACATCTATTAAGAGGTTAAATAAACGGAGCTTGGAGGACCCTGATGGTAACGGTTGGACTCCGAGTGAAACGATCCGGCTAGGATTTAAAGGTTCTTCTCTTCCGCCTTATGTCTATATTTACAGTTTGAGGATTCCAGTGGAGCGGTTTATATTCCCGGTCACACAATGTGCTAACTGTTGGAAATTCGGCCATTTAAAAATAAGATGTCCATTAAAGAAACCCATTTGTCCCAAATGCTCTCAAAAACACGAAAATTGTACAATTACATCATACACTTGCGTGAATTGTTCAGGTCGTCATATGGCGTTTGATAAAATATGTACATATTTTAAGAAGGAAAAAAAGCTGAGGGATTTAATGTCAGAATTTAACTGCACATACAGAAAAGCCCTTACTATGTACGTTCCTCCCTCCCCTAATTATGTTCCACATGTGGTTTCTGAACCAATGCCTGGAGTAGAACAGACTTCTACAGTGACTGCCACAAATATCACTTCGGTATCAACGCAACTTCCGATTGACGAAAATGTCGGAACCTCCCAAGTGGACTGCCCAGGTACATCGACAGCAAATCAACGAGTTAAGCCTATGCCTAAACGTAATTTAAAGAAGCAAAATTGTCGACCAGGGACCCCTACTCCTGCCGTGGACATAATATGGCATCAAGCTTCTGAATCTTCAGATTCTTCAGAAACAGTTAATGCACCTTGTTTAGAGAAAAAAAAAACATTCTGATAATAAATCTTCCCATAATCTAAACTTTTGGCATTTAATTAGGAAAATTAGAAATATTATAAAAAGCAAAGAATCCCTTCATAATAAAATCCAGCAATCAATTTCCATATTTTCAGAGTGGCTGACACATAAAATTGTAAGTAGCTTATCTATTGATTCGTTATTCGATTTATTTATTGGAAATGGCTGATAGTCATAATTGTATGAACTTAAATATTATACAATGGAATTGCCAAAGTATAAGGCCCAAATCTCGTTCCCTTGAATTACACCTAAGTCAGGAAAAAATCCACATCGCTGTGTTGAGCGAAACTTGGTTGGAGCCCGAGAGTTTTTTTAAAATAAGTGATTATAATACATTTAGATTGGACAGAGAAGATGGTTACGGTGGTGTTGCCATTATGACTCATCGCTCTGTAAAGTCTGTTCTTTGTAGAACGCAAAGTCGCAATCCTGGTATTGAATTGTTACATATTAGAATTCTGAATTGTCAGCATATTGAGAATATAATTTCTGTTTATTGCCCTTCTACAGTCTACACTACTCAAAGCGATTGGGACGCGATCTTTTCTATTGGAAATAGTAAAACTCTTGTCTTGGGAGACTTTAACGCGCATCATTCTAATTGGTCTCAAAGAACTGATCGGCGTGGCTCCGAAATATTTGACTCCATGTTGGATTACAATTTCATTTACTTGAACGATGGTAGTTTCACTAGAATCAGAATGGTTGATGGAGTTCTCCAGCAATCTAGCCCTGATATTTCGTTTGTTTCTTCAGATCTGTCTTTATTATTTATGTGGAAACCAACAAACGAATCACTCGGAAGTTATCATTTAATTATTAAATTGAACTGTATACTTAATATTAATCGTGCATACCAAAACAGAAGAAATTTTAAAAAATCTGATTGGACTTTATATGCCGCATTTATAGACGATTATCTACAAAATTGCATAACTCCCCACGATCCTCAGGAATTATATGACCTCCTATATAATGTAATGCAAGAAGCTGCGGATAAGTATATTCCCTACATTAAAATCCCTCAAAACATTTGTAACATATTTAAACCAAAACCGTATTGGTCTTCAGAGTTGTCCAGGGCTGTTGTGGAGCGGCGCTTAGCTCTTGCGAATCTGAGAGGTTGCCCCTCTCCAAGGAATTTAGATATTCTCCGGGAAAAAATTAGCACTGCTCAAAGGCTTATTCGCAGGGCTAGATGTAAATCTTTTCAGCAGTTTTGTTCATCTGTGGATGAAACCTCCTCCGCATCCGAAATGTGGCGTAAGATGAAGTGGTTAAAAGGTCGGCAAATTCCTAACGCCTGTGTAGATAAAGAAAAAGCCGAGCGTCTGCTTAGCGACCTCACTCCAGATTTTGTTTGTCCCTCGCAGCCTTCTTTTAATTCTAATAATGCAATGCTGGAGTCGCCAATTTCAATGGCAGAATTAGTTAACTGTATTAAAACCACCGACAAGCTCCTGGTTCAGATCAAATTTCCTTTTCTATGATTAAACACCTTCCACCATCCGGTAAACATATGTTACTTTTAATATATAATCAATGTTTTTCTGTCGGTTTTGTTCCCTTACAATGGCGTCAAATCAAAATAGTTCCAATTCCCAAGCATAGTAGTTCATCTTCATCTTTACGTCCTATTTCCCTGATATCTTGTATTTGTAAAATATTTCACGCTATTTTGAGCAAACGTATAGAGTGGTTCTTTGAAAAACAATGTCTTTTTCCTGAGGACATGGTGGGTTTTCGTAAGGCACGATCTTGTCTGGATAACCTTACAAGGTTGGTTTCTGAAATTCAACTAGGATTTTCTAAAAACTTGGTTACAGCGGCGTGTTTTATAGACATCGAAAGCGCTTATAACAATGTTGATATTCCTTGCCTGTTACGTGTTTTAGATCAGTTTGGGGTTGGATCAAAGATCTGTACTTATTTGTGGTCCTTTTTATCAAATAGACATCTGCAGATGGCGACGTACGATTGTGAGATTGTTAGAGTTACTGGTCGTGGGTTAGCTCAAGGAGATCCATTGGCTCCACTTTTATTTAATATTTTAACACTACACATATGTAAGAACGTTAGCCAGGTTAATATATCTCAATATGCTGATGACTTTGTGTTATATTCTACAAAAAATAATATAGATTCAGCGTTTGAAGAACTTCGGTCTGCTTTACGATATACCAAACTGTTAATTGTTAAGCTGGGTTTAACTATGTCTCCAAATAAAACTAAGATATGTGTTTTTAAAAAAGGTTGCTTTAGGAGGTCTATCGACTTTGTTTTTGATGATGTTTCAATAGAAGTCGTTAATAATGTTAAATATTTGGGTCTGTGGCTGGATAGCTCTTTGAGATGGGGTAAACATATTAATGAAACCTCACAGAAGGTAATGAAGTTCATGAATTTACTTAAAGTTTTATCTGGTCCGGGATGGGGACTCCATCAAAAACACCTAAGACGTTTATACATTTCTTTAATTCGAAGTAGAATTGATTATGCCAGTTTCTTGTTTGACAATTGTTGTAATTCTAACCTAATAAAACTAGATAGGGTCCAAAACCAGGCATTACGTGTGGTCGGCGGATTTATAAGAAGCACCCCCATACATGTTATGGAAAGCGAGTTATGCCTTCCGCCACTTCATATTCGTCGGAGATACTTAGCTAGCAAATTTTTGTTAAAATCAAAATCTTTTCGTAACAATAAAACTATAGAATCACTAGAAAATCTTTCACTAGTTACTGGTTCCAACTATTGGCTGAACAAGAAGCTTCCATTACTTATTGACATCTTTTCACTTTATAATTCTGTTCCAATACACTCTAGCGTTCAACTTGGAATGTTTTCACTTGATAAGTGGATAAGTAGTATAAATATGTCTCATATAGTCTTTGATGAAATTCCTAGTATTTCTAAAGCTAAACGCCGCTACAGTACTGTACAAATAAAACACTTATGCACTTCATATATTCAAGAACAATATTCAGGTTATCATACAATTTTTACTGACGGTTCCAAAGATAAACATTTGGGAGGCGCTGCCTTTTTGGATCCCATTCTTCTGAACCACATGAAGTTTAAGATTGATTCAGATATCTCTATTATGCACATTGAATTGATTGCGATATTAGAAGCTTTGTCCTATATTCTATCAATTAATGGCGATAAATTTGTGATTCTGACTGACTCCAAAAGTTCGCTGCAACACCTGGCTCGGCACACTTCTCACATGCGAGGTAATCCGACAGCCTACGTGATATATGAGTTACTCTTAAAGCTTCAGTCTAATTCCAAAACGGTATGTCTTCAATGGATCCCGTCGCATTGTCAGGTAGAAGAAAATGAAAAGGTTGATATGCTCGCCAAACAAGCGTGTATTGATGGAGTTCCCATGAATATTACTCCACTGTACTCGGACTATTTTGGAAAGGTTAAGGGAAAGTGTTTAGATCTTTGGCAGGAGTATTTTGATGAAAGATCAAAAGAGAAAGGGATATGGTATCGAACTATCCAGCCAGAGATCTCTCGGGTTCCGTGGATTGATTGTGACCTCAATAAAAACCTAATTACTGTAGCCTTAAGACTTCGTTCCGGACATATTCCATCAAATAAGTTTTATTACTTAATGAGGAAAGCTTTGTCTCCAAATTGTGATGACTGTGGAGTGGTTGATGATGTCTTTCATGTTCTGATGGAGTGTGCCCGGAATGAAAATACTAGAATTAATGTTTTCGGACGATATAAAAGGTATGATATTGGCTTTTGTAATACCATCCTTGCTTTTCCAGTTTCCGATAAGGCTAAGCAATTGTACAAGTTAGTTATAAGATAGATCGTAATCAATAATTTTGTATTTTCCTGCACTGGGCGATGTGGTCGCTAAGCGAAAAAGCCCTTTAATAAAAAAAAAAAAAAATATCACTTGGTTTTAGTAGGGTACTTTATTTTTTATTTACCCTTTTGATAGATTCTTATTTTGTAAATGTGAGGACTTTGTAGGCCTTGTAGACTTTAGAGACCATTTTTTATTTTATCAAGTACCTGTTACTTGTTGAAAGGCTTACGCTGTCCTCCCATACCTACTGTAATTTGAAAACATTGTAAAAGCCAATTATTTTAAAAAGAGTAACCGTGGAGTTTCGTGCCGGCTCTTCTCCATAGGAAACGACCAATTGGAACCGTGCACCTAGTCTCTGACGTTTCATAAGTGCCCATGTAGGTTTATGTGAAATAAAATATTTTGATTTTGAACACTTTTACACGTCAATATGATTTGTGGATCGGATACCGCCACTTAAAGGCACTTGCAAGTTTTATATAGTTATAGTTAATTAAGACGGTACACTACAAATTACATTAATTAACATAGAAACCATACGTTGACGATAATTATCACCTCCCTTATATACTTTATCTCACAGAACTCCAGACATATAGGCATCTTCTTCTTCGTCGTGACGCTGGCACTACTGTGTTTTAAATCTTGTTTTCACAAAACTTTGCAACTTCCACGGCGTTGTCGGTGGCAGCGCAGAGGTCACTTTGACAGCATGTATTGCGACACAGAGGGCAGGGTAGGAGGTGGAGCATGGTTTGTAACATAGTTCCACAATGACACCTTACTGCCCTTCCATGAAGGTAGCCCCACTTTACCAGGTTGGACTTACATCTTCCCACGCATAATTTTACTCCATTCATCACATTCAGGGTTGGCAGTCAGAAGGGCATTTAGCATTTTTAAAGTACGATAGACTAGGGATTCGGCTCTGGCTACTTAGTTTTGGATGACAGTTGCGCAAACAAATTGTGCCGGCGGCTCTGACGGTGTCCGATGTATTTACGTATTTTTCGGGCATAAATAATCGGCAGAACAGGGTATCGATCTCTGGACAGTCGATACGTCCCCGTAAGGTCTTACAGGCTCCGAGTTAAAGCCCGACATCCCTAAGAAAAGACGAAGGCTATTTGCATCTGCAAATAGCCTTCATCTTCCTTTCTTCTTGTTGGACTTCTGAGGTCAAAACTTATTATTTGGATTTTGTATAGAAACGATTGATGACCACGCATCTGCGTGGTCATCCAGTCGATCAACTAGCAAAGTACACATTATTTATTTGTTTATCAGTTCAAATCATCATTGAGACCTTATAGTATTTATGCTTACTTACACTTTACTTTCATCACGCATAATACTATTTATCATTATTTACACTTTAATACTATTTATCATCCTTTTTATTTGTTTATATGTTTACATTATACTTCTTCTTCTTCTTCTCTTCGTTTAATGGCTTTTGCGGAAAAACCACCACAATTTAGCCAATGTCAAGTGTAAAAATGTAAAAATAGTATACTCGGCAACGTTGTACGGTTCAATCAATAACTCAACTCAACTCTTGATTAATAATGGCTTTTGTAGAATAAACATTTACTCAATTTTCATGTTGTGACACGTCAATTGTCAAACTGTCAATTACTTTTTAAATGTCTTTCTGGCTTAGTCTATGGTAATTACTCTTTGGTCTAAATAACTTAAATTATTTTTATCAATATGTTTAGCTTTTGTATTATTAAGATTATTACGATTGTTTAGTCTAAATAACTTAATTTTAAATTAGATTTATAATATTCTTTACGCACTCGTGGATATGTCTTGGCCGGATACACTTGTCAGATTAGATGATGGCCACATAGAAGAAAACTGATATTTGAAAAAGGAAGACTACTTAGAAACGAGCTCATGAACAGCTGGAGGCTGCTGGCATTCGAGTCTTGGGACTGAGACATTAAGCATCAGAAAACTGCTTGGTTTTGCTGTGTCAACTTGAACTGCTTGGTTCTGCTGCGACATCTTTGACTAACCCAGGGGATCCAGCTAAAGATTCCACCTGGGACCTTCTACTTCTAATCTTCGCGAGCTAACCTCGTATAACTTGCTACCCTGACGCCTGATACCCGTTCCTACAGTGCTGAGCTGATTCCATAACGTGAACTATAAAACTCCAGTGAGTGCGCGCGTGTGTGAACTATAAACTTCCGAGAGTGCGTGCTATTTAGTATTTTTATAACTAGCTGTTTTTATAACTTTCTGTATTTTATCTTCCCTAATAAAAATTATTGGACGGTCTGCTTACCCTCTATTTTAAATATGGTAGAGATCGTTACAGTTTGGCGCCACAACGTTAAAATAACTCGAACTCACCCCCTTTTTCTAAATTCTTAAAAAAAAACTAGCACTAGGTATCTATTTTTGAACTCCTTATTTGGCTTAGTCTTTTGAATACTAACTAATTTATTTTTCTTCTTCAGCTCTCTTCTTGAAGACTCCTATATTCGATTCAACACTTCTTCATACTGAACATCATCTTATACTTCATTCTCATACATCCCACTACCGAAAGGTAGTTGGCATCCATTCTTCGCTTGTCAGTGTTTTTAAAACCATTCGTGGTCACTTACAAGTTGGGGTTTGGCTTACTCTACGACGTACTATTGGACAATATCCCGTAGTCGTTTTCTCCTACACTTAACTCTTTACCAATACATCACTACACTGCACCCCACATACTTGCACACTACAGCGTTTACCCATTGGTAATCGTACTCAGTCTTCGCTTGGCGTGTTTTTAAAACCACCTCGTGGTCACTACCAAGTTAGGGGATTGAGACACTTCACGACTGAAACAGGAGAATATCCTGTGGATGTTTCTACAAACCTATACATCTACACTACTCCTATAACAAATACTCCACTATTCTCCTAAACACTTATATAATAATATATTTATACTTATATCTGGGAATCATACCGAAATAAGTATATCGTGGGCTCTCAAAATATTTTTCTAATTGTTATTGTTTGACATTGGTTGCTAGGTAACTAGCCATAGTGCATTTGCATTGAGTATTAGTCTTTTTGCGCGGTGGCAAAAGTAGGTACTAAACTTTATGCGTTAGTTCCGAATTTCACCACTAATACAAATAAGTTTTCATTGGTTTTCGATTTTTATTTGCTGTAGACTGTCTTACTCTTAAATTTATATACACTTTTGGACCGTATCCAACACTCAGACTCTTTTGACGTTTTACTCGGAGCTTACCGACTACTGTATTGCGGGAGCTGCCCTGACGTTTACTCGGAGCTTACTTACTGCTGCCCTTGACGTTTTACTCGGAGCTTACCGTCTACTGTATTACGGGAGCTGCCCTAGCGTTTTTTTTTGACTGCGGTGTTGCGGTTCAGACCTAACCCTTCTATCCTTCCTCCCCTCTTAACTCATAACACTCTTGGGATGACACTTGATTCCTCGAGTTTTCTTTGACTCGGACCCCTCTATCCTTCCTCCCCTCTTAACTCTTAACACTCTTGAGACGACACTTGAGTCCTTTCTAACATTAGAGTTTTCTTTAACTCAGACTCCTCTTTCAATATTATTTTTTTTTAATCATGGATACTTCTAATAGTCCCAATAACACAATGTTTCATACTATGCTTCCCGACATTCAGTCAAACTCTATTCCTAATAATTCCCTTAATGAATTAAAACGAATAAAATATGACGGAAACTCGTGTCCGCGTTCTTTTATACAGAAAATTCAGGAATTCAGTATTTCTAGGAATATTTCTCGTGACAAATTATTAGATCATGCGTTTGAATTATTAACTGATAACGCTTTACATTGGTATCGTTTTAAACGTGACTCTTTATTTTCATGGAGCGAACTTTGCGAAGCTTTGATTAGAGACTTTGGCGGTTTTGACTATGACCACAAATTATTAGAAGCTATCAACAGTCGAACTCAGGGCAAAGATGAACCTATTGTTATTTTTGTTTCCATACTAACCGGCATGTTTTCCAGACTTTCAGAAAAATTAACGGAAACTAAAAAACTCCAAATTATTATTCGTAACATTCGACCTTGCTATTCACCTTACATCGCGAATAATAACATTAACTCTATTGATGAGCTTATTTCTTGTTGTCGAAAATATGAAGAATTCTTAGACAAAGAAAAACATTTCAATGAACCTCAAACTACTAATAACCCTATAACTGTTGAATTTAACTATAAATCCACTAACTTAACGTCAAAGCCCTCAACTTCTAACGCGTTCACTCCAAGAACAAATTTTAAGCGTTTTAACAATAAACCTCAAGTTAATACAATTAATAAAGTTAATTATAATGCTTTTTGCGTACGCTGCCGCACTAATGGTCATACGCTAACTAATTGCTCTCAACCTCGTTCATTAATTATTTGTTTTAGATGTGGTTTAAAAGATGTTAAATTTACTGATTGTCCTAACTGTAATAAAACTAACAACTCAAAAAACTAAACAACGGCTTGGGTAATAAAAACTTTAATCAATCAGACTGGCATGATTGGTTACAAACTATTAAAAATTTCTTTCATTGTTACAAAATAACTTCACTTTACGATAATGAAAAAGATTTTAATCGTCCTTTTATTGATATTTCTATCAATGACAAAATATTTTCCGGCTTACTAGATAGTGGTAGTTCTATTACAATACTTGGTAATAACTCTCACCTAGAAATTTTAAAATTAGGCTTCACGTTATCCAAGTCTTCTTCAGTGACGATTACTACTGCCAGTAATAATAAAAGTAAATCCCTTGGCTCAATTGAAATTCCGATTAGATACAATAATCAAACTCATCTCATCCAAGCCTTCGTATTCCCTAATATATCTCCTTCAATTATTTTAGGAGTCGACTTTTGGAAAAAGTTTAATCTTATTCCACACATACTTTCTTCAGCTTTTAAAGCGAATACTAAATGTTCAGTGGTTACTGAAACTACTAAACAAATACTGCCTTACGATCATCTCTCTTTAGAGCAAAAAACTATCGCTGATGATATGATTAAACGATTCAAAGCTATATCCTTCGAGAGTAGAGGAGTACTGGGTCGCACTCATCTTATTAGTCATCATATTGATACAGGTGACACTCTTCCAATTAAACAACGATGTTATCGTCTTTCTCCTGAAAAACAAAAAGCTCTCATAATAGAAGTCGATAAAATGTTACAATGGGGCGTCATTGAAAAATGCGAAAGCCCTTGGCTTTCTCCGGTTATCATTACACCTAAAAAGAATGGTGAATGGCGATTTTGTGTTGATAGTCGTAAACTAAATTCAGTTACTCGTAGAGACGCGTACAGCCTTCCGTTTGTTAATGAAATTTTAGATAACCTTAAAAACGCTAAATTTCTTTCAAGCATTGATATTGCTAAAGCATTTTGGGAAATCCCTTTAAAAGATGAAGCGGATAAAGATAAAACAGCTTTTTATGTCCCTGGTCGCGGCATGTATCGTTTTGTTATCATGCCCTTTGGTTTAACTAATGCTCCAGCTACTCAACAAAGACTTATGGACATGCTTTTTACTCCTGAATTTGATAATAAGGTCTTTTGTTACCTTGATGATATAATAATCATCTCTGAATCATTTGAAGAGCATATTTCTTATCTACTTAAAGTTCTTGAGAAATTAACGTTTGCTAGATTAACTATTAACTTCGAAAAAAGTCAATTCTTTAAAAATGAACTTAAATACTTAGGGTACATTGTAGATGAAAACGGTTTAAGATCAGATCCTGCTAAAATAAAAGCAATACTCGAATTTCCTACTCCCACTTCTCGTAAAGAAGTTAGAAAATTTATTGGAACTTGTAGTTGGTTTCGACGTTTTATTCCCAACTTCAGCACAATTGCAACTCCACTTAATAAATTAACTTCTTCCGGTAAAAACGCCCCTAAATTCATTTGGGATAATGATGCTAATCTGGCTTTTAATAAACTAAAAGAAGCTCTTGTTACTACCCCTATACTAGCTTGTCCTGACTACAATCTCCCTTTCTCTGTACATTGCGATGCTTCTAACTTTGCCATTGGTGGTATGTTAACACAAGTAAAAGACGACAAAGAAGTAGTTATAGCCTATATGAGCAAATCTCTTAACAAAAACGAACGAAATTACTCAACTACTGAAAGAGAAACTCTTGCGGTAATTTCAGCTTTAGAACATTGGCGTTGTTATATCGATAATGGTAAACAATTCACGGTTTATACTGACCACGCAGCACTTAAATGGTTTCTAAAATTATCCAATCCATCAGGTAGACTCGCGCGGTGGGCTCTTAGGTTGTCATCTTTTAATTTTATTCTAAAACACAAAAGGGGTAAAGACAATTTAGTTCCTGACTTACTCTCTCGTAATCCTACATGTCCACTTGGCATTAATCCTGTCTCACTTGATCCTCAACCTATATCTCCAGCATTAGAACACTATAACAAACTACTTTTAGAATGTCGTAGCAATCCTGATCAATATCCCAATTATACTATTCGTGAAAATAAATTATTCCGCTATACTCAATCTCCCCACGCGTTAACTGAAGATTTCGCGTGGAAAGAAGTTCCTCACCCTAATCTTCGGGAAACTCTTATTAAAGATAATCATGGGTCTCCAGATCAGCCTCATCTAGGAATCTTTAAAACTTATAAAAAATTATCACTTCTATATTACTGGCCAGCTATGTTTAAGGATATCGCTAAAATAATTTCTTCCTGTGATAATTGCTTAACTTACAAACACGCTAATCACTCACCCTTTGGTCTTATGGGTAAACCAAAAATTTGTTCCAGGCCCTTTCAAACAATTTCTTTGGATCTAATGGGTCCTCTACCTATGACTAGACGTAGGAATCAATTTATCTTAGTGGTTAATTGTTGCTTTACTAAATATTCCCTGATCTTTCCGCTAAAACGGGCTACTAGTGCTAACGTCATCTCTAACTTGGAAAATTTTGTTTTTCTAGTCCATGGAGTACCTCAAACTATTATTATGGATAATGGATCACAATTTCAATCCCATGAATTTCACAACTTTCTGAGCAGATATAATATACCATTTATATTTTTCTCTCCTCACTATTGCCCCCAAGTTAATCCCACTGAAAGGTACAATCGCACTATAATCACAGCTTTGTCATCTTTGGTTGGTGATGACCATAGATCTTGGGACATCCATCTTCCTAAAGTCCAATACGCTATGAACAGCACAACTAATATTACTACTGGTTTCTCTCCTAACTTTTTGCTCTTCGGACGTGAAACAGTTACTTCTGGCTCACTTTATACACCAACTAATAATCTTGATGAAATCGTTTTTCTACCTAGGGACATCTATGCTACTAACATAGGTTTATTGTCTGCAACTTTCGATAAAGTTCAGATAGCCCTTCATATTGCTCATGCTCGTAACTCTTCTCGTTACAATGAAACACATACCTTTAAAGAATATAACGTTGGAGATACAGTCTGGCGTAAAAACTATACAATTAGTCAAGCGGGTACTTATTTTAGCTCTAAACTAGCGCCGAAATATGTAAAATCAACTATTTTACAAAAATTATCACCATTAGTATATATACTAGAAGATCAACTAGGCAACCGAGCTAAATACCATATTAAAGACTTTAAAATATAATTTATTCAATTATATGTAAAAAAATTCTTTTTACTATATTCATAACTCATCCCTTTCTTCTTTCCTTCCTCTATAATAGAGTTCCTTTTGATTTATTAAAACTCTATTTGTTTTTTTTAATTCATTCATCGGTTCTTAAACCAATAAAAGATTAATTTTAATCTTTCCTATATAATTATCTATTCTTTTCTACAAGTTAATATGATAACTTGTCTATTTCTATCAACTCTAAAAGTTGATTGGAGCGGTTGACAACTCCATAAAAATAAGCCCTCGTTGACTATCGACTCTAAAAGTTGATTTTCTGACTATCGACTCTAAAAGTTGATTTTCTGTCTATCGACTCTAAAAGTTGATTAGGAGCGGATGACAACTCCTTTAAAAATAAGCCTTTGTTAAATCTTTATATTTTCATCTCATTAGTGGTTTTAGACGCGAGCGGATTACAACTCCTTAAATAAGCCTTAAAGTTATGACTTATCAGGTTGAGTAGTGATCATTGAATGTGAATCCTACCTGACCTAACTTCGTAAGATGTCGGTGTGTTTGAATGAGTTATGTAAGTTTTGTGAATGCTGTAATATTTTAACCTTAGCAAAATTTTTGTTCTAGGTCAAAAATTTTCTCGGGGTCGTTGGGGAAATATAGTATTTATGCTTACTTACACTTTACTTTCATCACGCATAATACTATTTATCATTATTTACACTTTAATACTATTTATCATCCTTTTTATTTGTTTATATGTTTACATTATACTTTTACTCAATTTTCATGTTGTGACACGTCAATTGTCAAACTGTCAATTACTTTTTAAATGTCTTTCTGGCTTAGTCTATGGTAATTACTCTTTGGTCTAAATAACTTAAATTATTTTTATCAATATGTTTAGCTTTTGTATTATTAAGATTATTACGATTGTTTAGTCTAAATAACTTAATTTTAAATTAGATTTATAATATTCTTTACGCACTCGTGGATATGTCTTGGCCGGATACACTTGTCAGATTAGATGATGGCCACATAGAAGAAAACTGATATTTGAAAAAGGAAGACTACTTAGAAACGAGCTCATGAACAGCTGGAGGCTGCTGGCATTCGAGTCTTGGGACTGAGACATTAAGCATCAGAAAACTGCTTGGTTTTGCTGTGTCAACTTGAACTGCTTGGTTCTGCTGCGACATCTTTGACTAACCCAGGGGATCCAGCTAAAGATTCCACCTGGGACCTTCTACTTCTAATCTTCGCGAGCTAACCTCGTATAACTTGCTACCCTGACGCCTGATACCCGTTCCTACAGTGCTGAGCTGATTCCATAACGTGAACTATAAAACTCCAGTGAGTGCGCGCGTGTGTGAACTATAAACTTCCGAGAGTGCGTGCTATTTAGTATTTTTATAACTAGCTGTTTTTATAACTTTCTGTATTTTATCTTCCCTAATAAAAATTATTGGACGGTCTGCTTACCCTCTATTTTAAATATGGTAGAGATCGTTACAACCTCTCTTAGATTACACAGACTCAATTACAAAGCATCATTAAGATAAAATAAAATAAAAATACTTTACTTCAGACCTTGATCCATAAGATGTTAGTAATATACACTTATAAACTATGTTAGTAAGTAACAAATGTAGGTAATAAATGTTTTTTTTAAATTCATGTATCCTTTGCACTCGCCTGACGCACCGGGTATATGCACATGTAAATGTACCCAATGCACCATAATGGCGCAACATGGGTTCTCACTGACGACCATTTGAATGCCGCACTCTGCAGATCATGGACGCCATACTTTTTTGCTGAATGGTTTTAAACTCATCAGTATGTGCTTCAGCAAACATTCCTGATGCATTGCAGTAACTTGGAAGCTCCAACAACATTCTGAAAGCATTATTATATTGAACTCTGAGGGCGCTGTATGCTCTTTGCGTATATCGAACACACGAAGTGCACGTGTATAGAGATTGGCAAAAAGCCTTAAAATGGGTCCCTTTAACTTCTGGTGTACAACGTGCAAACCTGCGGGCTAACATATTGCATCGGACAGCCAACGCCCTCCCTTCTCTTTCCATATAAGCTGATGCAACTTAATCTAAAGGTAGACCCAAATATTTATAGGCGTAGCTAAAAGTAATTAAAAGTAACTTTATTACTTGGGGGTCACCTTCAGGAGAATCAGACGGAGTTTAAATAAATAGTTAATTAGTTAAAAGATCAGATAGCTCGGGATTATTTAAATGGAGTTAATGCCGCATGGCCGATTCAAACTCGCAAAGGTTCCACTATCTTGATCTCTGTTTGAAATAGTTTTGGACAATATTGAGATCATTGTGCGAAGTTGGGAATAGTTTTTAGTGTGGTGACTTATTGTAGATAGCATAATGTAAAGTTAATTTGTTAAATACTAGCTGACCCGACAGAAGTTGTCCTGTTTTTGATTCGAAAGACACGTGGCGCCATCTATTATCATAATAATGTTATTGTTGTTTTACTCGGAAACAGCACTTTTTTTCGGGATGAAAGGTACCCTATGTCCGTTTCTGTACACCTGACAACGTATATGCAAAATTTCCGTGGTTTAGGCGTGAAAGGTAACAAACAAACAAACTTATTTTCGCATTTACAATATTAGTAAGGATAAATTCACATAAAAATCGAGTTAACATTGAATGATTTCTAAAAGAAATTTTCCTTTTTCCGGTTAGTTTTTTTTTAATAGTAACTAGCTCGACAAATTCTATAAAATATAAAATAAAAAAGAAGTAAATAAAAAAAGTAAATATTTCAATAACATGAATGTGTTGAAACTAATGTTATGGAAATGTTTACTGATGAAAAGATTTTTTTAATACAGTTGCTCAAAAAGTGGCCTATTGCAGGGACGTATAGCGTTCGGGATGTGGGCTATTACATACTCGTGCATTTTTTTTACCTTTCCCGAACTCGTGCGTTCTCTTTCCCAACTGTCAAAATAATGTCTATTAAAAAGAAAAACCAACCATGAAGTTTTTACTAAAAAAATTCATAGAAGTTTTTATGATTCATGCAAATACGTATATTTCTAAAAAGAAGCTACTAATTTGTTTCAATATCAGATTTAATGATTTGATTGAATGAGTTAGGTTAGGTTTCATTTCATTTCATCTCATGAAATTTCATTTTCATTACATATCAATAAAAAATTCTACTGAAGACTTGGCTGTATGGCCATAGTTCCCTTTGCCTACCAGAATAGGTGAAGAAAAAAAATCTCTGCTTATATTCTACGGTTGGCGCCATTGGTTAGTTGAGTTTATTGTGTTTTTATTATTTTATTAAATTGCTTCATTTTTTCGCAACTGTATTAAAAATAGTCGTTCAGTACACGTGCGAAACCGTCATTGCAACTTGTTCCGACTGTCTCAACCCTCGCCTTCGGCTGCGCCTCGGCTCGGGTAGACATTTTTCGGAACTCTTTGCAATGACAACCTTTCCGCACTTGTAATGAAATATACTATTTCTTAACCTATGTAAGACAGAATTGTGTGGAAAAGGGAGAGGGAGGCCTTTGCCCTGAAGTGAGTCAGTACAGGCTAGTTAGATTAGATTCTATGTCAGCGATTCAATGCAAACGTTTGCAAGGCTAACTGATAGTTTTTATCGATATCGTTATTTGTAATTATAAATACACCTATGACAGGTATCACTATAGAAAAGTGTAACATTTACTAGAGAATCACAAAAAAACAAAACATAGTGGTAGCGCGGGGAGCAATGAAACAGTGGACTGTATTTTAGGAGCTATGTTTGCCGTTCTTATTTACAATATACATATAAACTTTCCCGGACAAACAGTTAGTAAAGAATATCGTCCGTCGTGGTTGAGTCCGTAGAAGTGAGTGGTCATCGGGCCGAGCCGTGTCGTCACCGCGCCGCGACAGCGCAGTCAGCGGTCAGCTTGCCGATGACGCGCTGATCGTGCTGCCTGCGCGTGCAGGCCGCGCGCAAGTTGTGTTGGGTTCGATTGCCCACACGTAGTACAAAATGGTATACTTATTTTTTGATGTAGAACAAGAACAAGTTGCTAACAAAACAAAATTCCAAGTGCTACTAAGAATTTCAATCCTTCAACCTGTTAATCAGCTCGTCGATACAAATAAGTCTCACTACATGTACCTATATGTATATACAAACACTTTCGTACCTTCGCGTTTGTTTTCTTCCTGTCCCCAGCTAATCTTATCGATTCTCAACGAGAAGAGAATAGGAGCCGATCCGATTATACGAATACATTAGATGGATATACATTGGCAGAATGGATATACGTGATATTAGCATATGTGGATTTGCTGCTTCACTTGCTTTCGATTATTCTGTTTGCGTGTTACATTCGAATATTGAGGTGGTTGTTTTCATTAATGTGGTGTTGAGATTGTGTGTAATCTTCTATTCTGTTGATATCAGCACAAATTGTAATATTATGTATAGTAAGAAATATTTTCTATAAAAAAATGCTGAAGCATATTACCGTAGGACATGATGCCTGTTAGGTTAGACATGTTCTTGAGCGGAGACCGCACATCGGAAACATAATGTCGGACGCCCTCAGGATAGGTGCGGCGACGATCTTTGCAGGCTGGCTGAGAGTTGCCGAGAATCGAGTTGAATGGCGTGCGATTTGAGGGGCCTAAGTCCAGCAATGATTTTTCGTCAGGTTAATGAAAAACGAAGAGAAATTATTTTTTTAAAATAACTTTGCGTTATTTTAAGATTGTCATGGTAAGATGTTTAGAGAATGACTAGCGTAATAATTTATTAATAATTTATTTATTAATTTATTTTTAGCGTATAATTTATTTTGGTAAAGAGTATTAAGTAAGTGCGTCATTGTATGTATAGAATTATAGATAACTATTTACACTAGATACAATTTTTTTTCAACTTAATCATTTATTTAGAATAATTATAATAATTTATGTACTAGTGGTGATCGATTATCGCCCCGCACAATGATTGTCGATGTTACCATTCCACATGACACCTCGTGAAAGCTGAGAAAGAGAAACAAATTAAATATCTCGACTTAACACACGAGGTTGTTGACATGTGGAGTGTGAGCTCGGCTATCATTGTGCCGATTGTCGTATCGGCTAATGGTCTTCTAGCCGAAAGCCTCGATCAACATCTATCGAGGCTCTTGTTAGGCAGTTGGATCAAGGCCCTGATGCAGTAGGCTAGACAATACGGCTCACATTGTGAGGAGGTTCCTGTCTTTGGAGCCCTAACCACCGGTAGCTTGGACCCTGCTCCCGACACCGGCGGACTACTATTTTTTTTTTATACTTTTAAATGATTGTTTATGTGTTTTGTGTTGTGTTTTGTATATTTTAAGAAATATTGAAAAATGTGATAAAATAAGGTAAAGAATAAATAAACGAAATAATATCTACAAGTATATAAAAGGGTGGGGAAATAATCAAAGGGCATCAAAAAATTCGTCCGCAACGCTGTCAACAGGAAACATGCCCAAAATGCTGGCAGCATTGCGACGTTGTATGGCAATGCTGATTCTTTGGCCCAAAAATAGGCCAGCCCTCTGGTCACGTGAAGTGTCGAACAGCCGACGAGTAATTTCCTTAAAAAGTAGACGCGCACTCGGGCCTCATGAGCCGAGCGTTTCGACCCCAAACGGCTCAAAGCTGTAGAAAGAACTGCTCCACCGTCTCCTCTTTCACGAAGCTGTCCAGACACGCCTGGAACGGGATGTGAGGCCGCACCATCTGCGACGAGTCCAGTCTCTGCCCGAAATCTGCTCATAGTTTTTTTGTGACCTCAAAGCATTTTAGTCTAACATTCACAATTCTATATTAAGATGACGTTTCGATTGGCTAAGTGGGTGATAGGTTGGCTTTGGAACTGATCAACGAGTTTAGAATCTGGGGACTTTTATGTGATTTTGAACAAACCCACGCGTAGCTGCAACTCCAAAGTGAGATTATTGTTTTCCTTAAAGATGAAATGAGATTTACTTTAGTAAATTGTTACAAAAGGGACATCAGTTCTTTTACGACAAAGCTCCACAACTAAGAACCAGATGATAAAGTTAGTAGAGACGATTTAAGAAGCCTATAAATTTGAATATCTTATAATATACATACAGTATATAATAATCATAGCAGTTCCAATATCTAGGTTTTACAGACATTCATAAGCATAATCGAGAGAGATATTCGTAATACCGCCTGTGTATTTACCGTAATCTCTAATTTGGTGGTTTTCTCACGAAACGATGTTAATATTATTACTTTCAATATTTAGATACCTAGTAGCGGAAAAGTTTGGCATTTAGCCAGAAAGTTGAATCCAATATTTAGCTCAGTGGGCCTACACAAACACAAACAGAACAAAATGTATGGGCTATGAAATACGATTGTTTAATAGTTTAGTCTTTAATTTCTTTTACTTGGGACTATCCTTACGTTAAGTATGACCTAAATGGCACAGAAGGGTATACTTTATGTATTTTCTACTTTCAGTTTGCGTGTATGTCAAGATGTATGAACGTACATAAGAGTATTAAATTTGTTTGTGGTCTAAAATTGTAGCAGGTGTTCTGTAGTTACTCCCTAGCGCAATTTTATCTAAAATGATGTGCTTACATTGCCTTTTTTGGTATTTTAACTGCTATAAAATACAGTCCAATAGGATGTTGCTGTAACTACTACGCCTAGTCGATCGGTGATGGTGCCAACGTAATACCAATAGAAGAAGTAGGAAAATAATTCCATTTCACATTTTCATTAAACGCATCCATGTTAATTTATTTCCCAAATTACGAAGTTTTCTAATTTTCTGACACCAGTATGTGAAAAATAATTTATGAAAGCGCAATGCAAGACCAAACGCTATAAAAACAACTCATACCTTCCACTCTCCTACTACTTTTTACTTCAAATGAAAAGGATAAAAGTGCATATTACCGCGGACAGGTTGAACTGTATAAATAAAGATCAAGTCGTGGAGACTGCTGGCCGCAATAAATTCTTGTTTCTCTCATGAATGTCCAGTTTCATATTTTTGCTGCAGCTTACTAAGCGAAGTTGCTTTTAGTTTGTATAAGTCCGTGAGTTCTTTTGTGTCGCCGTCGTATTTTAGTTT
The DNA here is from genome assembly GCA_963855955.1 of Luperina nickerlii. Classification (NCBI taxonomy): domain Eukaryota; kingdom Metazoa; phylum Arthropoda; class Insecta; order Lepidoptera; family Noctuidae; genus Luperina; species Luperina nickerlii. The sequence continues at coordinate 23,197,445 of OY979668.1, forward strand.
AGTGTGATGTTGATTTCTTTAAGCGGTGGTTGTTTTTTCAAGGTTGAAAAATGTTTTTTTGTTAGTTTAGATACTAGTTTAGTATTTTATAATTTTTTGTTATCTGCAACCGCACGGTGCTTTGACAATATATATAGATATAGGTATATATATTTTTTATATTAACACACGCTAATGTGTTTAAGACGTGATGTTTTCTCAAGTGTGTGTATGTTTATTGCATGATTATTTAAAGATAAAATACTTTCGGTTTAACCTGTAGGTACAAACTTATAATTACAACTTTAAGAATACATGTAATGTAACGATACAGTTACAAAGAGAGAATATGGTTAACACAAATGTGCTTTGAATAATACTTTATGTATGATTTCCAATAAACAAGCATGAGACTGGAACGTTGAAGTTCCCGAAGACTCGACCATTTACTGAGTATGCACTTGCTTGACCCATTCATGTATAACGTTCAGTGGACAAGTGCATAATTGCATATAACTGGTCAAGGACATTTTAAACCTACATAAAGTACCACTGATATCTTCAAATTCATCATCTTTTTAGACCGGTTAGTGCCACAGTTTATCACTGTCTCCTAACAATACGGAGCTTAATTGGACGAGATACCAACTTACCTCACAAAGTAAGGTCAAAATATAAATCATATCGCAATAAAGGCTATAAATCCCAAACGTGACGTGCAGGAAATTTTATTTAACCGTAATATTAAGGGAATAACCGTCGAGTTCCAGCGGTCGCCATATTGGAATGTTGTCATTTGACGTTGTTCGCTATATTAAAGATTTTAAAATGTGGTCATAAAAATATCGTCCCTTGTATGAATTGGTACATTTTCAACACTGTCTGGGCTTAAAAAGATCTGAATCAGCTGATGGGTATCGCATAATCCCCTTGGTCTCAGTTACAAATTAATAGTCGCCACAATATTTATTTTCTGTACCTGGGTGTTAAAAGAGATTATGGGATAGTTAGTAATCGATGAAAGTGTTGCAAGTTTTTATAATAAAATTCAAGAATATTTATTGCGTAGCTTAAGATGTCCCTGTGAGAGCGAACTAAATACAGACAGTTTAAGAAAACATTTAAAAAATACTGACAGGAAAAGCCTACTATAATATCAATGATTTTTTAAATGACAAATCGCTCTGATATACTGACTGAATCTATTATATTTATTTTCAACCGCATAAATATTTACCAAATGTTTTTTATTTATAGTTTAATATTAATGTTAATTGTGGTTTTTTTATTTTTTTAGATTATTTAACTTTGTATATTTATATTTTTTATGAAATCTTATGGTTGTCCGACCTAATTTGTACACAAGCCATGGTCAAACATGTTGTGCCAAAGAATATCCTGTAACACCTATAATAAACATTATACCATGTATATATCTACACAAATGTTTTTGCAAATAAATAAATATTTATCTTTAAGATGTCGCGAATAATTTCAAACACAATGCAATCAACCATTTTTAATGTAAACAGCAGTGGGACGTTGCAAGCTCATCAGTCGCGGTCATGATCGTATTTATTATTTATTTTATTCATTAGCACACATACAATTGTTTTAACAGGTACTAATACCCAAGCGAACAAAAGTAGTCATGGATTGCTAATTGTCCAGTCCTAAGTAACGGGTCTGGGTAAAAGCACAAGTTACACAGTGGACAATATAACAAGTGTCAGTGCCATTTGTCTACATATCTGAACATTAAGCTGATTTCATTTCACGGTTTCTCTTATACAATTATTTCAAGATTGATCCTGATGATGCAATCCAACCGATTTCGGCCAGGGCGACTGTTTCATCTCCGCAGCAGCTGCCGTTCGTGAGCTCGCATGTGGCTTATGTAGCCATATGCGAGCATGTGGCTTGTGTGTGTTATGTGTGGCTTGTGTGGCTGTTCTGTTGTTGATCCTATACATATTGGTAAATGAGTACAATGACCCCTTAAGAGGTAAACAAATACTAAGCTTGTATAGGCTGTGAAATGGAGCTCAAAGTGTAAATGTAAATTAAATAATAAATGTGTGATGAAAAATCAAATAGGTAGGTACTAAACGCAATGACAACATGATTGTCTTCACCTACCCCGAATTTAATCTACCTATTTTTAAAATCATTCAGCTTCCCCATTATGGGTGTCTACAGATTTTATTAGCGACTATTAGATGTATATTGGCGCTGGATACGGGTAGGCGTTAAGAAGATTAACAGGCGACCCTGCTCTATCAGGCGGGGCAACGGGATTCATTATTTTATGGATGGTGAAGTACTTGCTTACTTGGTGTATTTAGATGTGTTGATAGAAGAGGTTAGGTTTTGTGAGAGATTTCGTTGTGAGTTGGTTATAGTGATAAAGTCACTGTTAACTATCTTGTAATGAGTCCCAGCTTTCAATTAATTGTTTATATATGTTGTACAGACGCCAGCACATCAAGCTACTACAATCTATATTTTTTTTAATAGATTTCAACCTTATCGGTAAAGCATAAAGTTCAAAGTTGATTGAGAAAATTTGACAGTTTCGGGTAGCTTGATGTGCTGGTGTCTGTACATCGTTTGTCGTCGCATTTCATCAACAAAAAAATTAAGTTCATGTTCATTTTTTTGCAATCTTCTTTTCTTATTTATGATATGTTTATATCATCACATTTTTCAATCATTTCTATTATTGCAAAACTCTTCCCCGCAACAGTAAATAACCAGGGATTAAAAACTGCAACCCCAAGCCACCCAGTCCCTTAATTTCCTAAACTTCCGTCCAAAAACGCAATCCAATTTCATCTGCTTACATTTATTACAACCGAATATGTCCCTTCCCTCCCAACGAGCCGAAATGAACCAATATAAACTTCGATGAATTAACTAATGTACCGCGCTGCCACAAAACGAGGCTTCATCAAGTTATTCATGTAGCAGAACAAACTTTTTTGGCGTTGTTTCACCCGTTATGTTTGCAACAACAGGCCGTTAGGTAAATAAAAGTTGCGAAATTAGTTGGGGTAACTCCGGCCGACATCGACTCCAAGATTACAGGTGTAATTCCATTAAATGAAAAATACAAAGGCCTTTTTGAGCCTAGTTGGGAAACTTTTAGATTAGCAGCTGCCAGTCCGTTGATTGAGGACCTTAATTGCTATAATGGTTAATGTGACAGGTATAATTGTAATTGGCTGCTGAATAATTTGTTTTGGACTTTGCAGCGGGGTTTAAAATGTAACTTTTTTATTTTCGCAGTTTGTAGCTATTGTAGAACTCAAACACAACTCAAACTCAAAGCATTTATTTCAAATAAACTAATTACAGGCACTTTTGAATTGTCAAGGGGTCGGTGAGTCAGAAGGATGAAGCTAGTTGCCTATTCCAAAGCGTAGTAGGTACAATAGGTACCTAAGGAGAAGAACGGGCAATAAACTCCATGGACACTCTTTTAAATCATACAATTATAACAAAATATTGGTTTCATCATTAATGTTGAAATTATACATGTGAGAACGATGTAGAAAGACGTGCACGTTAAAAGCGTCCGTACTAAAAAGATAAAAAAAAACAATTCAGAAATGAAAATAAATTAAAATAAGCCGTGGCGGCTAAGAGATGACCAGTCCCTACTGACGGCGCTCGTTCACGAACATGACGTATGGATTACCATTTAGCTCAACTGTTTTGAAGGGAACTTACTAATCCAACAGACACGCCACCACCAGCAAGACATTTGAGGGAGCATGACATACTCTCCGCCGCCAGGACACATTGAAATCAATGAAAGACGTACCCAGTAAATGGTAGCTTTATAGTTTAGGTACATAGTGCTCACACATGTGCTATGCAATCATACACTACTAAGAGATTGAATTTATACAATACAAAGACAGTTTTTTCAATCTTCAATCTTTAGCAGCTCCAACAATATTTTCGAATGCTACTTTATGCGCCCTTGTGGCGCAGGACCAGCGTTGAGCCAAGCATTTTTGTCAGTCATGTAATCCCCCAACTTATAATATGCTTGGCTGCATAGTGTGCGTTTTATGTAAGACTAGCTACGCCCCACGATTTCACCCGCATAAGTATCACTCCTGTGGGAATATCGAGATAAAAGTCCTGGTAATAAACCATCTGTGTGCCTTTCATTCAAATCCGTTCAGCCGTTTGAGCGTTAAGAAGTAACAAACATATAAACACACACACACTCACAAACTTTCGCCTTTATAATATTAGTGTGATAGTGTGATTTTAGTTTCGTTTCATTGAGTTGGAATATGTGAGGAGGTATTTTACTGTAACATTTTAAACAGGACCTCATGAAGGACGAGTCTACTTTAGCCAATCTGAAACCTGGTTGAACTAATTGGATAAATAGATGCTGCTTTCTGTTACATAGAACCAGAATTTTCACAATCACAAGTAATTTATTACACTCAAGTTTTGCCCATCAACTGACAGTAATGAAATTTACTCCTAATCACTTCGGCAAGAAGTTTAGAACAAGAAACAAACTTTACACAAAAAACAACGTAATAAAGTCCCTATCAGTAAATTCAATTTACTCCCTTGTAAACAAATAAATCATAATTTTCTAAAGAATTCAAAAACAATTGTGTAAAGTATAATTTACAAGTCTAGACTGACAATTGTTTACAGCAAACTAACCAAGACCTAGCACAAAATATAAATTAGTTCTGTTAGTAATAAATCACATGCCTTACATAGTTATGTTCGTTGATCGCTAGTTATTTAGGACTTTTTCAATTTGGTTTCAAATTGACCTTCCAACTGAAATTGGTTTTTCCTTTTATTTTTGTATATTGACAAAAATAAAAGGAAAGGAAGCTTACTTTAGCAGTGGACAATTCAATTCGGAATTGTCCACTGCTAAAGTTAGCTTCCTTTCCTTTTATTTTTAGCAGTGGACAATTCCGAATTGTAATGATGACATTACAATTCGGAATTGTCCACTGCTAAAGTAAGCTTTCTTGATGGCTACAATCTGAAGACAAGATCGTTGAGATTGGCAGAGGGATTTGTGACTTTTGTGATGCCTGGTAATAAAATGCAGTGACGAGCAACAGTTATTCCATAATAATAATCAACGCATTGATGTCAAACTGCAGAACAATTATTTCTTTGATGATAGTGAGGGAAACTAAATACATAGTGTGAATAATTGCCAACTCGTAGTGAATAAACTTGTGAGTTAACTATCAACTTCACTCAAGGTTTTCGCACCAAAACACATTTTATTTATTGGTCTTTCAATTCCTGCTCTTAGGACCTTATCAGTAAAAGGCCTCACAGTTTTCACACCCAATTTTCCCATGAAACCATTTTGATTTTACGAACCACCTCGAATTCCTTCCTTTTCACGCTTGTTCTGTAGCGAGGTGATAAATTAGCCTTACTGCTGCTTCCACGGCTCCCACACTGAATATGTATTAGTACTCCCAAATTAAATGATACTGTAGCTAGACATTTACGAATGAGATATATTAGAGTACTGCAGATAAAGATGTAATATAGGTATGTAGGTACATGGTGAAAAGTTATGCGGCTGTATCTCAAAGACATTCATCTGTGATACTATCATAATTCAACATGATTTCAGCTGAAAGACGTCCACTGCTACTTAAGTTTGGCAATTCTTCGGGCTATGTCGGTTACCTTTGAATCCTAACAAAGTATGTTAAATTCATCATATTAAAGTCAACCTAACCGAAGTTATGTTAAATCATGCAATAGGTTAGAACTGATGTTCTAATCTATTGCATAATTTTATTACCAAGAGTAGGTCTTGTAGAAAAGTGAAAACAATGTAATGAAAACAATTATATCTTAGAGGGTTTACCTTCGTCGGTCAGGCTTCGTAATTACCAGCATATAATTCGCGTATAACTTCATAATATATTCATGTATGCAGTAGGTATCTATGTTAATAGTACTAACAAAATTCACTGGAAGGATAAAGAAATTTAGGCAATTTGCTGCGTCCAAGAAAGGCACGTGGCACTATAGTTTTGTTATGTAATTTCATAAACTTCGACTCACCTTGGTTGTTATAGAACACTGACTCCAACTTTATCATCATTAAGGATCATAGCGTCCTACTATCAAAATTCAAATTACTCAAAGTGAGCAAACCCGAAAATTCCAAAAACTCATTCCAAGAGATTTAATCTATCGCTCAAATATCAAAGCATATCAATCTCTGAACCTAAATCACACCATAGTTAAACACAGAAGGCCGGCTCCTTACAATAAACGAAAACAGGCGCATGCACATAGACGCATACATACATGGCCCCAATTCTGTGTGGTGATTATTATTGTCCGCGTAATCTTACTACTTGCAAACCACGTACCGTTGTCAAGCGTGGTATTTTGGCAGGTTAACCCACGCCTACTGCGCGTTCATTCAAAGAATACGTTATTAGCTAAAGAATTGACGTGGTTTCGAACTAAGGATTCATTAAGTGGTCATAGTTAATTAGGGCCCCATGATCGACCGCACGTAAACGTAATGTAAATTCGAACGATTTTAAAATTTAAAATACGTGTTTCGCACAATATTTACTTAGTTTTAAGACTTTATTCGTCGGGTGAATTGTGCTTGTCGCAATTGAAACCAAAATGTTGTATTTTTTATTCACAAAACTTTGATACAAATAAACAAAAAACCGCCTTCGATAACAATCCGAATTTTAAGTAATTTTTCACTTTATAGTTTGTTTAAAAAATCATCGAATTGAGAACCTTCTCCTTTTTGAAGTCGGTTAAAAATGGTTCAAAGTTACGTTACAATCGTCATGTCACAAAGGCCTCTGATCTCAAACGATGTCAAAAAAATTACAGCCACGTTAGAGTGTACGTGAACGCGAGTCTATTTACCCGTATGCCTCTTACTTAACTCGTTGTAAGTATGAAGCGGACCTTCTTTTCTTTCTTTGCCTTAACTTTGTGTGCAAGACCTTAGAATATTATCTTGTTCTGCGAAGAAGCTTAATTAAAGTTGGCGAAGTTGTTACGTGTATCGGTGATCACGGCCTAATAACGACGCAGTCGTGTGCAACGAACAACTTTCATATTAATCAAATAACTTGAATCTAGCTAGGTTACGGCTGTAGCTTTGCTTAGGATTAATTTAAGATAACGGAATCTCAATGAATGTCCACATAAAATATCGCAATCATTGGTTTGACTGACGCATGAAACAGAACTGTTTAGTTTTTTTTTTATGTATGGCATCTCGCGCGTCAACTTAAGAGGTTGTTAAATTAAATAAGACACCACATTAAGACATTTAATTTATTTTTAACCGATATACCTCAAATTGTAATTTTAATAAATTTCTGTCCTGTAATAAATGTAAATAAATAAAATATGGTACCTAACATTTTCACGCCATACTTGGCAGGATGTGATGATACCATTGACTAATCCTAAGACCATAATAATGTACCATATTCTGAACAAATAAATGATTATTATTATGTTTATGACCACCTACAAAAAGTAATCTTTCAATTTTGAGGTCGAAACGGTCACTACTGTTAAGGATTTTGTTAAGATCAGATCGTAATTACCCTATATTGCCGGGTTTCCTATGACTTGTATCGGCGACTGTTCTAATAGGCATTGCTGTTTTATTATTTAGTTTTTGTATCAATATTGAAATCTTAACCATTTCTGACTTAAAGTTATCACTCTTCATTTAATACAGCATAATATATTCATCCCAAATATACATTAAAAAAAATACATTTCAACGTCGCCACTTAGGTACTTTTAACCCGACAGCGGCGAAGCCTAAAAAGGAGAGTAATGTTTTTTTTAGTTTGTAAAGAAAACTAACTCTCCAGGATCACCATTTCATAAATACATCAGTACTTTCTTTCATTGTTCATTGTCGAATCGAAGCTCCAGCTAGTATTCTCATACATTTTCAAGCACTGAGTCTGGCTGTGGTTTACAAATCCGAATTAACTGGTAGGATTTGTGAACGAATGAGAAACGATTTAATACTCACGGAAAGGGTATTTTCTCTTTACAGAGTTGATAGTGGGCTGTTTTCTATGAAGTATAAACTACAACAAACTATGTACTAATACTAACTACTACTACTAATACTACCACTACTAATACTAGGACATTTTTAAAGTAGTTAGGATTCTATGTAGTAGATGCAGTTGCTTTGATCAGATTTTGCCCCACTCTATAAATACTCCATGTTGGGGTTCCAAATTCGGGCAAGTATCAATGTGACTTTTTCAATTCATATGTACAGACGCCAGCACACCAACCTACCCGAAACTGTCAAATTTTTCCAATCAACTTTAAACCTTATGCTTTAGCGATAAAGTTGAAAATCTATTTAATAATTTTGACAGATTGCGACAGACGTTGCCAACTTTCAGAATGATCAACAAAACTGTAAAAATATAATAACTTCTCGTTTATGAACATTTTCATTTTTGACAGTGCATATATAGGTCTATTCGCGATTCAGTTCATCGGTATTTCTAGCAAATTAAATGCTTGTAATAATAAATTAATGCAATTCGAAAATGTGAGCTTCAAGCGCCCATCATATAATTGGAGCGACATAATTATGCGTGACGTCATCAACTCTAATGAATTCGATTATAACGATGAAATTGGCCAACATTTTGTGAACATTCAAGATTAATTTTAAGGCGATTCCGATTAATTGTTACTAGATGGAGCATTCATTTTTCAGTACTTCGGCAGCGAAAAATAATTTTCGGAAAACACTATCAGATACTGACATTAAATATATAGCAGAAAACAAGACAACTGAATAATTCCAGCTGACGAGTCATAAGGCACTTATTGTTTAGGCTACCCACTATTAATATTTATTTTGCATTTGCAAGGATTGAAAAAAATACAGAAGGAAGTCGACGTTGGAAACACTACGTATAAAGTTTAAAAACACATTAAATTTATTTTTCATAATTCATAATTATTCTTAATGTAATTAATTACAAAACAAATTCTCTAAAAACGTGCAAAAGCCAATTAAAAGTATATTTTCTTCACAGAATTAATTAGACATTCATTTTTTCCGACGAAGTCGGACCAAATTAAGTTTAGGTGGAATGTCGCCCTTAATTAAGATATTTCTTACGATAGACCTCTCCAGGAGGCCTACCACGAGCTCTTAACGCGATCGATTTTAGGACCTAAACTGAACTGTTCTTCTAATTCGTACCAAGACGTCAGTTTAACGATTCAATTTAGGCCATGCCATGTGACAACGATTATCCCAAACTGAGTCGCAAGTTTTGGTTTCATTCATTTAATTTTGTACTTGTTTGGTACCACGACGTCCATAGAGCAGCTCAACTGAAATGCTCAACTGTCAAAATAAGTGATTCAGTAAAAGTTACTATTTCTCTAACGTAAACTGAAACGTTTGGTGAATTATTGACGAAAATTAAGTTTTTTAGTGCTATTTTAGTGGAATTTTACAAAAACCAATGTAAGTCTACTGTGTGTAGTGCTTATAGTGTAATCTTTCTTTTAAAGTCTAAAATACCTATTTTACATGACTTTTTAACCGCATTTGTTTTTCTTGGTACATTCGTAACAGGAACATACTTAATTTGGTTTATTACGTCGAAATAAAATATTTTTTTGTATAATAAATAGCAAAAGGTAAATAAATATCTACTTTGACTAAGAATTTTATTTTAACAATAGTTACTATATTAAAAAAGATTCCACATCTTAAAAACAATTGTTGAGTGTCTAAGAACAAATAAAATGTTACTTGCTTCTGAACGTGTCTGACACTAAAATGTGCGCGAAAAAAACTTATTTGATAATAATAGCGTTGTCTCTTTTTCACCAAAAACGATTCAAACGCGGTTCAGTAACAAATTGCGATCTTTCATTCACTAACGATCCAAATGTCGCTGAGCGTATTGGACGTCATGGTACGACTTTGAAGCGATGCAGTTTAGGAATCTAAACTGAAATGTCTTGCTTTTGAATCGTTTTTAAATAGATCATGGTAGGCCACCTGAGCTTTCCCGTGAATTTGCAGCAGTTTTAAAGTTACGACATAAAAATATAAGATCATTATCTGTTTGAACCCTTCGGGTATAAGTGTTATCTGCTGTTCAAAGAACTTGGTTCGCAACTTGGTGGTAGCTACACATTTTATTTTTCGATAAATTGCACAGAAGTGTGAACTATTGATTATAAGAAATGAGGGGCCTAGACGAATCTCAATCTCTTTCAAAGCGTATATACCTAATTTAACTATTCCCTAAATATAGCCCAAAATTCAGCCACGCGAAATCAGTTTGCTAACGGTGTCATAAGATCCTCAAGTGCACAGGTGACAGGGCCATGCAGTGCAAGACGGAAGGTGGCCATTGTCTCCCGAGAGACGCCGCATAATTATGTATATTTAAGGTCCTAGTCGTCCATAAATTTGGAGTGAAGATTCTCTTTTTTTCGGTAGTCTATATTTATCTAATACCTCTTTAAACTGTTCTATTATCTTTATCACGTATGTAAATTTGTATAGGCTTTCTGGTCAGTACAAGTCAGTATATTATTTATTTGTCAGTTTCTGTCTTATAATAATTTCAGGAATTAAACATAATTTTTCAGATAAATCCTAATTAAAAGGATTTAGGCATAGAATGCCCACTTCTCAAAATGGCAACTGAGTCTTTAATGGACTAATTCTCAAATTAAGTACTTTGAAAGGCAAAATTTACCAATCTGGAATTATATTCAAAAATTCTCTTCAGCTCCTTAAACCAATCTGTAGTTCATTGCGGTTATTTTACTTGCTAGTAATAGCGATATCGTGAGGAAAACAACTAAAGCTCCCAATCTCATAAAATAAATATTATGGAAATTGAGTTATTAGCATAATTCCTAACTGTCGGTGAAATAGCTAATGTAAAATATTTTTGTGCGAATAATTTGATTATCATCGGTCGATATCCTAATGAAAGTATGAAATTAGTCAGGGAGAGTAAGTGGAAACTTCGACCAATAGATAATCTGATATATTATTTTAAAACACCGCACACTATTGGTTTCTGACCACCAAAACTGCCATTGTTTATCCATTTATTTATATAAATGGATAAACAATGGCATGCTGGAGAGCATATGCTCTCCAGCACATTACACAATTTACAATATAATAATATCGGTTATGTACGTGAACCCTGCCAGGGTATTGCAAAACTCAGTGTTGGTTTGCTGTTGAGTTAGTGAACATTAACATAAACTGAATCGAAACCCAGCATGGAGTAGGTATTAAGTAGTATCTAAAGAAATAAAAAATACAGAGAAAATAGGTTTATTTGCGGTAAACATGACGCTGTGGAAGAACTCAAACACAAAAAATAACAAATTGGAAGAAAATCTGCGTCACATTTTCGAAAAAGGGCCATCGCTTAGCATAATGCTACGACTCTATGCAAGACAGAGTCCCTATGCTAGTTTTCAGCGACAGCCGCCGGTGATCTAATTTACCATATTCTTATATTTGCCATACTAGAGGCCAAAGTGATATCTACCGATTATGTATGTTAATATGATACCAGCCCTACAGCTACAGCCCGGTGACAGACAGATGGACAGACGGACTGACAGATGATGAAGGTTTTAGTAACAGGATCCCGATTTCACTCTTTGGATCCGGACCCATTTTTTCGCTTCCACAGATAAATTCTCTACTTCCCTATTTGATATGCTAAATTTATTAATACAACAAGACTGGCAGCTCGTAAAACACGAATAATTTTGTTATTATGTCGGTACATCTAATTTGTGTTCGTATTATTTTGCGCTGGTCCAATTACTCTAAGTAATTTGAAGAAGACGCTTTCTAATTTCCATTAGGAAGCCGTTTCATTGGATATAAAATTGTGTTCTTGTTGGAAAATAATCGTTTTAATGGTTCATGCTTGGAATGGAGAATAGAATTTTTAAGTGCTGAAGATGAAAAAAATGTGTGCAATTTAAATTTAATCTTGAAATGTGACGCTTTTTTCGAGAACTAATAAAAAGTTAGAAACATTACAGTAGGAAACAAGGTAAAGTGCCTGTTCAATGATTTTTTTTTCGTTCCAATTCTTTCTTTTGAATAAAATTATCACTATTGAGTGAAAAAGACAAGTTTTGGCATACTGAAGGTTGAAAAACCTAACTATCTCTTGTTTTAACGTCCCAATAATCTATATCAGTAGCGATCTGTATGATTATATTATACTGACTATCATTCGTGTTATTTATCTTTTTATATGCACGTGTTTCTGAGACAAGTAAACCTATTTTTCTTTCTTACCCTGTGTACAATGTACTATAATATACATAATATACAAATCTATATACAAGCTCTAATTAGTGAAAGTGCCCGCGGCACATTAATTAGCCGAAATAAATGACAAATGGTTAATGAATAGTTACTTGTGGCTTTGGGGTCCCACAAGGTCACAAACTGTGTCCGATCGTGTCATGTTCAGGGACTTTGTATGTGAATTTGAGTAGATCATGCTGAGAAAAAGCTTATAGCTTTTTAAGCTGTACAGTCATGGAAATTAATTGTTGAGCAGTTTTACACACTTTGTCAATTTGTCGTGTTCCATTGTTATAGCCATTTCATACAACTGTCAAATAATCACAGTGGCAATTTGAATTAACAGATAATTTAAGATGATTCGCTCAGCAGCTCGGCTATTATTTTTCCTGATCATGACACGTGTTTAGAGATCGTATGCTGCTAAGCTATCACTGTTACTCTGACCTCTGCAAAGAAACTACTATTAAAGATGATGCCAAAATCATCGATCCCTTTTATAAGCAAATTTTAGTACTGAATTAATTAAATAACATTCTAAAACCATAAAATAAAATGAACAGAAGTACAATTAGGTACTAGGTAGATGGCGCTGAAGCGAATTCATCTGCGGGCCGCATAATGTCATTTTGAACAAAGGCTTTTACGTAAATGTATCATAATAAAGTTCTAAACTTTCTTAAGAAAATAAAACACGTAAATTAGGTGAAAATCGTACCAAAATTCACTAAGCCTAATGCAAAAATACAGAAATACACGTTTTTTTTTATGAATGGCATCTCGCAGGTCAACCTTGGATGTTGTCAGCTGCTTAACCGGGCTATCCTGTAGATGAATTAGCAATAAAGGCCTCATGAACTTATGAACAGTATCGACAGTCATGGCCGGGGCATCTTAATTTAATACTTAGTGGTTTTTACATCTTGGGGCTGTTGAACTTCTGCATATTACATTTTCTTAATGTAATTGACTTGAACATTTGTCCCCAACCTAAAGTCCCAAGAACTTTAGTCCCAAGGTCAAGTTCAAAAGAAAAGTAAAAGAAAAAGGTACGATCCATTAGCTTAAGATAAAAATGTCATTGTTGCATTAGTCCCGACGTGTGACGATTAATTACTGATAACACTGATACCCTTTGTTGAGTTTGAAATCTTTATAAAGTTTGTAAAGTGAGACTTGAGTATTTAATAAAATTGGTTTTTGAGCTTCTTATGTGGCAATTCAATTAGTGTATTTGAAAGTTATGAGCTGGACTTCTTTAATAAAGATTGGTCCTTGGCAGCTTTTAACACAAATAGGTAGAAAAAGAGGGAGGCTTGCCCAGCAGTGGGACGTTAATAGCTGATAAAAAAATTAAGTGTTCGTGACGTCATTTTTATGAAATGCGTCATTTTTTAGGAATAAAAATTCGCACTGATTGAGCTAATGATTTACCTTCTCTTAATTAATATTTGTCTTGAACTTTGGTTTAGACTTCAACTAGTATTCTGTAATTAAATAAGAATATTTTTATTTAAAATTTAAAGATTAACCTTGCAAAATACTCAATGTAATTAATATATGCATATAACGGTAATGAAAATAAAATAAAGTAGGTATATAAATAAAGTCTTCTTGACTGTTTAATACTTGAGATCTATTCAAAAGTACGTTTACTTTAGAAAACTTTTCGAAATTTTACAATAACCACAAGAAAACAAACGAATTTAAATGAAGAGAATTGAATACTTAGTGGTTTTTCATCGAACTTTATTGTAACGTTAATTATAAATTCTCCGTGCTAACAGTAACTTCGAAGTAAAATCTTATGGAGACAACAAAACTATTTTGAAATGCTGTTAAAGTCTGACTCTTGCATAAGTACTCACACATGTGCTACGCTATTATACAATACTAGGATATTAAATTTATATAATGCAAAAATAGTAATTTAATATCTTCAGCAGCTCCAACAGTTTTTTCCAATGCTAATCAATTTATTGGTGCGTCCTTATGGAGCAGGACCAGTGTTTAGCCAAGCATTTTTGTCAGTGATGTAATCCCCAAATTTATAATATGCCTGACTGCATAGTGAGCGTATTATACAAGATTTAAATTTCGTTTCAATCAGTTGAAGTATGTGGGTACTGTGGGTAGGTATTTTGTTGTAACTCAACTCAACTCAAAGCATTTATTTCAATTAAACCATTTACAGGCACTTTTGGAATGTCAAAAAGTCGGTCAGTCAGAAAATATGAAGCTAGTTGCCCGTTCCAAAGCGTAGGTACCTATGGAAAAGAACGGGCAAGAAACTCCATGAACACTCTTTTTAAATTATATTTTTTACAAAAATATTAGTTACATCATTACTGTTGAATTTATAATTATATGCGAGAACGATGTAATCTCTTTAAAATATAAATGGTTTTTTTATATCTTCGGTTAGTTTGATCTGGATTTGCTTGAAAGCTTTTATTACTATTATGGGGTAACAATAAGTGTAGTTGTAATCACTATTTATATTAAAGATTATTTTAAAATATTTTTTTTTACCTACAAACGCCTTTGCCCAGCAGTGTGATGATGCAGGCATGCACACACGCTTATAATTTACTAAAATAGTATTTACTAAGTTGATAAGAATATTGGGGTTGCATTCAAAGTTAGTTCAGAACACCACTAGAGGTAAAGGCACGTGCGTTGCGTTTGATCCAATCCGCTGCAGCTCTGGCGCTATAAGTATGCAGTTGGTTGTAATACTTTACGTAAAAGATATGGCAATCCTATTCCTAAACTGCCTTAATACCTACCTTTAATTACGGTGGGTCTGCCGGGCCGGTATCTAAATCATTAGACTGTAATGCCATGATGTGCTTAAAGACTAATAATCGTAACGTTTTTTTTTTAATTCTACCTCTTTATTATTTTGCAACAAAACGAATGTCCAAAAGAACACTAATTTAGTATTCTAACAAACACACTACATGATATAGAACTCAGATGGTCAATAACGATTCATACGAAACAAAATGGCTGCACTTCATTAATTTAAAGTTCTCGAGTCTCGTCACCAATTAAAAAGTACAAGCAAGCTCGTTGCAATTTATACCATGACGCAGCGAACAGTGTAAGGTTTGCACCCGAATAAGTTTGTAACAATGTTCGATAAGTAAATTCGTGTATAATGTTTCAAAGTTCGTTAAACATCGCCCATGTTGTACGCACGAGTAATCGTGTTAGATCCGCGAATGAGCGCGGATGTTCTGAACAACGATGGAAATCCGCCACGAGATTGGATCCTCGGCTCGATCATGCAACACGTAGGGTCAGAAGTGCTATTAATTTTGAGATAGTATGAGGTTCCCACTAAAGATCCATCCTTTATAGTAGTTGTTAGAAGAGGCGACTGCAGTTTATTAAAAAAAAAGATAGAAATGTACAACGATAAATAACGGTAATGCCCGTTTCAATCTAACCAACAAAATAATCCTGGAATAGCTGTTAAAGTAATTAGCGCTACGCTGTTAAAAACTTTAGTAATAATCATAATAATAAGTTGGTTATAGAACACGGCCGCGCCAAACGCATTTTCTGACACACCAATGTAGGCAGGTAACACTTTCTCAGTTTATGTGTCCCATACATTTCTTCATCGCTTCTCTGGTCAGCATCTTTAATTACCATAGGTATCAGTTCGACCACTGTACTTTCCTATTCTGTGGTACTGCGCTTCACGTACAGGGTATAGTTTCTTGTTGCGGATTCAATTCTAGGCGGATAGTTTGTTCAGCTGCGGTGCGATAAGATAGACTAGTTTGCAGACTAGCTGCTATCTGAACCAGGATAGAATATTGATGGTGTCTGCGAGATTTAGGTTCAGCACGTTTCGGATAGTGTCTTAATAAAGTAGGTATTAAATGAATGGTGACGAACTACCGCGCCGAAGGCAACAGTTTCGTAAATGACCGCTAAAGATCCAATACTAAATAAAATGATGAATTCTAAGCTGTTAAAAGTACCTAGTGTTGTTTTAAAGAAATCTAATTTCTTTCCTAAAAGTTGTACCTACGTATGCAGATATTTTTACGCCGAAACTGATATATTACAGTCTCAGAAATAACATTTTCGAATTGATCACTTGTGAAGTTGTCTCGACTAGCTGAGTCAACGAACCGATCAGTCCCACAATTTAGCTGAAACTGAACGATTCATCGATATAAATCACAGACAAACTTGCGGCAAAACATGTAATAAAATTGTTCACAGAAGATAACTGAAGTTTATAGGTGACGCAGACTCACGGGCGGCGACCGAAAAATATTGCTAACCATCGACACTGTTGTGATATTTCACTCATTATATAAAAGTGAAAACCCCTGTCCAGGTCCACACAATACGTATAATCAATTGTTCATTCCCTAACTTACGCCAAACAGTGAACTTTCTACTTATAGATTGTTTTAATAGCGCGCATCAGTGACAGCTTTTACTGTCGTATTTAATTTTCATTCATAGACTTCTAAAAAAATGTGGGTTTAATTCTAATAGGACAACTTTTGACAACTCAAACCTAAGTGGCAGTGGGCACATTGCTCGCAGAACAGATGGCCGATGGGGCTGAAAGTTTCTGGAGTGGCCACCGCGTACCGAAAGACGTAGCGTTGGAAGGTCTCCCACGAGGTGGATCGACGATCTTGTGAAGGCCGCAGAAGCTCGTTGTATGTAAGAAGCACAGAACGTGTCGAAGTGGAGGTGCTTGGGGGAGGCCAGTGGACGTCTTTCAGCTGAAATGATGATGATGATGAATACTCATATGGACATATGGATACTCATAAACATCAAACACTGAGTATATTGGTGTTGGTATTATTTGGCTCAAATATAAATGACTTGGATTTAATCTTAATTAACACACTTGTATCAATATATTCCGTATCATTTTTAAAGCGATTATTAATGATGAACTAAATAAATTCTTAATAATTTTTTACATTCATATTTATCATTTTAATTAATAATTCATTTCGTAACATTCGTGACTAGCTTTATAATGTTTACCTTTTCCAACTAACCACGATGATGTTATTAACTTTAGTTTAAATTCTTAGCCTTTATAATCCTGTGGCCGAACAAAAGATTTCCCAGCGGGTGACAAAGCTTAGTAACTGTATTATGTGACGCCTGCTCCTAAGATGCTAGAATCTCTACATTTTGAGAAAAGAAAATGGTTTTCGCCACCGTTTTATGGTTATAACTTTCTTAGTTTTCTAGTTTGTATCCAACATATATTTTATTGTGAGCGTTACGTTTTAATGTAGCCACAACATCAAACCTACTAATGATTGTAATATTTTTGGGTTCTAAACTCGGCTGTTTAAAAAAAATCTTGAAACTTATTGACTTAATATGTCGCAAAATAGAAGTCAAGATCCTAATGAAAAAAACCGCATGAAAACCCTCACTAGTTCTTTCCTCAAAAGACCATTACAGACACTAATCTACATGGTCCTCAAATGATCTGACCAAGATTATGACTGGACTTTTAAAGGGACTCTGACCCCATTGTTTGCTTCGCCCTGAAATGAAGTTGACGTTGACATTGACTGAAATGGAAATGGAGGGAAATGTCGGCTCCATATAGCTTTTATTTAAACGACATGTAAAAGTGATTCCGATTTAAAGCAATTCCGATTTATAGAATAAACAACTTCATTTCATTTTAAGAAAAAAATATATCAAAAATGGTGATAGTCGGGATGTCATAATCCCGATCCAAAAATAAAATTAAAACGAGAAATCTCCGCCCTTCATTGTCTTGCAATAATAAATCTTTCGTTTCACAACTCCAGTGAGATGCACTTACTCAACTCCCTGAAACTCAATCTGAACACTTTCAAACAATTTCTGCAACAGGAAAACTAACAAATGAAATTCCGCCAATTCTTTAGCTGAGCTCAATATGAGGACTTGCTAGAGGTGTCACTGTCGCATACTTGCGCAAGTTATGCTTTGCACAAGTCCTGGATTCCCAGATAAGTTTTACACTGGCGTCCGTCAAGTAAATTAAAGTTGAAGTTGAATCTCGCAGCGAGTTATGTAAGGAGATATAAACCTTCGTAGTACTGCTTTGAAGTTTGAGAGAATGGAGTAAGAAGGTTCTCGTCACGTTAGGTTCACGTTTGTTCGAATAAGATGTCTCTTATTTCGTCGTCAGTACTATTGAATAAAATATGGAAGGAGCTATATACTCTAACAATATGGTATAGGTACACCGTTTAGAACTCGCGAAGACGTGTATTTTGTTTTGACGGATCATTAAAACAGGATTTGGTAGATGGACGGCTATGTTCTGAAAAATATTATGACTTCAATTATGGCTTCATTTTATATTAAAAAATTGAAAAGAATAAAAAATATATAAATCTGGTTGCTTGCTACTCATAATTAAACTGCAATTTTATTTAATTACTTAACCTTCATATCTACATTAATTTTGATGTAATTTGAAACTCGAGCTTTTTATTATGTTCGGGCTAAATAGTTATTATCTGGCTGGATATAGATTTATTATGAAGGTTACCTTCATTGTTTTAGGAATAATGCCTTTGAGATCATCATCATCTGCCTAGCCATTTTCCAACTATGTTGGGGTCGGCTTCCAGTCTAACCGGATGCAGCTGAATACCCGTATTTTACATGGAGCGACTGCCAATTTCTCCTATATTACCCACTTATTGGGTAATATGATACCCTTTGGTAAGACTGGTTGTCAGACTTTCTGACGACTCAGAACGACTGTCAAAGGTCTACGAATGACAGCCATGACTAACGGCTTTACGTGCTTAATAATGCCTTTGAGACGTTAGATATAATAATTTAGATAATTACTTCTAGCTTGGGGCTAACTGCTAATCAGTGTACGTTATAGGTAACTTGATTACACTAACACGTGTTAATGTATTATTCTTTTGTGTGTAAAATGTTATACCGATAAAAGTCTCAATATTTTAATACACACTTAGACGGAGATCTATAAACGTTTCTTAGCACGCACTTTAGCTAAACGTTATAATTCCTGTCACTCGTTCAACTGTGAAACTCCATCATCTGCCTTTTCCCATCTATGTTGGGGTCGGCATCCAGTCTAACCGAATGCATCTGATAACCAGCCGGTCGATTCTGTAAAAATCTCACCGTGAAAACTTAGGTGAAGTGAGCTTGAAGATGAACTTTCCACCAGAGATGAACTTTCCACCAGATGCTAGGGATTGACACTATAGACAGCAAACTTCAAAATCTCTTCGTCTAAATTTTCACGGGGCGATTTTAAAACAATAGACCTGCAGTATTTTACGTGGAGTGACTGCCTATCTGACCTTCACAACCCAGTCACTACAAGTCATCTACAAGTGCAAGACAAAGACGGGAATATATCAAAGCCAACTCATGTGCTAACTAACCTTTATAGATCGAGATCTATGAAGGTTAGTTAGCACGTGATTTGGCTCTTTAACTCCGAGACTAAAGCCGAGACTTTAGTTCAACATAGTTTACAAGATTATTATTAAATCAATCTTATTCATATTTATTCCTAAAAATCTCTTGACTTTGGTTTCTACCATTCGTCTTGGCTTTTTGAACTCAAGATATTGCAATTTTGACAGTCACAGTGTCTTCTACATATTTGCACTTCTTTGTCATATTGCACGACGCGTGTGTTGCGTCGAAAATTCTGGATGTCATAAACAGCGATTGTGTCAGCAGTTCATATTCATGCAATATGAAGAAGTTTGTAAATAGGGTTGGTTGTCTAAAATTTCACCAAAAAGATACAAGTTGTTGTAATTAAATAATTGAAGTGATACAATTTTTTCCCATCGATAACTAGAATTTATTATTCAACAGCATTATAGACAATTAATAGTAAAAAAAATAATTATCGGAAGTAAACAAAATATCATCCTGTAAACGAAATGAGAAAGAAGAAAATAACCAACATTTTTTCGCAAAAATTAAGTGCCCACTTAGTCAACGCCTTACAAATTAAGTTTCATTACAAAGACCTCGCAGAACTTTGGGCACGAGTTCGAGTTTTCTTTTATAACACTGGATTCTGAATATTCACTCGAGTTAGTTCAGGAAGTTAGCGGGATTTATTGCATAATGCGGTAGAGGTGCACTGAGCGCGGATTTTTGGTTGCTGGTGCACGAGATATGGGGTGATTGTGACTGGTATTGAAATGAGGTATACTATAAAGTGGATTTCTAAACAAGGTACTTGTTCAAAGACCCTTTCTGAAAAGTTCAAATGTCGAGGTACATTTTAAATGATAGGTATGATTCTGTGTTTTATTTTTATTTTATTCAATCGAGTTTTAATTTTTGAATACTTCAAATATTAAATAGCTCTTCCTGTTTGGTATTAAAATTTTATTAATCTCTCAAATAAATTGCAAACTATAGTTTTGTATAATTAAGAAACATTTTTTGTATCTTGTAAATGTAAGAACCATGTATCCGTTTATTATGATTTTTTGATGTTGACTTGAAAGAGCAAGGCAGTTGAGAACGCGTGTGTCATGCTCACATAAATGTCTCATCGATGGTGGCGCGTGTGTTGGATCATTCGGTTCCCTACAAAATAGTTGAGCTGGATGGTGCTGATCCACGCGTCATGTTCGTGAACGGGCGCCGTCGGTTGAGACTGGTCATCTCTTGACTGCCAAGGCTTATTTTTAATCTTATATTTTGAATTGTTTCTTCATTTGTGTCTTATTTTTTTAAATTGTTCTCACATATAGAAGCAATAAGAATACCACCCAGGATTTTCTAATATCTTGATTTAAAAGAATGTCCATGGAGTTTCTTGCCCGTTCTTCTTTATAGAGATCTACGTTTTGGAATGGGCAACTAGCTTCAACTTTCTGACTAACTGACAGACTTATATTTAATTTCGACAATTCAAAAGTGCCTGTAGGTTTAATTGAAATAAATGCTTTGAGTTTCAGTATAATTAATAGTATTTTTTATCATTTAAATTTAATTTATAGTCTTTGTATTCAGTTTAAGCTATTCGTAGTTCTAATTTAGTCCTAATCACATAATTTTCTTGAGATAGATGCTCAAAATTCATATTAGGTGAGTACATTGACAAAAATGCGAAACTATCCCGTATTGTCTATGAATTGTACCTACCCCTACACCGCAAACAAAACCCTACCCAACCTTAGCGCACTCTGTTCATTAAATCGCACACGCAGCCAACGTCTTCACGTAGACACAAACGTAAAGCACTCGAGAGACGCATCTCGCAAAACAAGTTTCATAAGCACTCCTACATTTCATAATACCGACTGGAAAGCGACGACGCGCGCACCGCTGAAAAATGTCTGAAAGTTACTTTACCATGAAAAAGTACGCTTGGAAAACTCTAGTAGGATTTTACTTCTTCGTCTTCAAATGAGGAAATTATATCTAATTTATTCCGGATATTGGGGTTTTCATTTGGAAATGCTCGGTGTTTAAATATAAGTAATATTTTTTTACGAATTGTAAAAGAATATTCATCATTATTTCAGCCGAAAGACGTCCACTGATGGACATAGCCCCTAAGTACCTCCACTTCGACCGGTTCTGTGCTTCTCGCATCCAACGGGTTCCTGCGGCCTTCACAAGGTCGTCGGACCGCCTCGTGGGAGGCCTTCCAACGCTATAAAAGAATATTACCTAATTTTATTTAAATTTAAATATGGAATTCAATAAATTTGTCGTTGATGGAAGGATCACGTTCCAGAGAGTTTAAGACTATTTAAAAAAAAGGGTCGCTTGCGATTGGTAATTCTTATTTGACTCAACGATTATTAAATAGTAATTAATTAAATCTCACTACAAAACATATAATTATATTATATTATGCGGACGAGTATTTCGGCGCCTAAGTAACGCTTTGTTTTTGTATGTTAGTAAGTCATTTAATTTAGTACCTAGAGTAAATAGTTACTTGTAATACTAAATACCTAATATAACAATTTACTAAAATAGAGAGAAATAAAAAGTATTATTTTTTCCTATCACCATTACAATTCACCAAAATGCTATAAACCAATACCGTGATATACCATAGTTTGACTAAGGAAAATTGTCAAGCATTGTTCTTACTAATAAGCAAATAACGAAATAATTAGATATGCGCTGTTACGATAATTGATTCTAATTGGTTTACAAACGCGTGACGTTTGCTTTGATCTTTGAATGGTTAGCGAAGTACAGTCGTGAAATAAAAGGTAATGACTTGCACTATGAACCTTTGTTATGAGGTCATGGGCCCGATACTTAAGTTGGAAAAGAAGCCATTACAACATCGATTAATCTTTTTGTTCCACAAGTGTACATTGTACATTCATGAAGTTCCATTGACAGTATTAGGGCGTGGGTAGTACTTTCCTTTATCCATACAATTCTAATCTTAGAATTTCTATAGGATCTTGCTTGCTTTGTTCAAAAGGTAAAATGATGTCCCTGTTGTCATTTATCTAACAATTCCGTGCCCTGGACTGCTTCTAAGAATTACTCGATGAAAGCTGGTAATTTATTTACAAATTTTCAGTATATTTTGATGAGGTGTTATTTATTTAGATCGTAGCAATTAGTGATTCTTTGCCAAGTGGTGATTTGATTTTATGTCTTTTACTTAAACTTAACACATAAGCCACTTTATTAACTGTTGAAAGAGTGAAAATTCACGCGATAAATTAAAATAAATAAAGATAAATAATATTTTTTAATACAGTTGCTCAAAAAGTGGCGTATTGCAGGGACGTATAGCGTTCGGGAAGTGGGCTATTACATACTCGTGCTTTTTTTTTACCTTTCCCGAACTCGTGCGTTCTCTTTCCCAACTGTCAAAATAATGTCTATTAAAAAGAAAAACCAACCATGAAGTTTTTACTAAAAAAATTCATAGAAGTTTTTATGATTCATGCAAATACGTATATTTCTAAAAAGAAGCTACTAATTTGTTTCAATATCAGATTTAATGATTTGATTGAAAAGAATTTTCATTTCATATCAATAAAAAAATTCTACTGAAGACTTGGCTGTATGGGCATAGTTCCCTTTGCCTACCAGAATGGGTGAAGAAAAAATAAATCTCTGCTTATATTTTACGGTGGGCGCCATTAGTTAGTTGAGTTTATTGTGTTTTTATTATTTTATTAAATTGCTTCATTTTTTCGCAACTGTATTAAAAATAGTCGTTCAGTACACGTGCGAAACCGTCATTGCAACTTGTTCCGACTGTCAACCCTCGCCTTCGGCTGCGCCTCGGCTCGGGTAGACATTTGTCGGAACTCTTTGCAATAACAACCTTTCCGCACTTGTAATGAAATATACTATTTTAATACAGTTGCCCAAAAAGTGGCGTATTGCAGGGACGTATAGCGTTCGGGATGTGGGCTATTACATACCCGTGCTTTTTTTTTACCTTTCCCGAACTCGTGCGTTCTCTTTCCCAACTGTCAAAATAATGTGTATTAAAAAGAAAAACCAACCATGAAGTTTTTACTAAAAAAAATCATGGAAGTTTTTATGATTCATGCAAATACGTATATTTCTAAAAAGAAGCTACTAATTTGTTTCAATATCTGATTTAATTGAATGAGTTAGGTTAGGTTTCATTTCATTTCATATCAATAAAAAAAATCTACTGAAGACTTGGCTGTATGGGCATAGTTCCCTTTGCCTACCAGAATGGGTGAAGAAAAAAAATCTCTGCTTATATTCTACGGTTGGCGCCATTGGTTAGTTGAGTTTATTGTGTTTTTATTATTTTATTAAATTGCTTAATTTTTTCGCAACTGTATTAAAAATAGTCGTTCAGTACACGTGCGAAATCGTCATTGCAACTTGTTCCGACTGTCAACCCTCGCCTTCGGCTGCGCCTCGGCTCGGGTAGACATTTGTCGGAACTCTTTGCAATGACAACCTTTCCGCACTTGTAATGAAATATACTATTACCTACAATACCTGTGACATATATAGTCCATTATTGCATGCCGTGAAATTGGCGCCCGAGCGTATTGAGGCAGCTAAACGCCGTGCATTAAGACTAACGCATCGTGTACTATTTTATAGCTCGTCTGATCTAAACCCGTACTTACGTCCCGTCCCGCTTTTCTGTGTAAAAATGGACTACATAAGTCACAGAAAAGCGTGACTTAAGTTGAGCGGGCTTAGGTCACACAGTGCTATAATATATATTGTTAACAGCCATTAAATACCTGTACCTACGTACCTTTAGGAAATAAAAAGTATTAAAAAATCATAAAATAGGCAGGTTAGCGTGATGATATACAAGAGTATGAATCGCACTGCTAGTCTTTAGCCCTAATACTAAGATTCCCTAAAGGCCATTACGTAACAGATTTTTCAAAGGTGTAAAAGGCTTCAACATAAAACTTGACCCAGGGGTACCACATACATTTTTACGAAAAGTAATCTCCCAAAGCTAAAATTTACTAGTCCCTACTCATATACATTTTCTTCCATAATATTGTACAGTCAAGGACAAAAAATTACACACTTAGGCCCGATTGCACTACAGGGGTTCCCCTAAGCACGAAATCCGCAGTTTTAGCCTGAGTTACGTGCGCTTCCTACTCCGTATCATTTATAGACATAAGATTAGTACGGAGCCCGAACATAGAATGAATGACAACACAATGTGACAGTTCTCCCTAATCTCGATGTGTTTTTGCCCGTTCGTAAAGTTGTTTTTTTTTTTCATTTTTGGTCCGTATCTTCGTAACGTTCGTCGTTTAACGGTAAACGAATTTAAAACATAGCGAGTTGCAGGTCGTGAGTTCAAACCCAGGCAGGCAGGCGCTTTACTTTGTATAAACTATTTCCTCACAACTGCTCTTCGAAACGGTAAAGGAAAGGAAGGATAATAATCTATGCGTAAACATGACAAAAACCAATTTTATTCAATTTAGTACATATGGAAAAGAAAATAAGACATTAGACATTAATTATAGAGGATTTAAACTAAATGAAGTAAACGAAACAACATTTCTCGGTATCACGATTGACAAAAACTGCAACTGGAAGGCACACGTCAATAAAGTATGCAATAAATTAAATAAATTCGTGTACGTTTTATACGAACTCGTAAAAACATCGGCGTTAAAAACTGTATTATCTGCATACTATGGGTATGTTGATTCTGTGTTGAGATATGGTCTCATCACCTGGGGTTGCTCAACAGAGAGTCAGCGAGTGTTCATCGCGCAGAAAAAATGTATCCGCGCCATAGCGGGAATACGCCCATGGGAATCAAAGGAAAAACATCGTCAGGCAACCAGCATGTCCTAGAACCAAAAATTCGAAGACATTGTGCTCGCGTGGTTTATTATTATATAGCACACTCCCTCTCGAAAAGTGGTATGTCTGGGACACAGACCTCTTTTGCAGTGGGAACATTATAGATACGTTATGGTTAATTGGTAGAAAATGTCCACCTCTGTACATTTGTGTGCTTAAAGTATTAAGTAAATAAATAACAAATTAATAAATATAGGCTGATTATGTCCTGCTTCTGTTAATCGTCTGAAGATGACAGGGACAGAATGGTGTTTTAAATATGTTTAGCTTTACAAATAAAAATCAAATCACTTCCAACTTACTTTAAACATTGGCAGAACGGTCGACACCGGTTACGCACGCCATAATAAAAAAATGGATAGATTTCTTATCATTTTTTATGGCATGGTGCAAATGGAATTGATTGCAACTAGAAGATTGTGCGTGAAGCATTTTCGAACTTTCGTGAATTGTATCAAATGTCAATAATCCAAGCAATTGTCTGCGAAATAAATTCTTTTATTACAACTGTATTACATGATTACCTTTTTTTGTCCTCAATTGTATCTGCCACCTCTAGCTTACTAACCAAATATGCCAGCCATGATGGCCGTACCTAAATGGGAATATTTTTCTAGTGATTTATGTTTCATTTTATTACATTCAGGAATAATATTTCGGACGCTTGGGCGGGTGGACGGGATGAATAGAAATTTGTTAGGTACTTATAAGTACATTTGTGTAGGCTTGGCTAGGTTGTTTGACTAAAATATAAACCACCGAAAACATTTTCATGTAAAATGTTGCCAAGACCATATGGCTCGCACTGTCAAAAAGTTATCAGATCTCATGTAGAGCTAAGCTTCTAACTCTACACGCCCTAGCTCTACAAGCCCTAACTTCACAAACACTACACCTTAGGTGAAATATGAGGCTTGGTCGTTTCGTTACTACAAGAACTATTGTATAACAGAAAAGTAATGAACAGTGAATAAATTTATCACCCACGCCCATGTGACGGTAGCGAAACGGCTAAGCCATAATATATATTTTGAGTAAGGTAAGTAAGTTTTTGAAGTTAGGGCTTGTAGAGTTAGGGCGTGTAGAATTAGAAAGTTGGCTCTACATGAGATCTGATAACTTTTTGACAGTGCGAGCCATATGGTCTCGTCTTGGCAACATTTTACATGAAAATGTTTTCGGTGGGATTTCACATCTTTTTGTAAGTTGCTTACATGACATTTTTTTCCATGTTTTAGAATTTTTTTGTTGTTTGTGTGTGTGCTAATTTTAGCTTTCTAGGACTTCAGGAAGCACCCTAAGAATTTTGATAATCATAAGTGAGCCAGTGACGAAATCGGCGTTTTTTAGATATCAATAAAATCTAAAGTAGAGCTATGCAATTGAAACTTTATGCGTATAATAAGTTCACTATTGTCATAATATCCCGAGAATATCGTTTCTCTAGTTATAATTCAAACCGAAGTTATGAAGGTTCAAAAAAAACGACGAAGCGCTTCGAGAAAAGGTAGGTAGTGCCCTTGCGCTTCGCTTGGCTCGTCTTGGCAGAAAAGGGTCATATTGTTTTATGATAAATACAAAGAGTATTCTAATAACATTGTTTGTAAAAATGAAATAATGGTAGGTTTTTGTGGTCTTTTTTCATAATGATTATTTTATAACTTAACCTTTTTAAAATGCTCTTAATTTCATTAACAAATTCACACAATACTTAATAATATCATAATACGTAATAGCAAATAAAGATTTAGACAAAACTAATACACATACGCCAAGCGCTGCGGTTCTAAACCAAAGTAGAAAACACACTATTTCTTAAATTCTCTCCCACTAGAACATTTTCTTTATGCTGACGGAAAAAAACCTTATATTACACTCCCCACAGTGCGGTATAAGAGCGGAATATTGCAAGGGAATTACTAAGCAATTCCCTTGATCTCGGCAATCACGGGCTGCGCCGCGGAATGCTAAGGTCTCGTTTCTATAGCGCGACCACAGAACACGCGAAGAATAAATAAGCCGCAGCACTTATTGCAACTGCTAGTAAGCTCGAGTGCTTGAATCTATCACATTTTAATCATCATCGTGATAATTACGTGGATTTGACAATTGTCTACTTAATTGTGACGACAAAGCAATCGCCAGTTGGGTGACTCAGTTTTTCTGTGAGCCACTCATGTCTCATTTCACAAACTGGTTACCTACTAGCATATTTTTCGAATATAACTTGAAGATTGAAGTAATTTTCTAATGTTGATTGTGTAAGGGACTATCGTTAGAAAATCTTTATTATTATTGTCCTTCTCCTGCTTTCATCCCAATTTATTTCTGGCAACATGTCTTTTCCTTCCTTAAGTACTTCTCTTCATCATCATCCTCAACATCCCAGCATCATCATCATGATCATTCATCTCGGCTGTCACCCCCTTTCTAACCAAATCATCAATCTCACAGTCGTTCCTTCGTTTCTTTGGCCTTCCCCTACTCTTATAGCCATTCGAGTTCCTTGTCGCGATATCGAAACCTACCTCTAACCACTTCGTTCAGTGATACGTTCGGCTGAGGGGCTGAAGACAACCGCTTTACACACACTTATATTCTTTTTGATTACCATTCGCATGTGGTAACAGCTATCGAAATGTTCGCAGTAGTTTTATAAGACGCGCCAACTAAAAGTTAGGGGTCGCAGGTAATTGAAATGACACAAAATGTACCGAACTGTGAACCAATAAGAATAAAATAAAGAATATGAAACGTTTGTGAAAAATCTATAATAATCTTCTTAATTTGAAATTAAAAGAATTATGGACTTTTTGAACTAGGTATTTAATAAAGGATCAAGTTCTCTATTTCATATTCCTGTGCTTTTTTACATTAAAATCTGACTACCGTCAGTTCGAATAGGTCTTCCGAAAAGAATAATTAACAAAAGCTCGATCACCCTGGGTATTTTCACCGTGAAACACAATAATATTTTTAGTCAGAAAACCATTCTTCAACAACGCGTGTAGGTTCATTTTTAACCGACTTCCAAAAAGGAGGAAGTTATATGTTCGACTTTATGTCAGTTTATTTTTTTAAAGTATGTTCACCGATTTCTCCGTCAATCGTGAACCTATTTTTTTTTAAAAGGATACCCTTTTAAAAAAATAGGTTCACGATTGACGGAGAAACCGGTGGAAGTTGGAATCTGATAGAAATCGAGGGAATCCCTCAAATAAACGCAAACCTATAGCGATTTGGGTATTTTTTAAAGTAACTTCAGCATTTGCAATCGGAAATCATCATTCGGTAAAGTGGAGCTGATGATGTAAATCACAGATGGCCATTGAAACTCCTCAGTGATATATATTTCACGTGTTGCGATTCGATTACTTTAATATGGTTGCTATGCAATTTATGCTCATCACAATGCATATGGTGAGTGGTTGTTGAGGTGTTCTCCTGGTTCTTACCTCAACAATTAACGTCCCAGCTTCGGGAAAAGCAATATTTTGTAACATGTGATGAGCAGTTGACATTAGGGTTTGAAAGGGTATGCTCTCGAGGTAGTCCCATTGTCACCAGAACCTAACAAGTGAAAAATAAAAACTTTTTGTAATCGTTGACCGTGACCATATCACTGTTTGAAACTGAGTCTAGCTTTCATCGCCGGTCACTATTTCGTTACAAAATTCAATAAAGCCTCGACCAAACTCTATTTCACCCGCTACGTTATGTAACTAACTGTGAAAAAGTTGAATTAAAAATTCCTTTGTACTGAACCACTGGGAGTCCGTCAAAGAGTCGGTATAACATTTTTCATACGCTTCAAAATCTTTTTGTTCCATTTCCATAAAATCATGGCGGCTCTTAAAACGGAGTGGGCAAATTGTAGTACTCGTAATTAATTTATGAAGGGTTCGAAAATCTTTTTTGTTGATTGTGCCAGAGTACCGAACCGTACCTACAGATGGCAAAAAAAATCTTAGTATTTCTTTGTACCTAACACCTGAAACAGTACAAATAAATCATGTACTTAAAAGGTGGACGGAAGTTGTAGATGGTTTTTTGTTCAAAACCATCTACAACTTTTGTCCACTGTTTTTTTGTCGAGTTCTACTAATAAAGTTGAGCTCTTGTGAAAAGTTTGTCGGGGAAGTAGTTCCACCTATAACTATTTCTGGCGACCACTAACAGCGCTGTGTTTCGGTTAGGAGGGTTGTCTTATATTACTTTCAAAAACATTTATTCACTCATCGTCAATACATTCATGTTCTTGTATTTGACCACTTCCATGTCGTTGCATGGTCAGAGAAAATAATTATCAGCAAGTTTGGAGATCCTGACAATATCACTATTAAAATTCGGAGAAAGGGCTGGTGGTAGTTGTGTAAACTTCCACATGCTGTCACCAATTTTTGTGTTGCTTGGAATGACAGTGAAATATCACCATAAATAGATTAATCAAAAAACATTGTCTTCTAAAAGCGCTCCAACGTTATTACCCATCCAGCTTATCGCAATTTCTCACTTACAAGCCAAGAATAATAAAATAGAATATTTTATCATTATATTTTAGAATCCATTTACCCATGTAATATCATGATGTTTCTTTCTCTACACGCATAGAGGGCATTAACTCGTAGGGTTTATGGTTCATATTGTGCACAGATTGTCAGGTTGCCAGGCCATAACCGTAGCCATTCCCTGTTAATATTCCACCAGCCTGCCTCCATACAATTTGTAGCAGTAACTTTGACGAACAAAATGGAAATAACCAGTTAACTCAAAGAACTTTGTGAAGCTTATAGTAATGTGATTTGTCAACTTCCTCTAGACTTCGAGTGATTGATTATTGAGGTTTTTGTTTGAGAAGGTGGTCTGGCAGTAGATTATTTTATGTTGATCGGTATTTGACAGAAAATATTAATATTAATATTTCATCGAATAATGTGATGGGCGTTTTTAAATTTTCCAACGTGACGATATTATCGGCCGCGGCCACGCGATAACTAAGGCGAGGAAAACGTAAGGAAATACTAGTAGTGCCCCGCGCTTTCACCCGCACAAGTTGATCCCTTGGGAATATCTGGATAAAAAGTATCCTATGTGTTATTCTGATGTAGGCACTCATATAAGCTTACTGTAAAGTTTCATCAAAATCCGTTCAGTAGTTTTTGCGTGAAAGAGTAACAAAGATCCATCCATCTATCCATTCATCCTCACAAACTTTCGCGTTTATAATATGAAGTAGGAAGTAGGATATGAAGACGCTTTTAAATTACCGTCATTAATAACGATACGTGAAGGATTACAAAAGCGCACATAGCTGAGTGTGACCTCAGCTCTTTATGAATTACTGGCTGATCCGGCGAATTTCGTACCGCCTCGCCAGCCGCTTCAACCCCGCTTTTTAAATCTCTGATATCTTCTAAAATATTCATTTATATAAATAATAGTAATATAATATAGCCTTTGACATTCACAAAATTAAATAATGTGGTTTCTATTGGTAAAAGAATTTTCAAAATTGGTTCAGTAGATAGATTGGTTCAGAGATTACCCCTACAACCTCACAAACTTTACCTCTTTATAATATTAGTATAGAATAAAAGAAAGCAACGTTCATTAGCCTACTGCAGAAATCAAATTGAAGGTTGATAGTAGAAACGTATTTCTTTGAAAATAAAAATATTTTGGAAAATATTCTAAAAAAAAAATCAGCCCCCAATAAATTTATGTTTTCTATTCAAAATCGCTAAATATACCTAAACCCTTATTACGAAGGTTTCACAAAGACGCTGGTGGATGCCATTATAGTCACCGGTCACAACTGTGGCCATTGACGTACGTGGGTCTGACGGATTGACAATAATGACAACGGTTTCCGTTCCAAGACATGGACTGGGTTGGTGCAAGTTTTGAGAGGAAGAGAAGAGAGATTTTAAAAATTCTGAAAATGTTGATATAGAAAATACTTCAAATGACGAATAAAGATATTTTGATAATATCAACCTAAGGTATTTAGAAAACCCAGGATAGTTTAATAAAAGCATGGCTGGGATTCTTATATTGATACTTTTGGGACACTAAGGTGTAGTATCCAGCCTTAAATATGGCACAACTAGTTTCGGCTGTGTATAGCTTTGACTCCTTCAAACATTTTTCGAGACGAGACTTTTGTGTGAATACTGTGTGCCTTACTTAACCTGGGACAAATAAGCTTATTTTATTTCTTTCTTTAGACACATTTACATACAAACACATTGTGACACTTAATTCAATAAGAAGATAATGTTTATTACCTACACACTGTGATGTCAATCAACTGGTTAAAGGAAAAATATTAGGCGGAACATCCATATGAACCTGAACTAACTGCCTGCCGCAAACCGCAATATTTAATTGTCGACAAATGTTGACACACACACACGTGTCATATCACATGTTAACTCGGATATGGTACATTATCTACTTAGGCTGCACGTCAGAGGTAGGAAAACTAGTGTAAACTAGCCTCGCATTCTATTGAATCTCTCGAAACTCCGTACTACGCTAGTCCAACTCAAGGCCAAATTGTTAGCATGGACGTCCGGCCTACTGTACCTTATTAAACATTTATTTATATATACTTTATTGTACACCAGAAAATACATAACAAAAAATACGATTATGAATACAAAACATACAATGGGCGGCCTTATCGCTTTCTGCGATCTAAGAAGAAAAAACAAACCATCATCAGTCACCAGCAACTTGCAACTCGCGCCATCACCAAACAAAAACCGAAACGTAATCGTTCACGTTTGACGTTAGAGCACGTTAAATTACCGGCGCGGAATCTTATTTATTTGACAGCGGGACGTGAGCCCGCCGCCTCCGGCCCGATTAAAGTTCCTTTCTTCAGATCTTTTACAACGACAAATACCTTTTTTTGGAATGTCTAGAATGGAAAATAAATATTTCTGGAGTGTAAGTAAAAGTTTCAATTTAATGGGTTTAGTCGTAAACATGTTGGTGATTTGTCACTAACTGACTGTTGAGTGATTTCTTGATCTAATAAATTGTTGACTTTCTTTCTTTTCCCATGGATGTTGTTCCCATTGTGGAGCAAAAAGGGCGACGTTATGTCCCTTCAAAATCGTTTTTCGATCACTCAGGTTAAGATACCTTAGCCGCGTATACCTGCAACCGAACGAAGCCCTTCGTATATTAATGATCGAACTTCACAACAGTTAGTTTGTTTGATCTCTTATTATCTACGGCTTGATTTGTATTGCAACAATTTGCAATGCAGCGTGGCAGGCATATAGATGCATAACCGTGAATTCAGCACAATTATTCTTCTTCAACATTTTCTCCCTAGCGTAGAAAATTCGTCTTTTATTTATTTATTATTCGTCGTTTATGAATAAAAATCTGCTGTTCCATTCATTTTCATCGCGTAGGTATTGCATGTTTCTATGGAACAGCTGATTTTTTTAAATAACCGGCGAAAAATTTCTTCTACCACCTTGTAATCTAAAGCCATGTGTCTTTACAAGAGTAATTATAGAATCACCACCGGTTTCAAAGCTTCTCCATGTTGCTCAATCTCCAATTAAAAGCAATATCATAAGAAGTCAAAAAAGTCAAAAGTAGTAGTAGTAGTATTTATTTCAAATAGGCACATAAAAGGCACTTTTGAACGTCAAAAATTATATACCTATACTGTACAGGATCCGAAATACAAAAATGAACAGGAATATTGTAAAAATGACGATAACTGTTTTATAGAGTGCTATGTGACGTCATAATTTCCTTTCCAGTTTTATGTGTCGTTAAGGTATTTCTCAGAATTTTGTTTTATCAAAGAAATTATTTTTTACTGAGTTCACAGAACAATTTCGTCAGAGCAATTATATATGAGAGTTATTTTTAAAATGTTTTCTGTAAAACATCCAATACAGTTTAAATATTAAGCAATATTTTTTTTCATTTATGTTAGTAAAATTGAAGCTTATTTACACTTTTACAAATAAAACAATAACTTTTAAAAATAAAAATATATTATACAAAATCTTCTTCAGCAAATATTTCTGACGAACTGGAAGTCGTTCATAATCCATGGCAGTCATCATGTTCAGGGCCTCTACTAACTGCCGAATCTTATATTCTTTAAACGTTGTGAAGTAATTAGAGGATTAAAGGTTTTACGGGTTTATTTTTTTGAAGACGTCAAGTAACTTGTACTTTTTTATTTCGAAGCGAATAATTGTTAAAAACTTTTTCCAGCCGTCATTCTGTCCCCAAGAGTCATGAATTTTTAACGATTGTTTTTCAAGTGCCACTCTTTGTAATGAGCTCCTCAATTCGGAATATAATATAATTATACATTAATCTTAATTGCTACTAATTAATGTTCTGTGACCTTTGTAACGAAGCCTACACTTTGACATCGTGAATTTATTATTAAGCCATTAGAATTTACACGTTTTATTAACTGAAAAGCTAAATGGAAGTATTATTGTGTAAATGTCGCAAATTGTTTTTCTCAGACATCGTATTTTAAGAGTGTTAGAAGCTAGTCTATAGTAAATGACACAATTAAGAGGAAATGCGGTCGGCGAGACTTTTGAAAAATCCTAAGTAAAAAGTCATAATTCGAGGTTTGGCTCTCGCCTATTTCTTCCTCCAATATTGGACCAATTTAAAAGGTATTTCATAAACTTAATAAGAAGGATATTGCACATCGACCTTTGGAAACAGACAATCGGCTAATTTCGGCTTTGTAGAGCGTTATCTCTATCGCACGAAATACAAACAGTCCGGTATCTATTAGGAGCTGTTAAAACAATTATGATTTGCTTCTTTTAATAATTATTTTTATTCTTTGTATAAAATCGATAGGATCGAATAGGTCGATGTGCAATATTTATCGATTCGATTCTTATTCTTATTTTATTTTTTAATCACGGAAGTTTCGGGAGGTTCCTGCACATAATCAGGCGGGAGGAAACGCCCGGGTGTCACCATTGCCAGGATCGCCCAGAGGACACGGTGGAGCATACGGTGGAGGTCTGCCCCGCTTGGGCGGAGCACCGCCG
Organism: Luperina nickerlii; assembly: GCA_963855955.1. Taxonomy (NCBI): domain Eukaryota; kingdom Metazoa; phylum Arthropoda; class Insecta; order Lepidoptera; family Noctuidae; genus Luperina; species Luperina nickerlii. The sequence continues at coordinate 23,232,248 of OY979668.1, forward strand.
TGTCCTCGTTGAGGCGATCGGCAGCGGCGGCGACCTCTCGCGTCCGGGCCTGGTTCGAGCCATGGTCCGGGGCGAGAGGGAGTGGGGGGCAGTCGCCTCCTTCTGCGAAGCAGTCATGCTAGCGAAGGAGGCGGCGGGACGGATGAGGGAGAGAGCCTCCCGTCCCAGCCGCCGCGGGAGACGCTCCGGGCGTCGGGAGCCGCGCGACGACTCCCGGCCACCGTAGGCGCGGGCCTGCGGGCGGAGAGTAATGGGTAGCTCACCGTCCGATCAGGACCAGGCCCGTGCCAGACGGCGCGTACGTGTTCCACGCGCGCCTCAAAGAGATGTCAGCATCAACTGAAGGGGCCTGTTAGGGCCGAAGCCTGCCGGGTCAGCGGGATTGTCCGAAAGGGTTACCGCTGGCCCGGAACATAAAGGGCGAAGGAAGGAACACGGGTGGGTTTTAGTCAGTAAGAGTCTGACACTCTCTTCCGCTCCACCCAGAGCGGTAGGAGTCATTTGATGATTTCCCATCCTGAAAAAAAACAAAAGCCGATTGTCTCTTTCCAAAGGTCGATGTGCAATATTTATCGCCGGATACTGTAATATTTAATTTTATTATTCTGTAAAAGATCATTGCTTTATGGTCATTAACCAGAAAGAAAACAGGCGAAAGCGTTTATATGGAGAAACGACCGCCCGCATTTTTCCTCTTTTGAAAGTTTGAACAGGGAATTATCTCTTATTAGTTTTGTCACAATAATTTTTATTTTATTTTTTATTTATTCACAAGGCAACTACAACAGGCAATAATCACAGTAAGTATATCACTAGGTTCAAATTGTAGGTTTCGACCTGACTATCACCCAAAGCGTAGTCGCACAACATGACCAGCAACAAAAATAATAATGATACAGTAAAAAATAAAAATAAAAATTTAAAATTAGGTACAGCTACAAAGTATTAGCCTCTGCCCTCCGACACACTACCTACTACTTATGCAGGGAATGTGTAGGAGACTAAACACGCCAGGTTAAGTACATAATTCACACAGAGTTACATTACTTAAAGCGATATAAAAAATAAAATTAAACCATTATAAAATTAAAAAGAAAGAGTACATACATGTCTTTTAAAAGCAGCAGCACGAGAATCGAAGATATCAATACTGTTATTGCCTTTTGATATTTCATTGTAAAGTCGACACATTCTAACGATAGGGTTATAATATGAAGTGTTATTTGTGAAGACCAGAAGTGCAAAAGTATTCGGTATTCGGGTGTTATATCTAATATTGATGTTGATGAGGGACAGCAGAGCCGAAGAGTCCAGCGTAGAATGTAGTATCTTATGCAGGGTGATCAAGTCCTGCTGTTTGCGACGAGCATGCAAAGGTTCCAAATTGAATCTCACAAGGCGTTCGGAATAGCTTTGTAGTGTTCTAGAGAAGCCGTGACGGTACGAGACCCACTTAACACACTTTCTTTGCACACTCTCAATTCTGTCAGAGTGTACTGCGTAACACGGTGACCAGATTATGGAACAGTATTCCAATACATTTCTCACTAGGCTTTTATAAAGTAATATAAAACTTTGAGGTTTTTTAAACCCTTTGGTAGACCTAGATATAAAACCGAGAAGTTTCAATGCTCTATTCGTTATGCTATTGTAATGATCTCTAAAAGATAATTGTTCATCAAACAAGACGCCGAGATCTCTGGCTACGTGCTTCCGTTCCAACGATTGACCCTCGAGTCTGTAGTCATAGGTGTTTTTGAAACGTTTTTTCGTAAATGTTATGACAAAGCATTTATTTATGTTTAATTTCATTCGATTAAGCGTATCGGTGATATAGATGAATTGCTGAAATAACAATAGATCTGATTATATCTGGGAAGAAACACAGTTTGATCGAATAATAGTTATTCGATCAAACTGTGATTTTCTGCTATTATTATTATTATAGTTAATAATAATAATAGCAGAAAATACTTTATTTTATTTCAACAAAACTCGTACAAAAACTGTAGCTTCCCAATGAGTCTGTTTCCAACTTATTACAAAATAACACGAACGGGGAATGTGTCAAAACTTCCTTCATTTACGTGTTTGAGTCATTTTAGCAGTACGTGCGTCAGACGTCCTTTCACATGGACTGTATGAATTAACTTTACAACATGTTGCCAGTAATTTACTTGGCTACGTATATATTTACCAGAGTTTTTTCACCACTGTTTATCTACCACTAGGTTTAAAAATATGAATTTTAGTACATTACTTAACTTTAGTGCGCGCGCAATAAAGCGTGATTTTATGTATTTATGTGTACATTTCATAACAGTAACATCCTTCATTAATGTATGCTAAGAGAATAAAAAATCAAAGTCTGCTCTCTGCTGTTATCGAACCAGAAAAAAACACGAGTGGATCATCAATATTACGACATCCAAAAACATCATCCTCATCATGATTCACCTTATCTACATACTAATCAGTGTAGCCCTCTTCTCTGTTAAGCCATCATAAACAATTTCCGCCTCCCCATATTTATCCTTTAACCAAAACTACCTCACTCCTACCAAAATCATAGCCTGTCCAAATATTTCAGGGGGTTCATCCTAACATAATAGCCGAACATCGTTCTACGTAACATTCGAGAGCGTCGTTTTGGCAAATGTGCGCCAGTGACGAAGCCAAAGCTGCGTGCATTTATCTTGGCCTAAGTCCATCATAATAATTATTGTGGAACATGGTCTTCGTGTTCGCGGGAAGAGTATTTATTTAATTGAAATGTTTTAAAAATAAGATATTTCTTTTCATTTCATTTTTGTATGCTATCTCAAGATTTTAATACCTACCTTCAGTTAGTAGAGACTATCCTAGCTGAATCTATGTTCAAATCTTCAACCCTTATGCCGTTTCCAATCAATTCTCTGAACCATTTTTAATTGCATTATAAAAAAAAATTCATAAATGACGTGATAAAAATGACATACTGGTTTAAGCCTAAGATATTCACCCTCTCTCTATAATATTATCTACTCATTGAACAATGACTCTTCGCAAAGTCAGCCTAGACTTGGAACAATATTGATCGATTACTATAGAGATCCTATTAAACGCAGAACTTCGCCAATTTTCATAAGACAGTGTTCTTTTTTATTTAATTTTCTTTTATTTCTTTATCTCTTTTACTCGCTGATCGCATTCACAGCGCCCTCGCTTCACCTCGACCGCCCTAGGCGAGAACAAATACAGTGTAGTGTCGACCCCTCCTTTTGTTGTTGTAACTTTTATGTCCGGAAACGCTCTGTTATTACAAACCGACGTATTTTTATAAAGAATTTTATGAGCACACAATACATGTTTACTTTTATGTTATTCAAGGCTTTAGGTTTGAAACTGTTAAAGATTTTATTCGTTCAGGAGGAGGTGCTTTAATTTTTCTTTATATGTAGATAATTTTCATTCGTTAAATCCATTCAGGTTTTCACGATCATTTTTAAGGCTTGTTCTTGAGCTTTTACCATTTCAATAAAACCGTTATTCAAACGTCCAAGTACTATGCAATTTTGATTTAGAAGTTTCAATTCATGCTGCTATTACATTTTTGAAAAACACTCATTTTGACGATGGTATAATTTTAATAAGATGCTTTTTTCATATCGGTAGCCAATCTATTCTACTTGACATGATTATGACTGACCTTGATCTGTTTCCCGGAAAATTTTACGACACAAGAACCCTGAACATAAAATAATTCATAATAATAATACGGACTATAATCTTCAGTGACGTCAATCTCATTAATAACATCCATGACGTAGCAGAATATAATAATACTTCAACAATTCCTCAACATGGCCGTATGCTAACAATGGTTTATAGTTACAAGGAATTTTCTATTCACAGAGTACCTACTTGCAAACTTCTAAGCCCCTTTGCTTTAGTTGAATTGAAATGCTTGCGTAGTATTATATATATAGCTGTGTTTGTGTTTCTATTCTAGAATTAAACGGAGAATTGAAAGATTTGTAATTTAAAAAGCCATAAAAACCGCTTGGAGATAAGCACACGATAAATATTAGTTTCTATAAACCTGATTGTGATAAGTTCGCGGACGAATAGAGGAAGATCTTGTCAGAATGTCTGGAGTATCATTGAGAGATGACGTATGACTGTCGTGTATATTTTATTTTATATTCTAAACATAATTATATTCCACTAATGTAATTGACTTTTGCCGTGTTATGTCAAAATAAAAATAATAAATAATTTGATACACTAAAAACCGCAATATTTCATCCCCAAAGCTTTGTAAGGAAAAGCCAATAAATTGATAGCTGAAAGTTTCAATTCGCCAAAAGAAAAATATTACATTACTTATTCATTAAAACCTTGAACTCTTACAAAATTAACAACGTTGTATATTTTACAAAACTTCCCTAATCATTGCAACTATTCCAATTAACCGAAGTAATATCTAAATTGAAAAGCGAAATTACTTTGAATTCCTGACGATCTACATCCAAATAGGAAAAACGTTCCTGTCGGGGATTTAAAATCCCACTCACCGAGAAATTAAAAAAGTTTCAAACCACTTTGGCAAACTTCATTACTGAGATCCACAGGGTAGTTCCATCCTTCAAAATGTATAACGTTTACTATATCCGCTATTTGTATGGAATTTATGTTGCGTTACTATTTAAACTTGATGCAACTGAATTCGTGAGTTTAATTGGTCCAGGTTTAATTTACTTTTTTGTGCTACCGAGGCAGCTTCTGTTTACGCGAAGTTCTTTTAATATAGAGAAGTAATTGAACGTGCTGTATTATCATTTTAAAACTTGTTTTTTAAAAGTAAATTTTATAAAGAAGGAATAAATGAATCATGAATTTTATATAGAACTATGTACCCAACATTTTTGGCAATTTATTTCAAAACTTGGATGTTATCAGTATGAATTGATAGTTTAGTTTTTGTTAAAGCCTCATATGGTTGGGGAAAGTTTTAAAGCCGAATCAAGTACCTATTTCATAGAACTTACCAAAATGAAAAGCACAATAATCGGTAGGGCCATAAATGTTTTAAAAGTACTGTAACTGAATTATTTCCACATATTAAAACAAAAACTCAATACCCGTAGTACTCAAAGCATATAAAAGCCTTCATAGTTTGTGCCACGGTTCGTTTCACAATAGAAAACATGGTTGAAAAGCTTCATATTTATAAACTGCAGCTATTAAACGTTGATGAACATTCACGTCATGACGGAAGGCCGGTACATTTCCGCGTATGCCTCGTTACTTCAAACCGACCATCCGTTGGTAGCGAAGTGGGTCAAAGTCCTGGTGTTTTTTCATTCGAAAGTCATTATGAGTTACAGCAAAAATAAAATTGTTTTAGGAAGTTGGTGACAGAGTTGGTTTATTAATTTTTGCGATCAAAAGAGCTCAGCTATGTATTTTTTTTTTGGTTATAAAACTTTTTTTAATAGATGGTAATTTACGTTTTGTTTTTTTATTTGAAATGGGTTTGCTCTTGACTCTCATCTAGGTCAGAGGTGATAATATATTTTATTACACGGTTATTATTAGGTATATTACTTTGGGGTGACAATTTGCATTCGTTTCCATTATGATTTGTATGAGTTTTGAGCCTGATTGCATCAATCAATCGATTCAGTCTATCACATGTCACTACACGCCGGACTAAAGATTTTTTTCAAGTTTCGTCACAGCATTCATTTTTCAACCTTCCTCGACCAATCTGTCCTTATCGCTTTCTACAGCTTCTCATTCTCTCTTTATTTTATTATTATATATTTTTTTTACATATTTCGGCAACCTAGGGTTCTGGACCTTTGAAAGGAGTACGAGGGGCCATAGGCAACTCGCAGAGGCCCCTGAGACAATTTTAAGAGTTGAGGGTTGAGACACCAACACACGATTATCCCTCTATACAGTATGCAAATGCACCCAAGGACAACCCCCGGTTGGTGCAGGACTATTGCAGAACATGGAAACAAAACATAATAAATTGATTGGTTTGGGTAGCTATAGTGGATTGGTTACCTAAGTATGAAAGCACTATGTCCCCTGCCTGATCAATGTTATGTTATACATGGATAAAATGGCAGTGGGCTGACTGACACGGGGCGGAATGACTTTGACACTCAATAATGGGCCCCAAAAAAGACACAGCACATACAGTACCCGGCGATAAATATTGCACATCGACCTATTCGATCCTATCGATTTTATACAAAGAATAAAAATTGCCACTTACTGCCATGCGGGTCTCTTTAACTCTCTTGGTCCTGGCTCTTTAACCTAGACCTGTTACGGCAAAGTATACTCCACCGGCACAAACCCAGTGTTCAGGAGCGTGCACCTACCACGACGTCAACGTAGTGATACGTGTCGGGATATATGTATATAACTGTATTATATTTTTTATTTTCCTTGTCAATTTCCATAGCTCATCTACCTGGTTTGATATCTTACATAGTTAACAACAATTACTCCAAGAACTATTATCGCACCAACAATTTCCACACGGCAAGGTTTAACCGTTCACAAAGCGGAAGAGATCAGCCACGTAATAATGATCCAATAAATATCTCGGTTTTCTATCGCTAATGTTCTTCGCCCAAGGATTAGGAGCTCAAAGCTATATCAACAGGAGATTAATTCTGTATTAATGTCCGTAATAGCATTATGGGATTCGAGTGGTGTTCATGTATTAATATTTGATGTTGCTTTTCTTTTTGCCCTTTTGCGGATGGCTGTTATTAAGTTATAATAGTAATGTAAGACTAAGATTACTTACGTTATTATATCTAAATAAAAATAATTGATGAATCTCTTGTAATTATCGTCACAGTCATCTACAGATATTGAATACTCTTTATTAAGTACACCATATAAATTACAAACATTATATGAATACATATAGAACTAACTAGTTAGTATGAACCCCTGAACTTAATTCTCTCATTTGGATAACACAAATTCCTAAGCTGTACTAATTGAACTCTGAAATGATTGTTGCACAAAGCTTTAAAGTGTTTACAGATAACTGCTGTTATCATGTTGTAACTCCCTGACATAATTTAATAAGCACTTATGTCCAAACTTACATACAAATTATAGTAAGTATAATTTTTGCACAGTACCTATAAAAACAAAACATAAAATACAAACCGTTATTAATACCTAATATTATAGAATATACAATGATTTAATTTCATGGGAAAAATTTAACAAAAAAAAATTGACCGGGGTGTCACGCGCATTGGTGAATAAATGTCACTGAATAAAAATAATGACTGTCAAACCACCTTTGTTTTCAAATTCAAATATTTTATTTCAGAATTACATCCATATATTGTCAGTAGTAGTATAACTTAGCCTAATGTTAGTATTAAATTAAATGTACAATAATAAGCAAGTAGTGTGTGTGGGTAGGTGTTTTCACGTCAGGTCGACCTAAAAACAATTTTTTTTTATTTTCTACTTCAATAAATCTAAAGGCGACTAAAAATTAGAATAGTAATTCTATATTCATGAAGCGAGAGTAACCAAATAACTTTTTTGATGAGAAAACTTCGGAATGATGGAAAGAAAGAAAGACAAATATACATGAATGGAATCTGTTTGCTCAAGAAATGGAAACATTTCTTTGTGAGACACCTCAAAGAATGAACTTTGGTAGTTTTGAATGAGGACAAACTTTCAGAAAGTAGTCCTCCCCTTATCGGTGGTTGTTACAATTTATAGGGATCTAATGGAGAAGGCTAACTTAAGCTAAGACATGAAACATATGTGGTGACATATAGTACTGTGCTAATTCTCAAGTGTATCTATTATACACTTGAGAATTGGCACAGTACTATATGTCACCACATAAGTTACTAACACAAAACCTATGATAGGTATTAACAATGAAAAAATTCGAAGAATAATTAATCAATCATCTTATGACTCCAAACGTTCAAGATATCAAGCGTACATAATTTTATAAAGAAAAAAAGAAAAATCTAAAGAGAGTTTTCCTTTTTTTTTCTTTATAACTTAGGTAGGTATCAAAGTTCAAACAGTTTTACAAAAATATCCAAGAAATTCTAGAACAGAAACTACACACAAAACAACGCAAAGGTAAAACCGAATGAGATAACTGGGCACCGCATTACCCACAATTTATTGCTAATCGCTAAACCCGAACATAATTCGCTCGATTCGAATCGAAACCGGCCACCGATGGGTTTAAGTGACCACGCATTAATATAGAACATCGCGAGTTATTAGACCGAAATTAATTACATCCGACTAATTATTCGAATGCCGATTTTGATTTGACGTGTACCGCTATTATGCGGGTATAGCTAAACAGGAGAACAAGCGAGAGGTGTCAAATACCTAGTAATTGGAAAATAGTGACGGTATTTTGACGTTTGAAAAGCGGCCAATGAGTTTTGATGTTGCATGGAATGGAATCCCGATGACAAAGACGCAAATGCGAGAGTTATCATCATGGTTTATTCAGCACCGGCAATACATTCAAATAGGTTCCTCATTCATTTATATTATGTAGGTTCCTATTGTTTAAATAAAATACAATTTGCCATTTTATTTATTTACCTTAAATAAAAACAGGTACAGTCACAAATAAGAAGAATAAAAGAATAATATAATTAACATGTTGCGTCCCTCAAAACCTTTCCTGGCTTCAGCTAATAATTATTGTCATTAAGGGCAAAATTGTTCCAGAAACAGAACCCTGTGTCATGTCCGACCGGAAGTAGCGTGTATTTCAGGCTATAACAAAAACCGGACCGGAAGAACCACAACGCTATTGTGAGGTCCCGAATAGCAGCTGACATAAAATAAAAATTGCTGCGAAGTTCCCACGTAAAAGTTTTAGAAGAAAAGGATCGTCATGGGGCCCATGTTGTTTGAATAGTTGGGACGTGTTTTTGACTTGGTATGTGTGTTATGACAATCTTTTTACGCCGAATCGGTTGCTTAAGGAAAAAACAGAGTATATGGATCGAAGACTTTATTATGTGGCACGAGTTTAAGGAAATGGAGGGGAATGGATAAATTGTGTGTGCTTTTATGTGTTAAATTGTCGTCCTGTCGAGCCCTGCTTTGTTTTGTAGAGTCTAACAATCCTCATAAGATAGTATATGTTTGTAAAGAGCACCATTAGAGAAATTTATGCCATGCTTACTGTTACCCAATACAACATGGGACCACAAGGAACCATGCCATGGACTATTTTGCCACATACCTTCCAAAAATTTGACTATTTGACGTTCCATTTCTGTTCATCGACACTTGACACTAGTCGAAACACGTCAAATTCCCACAATCGAGCGAACACAACGCGACTTGGCAACTTGTTACCCTGAAGCAATTAAATCGATTCGGCATTCGGGTCACGTTCAGAATTAATGTCCGAGAACGTATCGGTTCGCGCTTCGTGTTTAGACGATACCTGCGACGTTTAATGTATTGGATTAGTCGTGATGTGTGTGCCGGTGCTTAGTAGTTTACAGTTTCTGTTTTATCTCGTTTGGTGTAATCTTCTAATTTCGCTTGCGAAGGGGAAACGCACTGCATTGATAATTTTGAATGGAATTTAAAGATTGGTTAGTTTTCTGAATCTGTTTTAGTATTCAGGATGACGAAGAGGTTTAGATTGGATGAAGGATTTATAGTCTGCTCTTACTTGCAGAGAAATTAGTCTTTAATTCCTACTACATAGGTATAGGATCAGTCATAAATAAGTGAAACTTTTCAGCCTCTCCCTCTTACCATAGACTACTTACTTAGTATCATTAAACTGTGTTTATATTATATCTAACATTGCTTAAGTTTTTTTTCTTAACTCGTACGTTTGATATTAGTTTGTAGGAGAATTGTATTATGAACTTACTTCCTGCTGTCTTTTAGCAGAACTAAGTTTAACTGGGTCACATAGGTTACCTAATGTTCCATTTATCTGTTTCCTGCACGTTGAGTGCAGGATTTCCAAAGTCTTTGTTAAGTCGTTTTTACTTTACTTTCTTTGAAGAATGTGCTCACCTTTATTTATTAAACTTTCTAAATATTTTGGGAATATAAAAAGATATATTGTTATCATGAGTGAAATGTTACACGTACAAGTTTCTTCAAGGCATAAATTCATATGATATATAACAATAAAGTTTATATAGCCATCATAGCATCACTCCCTAAGGACCTTATTGGAACACATGGAGGTTATAATATATAGATGATGATATCATTACTACTGTACTAACAAATATGGATGTAATCGTAAGATGAATCTCATATAAATTATTATATTATTATTAAATATTAAGATACTTAAACCAATGTTGGACTAAGTCCTGACATAAATACCTAAATTGAACAATCAAAACGCATTCCTGAATTTGCATAGATTATGATAAGCAAAATGTCAGTGCGGGCCATATATCGGGTAGTTGTGAATCATATTGTGTTGTTTGATTTTCATTTGAAAACGCACTCGTCACTGCACATTGTTATTTCATAGAATTTTCCATCGATTTCAGTCGAATTAGTCGTTGCAATTAGTTACGTGTTTCATTTTGAAGTCTAGTATGACTGACTAGTATGTAATGTTTATTATTATGATTTTGGGATTACCTTTTTGAGAATCAAGCATTGGATAGTAACTCTAGATGATCGATAAGTTTACTGGAAAACAGTTTGAACAAAATCACGCACAACATCTAGATTTAGAGACTAATCAGTCATTTAGACAACAACAAATATTTCTCGATATTTTACACTGTCATAAATGAATAAAATAAATCAATACCTAAATGCAGCTTAACCCAATATATTTCACTATCACACATTTAGTTACACACACCCCGTTTTAATTCCGAACACCTTCAAACATATTCACACCCAAGAAGATTCCAACAGTATCCCTTCACCAAATTAACAGGACGTAAAACGCATTAACCGCTACCCGATTTAACAGGCGTAAATTTGAAATATTCATGCGTTCAAATTAATGGCCGCACCTATAAATTAGCGCCGATACAATCACTATCACCTGGGCTACATATTAAAGGGTCTTTAAAATCCTCTCGCAAAATTCTCCGCATAAACGCAAACGACATATTTCGGTCCCTTTTTAGGGAACCGTAGCTCATGCGGATTGGAGACATTAAATTTGAGGATGTAGTGGGAGGGTTACAGAAAGTCAAGTAATTAAGGGTCGAAAATTATGTTTTAAGTTTGTTGATAGTAATGATAATTTATAAGGTTTGTTAAATTTTAGGGGATGGTTATAATTTTGATCTGGGCACTGGGTTTTGGTGGAAGTGCCTTTTAACTTGATTTTCTAATTGTAGCCTCTGTGACACGATATTTAACCTTTCCAAACCAAGAACAATAAGCGTAATTATAAATAGCCAGATTCCTAGTTCTATAATATCTAAGTTCTCAAACAATGCAATTTTATCAACCAGCACAAAGTTGATTTACGGTCTGTCGCCCACGCTCCCATACGCACCTACAGAGACAAAACTGAAACATGGTGCTTTAAAACAAACGGCGTGCGTTTATGTGCCACACATTGTTCTACGCTTCTCACGTCATTAACTTGAGATTCGTATGCTCTTAAAATTTCTACAGCTTTAAATTCATCAGACGTTTTGTTTTTGTTTTCTTCAATGAATATTAATATTATTAAGAGTTCGAAATTTAACTTTGTAGCTGAAGTGATGTCACCTTTGAAATCATGTTCATGAGAGTGTAAACTGATGACTTCCCTTTGTTAGTCTCATTAAGCGGTGTACTCAAATCAGTGTTTTATACTTACACATAAAATAACATAGTATCATGCCGTTTTTCCCCGAAGGCTTAACAATTGGTTTTTCAAATACACAGACAACAAAAACATAATGAAAGAATGCTTTTGGGGCTGCCGCGCTTTTGTAGTGCCTCTGGCATGTTCGCTCAGGCGCGCGTTCATGACTTTCACGCTATGATGAGGAGAAAAATGGCGTCGCTATTGGATAGAATGCGGTCAAGTCCTAATAGCATTTTGAAGATGTTAGTGGACAAATTTAACTTGCCGATAATGAATCACTTCATGCAGGTGCTGGTTGGACAGGAGTGATTCATTTCATCCGATGAATTTATATAAATATTGTTTTTCTGGTAGCTTAGTATGTAGTTATAATTGTAACACACTAACATAGCTTTTAAGTTGTACCTAACTCACTAACATAATATGGATCATTGTTGTCTAAGAAATAATTAAATTAAATTGTATTTTATAATTTTAGAGGATAAAAACACTCTCTGTTCTAGAGGTATAGAAAGCATAACTTTGGCAATTTTTACAATGGAAACAAAGAAACTTTGTATTTGTAAAATCTAATCTTATCACATACCTAATCCAATTTATAATTTAGTCTTCGATAGAAATAGTTTTTTCTTCTCCTGCAAGATTTTATTTCAACGGTTTCCAATTTGAATATCGATGATTTTGCATTTATACTTGAACCTAACTACAGTGTGGAGTGTCACCGAAGTTAAAAGAACTACCTTTTAAAATAAAAAGTATTATTATACGCTTATACTCGTAGTACAGTTTTATTATTCTGTTGCTCTGAGCTTTTTACGATGCTCGGTCGAATAAAATAAACCTAAAGTTAGTTTTTTATCTTTCGTACTACCTACTGTGAATATTGTATTTAAATTTTTGGTCTTTGAGGAATCCAACATAAATAAATCAGATACTTAGTATCTAGTCAGAGTAACAGGCTAACTTTGTTTTGAAAGTCAAAAGTTGTTCAAAGACGAACAATCAGCTTCTCTCATGAATACCGTATCAACGCTAAGATTTGTTTTTTTTTCAATATTCATATTTATAATCTGATTAGACCGCCTGCAAAGTTTGTTGACTGTGAAACTATCTATCATTTTTATTCAAAATAGCCTATACGTAAATCCAGAGACATTGCAAAGAACGAAACAGTTATAAAAGCTTAGGGTATGCTCAATGCTCAGTAGACCTCTTTTGACCGAAATGATATTTAATGACATTAACTTATTTTTGTTAATAGGTTTTAACAAATATGACGACTATGAAAGATTCACTATCACACCATCACCATCACCTTAACTATCAACAGTCTAACTAAAACCAGTCTTCTAAATTAGATTACTTACATGTACCTGCTCTGTGACCAGTAATTGGGTGGACGCTCCTAAACTATTAGTAAGATCAAAGACCAATAAGGAACGGTTCTATGGACCCGGACCTTTACATTGTTGGCATTGTCGTAATATAGTATAAAGGTAGCTCTGTACCCTGTCTTGATTATTTGAGATTTCTAAAGGACTGTTTTTGATTTAATTATTTCTTTGATCGTTAGACGGAGGGGACTAATAAGGGCAGGTTTTTTGATCCGTAGTTAACTCAACCTATTGTTAAAAATAGTAACTAATGGTCAGCTCAGTCAACTAATAGTTAATTATTTGACAATTCAAAGACAAACGATTAGACAAAAAACATTAACCATTAGTTAATATTTTCAACAATTGTTTGAACAACTACGGATGAAAAAAACCGACCCTTAGAAGGGCTTGTTTTTGAGATCTATTTGATTATCTGCGTGAATGGTAAGATCTAAATTCAACTACTTAGTGCCGAATTTAAGATGACTCGTGCCCTGTTTGTCTATAAATAGCAATTGTAGGCTATTTTTCGTTTGTTCTTGATTTGAAAAACATATGTTGATCATATAATTAGTTATAAGTATTTCACAGTGACATACAAGAATATAATAAAAATAGTGACATTTTATTTATTTCAGTTGGCCTAGCACGAACGCGCAGAGTAAACGTATCGTTAATTTGAACGATTATAAATTGAAAATACACGTAAACACATAATATGTTCTTAGTACAACTAAGTAAGACTTTATTCATATCTTTAAGTGATACTAATGGTGCTTGATGCAAAAATTTAAACCAATATACCACGGGTAAATTTAATTTTCGTTTAATAAATCTTCGGATAAATTTAAATCGTTTGATTTTACGCTACGTTTACGCCACGCGTTCATGTTAAGGACTCTTCACAATAGGTTACTTCACCCGTTATACCTAATAGTTGAACTAACCTAACCTGTGAACCTAATGAACATTTTTATATGCCCAATTTCCCAATAAAATTTACATAGGTAAGTAATGCGTTTCGGTTTCAGTCGCAGAAGCCAGCATTAGTCTACTTATCGGATCTCAAATATTTTAGTAAAAATACCTACAATGGTATATAAGTGACAGTTATTCTGGGGATAAAAGAGTCTGCCTACAGAAAGGACAGTAATTTGACATTGTGTCATGCCTCGGGAAAGATCTGGCAAGACAAGTACATGAAGAAGAGTTAAGAGCTCCTATTGTCGTTTTAGTGGAGTTATTTAATGAAAATAATAACGTCACTGTATTGGTTTTATCTTTTTTATATCTATCTTAACAAAAAAATAAGCTGTCTCAAAGAGAATCTTGCAAGCTAGTTCATTTAATAAAACAATCCTAGAATCAAGCATCATTCAAGTCAAGATCAATATGGAAATGTCGATTTTAATAACAAAAGTGAACTAAGCGTTACAGAAAGGTTCAATTCAACCCTCAAATTGCACGAAAAGGTCATAGGTGAGGCATCAGAATTCCGTACAAGAGAGCAACTCACCGAATGCCAAATTAATTCTCCTTTTAACGTCAATTGGCTCGTTTGCTTGTTTTTCATGATTGCTTTGTAAAAGGCATCCGATTTCGATTTGATATTGTTGTTGGATTTTGATGGATTTATCTATTTTAGTCATTTCATCAATTTACTTTACATAGCTACCTTTTAGTGATGAGATAAGAGAAGGAATATGGGGGCGAATTAAAATTCGAAATGACACTAATTTGTAACCTGTAACAAGTTCTTTGAAGAGAATTCGAGGAAACGAACCGAATCTAATCAAAGTTTGTTTATAATACTCTGCCTTGTGGATTTCTTCTGTTGAGACTGACTTTTGGGACATTATGGCGGAGCAATTCAGCGGCTTTTCCTTGTCTTAAAGTCACTCAAGAAAAGGCGGAGGAATTTTTGACGGCATATTTTAGTTTGTTAATTATTTTAGTTAGGTTATGATATTATATTTTAATAGTTTGTTCGTTTATTTAGTATAAGAAAAGGCAAATTCTCCTAAAATAATATTAAGTTTTATTCTACGTAATACATACTGCTACTTTAATTCTAATTAGTAAACTGGTAATGCGTTATCCCGGGCACTACAGACATCGTGGTAATTACTTAACCTAATTCCTGCTAGCCGAGTAATTTCTAGGAAGATTACTTTGAGTATTAGGATCTGTAGGAAGCCTCAAACAGACCTCATTAGCTATAATAATTTAAATATTTTTCCATGACACAAACATAGATTGACAGAAATAATTGTATGTCATCTTCAGACTTGCCTTAATCAAATAAATGGATTTCTCGGGAGCATAATTTCAGAATGTTTCTATTTTGCGATAACGTCAGACTTTCTAACATCTAGCTTATGAAAAAGTCGTAGAAACAGACCTATCTCTTAAGAATTCAGTAACATATTTTCTTAAGATAATACGTTATAAAGATCACTTTATAAAGAAGGCCAACCGACAAAACAGTTTAACCTATCTACACATTACCAATACAGTAATGACCGTACCAAAAGCAATTTTTAAAACATATCTCCACGATTAACTTTTTAGGTCATCCGCTCTCACCTTTTCATTTGTCCGCGAACAGAATTGTTCGTAATGTTTTTAGACACTCGAACGAAAAAAGTTGCATTTCATAGAATTGTCATACTGTCCGTTTGGCTAAACACGAAATGGCTGCGGGCGACGCTACACGGCCCTTCATTAGGATACCGTTTGATTACGTTAGTAGTAGTAGTATAGGTGTACTGTGACTTTTTCCGTCGGTTATCGTTTCTGATGGAAGTATTTATTTTATTGCGTGATGTTTTTTTTGAAGTGAAAACTTAGGCGCGTTGGGCATTTTTTGAGATGGGAAAAGTCCATTGAACTCGTGCCACTGTTACCGTAAGCGACACCACGCGTGTTTTGTTTATAAGACGATTTAAAAAATACCCGCTTCGGATGTATTCGGCTGTCCTCGGGATGTACTCGGATTTAAATTATATCCGATATTATGTCAGTGAGTGATGGCAAAGTATTCTGTTTGTGTTTTATTTTCACTTCTTTCGGCACTCCCGGAGTGCCACTGTTTTTATTTTTTTTTGTAAGTTATTATATTCGAGCTAGTTTTAATATTTAAAATTAAACTGATTTCTATTTATTCCTCCCATAAAAGAGCACCTACCTTTTTTGTTAATTTTATTCTTTAAACTTAATTATCTTGATTGAATGTTCAAATTCTCAAATAAATTAAAAGCTTCCAAAGAATATGACAAAACTCAACCTAAAGCGACGAACAAAATCGAAAAAGTGTGATTTCTAACGCTTTGTTCGGAGAATTCTCATAAAAATTGAAGAAAGCAGAAACGCAGCAACATTCGCGAAGCGGTAACAGAAATTGTATAAAAGAATTCAAATGATTCAGTTCGATTTCATTTGGGAATGTGATTTAAACAAAATAGATACAAACAACGAGAACAGCAATGCGGATTATTCTCTTTACCCGTTATTTGTAAAAAGCCATATTTTAGGGCAATTTGTATTTATAAAAGTTGAAACTTTCGCTCGCACCAATTTATGGACCACATACATCCCGATCCAAATAGAGCATTGAATGGATGCAGCGATTATTTTAGTCCGGTTTCCAGCGCAAAAACCAATAGCTGCAAACATAACCATAGAAAACGTTGATCCAATTTGGGATTCTATCAGCAACTTTGAATAGATTGAAGGGTTTGAAAAAAAATATACTGCTATTGAAAAGCGTCGAAACTGCACTCGCTTTGTTTACCACAGAGTATTATTCGTAAGGGACAAAAACAAACCTGAAAAGTAAATACTCATCTAATAAATAAAAGGTAGGACGACCATTCGGTGGCTCACCCTAATCTGGAGCGTACAAAGATTTAGGAACATGTAAATATTAAACAGAGGCTCTGAAGTATTAGGAATGTAGTATTACTCGTTGATAGTTTGTGGATTAGGACGAATGCGATTATTGACAGTTGCTTTTTATCCCACGCTAGTCGTAGGTACTTAATTGCCAATTCAGACAGAACCTTATAAATTTATTTTATTTGACTAAGCTCAAAACGGGCTAGGCTGGTATCATTGGAGGTCCACGACCTTATTGTAAACTGTGCTATATATGATGGATCAGCCCTCTTATCCAGCAGGTAATTTCGTACTTTCGTTTTAAATCTCAAAACTTTTACTTTTGAGTATACCTAAATCAATTGCCACTTGTTAAAATAATGTTTTCCGCATAATACAATGAACAAAAAATACTGAATCGATATCAGAAGTTGGACAGATCTTTTATAAGAAAATAAGTGAGTTCTCCGAAATAAAATAACGTTTATCCGGGTAGAATGCCCCAGTAATACTTACACCCGGGTATTCGATGTACCCGGGTAAGTGAAACGTCAATTGAACGCTGTACCTACTGGAAAAATAAAACCTCTTTTGAATCACTTACTAGAGGAAGATATTCGTTGATAGTTTTATGCATTGTATGGGAAAGGGTAATGGCGCGAATTGTTTTATTTTGGTTACTAAAGAATGTATGAATAAATGACTAAAGATGATACTATACAGTGCGCGTTTATATTAATTTTAAAATAGTAACTTTAATGAAAAGTCCATTATGAAGGTACTCATAATTTGTGGGAAAATTAACACATGTTTAACGAAACGAACCAGTAATTTTTCAACTGCAAATAATAAGTAATTGTCCCAAGCAATTTTCATGCTCAATGAAACGATAAAATTTAAAATAATGACCATTCACTGTAATAATACCGCTGCGGCGGCGGCACTTATCGATTCAATTGTATCGAGTTTCAGAAATATCGATGAGAGTTCGCTTTGGTAACGTTTATATCGAGATTTTACTGTCTCGAAATCGAATTGGTTTTGACACATCAAAATACTGTACCTTTTTTAAGTTACTGTATTCCCTTTTGTGTTATTAAAACTAAAACAAACATAACTTCGTTAAGTACGAAGTAATATTTTACTTAGTAGCTATAACAAGTAATTACTCAGGTACTTAAGGAAAGACAAAGGAAAGATAATGGACGCCGTAACAGTGTTATCTTTTATCAGACATTTTATGCTTAGCTAAATGTAATTTATTTCGCACGTAATTCTAGTAAAGGCAAAAGGAACTTCTGTTTGGTAAGCTTCCAATGGATGTAGAGTTATATAAAATAAATTGTACTTAAAAAAAAAACATATATTATTAACTAGCTGACACGACATACTTTGTCTGTCCAAATTTCAATAATTCCTACAAAAATCCCATAAAAAATAAATTTTAGTTTTTACCGAATTTTCCAATTTTCAGGGCAACTTTCCCAATTTTTTTTCTTTCAACAAAAACCTAATTCGGCTTATTACGAACAAAAACAAAAAATAACCAAATCGTTCCAGCCGTCCTCAAGTGATTCGTTGACCTACGAACAGCATTTCATTTTTACTCATACAACGTGTAACATAATTAACGCAATGCCTCAAACACCCCAATTAGAGTATTGAGTTAAAAGCATAATACACTGACCAATTTTTTTTTTTAAACTAAGTATTATCACACTAATATTATAAAGGCGAAAGTTCGTGAGTGTGTGTATGTTTGTTACTTCTACACGCACAAATGGCTGAACGAATTTGTATGAAATTTGGCAAACAGATAATTTGTAGCCGAGATTAACACAGAATATTTTTTATCTCGATATTCCCACGGGATTGACACTTATGCGGGTGAAGCCGCGGAGCGGTGCTAGTGGTGTCATAAAAAGGTAATTCAATAGCGAAAGGGCTTTGAAGATCCGTGGCATGCATACTGTCGCGCCATTTTGAAAATGGCGGCCCGGCATGAGACATCCATACTATCCATATTAATATTATAAATGCGAAAGTGTGTCTGTCTGTCTGTCTGTTACTTCTTCACGCTTAAACCGCTAAACCGATTTAGATCAAATTTAGTATAGAGATAGTTTGAGTCCCGGGAAAGGACAAAGTATACTTGTTATCCCGATATTCCCACGGGATCGATACTTATGCGGGTGAAATCTCAGGACCCTAACATAACTTTATGCATTTAAAATTGAGTCTTATTACCTTGAAATAAGATTTAATTTTCTTTGGCTCAATCGGCGGTCAGTAGGATGGCAAAATACATAATCTTAAAAAAAATACCTATCTTAAAAGTTACCGAAATCGATTCAGTAATCAATTATAAACAAACTACTTTCAGGACTTGCTTTTATTCTGTTACACTTTGTATAGAATAATGGTAATCTAATTAAATAATAATACCAGCCTATTACTGTCCCACTGCTGGGAAAACGCCTCTCCTCGTATAATAATAATATATTTATTTCAGATTAAAAAATCCATAAAAACAATAATAACAAAAATAATATAATATGCTGTTAGTAAAAAATCTTAACCTAATATTAGTAAAACACAAAATTTAGGCGACTGACACCTACGTGTGCAGCCAAATCCAGTGCGCCAGCATGGAACTGTCCCACCTATCACACAACACACTCAGAATGCTGTGAGAAGAAGCGCGTATAGAGAAGGCGCGAACTTGCTTAAGATGGGTTGGCACATAACTAGCCCATTTTTATCAAAAAGCCTTTTATTCCAACTTACTTTCATAACATAAAATTTGACTTACCTATTTTACCTTGCTGAAAGTTTTTCAAAAAAATATATTTCTTGGAATCCTGTTTGAAAGAGAAACATTTGACGCGTCGTCTCATGCATTATGTAAAGATATTCAGGTGACCGAATTTAAATGCGGGACAGCTGTCCAACTTCGTTTTTATTTGTGATAAAATATTCTCCTCCCATGTGTCTTAAAAATTTTCATCGTACTGTTTACTTTTATACACGTATTAGTTTAATGAAAAGAGTCGAACAACTACATCATTTCACTTTGACTACAGAGTGTTAGCAATTATTATGACAGCTTTCCTAGCCATTAAACCTATGATTTGGGAATCCATCTAGAGTTTTTCAAGAGTTCTGCGAAAACAAAGATGTTTTCAATCAATCAATAAAAATTTGTTTGGATTCTTGAAAATGATAATTAGGTACCGTTTTTAAATATTATATTTTTGTAACAAATCTAACTTATACATATTTCGTTCGTTCACGACTACACAAACACAAGGCCTCAAACTCATAATGCAAACTTCCATAACTGATATTTCCAAGAACGCAAGGTACGCCTTTAAATTCATTAACGAAGATGTTGTTAGTAACGTGAACGTTTCGTCATGATATATTACTATGTCAACACTCATCTGCTAATTGCATACCCGAGATCTTGAAAGTACGAGATGTTTACTTATTCATGTAGTAGTGTAGTGAAACTGTCAAATAGAAGCTTATGGAATTATCTTAGAAATGATGTAGTGTTCCGAATTGATTAGGGAGTAATCTTGATGAGCTGGGGCAAGAGTCTGATATAGGACGTTTCTCCCTCTGCATCCGTAGCTAGATAGTTATGAGTGAATTAGGATTTTGTGCCAGAACTATAGCAGAAGCTGAAGAATTCCTTAATAATATTTAGGCACAGACGCCAGCACATCGAGCTACCCGAAACTGTCAAACTTTCCCAATCATCTTTGAAACTTAGCGATAAAGTTGAAAATCTATTAAATAAATTTGACAGATTGTAGTAGCTTGATTTGCTGGCGTCTGTACCTACATTTTGTCGGTATAACGTAATTTAATATCTGGTGTTCCCATTATTTATGCTGAAGCACTATTTCGAAAACACATTCATTCAACGGTGGATAAAATAACTCCAAGATAGGTTATAAACCATTGATGTTGATATACGTACTGTTTTCACTTAAGCATTCCAACCCACACTCACCACATTACTTCCACTTCACCAAGTCAACCATGAAAATAAAGCTATAAAAGCAACACATCCATGAATCCAGCATCTTTGAATTTATCGACGCAGGTGCTATAAATAAGAGCGGCAGCCATTACGGCAGATAACTCTGTTTTATTGTAATTTTATGCGCGATGTTACCACCTAGAGTTTCGTACAAAATGCAAACCACCCTGGAGATTAATTAGGAGACGCGCTCCGGAGGTTTATTCGGTTATGGGACAGGCAATAGTCTTGTACCAAGTTTAGATTTAAAGTCTCAGATTTGGGAATTGATAAAATGGCGATGTTGTTAATGTCCCAGGAGATGAATTAAGAAATAAACCTAAAAGATGAGAAGCGTTGTTATTAAGATGGTACATTAATTAATTAAGCGACAGTAAGGTTAATGCGACTTGTGTATCAAGCTTTTATTAAGAATGTCACAGTATTCAAAAATGAGTCAGCAATTTCTTGATAAAAGAATAACTGAAAGGAAAAAAGTAACAAGAATAATATAGACAAGGGCTTACCCGACACGTGCAAGTACAAAAAAATCTATAATCGTGTATTGCTTACACGTGTAATGCTTATTATTTTTAACCTTATTCCATAGAAAAAGCTTCTAAGTCCGTCTAGACAATATTATAATTTTCTCTTTACCCATACCAGCCTCCATTATTACCGCCAACCAAAAGCAACAAAACGAGCCCATTTCCAACAAGTTTTAACAAAGACAATGAATCATGAAGCCAACTACGTTCACATTCAAAAGCAATCATCGCGAGCCACGCTGATTTATAAACTGCTAATTCTAGTATTCTAATTCAGGACGAAGCTGGAGTGGCTAAGTAAAAGAGGGAGATTAGAGAACGTTCCCAATCTGGGCTATGAATCACTTCGGAGATGTAATTTGTACTGTTGGAAGTTCTTTATGTGAGAGATTCGAGGGGCGTGCTGACCAGAAGTAGTCGGTAATGGAGTATTGATCAAGGTAAAGCTATGTACATAGTAAATGGAACAGTATTTTATTACAGACCGGTAAATGAAATGTGATTAGTGTGTATGTGAATGAGGGTGATAATGAAGTGCGAAAGTGAAATAAAGATAAACATTGTAGAACTAGGTCTGTGTTTGCTGTTCTCTTACAAAAATATAAATAGATTATGGAAGGTGGAAATGAGTGAGGATCCTGATCATAATTTTTACTTGGCCAAGTAGGTAGGTGATATTATTCGTGAAAAACTACGATAACAGATATTTTGTTGCACAAATTAGAATGATGTTGGAAAAGAATTAGATTATAATATTTTTTTTAAATATAAAGCTTGTTTGTAATAAAGGAGGGAAATTAAGAACTTAACATCAATTGGTATAAGTAAAACAGGTTCAACTTTGTAAATTACAAATAAATAAATACAACTCAACAAAAATATACTTGCAGTGCTTGGCCAGACTGCAAACGCGGATGCTAGGCGAGCGCGGCGCGGCTTGCTCAAACATACGAACTTCATTTGAGCGTTCATACTAGGCACGCGGGCGCGGGGAGCGCGCGGGCTACTCACGCCATAGCTCGTTCATACAAGTGGCCGCAGTGAGTACGCAGGCGGACCGCGCGGGGACAAGGGTTCACAAACTAGCTCGAGCTTTTTTCGAGTAAAAGTAAGTCTTTATTTCATCCACATTATATCTTGACAAACACTGGACACGACAACACTCAGAACGAAGCCACGCTTCACTGCGGACAGGCAGATTGCGCCGCTCCCCGCCCCGCGCTGCCAGTCTGGCCAAGCACGCACAATTCACTTTAATTCCTCATTCCACCAAACAAATAAAATGAACAATTAATTAAAACATTATTACGTTTGTGGTGCAAGTAGTATTTACTCTGTTGTCATCATGTTTGTATTCCGGCTGCCGGTGGTTTGGCTTTCACAGACGAAGGGAACAAACTGCGGGTATTTTTTCTACTAAAAGATGAAATAAATAATAACGAATTTTTCAAATATTATTTGAAGGCAAGAATGTCTGCCTCGTTGGTCTAGTGGTCACAAGCATTGCTACTGAGCCTGAGGTCCTGGGTTCAATTCCCGGGTCCCCGGGTCGTGCAAAGTGATTTTGGGTTTATCCTTCTGGAATTTCTCAGTAGCAGCCCAGAGTCTAGGTCCGCGCTCGTTTGATGGCAAAAGACTCGTCCACTATAACACGGAACTTAAACATAAAGTCTGGCGAAATATAGGATACTGTAGGTAAACCCTTCGGTACATAGGTACAGATTACAGGGGTCTTGTTATATTAGAGTAAACAAGAATACTTTTTATTGAATTTTCTTTTATGCTGTTCGTTACTTTCATAGCCTTTTTAATATAATTTTCAAAAGTCATGTTAGATTCTAAAATAGGGCAGAGAGAATCTCAATAAATGTTTCAGTACCTTTTCCAGTTGGTGCGTTTAGCCGAAACCACTCATCGAGTTGGAGCAATTCCGTTACGGTGGCTGCATTTTCCCGGACTCCATTTTCCATTGAAATTGGTATACGTAAAAGCCAACCCCTACAAAATTATTGATTGGAAAATTACGCAAATGGACGCTAAAAATTGCCTAGTCTTAAAAGAGATAGATATTTTTAAAACATGTAAGAGCTGCAAGGATACAATTAACGAAATAAAACAGGTCCACAATTCCCAAACTTTTATATTTTACAACGGAACATTTCAATACAATTTAATTTTTACATTATACTTACATAGGAATTTACAAATAGGTGTAGGTACAACCGTACGGCTATTCATAAAAATAAAGAGAAATCTTTCGGATTTTTTTATGAAAGATGGATGTGTTACTCTTGGACACTGTAATTTCCTTAAAATAAGGAAACGAAAGATGTTATTCTGAACTTAGAAGGGTTTGGAACCATCCATCATGCAACATGCCAAATCACGACTGAAGATATTACGGAGTGACGTCAAAAAAATAAGATATCTAATAATTTTGTAGAAAATGAAAACGGCCCTTTTGAAGGGGATTTATTGTCTCTTAGCCTTCGGCTGACAATCGTTTACTGGTAGGATAATAGACGAAAAGTTAAAAAGTATATTATTCCTCTGCAATGTGGTAGGATTTAAAGCAAACCGACTATTCATTACTTTGTAATATTTTGCTTTTTGATGTTCTTTAACATTGTTGATCGTTGACAAGAGCTAATTGAGGCAAAAGACTTTACCTATATACATGGTGGCAGCGACAATGACGCGCCAACTGTTACCATTCAATACGTATGGTATGGGTCCCCCTGGGTTCGGTTAATTTAATCGGTTGTTAATAAAAAACAGTGCCACTCTAGGAGTGCCGACAAAAGAGAAAACTTGAAAAAGCACAGTAATTTAATAAATATATTATTATTTGAAGGTCATTCTTCCCAAAGAAAATCTACCGCGCGTTGATGTCTTTATAATGGTCAAAATTTAAAACATAGGTGTTAGTTACGATAACAGTGTCGCGAGTTCAATGGTATTGTCCCATCTCAAAAAATGCCAAACGCGCCTATAGAAGTTTCACTTCAAAAAAGTTCCACATATTTTGACGGTGTCATGTTACTTTTCTATGAAACAGCAGATTTTTTTTTGATAACCGGAAAAATATTTCAATTGGTCTTGAATCATGAATTCATGATTACAGTTTGTGCGTCAATGTCCCTGCATGCAGCCTGTATATGTATACATCTCACATATTTACGGCGGAGTACAACATGTGTTGTTAAAACATTACACAAACGTTAGTTGTAATACTAAACTCATCGCAGACATGCCAAACACTTCACGAGAATTATCTGTAACTGAAACATTTTTATCTTATTCTTATTTATCTTTACAACCACACTTTGGACTTAGGCCAACATTCTCTTAATTAATAAAGCCTTCAAAGATATTGACTATAATAATAAACCTTTTATAATAAAATATCACTCAAAATCCTAAGGTAACATTGGCCCTTCAAAGGGTATTTCTTCATTATATTGAGTATAATATTGCTTTCCACTCCGCATGCCAAAGCCGAGGTGACTTTGTTTTCAATTTGCAAAATGAATTGCAAGAAGTCTAAATCGAAGAGAAATAAATTGAAACAACACAAGCTTTTGAAACAAGTCAAATATCACACAATGATAACATCTGAATCACTAAGAATGATTTATTCATAATCGTGTCCTATAAATTGATATGACTATCTTCGTGCAAAATTATTTACAGCCACGTTTATAATAATCGACCCTAAATTATATACATTAAACAATACAAAATTGTGATCAGCAGTCGTTGTTTATTTAGATTACAATTACAATTTACAAGTCAAACTTCTTCGGGTCACTAACGTCCCAGAATAGATAGGTTCAGAAGGTCAGACCCATACAACGATCGAAAGTGAACACATAGTGAGCGCTAGCGCACTCGCTGCGGGCATTCCCTTGAGATGGTTTGAGATCATCGCACTCGTCTAGTTGTATACCTGGCCTCCTGTATCTATCTATTTTGTAGCAACGTGTTAAATGAATGTTGAATTGTGAAAGCCGCTTAACAATTTTTGTTTGAGTTGATCACTGCCAGGTGGAGTGTCACGCGAGCAGCACTATCACGAGCGCGAGCAGCGAGCACGCGGGCGCGGCGACCCCCGCGGCGTCGTGCGGCGGCGGCCAGCCCTCGCTCCAGGGGCCGCGCGCCCCCGCCGGCGGTCACATCGTCGTCACCATTTCTGGGGAGACGGGAGGTGTCAGTAGCGTTTACTGGGACCAACGCCCGCCGCACATGCTCACACTCGTATTGGTCATCACGAGTCGCGTGCGAGGGACAGATTTAAAATTATTTAATGTTTTTTGGTGTGAAGATGGTGGGAGGCACATAACGAACGGTTATGGTGCCCTATGTCCAGTAGTGGATGTCTTTCAGATGAATGATGATGATGAAGATGGTAGAAATATTTACCAAGGTTCTGCATTTGGTGTTGGCTCAGAACAATGTATGGGTTGTCAAGGCCGGGATCTTCTAGCACCCCTCGATGCAGCTGTTCCAGATGTCTTTCTGTGTCATCTAGGAGATATAAAATAAGCTTTTAATTTAATAACAGCTAGTTGGATATCAATTTGTTTACCTACTCAAAAAGTGGCACATGAAATTTATATCAATTTGAAACTTATGCAAGTACTTTTGGATACTTGTACAAAACACTTAATTTCTTTCCCGAGCAATTCCATAACGGATCGCTAAACTTAGACATTTAAAGCTATTTTCGACATCACTCTTACTGCTCATCAAGACTTCTAAATGCATAAAATGTAAACGATTCAAAAGTGCTAAACAATGTTCTAAATGTATAAACAGTTACAGTCTGTCTTTGATTTTCAATTCATTCATTAAAATATTTATATTGCTATCGGTAACTTTAGTATCATGGTAATTTGATTTATCTATCTAACTAGATTTAAAGTAAATAAATTGATGTAGACTGAGCTATTGAACATTGTACGCTTTTAACTCATTATCAACAAAGAGCATTAACTTTCAAGCTATAACAATTTGACATCCCTTTCAGGCTAAATTTTCAAATACGTTTATATTTATTTAATTTATTTATTTTAATACTTCAAGCACATAAATGTACAGAGGCGGACTTATGCCATAGGCATTTTCTACCAGTCAACCTTTGGGTGATGCAGAGACAAACAGTGGTAGGTGCAATCAGACCATTGTGGAATAAATATTTATGTGTATGATCAATTAACAAGATATTGAGTATTTTTAATAAGATTCATAACAATTCTGAAACACATAGCACTCAACTCACAAAAGAGTCATCAACAATTTACAGTCCGGTCGTCGAGAGCATGCGTTCCCGTCAGTGCGACATTTATAGTAGCTAATAAAGATCAAATTGTTGTTGTATGAAACTGACGGGTTTCAAGAGCGCATTCTCTCGTCGGCCGCACTGTAGATATTCAGAAGGTTCAAAAGGCTTACTCTAACATAAAACGCTATAAGAAACATATAATAATATCACTGATTGTATTTTAATTAAAATTCTGTAGTTTCACTCACATGGTAACAGCGTTGTTGTTGGTGGTGATATTGTTGTAGTAGTCGTTGTCGTTGTTGTTGTAGTTGTAGTCGTAGTAGTAGTAGTTGTTGTTAATACTAAGGAGACAAACATTATTGTTAAGACAACTGATCATGATTTAAAACTATTCAATAGGTAGACAAACTTGGTGACACGATATTTCTACTCGTATAAAGAATAGAGAGACATTGACTTAAAGGGGAAGCGCTAAGGTAGCCCGCGAAATTCAAATTTTCTTACGTTTTTTGCAGTTTGCTGGTCAGCATTAAGTTGTACGTTGATTAGTATATGAATCGCGGCCGTAAGAAATATGAGTTTACAGAATTATAATAATTAACCTTTCGAATGTCTTATGTTACACAGTGCGACATAAGAACAATTAAATTCTATTGTGTCTGCTAATTAGACACTCAATGGGTTAAAATCATCAACACAACTCTCTAAGACCACGTAAGTCCAAAGAATGATGATTTCATGAAACAGTTATTCTTGGGACTTACGTGGTCTTAGAGAGTTGTGTTGATGACGTTAATGATTATAATTCTGTAAACACATATTTCTTATGGTCGCGATTCATATATTAATCAACATACAACTTAATACTGACCAGCAAATTCCAAAAAACCTAAAAAAAAATTGAATTTCGCGGGGTACCCTGGCGCTTTCGCCTTAAAGGATTTTGGAAACTATACTTCTAGTCCAGCCGTTGAGAATACACGTTTCTGACACCTGTCAGTGCGACAATTCTAGTAGCTAATAAAGATCAAATTCGCAAAACACGTATTCGTTTGTAAATATAAAAAAGAAAATTAAACTGACAGGTGTAGAACGAATTCTCTTAACGGCCGGATTGTAACTATAAAAGGTTTTATTTGACATGAAAGTAACATTTCATCGTTTAATTTCTTGTTGGTAAGCACTTTCACATAGGTTAATGCCTTAAGTTGAACAAAAGAAAGATGTTCTTAAATCCGAAGAAAGCCAAGCAACTTTAAATTCAATCTAACCGCTTAAGATGCACAAATTCAAACTAAGTAGACTAAAAGCCCGTTAATACGTAACGTCTTTACCTCTGTCTGCACTTTCCACTGTTCACGGAATACGACTTAGATCAAGTGAAAATTTATAAAGAGAAAAGCCGTGCTTTAGTGAAAAACATCGTAAGTCATCTTATAACAAAACACATTGTATTGAAACTATTTCAGTGATGATAAATAAAATAACAATAAAAAAATATCATATATATTCGTATTCGGAAATCCGGAATGACCGAGAGTGGAATTATTAATTTCGAAATGGCAAAACTAAACTGTTAAAAAATTGATTACTAAGCAAATTGACTCCCAACTTACATTCATGTCCGTATATTCAAATCACAACTGTCATTCTTTGACAGTTGTATGGAAGGAATGGCTATCACACGGCAAATTGATGTACGGGTGTAAAATTGCTTAACAATTTTATTTACTTATCTACCACCCGTACAAAAGCTCAAAAAACTTGTTATCTGTTATTTCTAATCAGCTTTTTAGGAGTCCTTAAATAAGTACACATGGTACACAAGAAAGATATTAAATGAAAGCGCATTCTTCAAGAGATTTAGGGAATAAATACGTCGCAAATTCTTATAGGAAAGGATGACGACATAGTAAATCCTCCTTTTTCTACCCTGCTTGTTGATTCCTTTTCGCTTGCACCACAAATCACTAAATACATTTCATACTAAATGTATTAAAAATGTCGCTCTATTTCTGACAACCATTTGAAGATGACAGACACAGAATAATTTTTAAATTTTTGTGTAGCGCAATTAATGTAGGGCGAATTTCACCGATGAAACAGAACGCGATCAGCACACGTAAATTGTGTTCAAGAGCTGTCGGTGTCATCATTGTTGTGAGAGTTTAACACTGACAGCTCTTCAAAATCTGCTCTTAGTGATTTGTGGTGCAAGCGGGCCTTACTAAAGGAATAAAAACGAACACTTACAATGTAAGAACAGCTCAGCCTGCGCTCTTCCCTGGGTGTTCTCCACATGACACCGGTATGCCCCCGCATCTTCGCGGGACATCTCCATCACCATCAGACTCACAGTGTGACGATACCCTCTGGACGTCATGCTTAGTCTGTGTTTTGTACCTAAGAATATGTTACATTTTAATTTTTGTTGCCAAAGTCAATAGTCAGTCGATTACAATCAAAACTTTTTTTTTTAATGATTCTATATATTCAAGATCAAAGCAATTGCTCATTACAAAATATTGTTTCCTGTATAAAAGAATAGGTACTAAAAACGGAATGGATGATATTCAAATAAAAATCCTCCTAATTCTTCATCAGGGAGAAAAGACCTTAGATATAGCTTCAATTTGGGACATGGCAACTACATGATCATTACTTTATAATTATTTGCTATAGTTTACATAACATGTGTCCATTAAAACAATTTGTTTGAAATAGGATAATATTTAAATAGTTGTTCCTAATAACAACAATATTAATAATATTAAACAGCTTGTTCTAATTCTAACCTAGAAATAATATCACCAAAAACATATGTTTGTTATACCTAAATGAGACTACAAGAGGAACCTTAAATATAAATTGTTGAAAACTTTACTAAAACAGAATTTCAGTGAAAATTTATATATATTCGATGGTAAAATAATGAGAATAGGCTTACATTTTCTATTGTTTACTGTTTGTGCAAAGTTTTTGCTGTTGTTAGTAAGTATTCTGCGGTTGTCTTTTATTATTTTCTTTTTTTGCAAACTAGATTTGCGGTTTCCAATCTATTTTAGAGAAAACTTTGTAATCTTTTTTATTTACATATACTTAAAAACATTTTTTTTTTCTAAAGCACTTTACTTAATTCATTATTTCGGTTGAGTTTAATTATTGTGAGACGTATTAGTAAAGTCTGCTCTATGTACAAAAATATGAAATATAACCTTTTGGAGCTTTTTTATAAGCGTTGATATTATGTTAAAAGGGACTGCTTTATCATTTATCAATAGCTTTCAATAATTATTAAAAACTGTTAAAGGAATTTATTGAAAGCAGCAGCAACAATAATTATTAATTTAAATAATAAGCAGTAATTAACAGGATCAGTGATTTATTTAAATTAAATCTAAATTGCTTATGAAATGCAGTGTCATTAAAACTTTTCTATTAAAACAAATTGTTCAAAAATTCTTTATTATCAATTTACTTTTCAACGGCTTCACAAATAAAGTTCTAAATCATAAAGCGCTTTCAATAAAAATAATTCCAGCTCAGTCATAATTCTTGAGAGGCAAACTTTCAGAGCTCTGGAGCACTCATTAACTGATACATCAAAGAGTAATAAACTGGAATCTTAAATAAGAAATTGTAATTAAAAACTTTTAGAGAAACATTTTGTGTTTTGTGAAGACATGATTACTTAGAAGGCTGTCTTTTATCATCCTTGGACGGTATTTTATTTGTTGGCTTTGATAAACTACAATATAGAGATAAAATGGCTCCTTTGTGACTGCTTTGAAGTTTCATAAGCCTTAATTGAATGTTCCTTTAACTATGGGTCGTATGGCAATATATTTCACTTTGAACCTAGTTAGTTTTGGTTAGATTTTTTATCGAATTTCCTTTTGTCGTCTTGGATGCTTGGATTTCTATTACTATTGCATACTGATGACATACAGGTTTTTGTAAAGATATTTGGACTTAGGAAGACATGTGGGTTCTTAACAATAAGACTGACAATCAACTTTATTTTGGGAGGGGTGATTTCGGGTGAAGTCGTTGAAACAATAAGTTCTCAGAAGTAAATGGTATCCCCTAAAAATAAAACTGACATACCTAATTCTTATTCCAAAACATTTTACATTCGCACGTTTTAAATATTTTCTGTCTCAACGTTCATTAAAACGAGTATCTTAAAAAACATTTGATATCCAGCGAAGGTCCCTTTACGATCTAATTAAAATACGTAGGTATCCTTTGCAGAACAAACTGAAGTGGTTGTAGCGTAAATGACAACAAAAGACTGCAATTATATACAATGTTAGTTTGTTTTGTTTTTATTTCATTCTTTTATTTTCTTTATTTCATGTTCAAACCATTTCAGTCAGCAATTTGTATAAGTTAATATAATTGTGCGGTAAGAAAGTTTTACCTCTGGCGAAGAAAAGATTAGCGTATTTCTTATGTCACATAAAAGAGGTATTTTATTTAAGATTAGTTTTAAACCCGGAGCCTTCAACATCTTTGTGGAAGCACCGTTTACTTTAGAGTTGGTCTTCGTTTACTGTACCTCGATATACATTTGAACCCACATTAAGATTGAGCTCATGTTCGTGAACGGGCGCCGTCAGTAGGGACTGGTCATCTCGTAGCTACCACGGCTTACTTTCTTTTTATTACGAACCTTTTTAACATTCTGCATCGTTCTCACATGAATAATTTAACCAATATTTTTATATGAAAAAGTATCCGTGAAGTTTCCTGCCCGTTGTTTTCCATAGGTAGGTTCCTCCGCTTTGGAATTGGCAACTAGCCTCATCTTTTTGACTTACCAACACCTTGATAATTCAAAAGTGCCTGTAAGGTTAATTTGAAATAAACGCTTTGAGTTTGAGTTTAAGTAGGATACTTGATCTAGTTTTCTTTTCTTACTAGAAGTGGCCCTCTTTTTCAACAATCTTCTATAACACTCGTGTCTATTAAACTTTATCTACATCATTGATATGTTCCATGTTAATGTAGTATAATTATGCTTGTTGCTTGGTTATCATTAATTATTGTTTACAATCATTGTTGTTTTTTATCTAGCCATCCCTGTAAAATAAACTTAACCTTAACAGAAATAAGCTTACCATTAACTAGCCTCTGTTCTCCATTAAGGGTCCAATGGACCTGAGGTACTGGGTACGCTTCAGCTGTGCACTGAAGAGTGACGGAGCCGCCAGATGGCGCCCGTATGGCGACCCGTCCTGCCCACACTGACGGGGAAACTGTAGGAACGACTAAGTATATTAGTGGATTCCATTTAGGTATAGGTACGATCATCATGCTGCCGTTATTCCATTTAATTTGGGATCGGTGCAGCACGTCTTGTAGCTCCATTATTTGTTTATTTAAACTTTTCGCATAAAAAGATACAAAGGCGGACTTAATGCCTTAGGCATTCTCTACAAGTCAACCAAGGGTGGTGAAGAGATTGGATGGCAGGTGCTTTGATTGAGAGGAACAATGATAAAAAAAATCTATTAAAACTAGGTACACAAAGACATAAATAGGTTATATACGCATACATACTATTATCTCTATCAGCCGTATCTTAGTAGATATACCACATTTCTAGACATTAATATAGCTAGAAATGGGTTGCCTAGCCATAACCATATTTCACACAAATCATCCATCGTATCTTTGGTCGTTCCCTTATCAAAACCCCCTCCCCGACCCCTTCCCTTATCAAGCCGTCCACATTCATAATCAAAACTTGTAAGTGGCTGTCCGGGGTATTTGGTCTAAAAATACCGAGGAACATTTAGGGGCTCCTAAGCATTCATCCTAGGTTACTTACGTAAATATAATTCTGTAGTGAAAGAAAATATTGAACCTAGATGGAAATAGACTTTTGAAATAGAAATAAATAATAGTTGAGCAGAAAAGTTTTCTACTTACTCGTATGTCTGATTTTTATTTAATGTTAAAATATATTAGTCGAAGCATTTTAAGTAATTAAAATAAAATCATGAACCATACAGAGTTCCCTAATAAGTAAAATACCATTACGACCATAAAATCATTCCAAATTCAATTTCTTCCTGGAAACCAACTTCAAAAGGGTAGTATCTCTAAAAGTTTTTGTTATTAATGAACCTCGAACCGCAAATGTTTGAGAAAATAACGGAGAAAGTTGTAACACACGACCAAATTAAATGGAAAACGGGCACTTTGGTTTAAGTACATTACTTCATTGAAGTTTCACGTAACAAAAGATTTTTCTTTAATCTTAGAAGTTTGTCTGAACCTGTCTGTCCTAAGAATGAAACCTGATTTTCAGAATAATTTAAGTGCTTAGTAATCTCAAGTTACGTTTTTGGCTTTGATTAATGATAGCTTTTACTTTAGTTTCCATAAAAAACACAAGTTCTAATCTGGCTAATAACCCAATGGTCATGATTTCATATTCTCTTTCAGAATACTAATCTTAAAATTCCACCGTTAATGAAAGATTTAAGGCTCCACAGGCGCGACACGCGATATAATCGTGCCAGACACAAAGGCGTTGCGCGACTTGCAGTGCCTTTGTGTCGCGCGCGATTTTTTCGGTCACAGAAGTTGTGAAGTTTGCGGTATCAAGGAGGCCTGGCATACTAGAAATTAATTGCCTTTTTCCAAGTTTCCACTGGATCCAAACCGGTGAGTTTTACCTACATAGTGTTAATGCGATCTTGTGCTCACATAGCACTACCAAATTGTAAATTAATAGCATCATTAAAATAAGACCCTCAAGCTATGTATCAATCAAGATTAGCTGAAACTCTAATGAAGAAATGTTTTAAAACATTTGTACCTACAGTAATACCTACCTATTTGTCTAATCTAAATTGTAATCTAATTTAGTCCTAGTAGGTTGACTGCTATAGAAATGGGTCAGAGAGTCAAGACATTATCTACCTGTGAACACCATTATGTACCTAAATATGAAATAAATCTAGAAACTCTATTCTAAGTATAATAATCTATTCCATTTAGTTGCGCTGATAGGGTAAATTCGGTGTTTTCTTAACTTTAAATCACACTAAATAAATTCACAGTCAAACATAGTCAGTTAGAAGTAACTTTTTATATTTTGTATCTTCCAGATGTCGAGAATGACTAATAGCAGTTGGTAATGAAGAACTGGTGCATCTACCAATAGAAAAACTGCATGAGCAGCAACGGCTGGAGTGATTTTGATGAAATTTTCAGGCAATCATCGGATTAGTCCATGGGGTGATCCTGAGAAGTTTGGTAGCGATCAGGCTACCCGTGCGAAGCTGGGGCAGGTCGCTAGTAATTTATATAAATTAATAAATGCAAAAATCATATAAATCAGTGTTTCATTTTACCAATTTTTAAAAATAAAATAAATTAGTTTTCGAACCTCACTATTATCTGCGTAGTATGCATTTCATCGATATCTATGAACTATAAATATCGATAAGATTATTAATTTCTATACGATGCGTTACGCATCCCTATCTATTACAGTTCTTCCCATCAACGTCATGATTGTCATCGTCAGTGCTACTTAGAATTTTCGTATTAGTAGCTATGTTTTTTTTTATGCGGTTGGCTAAAGAAGGTTAACAATTTCTCACAAACTGAATGTTCTAAGTTCTGTCTCTTAAAAGGTCACATGCTCTGTGCTTACATGTACTGTTGCATTGTTCATGTGTAATACCTTTCAATTTGACAGTTCAACGCAATGCAAGTTGCATTGCGTTATTTACATTGTAAAACAAACGAATTTTTTCAAACACAATTATGAAGCAATGTATAGCAGTTTCCTCAAAACTATTTCGATTTTAATTGAAAAAGTGCACTAGGCAGTCATACCAAACTAGTTGATATACATACCTTAAGGATAAAAACCTGAATCTCAACTTGGATTCATCAATTGCCTCAATTTATAAACACTATCTTACTACCAAATAAATAAACCGTCATAACTCAAACCGACCCGTCACGCAACGATGAAGAGCGTCATCTTACAGCCTCCAAACCGACAATACCAGGACACTCTTAATTGTGCTCGTTATAAACGACGTAATTAATTCAAGTGTCGACTCACATATCACATTAATCTGGATTCTCTTGCTGACGGAAGGAGGGACGCCATTGGTGGCTATACACAGGTAGGCGCCTGACAGTACTCGCTCCACGCCGGTCAGGTTCAGCCAGGGGCCGCTCCATTTCGACACTGTGGAGGAAAGTTAAAGTCTAGTTTACTAGAGGAATACGCTACGGATACTTATGAATAATTAATAATAATTCATAAGTATTCGTAGTGTATTCGCGTATTCAAATCAATCTATTTATTAAAAAAAAGTGACGATGGCAATCATGCAAGATTGAGATTTGGAGCTTATTTTCTTCTAATTTAAAAATATGAAAAAGCTGTGTTTCATAAAAGGTTCAAATAATTGGGACATAAAACAAAGAAAAATGGCAAGATAATAATCTTCGACTAGTTTCCAACTTTCATAAAAACAGCTTTCTTACAAAATCTTTTTCTTGAAGACGCACCTAACGACTTAAAGTTCTTTTTAAGTACTTTTATCTACAAGTACATAAGCTGTTCCAAAAATTGTAAGCGAAATGAAAAATAGTTGGAATGTGTGTGTGTGTGTTTATTTATAGCTTTTCAAAATATTCCCCTCTAACCCCAATGCACCTATGCATTCGGGTGAACCAGCTTTCAAAACATTTAAAAAATGTGTCTTCCGAAAGGTCGAAAAAAAATCGCCAAAATTCTTCGAAGGCCTCTTCTACAGTGTTAAATTTTCGCCCACGAAGCATTTTTTTTATCGTGGGAAATTAAAAAAAAATGCCTGGAGTTAAATCTGGGCTGTACGGAGGATGGGGTAATATCTTTACCCCCGAAGTCTTCAAATAGTCCATGGTTCTTGCAGCTGTGTGTGCGAATGAGGTATCCATCGCCAAGCAAGCTTCCTAACTTTAAGGTGTTCATGCAGGATGGTGGAAACTGCCTGTGATCCAATCTTCAGTTCAACCTTAATCTCTCGATAAAACGTCATATTTCGAAACATTATATCGATTTGTATTGAAATTAGCCGTTAATTCAAAATAGTTTCTAGAAAAAAGAGATTGTGTTTTTTCTGTAGCTAACAATTTTCGGAACAGCCCTTTAAGCAAAGATAGGCTCGAATCACGGCACCAATCAGTTGTATTTTACAAAGATTTTTGATTGTGTAAAGACTCTTATTCCATCATTCACTTGTCAGAGAAAAAGGTCTAATGATTTGTAAATAAGGCAAAATTCTGTCTTTTGAAACGCTTCCATAAACTGAGTTTGTACTTTTTACGTGTTCTAACGAGGATCACGCCACTAAGTCGCCGTAAGCTCGTTAATACTACATTCTACCTCCACCTCCCACGATTTGATCGCTGATCTGTTGATAAGGACCGACACGACACGCGCGACACGACACGCGACACAAAGGCACCGCAAGTCGCGCAACGAGCGGTGCCTTTGTGTCGCGCTGCGATTATATCGCGTGTCGCGCCTGTTTGTAGGAGCCTTGATTTAGGAAAGTAATTTCCTCGTGAAGATATTCGTATTAATTAGAGCTACGTTTGATCCATTTCCTGTTCGCTAGCTGCTTTATTTTGTCCTGGACTTAGTGAAATATTCGACAAATATTTCACTAAGTCTATTGGGAATTGGAACGTCCGCGTTTTTTGCTGTGTATTTTGGAGTCAAAGGCAAGTTACTGTTAGTATACAGATTTTTTACGGACAAATTCGAAAATTAAACTGCTTGATGCTTTACTCAAGAAACTGGCTACTTACTAGGAACAAAAGCAAATTTAACTTGAGACATAATGAGTTAAGAATTTATTTTGAACTTAGTAAAGTTGGCGTTGCTAAAGGCCCGGCTATACTCTGTACAATTTTATAACAACTTCGTTTGAGCACACAATGCAAATAAGAGAGCTTACATTCAATTTATAGCCGCGGGCGCCAAAGTTTCCCTTTGTGTTACACAGTTAGTTCTGGCGGTGACTGGCTGTGTGCATACTGTGACAGTTTTTGCACACTGTCGCTTTATAATGTTTGCGGTCCTCTGTGCGGTAGTGTGAATAACAGATAAAGGTTATTTCTGACTTCAAGTTTATATAAAACAATTGTTTGTACTTGTTGTTTGAACAGTATTAACGGGATCTGCGAAATTAGCTTTTACTGCCCTGTTTAAGCATACGATGTTGTTTGTACTGGTACCGTGTTTTCTAAAATCTGCAACATTGTTGGGCTGTTTTCTTTGGAATTGCCGTCCCCAATTATTTTTACGGTCAACAGTTGTTCCTGACGATGCGACGGTGGCGTAACGATGTGGTAATTGAAAAACGAAACTCCGGCGGAGAGAGAACTAGAAAACTAAAATTAGTTTTGTTCGCATTTATTTTGCGTAAAAATTAATGTCGATGAAACTCTGAGTTGAATCAAGCTTTTATAATACGAATTTAAGTTGTCGGAATAAATGACGAGTCAGTTTAGAATGGCCAAATACTTTATTTGTACTTGTTGACAAGCTTACACTGTTCTCCCATACCTCTTAACAATATAATTTGAAAACATTGAAAACGCCAATTATTTTTAAAAGAGTAACCATGGAGTTTCTTCCCGGCTCTCTTTTATAGGAAACAACCTATTGGAAACGTGCAACTAGCTCTGACGTTTCTTAAGAGCCCATGTAGGTTTATGTAAAATAAATTATTTAGAACCATAATGTCCTCTATCCTAATGTCTGATTATTAACCTAATGTCTGGTTGTCAATCTTGAAGTGCCTGGAGTCTTCTCTTCTCCAGGCTATGATGGGTGGTGGTGTTCCCGAGGCGGCACACCTCAATGCTGCGTTATCACCTTCTTTGACGAGCACCTCGCCACTGCTGGCTTCATCATCAATGTCTGGTGGAACTGTTGGATTTGACAAAAATATTATAATAATATGTATTTTGATAAATACATTAGTTAAAGATTTTGTGATAGATATTTGTGTCGCACTCTTTTCCATTTCCTAGTCTTCCAAAAAGCGTCACAAGGAAGCGTCACAAGGATCTTGTAACCAAAATAATGATGTTTCTATTTTGGTATTTAAATTGTAACTGTATTTGTATTTATCTGATATTCTTACCCATCCTTACATAATTTCTTAAATGAGAAAATTCTGCTACAGTCGCTGTCCCGTTTTGTTTTCCTGAACCTTTTGCTACAAAAATAATATAAGCCTTCTGATTGAGATTCCATACAGGATAAACGATAACACATGTCCTGTTTTTCTTCTCCCAAATTAATATTGTATTGAGGATAATGTAATCTTTACCGATAATAATATATCATTATTCAGGGACCGCTTAGCTCTTATAAATAATTGAGCAGTCAGCGATTAGTTATTTATTACTTAATTGATCTGTTGGCTGGAGATAAACGTGGAGTACCTACATCGTACCTAATAAATATTAGAATAGCCTGTAAAGACTGCTTTTGAGGGCATCTAAGTTATGCGTCTGGTCCTTAGTTAATCCACTTAAGTGTTAGTGTGCTGGTCAATGTGGGCAATACTGAATTGGGCACTTATAATGCAAAACTATGCTCTTTACTGTATTTAATCAAATATTAAACTTCTAAAATATTTAAGTAAAATACTATTTGTACAGTCTTTTATATAAATACCTCACAGTTACGTAAAAGTTAAAAGCGCCTTTCTCGTGAAATTAAAATTGCAACTTTGTGATAAACACCAATTTCATAAGAATGCGGTTTTGATAATACTGTATTCGTAACACCCTAAAAATATCTATCAATACTTTAGGAGAAAATTGCTTTTGAATTTAGTGCACTTGTAAGGTATTTGTGTATTCTGTATATGATGTTAATAATAGGAAAAAAATACCTTGCTTCGAGTGAAATGATTACAAAGTAAAGAAGAATTGGTTTCACACTTTTCACAGTAAAGTCTTACCTACGACCTGTAGCAGATGAGTCTGGCTCATCATCGGCTCTGTGTTGACCTGACACATGTATCGGCCGCCGTCAGAAGGGCCTATCTCCTTGAGCGTCAGAGTCCAGGCTCCGTCTCCGTGGCTGACGCTGACGCGGTGATTTTTCGTGATGACGTGGCCGGCAATCGTCAGGATTGTCTGTGTGTCCACTCGGAGCCACGCCACCTAGACATGGAAATTTATGATAAGAATAGAATAGGCTTTATTTTATAGTCGAACTCGTAATTTTGTGTAAGGACACCGTGGAGTTTTAGTGGGTTAGAGTCCCACATAACTGCACTATCTCCCCGTGGTAGTGCAGTATGCATGAGCATTTCTCCAAGTTAAAAAAAAGACCCGGAAGATAAAGGGCTAAGGGGTAACACGGGTGGGTTTTAGTCAGTAAGAGTCTGACACTCCCTTCCGCTCCACCTAGAGCGGGAGGGGTCATTTGATGATTTCCCATCCTGAAAAAAAAAACGGCCTACTATACACCAAAGTTTACACAGCTCATGTATAATATCGCTAAGAGTACAATGGCCGTAATTTTATTGATATTGTACGAAAACCTCTAAACAATGAGAACCAATAGCTGTGTGACTGGCATTTATTCAATAACTGTGTGACTGGCATTTATTCAAGTACCCCATTTATCTTGAAATACTCAACTAATGATTCTTGTAACGCTACAAAAGAGGAATGGCAGAATCCGAAATCTTGGGAAAACGTTATAAGGCTCTTACATTTTCACGAAAGACATTCTTAACAAAAATCAAAAACAAACTACCCCAAAACGTTTTGACGCCAAATATTAAGGAAAATAATCAAGTTAAACTTGTAAAAATTCGCAATGACCGACTACTTTCTCTTTGAAATAAATAAAAAAATGAAAGAACAATAATTTGTTTTTCCGTGTAGAAAATTGAAAATGAATGAGGTACCACAAAATCTAGCGACTAATTAAATACTAATCAAATTAGTTGATTCAAAGAAAGTTAAGCAACACCTTGAACAGGGAAAGTTAAATTATGAAAGTGTCTGAATGTTGAAACAAAAGAATTTTGTAATTATGAAACAAAGTTTAC
Source organism: Luperina nickerlii (assembly GCA_963855955.1). Classification (NCBI taxonomy): domain Eukaryota; kingdom Metazoa; phylum Arthropoda; class Insecta; order Lepidoptera; family Noctuidae; genus Luperina; species Luperina nickerlii. The sequence goes on from OY979668.1 coordinate 23,272,319, forward strand.
AAAAGAACGAACGTTTTGCTAACTTTTGATGTTTACAGTGTTATTACCTGTGGAGAAGTTGTTTTAGATATTGAATAGATTTGGAACTCATTGCGGTTAATATTAAAACTTTTGGAATTTCAATTTTAATAGGCAATTAGCAGTTGTATGTTTGAGAGAAAACTTTACAATTTGTTTCTCTTTTTAAATTAGTGACAAGATCTGTTATTTGCAGGAATAAGTACTTTGCTATCAATAAATAATACGTATTGAAATAGAACGTAGTTCGTTTCTTAAAAATAAATGATCGGTTTTCATTACGAACTTTTGAAATGCTTTTATTTGCATTCATTTGCTCAAAATTTTATTTTTAACAGAAGCTTTTTTCAGCCAGATACGTGTCGCACCAAAAACGTTGCCGAATAAATCAACATCAGTACAGTACAAATTCCAAATCTCTAGAAGAGATAAGTCACCAAACATTATCATGCTGGAAAAAAACACGACGAGTATTTAAGATAGCGAAGTGCCTTGTCCCACTAATTGTGAAAGCTTCCGGCCCTTAACTGATTCAGCAATGTGACTTGTTCACACGAACAGCCCTTGATAAAGAAAGCCTGGAGAAAAATAATTAAAAGAATTCTTTGGGACAACATTAATGCCTTAAATCTCTCTAATTTTCTGAAGGCAAGATACAATATAAATAAAACATTATACCACAGTAAATAAAATATTGCTTTACAAGACCTTTATCTTATCAAGATTTTTATCAAAGCCTTGGAAATTATTTCAACAAGATGAGCCAAGTATAAGTCTATTTAACAATGTTTATAAATAGAAAAATCCAGACTGATTCCTGCCAAAATGACTGTCAAGTAGCCATTCAATAACATACCACCCACTTAACTCTCGCCCCTACCAACTCACATATCAACAAAGAATTACTTAAGAAATCCTAGAAGAGCTAAATTCCATTTTCAAAGCCACATGGGCTCAGCAATTGCGTCCTACGTTTAATAGCGGGGCCTACCGGGTGGAACGCGGAACACTTTTCTAAGCCTCGTTGGGCACCGGGGCCTATCTGCGAGACCAGACGGAGAGTGATAAGGGGTTAAGCGAGCGAGAAACTAATAGGAGAATGTGTGCAGCTATTGTTGACGTATCTGGTAAATTGTGGTTTTGTTTCAGGCTATTTAAAGATGATTTATTGTTCTGCCTTCGGCTTCCGCCCACTTATTTTTTTATTTAACTGGAATGAAGAGTGTCCTACGCCTTCTTCTAGGAAACCTTACCTTTTTGAAGAAGACGTGAGTTCATGTATGTGTGTGTATACCTTTTTCTTATTAAAAAAAACCATCTTCAACTATACGTTGTTATTAAAAATAACTAGGTATGTTGAATTGTAAAAAGGTTGTTAATTTTTTATGGAGAAATTATTAATGCTATCGTATTATTTGCATTGACTAACCTTGAATGTCTGTAAATTATCAACCCTACAGGTAAGTGCCGCATCTCTGCCGACTGCCACGGTGACGTTAGACCCTGGTCCCACGAATCGTGGCAAATCTGAAACAAAAGAACACAATCATTGTAGAACAACAGCTGAGGGGCAATTCTCGTAATTTTAAGAGCGTTCATAGTCAGATCTCGGTCTCAATGTGTCAAAAATACCTCTAATTGTCCTACATTTTTGACAAGTTTTAGACATTGATGCTCGCTGAGATGAGATTGCGACTAGATTTTGAACGTTTTTATTTACGGGAATTAGTCTTCTGATGAGAATTGATAACGTAACTAAAAAACCAGCCTTCTAATAAATAAACTGCATTGAAATCGGACCATACGGATACACAGATATACAGAAACGTCAAACTAATAACACCCTTCTTCATACGTCGGAGGTTAAAAAACAATTTCAAGAGTTCGTGATATTTTAAAATTACATTGGTTCTGAAAACTGTCTTTTGTTGCCAAGTGTTTTAGTTAAGATCGTTGATGTAAAAATAAAATAAAAATTGTTATAAAAGAATCGCATAGGTAGGTACTTAACAAATTACGATGACGATATTTTTTATTTATTTTTTACATACTTCTTTGACATAATCTTTTTATTATTTGACATTATATACAGACAATTCCAATTTTTCACCTCTTTAGTGGTTGTAATGGCTATCATTTCACTGGTTTTAGTAGGTTTTTATATTTTTTTTTTATTTGTCCTTTAAATAGATTCTTATTTTGTAAATATGACTACTTTTTAGGCCTTGTAGACTTTAGATCTGTAGACCATTTTCTTATTTTATCAAGTACTTGGTATTTGTTGACAGGCCTACGCTGTCTTCCAATACCTACTGAAATTTAAAAACATTGTAAAAGTCAATTATTTTTAAAAAGAGTAACCGTGGAGTTTCTTGCCGGCTCTTCTCCATAGGAAACGACCGATTGGAACCGTGCACCTAGCTTCTGACGTTTCATAAGTGCCCATGTAGGTTTATGTGAAATAAAATATTTTGATTTTGGAACCAGCAGGCTCACTCAAACTCAAAATTAAAGCATTTATTTTAATTAAACCTTGTACAGGCACTTTTGAATTGTCAAAATTAAATAGTCTGTCAGTTAATCAGAAAGTTGAAGCTAGTTGCCCATTCCAAAACGTAGATCTCTATGGAGAAGAACGGGCAAGAAACTCCAAGGACACTTTTTAAATCAAGATATTACAAAATCCAGGGTACATTATTCTTGTTGCTTCTATATGTGGAAAAATGTAATAAAAGACACAAATGAAGAAACAATTCAAAATATAAGATTAAAAATAAGCCTTGGCAGTTAAGAGATGACCAAACTCAACCGACGGCGCCCGTTCACGAACATGACGCGTGGATCAGCACCATCCAGCTTCCAGCATCCAGCTTTTGTAGGGAACCGAATAGTCCAACACACGCGCCACCATCGATGAGACATTTAAGTGAGCATGACATGTTCTCAACTTTCATGCTCTTTCAAGTCAACATCAAAAAAATCATAATAAACGGTAACATGGTTCTTACATGCTTCTAAATTATACGAAACTATAGTTTGCAATTTATTTAAGAGATTAATAGAATTTTACTACCAAACAGGAAGAGATATTTAATAATGAAGTATTCAACAAATAAAACTTGATTGAATAAAATAAAAAGTAAATTAATGTCAGAAACACTAAAAAAGATAAAGGGGAGCACATCTTCCAATTATTGAAATTTTAACTAGTGAACCCAAGTGCCTGTGGAGCAGGACCAGCATTAAACCGAGCATTTTTATCTACGATATATTTCATCAAACTTGTAATATGCTTGTCTACATAGTGTGCGTTTAATGCATTATTTTTTTATTTAGTTGAAGAATATCGAGTGGTACCTATTTTATTATAACATTTTACACAGTAACCCATAAGCAAAGTTTTTACTTTAGTCAATCTGAAACGCGGTTGATCTAATTTGTTCCTATTTCTAGTATTAAAATTATGCCTGTCATCTTACTAAAAAGATGTAGATTTTTTCGAACGTATATAATGTTTTCATATATATATTGACAAGGAACCGTCATGATGTTAATTTGTTTAAACAGTTCCCGTAGAGATTCGCGTCTGCTGAGCTTGTAGATGGCTCTGACAGCCTTCTTTTGCAGAATGAAGATAGAATCAATATCTGCAGCCCGTCCTCACAACAAAATACCGTAAGACATGATGCTATAAAAGTAACTGAAATAGACCAGTCTCGCGGTATTTACGTTTGTTAATTGGCGAATTTTCCAAACAGCGTAAGCGGCTGAACTTAGACGCCCTGCAAGTGATGTTAAGTGCGAACCCCACTGTAGCTTTGAGTCAAGCGTGATCCCCAGTAAAACCGTATTTTCGACGAATTCAAGTATCTCTTTATTCAATAAAACATGACATTCACTACTTCTAACATTCGGTAAAGCGAATCTAATGCATTTAGTTTTTTCTCATTTAATACCAAATTATTTACAGTAAACCAATTATGGACCATAAGCATAGCGTTTTTTTGTCTGCTTACTTTAAAAATCAGTGATGTGTTATCAGCAAATAAAAACCTTTGTGGTCGGTTTTTCAGTAAATGAGATAAATCATTTATATATACTAAAAATAGGAATGGCCCCAATATTGAGCCCTGCGGTACTACCATTTTGAGTTTAAGCCCGATGAATTCACACCGTTAATGTGAACATGCTGAAATCTATCATTTAAATATGATTTTGTTAAGCTAACAGCAAGTTTAGGTATCTAGTCCGTAATGCTCAAGTTTCAAGAACAGTGTTTCATAACTCACGCAATCAAATGCCTTGGATAGGTCGCAAAAAATGCCTATTGAATCTTGTGCCTGTTGGGCTTGTGTTGTTGCTCCTTTATACCTACATTTACATTCCGTCTCGTGTTCGACGACATCTTTGATTAAAGACACAAAAGGATTTAATTTAAACACCAAAAATAATTAGTGACATCTTTCTTCCGTTAAATATGTGAACAAAGATTGTCGTTGATAGCTTTTTTGAATTAACACCAACGCTTCGTCATCAATATCAGTTGTATAGTGTATATCCCGAAACAAATCAAACCAAGAAAATCTTTTGTTTTAGTATTTCCTCGGAACGCTTTTGTCGTATGTTTATTCATGAGCGACGGAACTCGCAGTTTTCATTTATGATACATTCGTAGCAAGTTATTAGATAAACGTGGTCGGGCTCTGTTTTATAAGATATAAGGCCCGCTTGCTCCACAAATAACTAAAAACATTTAGTGCTAGACGGAATTTAAAATGTCGTTATGTCGTTACATCGTTTGGACTTGTCAGAGACAGGTTAGTGTTTTAATTAAATATTTACCTATAGCGCTAGATGTAAACATCTTATATTTTCCGTATATTCTTCCGTATATTCATCTTTTATTTTCCGTATATTAAATTACAACTGAAATTGACAATTATTTGAAATAATTTAACTCGGCAAATTGACCAAGTATGACAATTTCCATAATCATTAATTTCCGTGACTGAATTATAGTGACTTGTGATGCAAGCTTGGATTTAATATTGATCCTAAAATTTCACAGTATGTTTAATGATAGGTATCTAATTGGAGTTAACCCGGCTAGCCTCGGACTCGAACCAAAATCCATAACCATTAGCTTGTCTCGCAGCGAAACGGCAAACTGAACTTCGGGTTACATTATAATTGTTATAGTATCCATTTCACTTAGAAAATAGTCGTAAAACCCGAAAAAATGCATACAAGTAAATGCAAATACAAAATATTAAAATATTCGGTCAGTGGGTCGTCTTCAGTTTGTTGAGTTCATGATAATAAAGATACATAAAACACTATTCACTGAAGTAAACACAAAATACAATATAGATTTTAAAAGACCATTATTACGAATATGATAAAGATAAACGATTTTTTTCGACATGAGCAACACTCCAATATTATAATATTATAACAACCCTTTGACGTCTACTCGCAACATTTTAACCTTCAATTTTATATCACAAATATATATATATATTTTTTTTTAAATGGCATCTCGTAGTTGACCTTGAGAGGTCGTGACTACTTAACCGGACAATCCTGCGGCTGCCTTGAGAGAACTCAAAGCCTCCAGCCAGACTCAAAGCCTCCAGCCAGACTCAAAGCCTCCAGCCAGGCTCAAAGCCTCCAGCCAGGCTCAAAGCCCCCAGCCAGTCTCAAAGCCTCCAGCCAGGTCACAAATATATCCGCATCACATCAATTTATAATAACTTCGACAGAACACTAAAAACAAAACGTCTACTGTCAAAAGTCTCGTGAGACGGAACTTGTAGATACAGTTATGACGGAAGCATCCCGGTCGGGACGTTTGGGGCCATTCGGGACGTTTGGGGCAAAACGAAAGGAAAAGGTAGGAAATAATCGATAACTCGGTATTGGTCGAGGCGTACGTCCGCGAGGGACACATTTACTGGTTCTCTTTGTTATGTTGCCGTTGTTATTTTGAATTATGAATGGCCTGTGTTGGTGGATTTTATTAGGCCATTTTAATGATTGCCGATTTTTGAGACTTTTCAGTAGTTTTGATAGTCACGACAAATACATAAGTATACACATACAGTATAACCTAATTGTTTTTAATTACCTTACGAACGATTCCATGAAACAATCTAAAAAAAATTGCTACTTTCACTAACCACGGTTTGATAGACAATGCTGACTATTGTATATTATCCTCCAATTGATAATAAAATTCCTGTAACCGGTTTAATTAATAATTTGCCTAGCTTATAACATTTACAAGAAACCACTCACCACCAACTTAACCATATTCTTCTCCCAACATCGTCAAACATAATCACAGTCTTACAAAGCAAGCAATTTAATTATTACTGACGCAGTACTTCATTATTCACATTAAATCTGGGAACATTAGTCACTCGCTAATCCCCGCTTAGTAAACCGGCTGTACCTACAACTTTACTAAAATAGAAATGGTCCTTTAAGTACATGTAATTTTTCAAGGACTGCGGGGCTTTTTCTCTGTGAGCGGAAGAGAGGTGTTTCTGGTGGTTTTAATTATTATACGTTTTCTAGTTAATTTAGTAATAGAATTTAAATTATGTTTAACTTATTTTTTTAATAGGTATACACACAAATATGACTCTCAAGGTTAAGGCACTGATACAGTTTTCTACAGTATGTTGGCTGTATTTATATATCCAAATGTTCCACTCAGAAGCACCACCGAAAATGGTCTGTGTAATTCAAGAATAATTATAGGCATAACCTATACAAACATTTAATCAAAACTTCTACGTTTAACACACGGCTCTGAGACAAAAGGTCGTAACTCCATACCATCGCACCTAGGCCCGGTCCGGCTAAGTAAAGTCGCAAACTTTTGCTTCACCCCGTGAATTAGTTCTGATTAAATTCGTTGGAACCTACCCACGTTTATGTGACGGAATTAGGGATAATTATATAGGTAGGTACCTACGTATAGTGCCCGGTATTAGGGAACAGGACTTGTAGTAAGTTAGGTTAGTTTTGAAGGGTCATACCTGTAATTTTGGGTTACCTGCCGTGTTTTAGTTATTTTAGTGGATAACCAGACGTGAATTTAGAGGTTCAGGAGAAAGCAGTTACGAGATCAGGTAACATGAAATCTACTTACTAAGTTTGAAGAGAAGTAATCCGAAGTAATCTTTAAAAATTGTCTAAGATATTTGAATGAGAACTAATCCTTTGCAATGCGTAGGTAACCTTTCTGCTGCTCTTTGAGACCATCGATTTGAAAGTCGACCAAAAAATATCGGTTACCCTTTACGAAAGTACATCTGCAAAGAAGATCCCCGAGCCTAGATCAGCTGAACTACAAAGACAAATAATATTTTCCTACCCCCGAGGGTACGATGACAAAGGGCCCGCGTCCTTGAACGCGATGTTTCTTTCTGTTCAAAGTTCTGTCGCATTTTATCGGTACGTGATCAAACAACACACGTACACTTCATATCGGTAGCCATTTTGTTTTTACTTTTATCGGTTATGGATATGGGGATGCTAAAAGTTGGAATATTTTTACTTTAATATTGTCATTAGGTATTGTTTTCGTGTAGGCCTTCATCATCATCTGCCTAGTCTTTTCCCAACTATGTTGGGGTCGGCTTCCAGTCTAACCGGATGCAGCTGAATACCAGTATTTTACATGGAGCGACTGCCTATCTGACCTCCACAACCCAGTTACTGGGTAATACGATACCCCTTTAGTAAGACTGGTTGTCAGACTTTCGGGCTTCTGACTACCCGTAACGACTGTCAACGATCCACGAATGACAGCCGGGACCAGAGTCTCGGTATGTAAAGATGGACATCCATCCACAGACCAACCGCGGCAAGCGCAGCTTAACCTGATCGATCGACCTGTGCGGCTGTTATTATTTAGCCACGGGCTCCTCGCGTAGGCCTTATGGTGCATTTAAACAATGCATGTATAACCACAAACAAGTTCAGGGTATGTTTTGTGCATTGGAAAAAATCTGTAGGTATAAATATTATACTAGCTTCTGCCCGCGACTTCGTCCGCATGAAATTTCTTGTTACTCCGACCCACCCCGTCGCATCGCATCGCCTGCCTGCGCTATTACTTCGTTTTTGCTTAGCGTTCTTTCTGACGTTTTTTCTTTTTTCTCGGCTCCTAAAGGTCATAGCGTGATGTTATATAGCCTATAACCTTCCCCAAGAATTGGGCTATCAAATGCAAAAAGAATTTTTCAAATCCGACTGGTAGTTTCAGAGATTAGCGCGTTCAACCAAACAAACTCTTCAGCTTTATAATATTAGTATAGATAGTATAGATAGCTCGCACCTTTCTACAATGAAAGTAATCATTGATGATTTTTAATTCGTCTTAAAAGCACAACAACAGCATCTCTGAAATTATTTCACATAACTAAGGAGACTTATGGTAGCACCAAGTGACCCCAGGGAAGACGGTGGCACAGTGATCACGTGCTGCCGTGCATAGCGAGGCTCAGGGGAGGCCCCTTTACAGTCTCCCCAGGGATGTGCCTTACAGGCGTTGCACGGGGGGGTTCCGGAATTGGTCTTTTAAGAGGAACCGGGACCACCCCTATGTGCTGATGGTGATCACCGGGGTGGTTTTAGTGAGGTAAAAATCCCACACTCCCCGACCTCCCTCCCCGGAGGTCGGGTGCCTTTTGAAGGTTTCCCCCCGACAACAAAAAAAAAAAAAAAAAAAGGTAGGTACTGTAGAGACTGTATAGCTCTACCTTTAGAAGTAAATGCAGGCTGGTTATAATTGCCGGTGTGTTCCATTCGAACGTTCAAGAAATTGTCAAATATTTTTATTATGGTTTTTGTTTTGTAGGAGTAGCAGTGCTAGAAGTGACGTGTTGATGTAAAGTCGTGAATATATAATTAATTCGAGTCAAAGCATTTTTCTATTATAACGCAACACACGCGTAGCACCAGTAGCTACGCCTCACATATTGGTGGAGGCGCCGACCTTATTTTTGTTTTTTGTTTCAGAAAATTAATATAAGGCGATACCCTATACCTTCATCCACACGGGTGTTTTGTAAGAAGAAAGCGATATCGCTCCTCGCAGGCCAAGCAGAGGACGGAACAGGCGCAGAATCGTCGCCGGAGATCTAAAAGCTAAGTGGTGTTAAGCAAAGATTGCACCATGTCAAACGCCATACATTTTTCTGGCACTGGTGCAAATTGCTTCGACGAATTCCTCGTCCAATTTAGACTCATTGCAGCCATAAATCAATGGCCCGAAAGTAATTTAGCGCTCATATTAGGAGCATATTTACAAGGTCCCGCTCTTGCGTATTTTAAATTAATTTACAAAGAAAACCTAGATTTTAAATCGATTTGTGACCTTTTGAGAGTGGAATTTCCAACGAGTGTAGATTATGTTGAAAAGTTTTATAATGCGAGACAAGGAACCAATGAAGATATAATGGCATTCTTCTATACATTGGCAGACCTCGCTCTTAAAGCAAGGATTTCAGACGAAAAAATTTTCATCAAAAATTTTTTAAAAAGGGTGACATCAGATTATAAATTAAAATTGGGGACAAAATTATATTCATCCAAAGCGGAGCTACGTGCTACCCTTGAACAAATTAAAGAGATTTTCGAAGAATCTCGCCACGATGAGTATAATCTACCAGTGTTACCACCAAAAGGCATTTTAACAAAAGTAAGAGTGGAACATCCGCTGTCGATAGATAATCAAGGGTCCCCTGGAGCTTCTAGACCAACAAGCCCCGCACCATCACCATCTGCGACGACTACTCCACGCACTTTCGTGAGGCGCAGAGAAGAGGAGACCTTCCATAGCCCTATATACAATTTGCGTCCAAGATATCCATTTACAAATAGAAATTATCATTCACCCATTGCCCCCAGCTCAAGCATCCCGCAGCAGCCTAGATACCCAAACGACCAAGGACACAGACGATGAAGGATGGCCGGGAGTTACAGACTGTGTCCGGAGATATACAACTCCCTCTGAATAATAACAAGAGTATTTTCGGTCCTTTTATTAGAGTAACTTTAGCTAACCAAGCCTGCACCGCGCTGATAGACACCGGAGCATCGATCTCGTGCATATCAGAGCAGCTGTTGGTAGAATTGAAACTAGAACGTACCACTGACAAGGCAAAACATTTTGTGAGATCAATTTCCGGTTCGTGTTTAAAAGTCGTGGGAGAAACGAAGTTTAGCTTCATTATTGACTCGTGTGTATTTGTGAATAGTTTTGTGGTCATCAAAGACATTAACCAGAAACTAGTCCTCGGTCAGGACTTTTTCTATAAATACGATGCAGTCATAGATTTTCGCAATAATTGTTTGTTTTTGAAGAAGCATATCCGTATAAAATTTTGTAAATATTTAGATCAAAATGATATGCCAATGTCAAGTACACTTGTATGCCAAAATCACCATGACAAAAAAATTAAAAATAATATTGTCATAAGTGAACATGAATCTTTGGAACGAAGAAGTTCATATTCGATATCAAAAATTGATTATCTTTATTTTTCGAAGCTAATACAGGAAAATGATGATCAAATTATTTCGTCACTTTCAGAAAATCCAATGGATAAAATCAATATAAACCCGGAATTAGAAGTTAATGAGAAATCAGCGCTGAAAGAACTTCTTTGTTCTTATAAAGGAAATTTTGCTTTTACAACTTCTGATCTAGGTAGATGTAGCTTAGTGGAAGTAGAGATTAAAACCATCGATGATGTACCCGTACATCGACCTCCATATAGAGTCTCACCAAAGCAGCTCGACATTATTAATTCCCAGGTGGAAGAAATGTTAAATAACGGGGTGATTCGTGAGTCAAAAAGCGCGTATGCTTCTCCCGTAGTTCTAGTGCAAAAACCAGATCAAACATGGCGATTTTGCATTGATTATCGTAAACTAAATAAAAAAGTTATCACGGATAGTTATCCTTTGCCTATTATAGAAGACATTATGATTTATCTATCGGGAGCACGTTATTTTGCAGATTTAGATTTAAATTCGGGTTATTGGCAATATCGTTTGTGCGAATCAGATAAACACAAAACGGCTTTTGTCACTCCATCGGGCTTATATGAATTTAATGTTCTACCATTTGGTCTTAAGACAAGTCAAGCTGTTTTTCAAAGAACAATGGATAAAGTCCTAGCAGGCATTAAATATAAAAACGCCATATGCTACGTGGACAATATATTGATATGGGGCAAAAGTTTCTCAGAATTCCGAGAGGCACTAGAAGATGTTATGTTAAGACTTAAGAAAGCAAACCTAACGTTAAAACCAAGTAAATGTAGTTTTGGTTATCAAAAGATATCGGTTCTTGGTCATGAAATCTCAGGAGACGGTGTCAGACCTGATAATAATAAATTACATACATTAAGATTATTGAAACCTCCAACCAATACGAAACAGGTTAAATCTATCTTGGGTTTGTTTTCATATTACCGTAAGTTTATCAACAACTTTGCTGAGATAACTTTGCCACTAACAAAATTATTAAAGAAGGGGACAAAGTTCAGTTGGTCACAGAATCATCAGGAAGCATTCGACACAATAATACATTACATGAACAACCCACCCATTTTACATTTTTATTCAAATGATAAACATGTGTTGACCCGCCTTTACATTGATGCTAGCGGAGAAGCACTTGGGGCGTGCCTTATGCAAGGTACGGATATCATGCATCCGATAACATATGCGTCGAGAAAATTGAGTGATAGTGAGAAGAGATATTCAACGACCGAAAAGGAATGTCTGGCACTAGTTTGGGCGTTGAATTATTTCAAGCATTTTTTATGGGGTTTGAAATTTCAAGTTGTCACTGATCATAAGGCGTTATGTTGGCTGAGAGATAGGAAAGATATGAATGGAAGGTTGGCTAGGTGGTCACTATGCATCCAGGCGTACGAGTTTGACATCATTCATTGCGCAGGGAGAGATAATGTCATAGCAGATATTTTGAGCAGGAACCCCTTATGTCAGGAAGAAGAGGGTCAGCGGCCGGTGACGTACCAGGAAGATGACATGCAGGTATATAAGATAGAGGTGGTGAAGATGAAGGATGAACAGCAGAGAGACGAATTTTGTAGACGATGGTTAGATAGATTCGCAGCTAGTGGTCACAGCAATCTGAGGGGATTTAGTGTCATAGATGGTATTTTATGCAAAAAGGCTAGAAGGATGAATTGTGTTCGAGAGTTGGTTGTAATCCCTAAATGTTTATTGCACGAGATCTTGCAGGAGTTGCATGATGATCCATGGTCAGGCGGACATTTAGGATTGGCGAAAACGTTGGCAAAGTTCAGGGCGGCATATTTTGTTAAAGATGCTGAGAAGGAGGTTGATCGGTACGTGAGGAGTTGTACATTGTGTCAAGAGCGGAAGCAATCCAGACAAGTAGCTCAATTGCAACCAGTGGCGGTGTCTCATATGATGGAAAAGGTAGGAATTGATTTGTTAGGTCCTTTCAGAAGGTCACTTAATGGAAATAGATATGTGGTGGTATGTGTGGAGTATGCTACAAAATATGCAATATGCAGGGCGATTCCCAGGGCGACTGCAGAGAGAATCAGCGAATTCTTAATTGAGGATGTCTTCTGTCGGTTTGGTGGTGTCAAGGAAGTTGTATCAGATAGGGGGTCAGTTTTCACATCGCGTTTGGTTAGGGAAACTATACAATACTTTGGAGCCAAAACTAGGTTTGCCACAGCATTTCATCCGGCAACGAATGGTCTGGTTGAAAGATTTAATAGAACGTTAACGCAAATGCTGTCCATGTATGTTTCGGCTGACCAAAGGAACTGGTGTAGTTATGTCCCATTAGTGTGCTATGCATATAATTCCAGTAAACAATCAAGTACTAGAATTTCACCTTATATGCTGTTGTATGCTAGAGAACCTCTTTTTCGTACCGATATGGTTGTAAACAACGATGATCGGGATCGCATAAATAATTATATGATGCGACATAATCATCATAATACTTTAATTAATTATGCAATTAATAATATTAAAAAGGCACAAATAAAGCAGAAAGCCACTTATGATAAAAAGGCCAAAGTTAGAAGTTTTATACCTAATCAGTTGGTTTTGGTTTATACGCCTAGGCGAATAACCGATAAGAGCATAAAGTTGTGTAGATTATTTAAGGGTCCATATCAAATAGTAAGACGTATTTCTAATGTAAATTACGTTATCAGAAAGTTAAATAATAGGAGGTTTAGAGATATAGTACATATAAATAGATTAAAACCTTTTCATGTTAGGATATAGGTAATCTTCTATTGCCTCTTGTTGATTTTTTATCTTAGATGTAAACATCATAATAATTATTATAGTACAATTTATTAACATGTTTTCGTTTGTATTTATTCGCATATGCTGGGAAGAAAATGTTGGACGCGGCCGGGAGCGTGTGAGGTGCCATACCTCGCAGCTCTCAGAGGCCCGTGAGGTGCCATGCCTGGCAGCTCCAAGGGGCCTGAGGGAGTGAACATTACGTCGTCTTCAATGTTTTTAATTTGGATAGGCTGGGATAGCATGAACGTACTCCAGAAAATAGTAATGCGAGTTATGGGAGGAGATTGGTTTTGAAAACTGTGGTCACTCCTAGGGGGGGGTGACAGACACTCAACTTAAGTTGAAACCAACTTTGCTAACGGGGCATAGCCTTCGCAAAGTGTGTTGAGTTGACACAATTGGTTCAGCTTGTGATTGAGCACCCACAGTTTAATCAGTATTGACTGATATTTTATGGAGTTAGTATTTTTGAGAACGGAGTAGTTTTTTGAATTTTTCCTCTGGAGTATGGGCATATGATAGATATCGTCGATGAACCCTGGCCTCTTACGCTTTTCCCTCCCTCTGGCTTAATACCGTCCGATGGGGTGAAAGAGTTTGAAGTTAAGATCATTTATTTTTTCTTAAGCCTCTTCCAGGCTGATGTGAACTTTCACGTCAATTGTTTTTATTAGGAGGCCACGTCGCATCTTTTTCACCAGTTTTGGCGCGACGAAGTTTAAGCATGACGACATTAGTTTGTGTTAGTGCAGGTGGGCACTTATAAATGTAAACTTACCTGGCACTTAGCGAAGTGTTGGATACGCGGTTCGTTCGTCCTGACTTAAGCTTTCTCTTGCAAGGGTTGGACCTCACCTTGTAAACTTAAAAGTCTGGTGTTAGGTAATGTTTCTGATAGGATAGGCAGGAAGGGCTTGGATGTTCGAATGGTGTGAATAAAAGTCTGGTTTGGAAATGGAGTTATGCCAATACTTTTATTCAAAGGTGGGCGTAGCTCATGTAGAGACTGTATAGCTCTACCTTTAGAAGTAAATGCAGGCTGGTTATAATTGCCGGTGTGTTCCATTCGAACGTTCAAGAAATTGTCAAATATTTTTATTATGGTTTTTGTTTTGTAGGAGTAGCAGTGCTAGAAGTGACGTGTTGATGTAAAGTCGTGAATATATAATTAATTCGAGTCAAAGCATTTTTCTATTATAACGCAACACACGCGTAGCACCAGTAGCTACGCCTCACAGTACTCAGTAAATCATGTAAACAAACAGGCTAGTGTTTCTAATAAATGTATATGTTGTGGTAGTTCTAGTAATGAATGGTAATATTAGGTCGACGCTAAATAATTGTAGTAAACACTCCAAACACAACCACATTGGTAGCATAGTTAAAGGGAATAATCACTAGAACATATACATTAATATATTACCAGGAATATTGTACGCAATAAACATCTCACAAATTACTGCTATAACTAGCCGTTCAATTTCTCAGATATATTATAAACGTAAACTTCGATATTGTATTTTCCACAACAACTACCTTCCGAGAAATCACTCTAATACTTTAGTTTCATCAGCTGAGATTAACGTGCCCACTGAATACTACATCGATAAAGTCCACGTGTAATGTACCCGACTATATCACGTGCCACGAACATTAACATTATTCTATACTCATACATCAGCACATCCAGAAACGCATACATTGACACATTCTCAGACACACACTGAGAGCTAAAATCGAATTCGAACGCTATCCCTACGCACACATGAACACGTTTCAACGCACACATACGTGCAAAGACGTGTATAAATGATAATGCACAATTTGTGACGCGTTGATAAATTGGCTTTTAACTCTGAGTAAGCTTGTTTGGATGAAACTGCGTAATCGCTTCGCTCAGCGTCAAAAGGGCTGCGGCAACGTTGTCGAGTTGCGTTTTTCTCAGAGTTTCTTACACAGATAGCAGATAAATGCTCTGATTTTTTGCGTCGTTACTTGCGATTTTTTGTAAGAAATATTTGTAGCATTTTATTGAAAGAGGTAGAATAAACTACTTAGGCACATGAAATAAGTAGCTATTAGTAGGAGATTTCGTATAAAAAAAAATATTTTCCAATCTTTATCATGATGTTTCGCGAACACCTGTAGGTAATGTTTTACAAATATTGATACAACAGAAATTCTGTCCTTCGAATTCACAACAATGAAATGACAGTTATTTCCTTCTTACATCACATCTCTCTTGTCCGACTCCAACAAGTAGAGTTCTATTATTTCTATCCAATACAGACGCTGTAAACAATTGAAATACGAAAATTTAACGCCGTTCCATTTGTAGACCACAAACAAAATCAAGATGGTTCAAACTGGTTCAAAGCTTCGCCTATTCGAACGGGCGAGACTATGTCAGTATTTAAGGGGCTTACAGCAAAAACGTAAGTTTTAGAAGCAATAAAAGTATATGATCGACTACAGTAAACAAAATTAGAAAAATATATGATATTCTTCAGGATATATGCTAGGTAGATAGTGTATTGAAAACATAATACAACTACTTTGATACGATAGAAAAAAATCACGAAAATACCTCTAAAAACTTTCTTTTTACAATAAAAACGATACTAATCTAATACACATACAATCATTATGAGTTTTTGTCAGATTATTCTACAAGCAACGTACTAAATATACTAGTGTTTTAATTTTTTAGTCCAAACAATAGATTTTTTTGTAAATAGATAATTGCTTCATAGTTTGCAATAAATTACCAGCGTTGTGTCATCGCGCTTCTCTTTCTTTTCTATGCAGTCCGACAAATACCGCGCTTTAGGTCATGTAGTCGCCTTAAAGTAGGTAATGTGTCAGTCTATCATTGTATGGGTAATACAAATTTAATTAGAAACAAGATTTATTCGAAATGATGACAAGTTATTTCGTACTATTTGTCGCCAAGTTTTCTATTGAAGTCGTCTTGGTTCAAATACTTATTATTTCATCGGATTGACAATATTATTGGCTCGTAATTTATTGATAAAA
Source organism: Luperina nickerlii (assembly GCA_963855955.1). Lineage (NCBI taxonomy): Eukaryota > Metazoa > Arthropoda > Insecta > Lepidoptera > Noctuidae > Luperina > Luperina nickerlii. The sequence continues at coordinate 23,288,726 of OY979668.1, forward strand.
AGCTTTTTCTGTTCTTGGTGTTAGCTCTAATTACCAAAATATTTGAAACAAATAGCATTAATGCAAGTTTCAATTTTTTTTTCAAAGGGCCAATAACTTTAATAATTAAATTAAAGGGCCCACTTTCATCTATTTACTGCAAAGAACAGCAATACATTAACAACAGAAAAACCCTCAAACGAAGAACTAAAGAACTACCATTTAATTCCCACAACAGCATTAATTTCCAACGTCCCTTACAATTAGGAAATTTCTAACAAGGCCCGATTATTAGAATTGATTCGAAGGCAACCCTCAAGGTCCCCTACTCCGTACTCTGTAGTTTTAGCGACGGTATCCCTGAAGGCTATCCGTTTTAATTAGGGGCACGACTCGTAAATGGAAATTACTTAGTTACAATTTGGAATAACTTCGGTGAATCGAGTCAAGATTAGTTTCTGGGACGTCTACCTGAGTTATGGAAATCGCACTGTGAAATGACAGAATAGAGTGAAACTGTTTAAGATCTATTTGGATTAGTTTGTATGATGTCATCCGTATGATGGAGGCAGGAAATGGTTAAGGTTGTGTAAAACTAGCTGTGCCCCTGGTTCCGCTCGTTTAGAATCTATAAATTTACTTAATAAACATCTTAATCTTAAATCGCAACTGGCGAGGTGCGTATATGACCAGATATATGAACGTAAATACGAAAAAAGGGGCAAGAATGAAGATGTAAGAATTGTAGCAGGTGGTGTCTGTAATTTCTGCCTACCCCATGGGAAGGTGTATGTTTAAGTATAATGTATATAAAAATCTTATTTATTTATTTAATACTTCAAGCACATAAATGTACAGAGGCGGACTTAATGCCATAGTCATTTTCTACCAGTCAACTTTTAGGTGATACAGAGACAAACAGTGGTAGTTGCAATCATGAACATTGAGGAATAATTATTTTAAATATAAAGATACGCATAAACCTATTAAAACTGTATATAATATATACCTAATTATATATAAATATAAGCACAAATAAATATACATAAATATACTTAATAAAAAGAAATAAGACATACGAAAAATCTTAAATTCATTCAATCATTATTTTGTTGACAGAGAATGCACAGGCTAAAGCGCCCAGTCTAGAAACATGAAATGTTACACAAGAATGACGGATTTTTCAAAATTTACCCCCTAGGGGGGTTAAATAGGGGATGGAAGTTTGTAAGGACGTTCGTCATTTTGCCGATGGAATAATAATTATTTAAATCGGTTCTCGAGTTTAAAATGCACTAAGGCTACGTCCGCATTGACAAGCTGCTTACTTAGCCGAGTCGCCTATCGAAGTAACAAACGTGTTTGTTTTTTGCGAAGCATGCTATATACAAAAAAGTATGAAATAATAATTGCATCAGTTTAAAAGGGAACCTTTGTGGGATCCAGCTAATGAACTCCATAAAAACGCAGTTGTCCCAAAATAATTATGGCAAGAGGCAGCAGGTGAAATACAAAAAAAAGGATATTACCAAATAGTACATTTATTCATGAATATGATAATATGATATGATGTGGATTTATAATAATGGAAATACATAATAATGTTTTGGGGGATCCAACGCCAAAAATATCAAACTGGGATTCAAAAGTGGGATCCAACGAAAATAAATCTTTATCACAATGAGAAGTTCTAAAAGTTCCGGTTATTGAGCTATTTTTAAAAGTAACATCTTATCGATATGCCAACAAGGAAATGAACGAAGGCTCCTAGCAAATCAACACGCAAGCGATAAACTAGTGCGGTCACCATATATCAAAAGCGCTAAGCAGGCTGCCTGTCAGTGCAGACGTAGCCTAATAGACACGGAGACTTTTATAATAAACAGGCCCTTCTGGGCACGCTCGTTCCATCATAGACCTCATCCATCGCTTTCCACCAGGCGTGATAAAGGTCAAGAGCAATTCAGTAACAAAAAAAATTGACAGAATAGGGTAAAACTATTTGAGATGTATTTGGTTTGGTTTTCGTGCTATCCAGATGACGGATGAGCGAAATTTAGGCTATAATTTTTTATATTTTCTGTACCCTCGGATCCGTTCGCGTAAACGAATACCATTTATAACGTACTAGCAGCGCCCCGCGGTTTTACCCGCATAAGTGTCGATTCCGTGGGAACATCGGGATAAAAACTATCCTATGTCCTTCCCCAGGATGCAATCTATCAATCTATCTCTATCTAATCTATAATTTATGTATATATAAATTAGAAAGTAACTGTCTGTTTGTCTGTCTGTATGTTACCTTTTCACGCCTCAACCACTGAACGGATTTCGATAAAAGGCAGAGAGATAGATTGCATCCCGGGGAAGGACTTAGGATAGTTTTTATCGACATACCTCGCGGGCGAAGCATTGAGCGGAAGCTACTTATGATTTATATTAACTGGAGACCAGGTTATGTGTGTATTACTTTCTTGTGTAATAAAGATTATTATTATTATTACCCACGTATTTTTATTAACTTAAAAAGTTATGAACACCTCAAGTTCATACAACATAGTTTTTAGTTTTTTTATGTTACCTACTAACCATTTGATATGTTTTTGTGCAATTTTGTAGTTATTAGCCCACCTATTTAATCCATTTAATCCGTTTGACCTTTGTGATAAAATAATCTGGTCTCCTGTTTGTTTTTATTGAGGTTACATAAGCTTTAATCCTCTTTCCCATTTTGGAAATGAATACTTAAGCTATGGCCTCAATAAGAATTTATACATCATATTATAATGTTATACCTACGATAATTAATAATCTGACTGTTAAATTTGAATAATAATCTGTAAGAAATAAACCTCTATAATTTTTTAATAGTGACTTTTTGTTTGGCGAGCCCACAAGGCGAGCCTGTTAACCTGCGATGACTCTGCGTTTTTTTCCTGTTGCTAAGTAACTACCAAAACGAATATATTACATTATTAAAAATACCCACTCGTTATACTTAATTATTCCTATCAGTTTCTTTAATTATTTTTATCATTTAAGCTACGTAAGCTGGTAAATGTAATGTAATAAATAGATAAATGTATTAGCTGTGTAACTCCTTGCTCAAACCTTCTTATTAATTTCTTCCCAACCCCTCACTTACGTTTCGTAAATTAGTCATAGTTGTGAAGAAACCAACGCCATCTAGTTTATTTTCGAAAACTTGAACTCAAACATTCACAGGAAAATAGACATTAGGGTATCCATGCAATTTTGCAGGTGGGTGTACAAACAAACAACAAACAAACTGTCCATATACCAAACAAACATTTGTTTAGAGTGGTGATCAACCCTTCCCTGTACGGGGAGTACAGGGAAGGGTTGATCACCACTCTTCATTCGTCCTATTTTTAACAGACTTCAAAAAGTAGGAGGTTCTCAATTCGACTATATGTTTTTTTTTGTATGCTTGCTTGATATCTCCGGCAATTGTTAATTGATTTAAAAAAATCTTTTATTAATGGATAGGGTTTGCCTCAGGGGTGTGGTCCCATATAAATTTTATTAACTTTGCTTGGGTACTTTTGAGTTAAGTTTATATTGATGATGTTATAATGACATCCTGTCACTGATATTTACATTGCTATGTAAATATCAGTACTTGCTAGTAGTGTTGTACGAATTTGTGTGAGGTACAATTTAAAAGTAAAAAATAAAAACTTTTTTACAAAAAAAAAACAACCAACTTACAAAAAAGACACTACAAAGTGAAAAATAATTTTAATTTCGGAAGTCGGTCGCAAAACAAAAAACGAAAATGCGAACCCAATGACATCGAATTCCGAAATTAAAGTTATTTTTCACTTTGCAGAATCTTTTATGGAAGTCGGTTGTTTTTTTTTGTAACTTTTTTACAAAAAAAACAACCGACTTCCATAAAAGATTTCCATTTTTTTACAAAACATCCGTTAAACCGTTACGTCATCGGTTATAACATCCACAACAAATAGAGGTTTTATTTTATTCCATGCAAAAAGGGACATTGATTGACGAATAATAATATTATGTAACACCTTATCTTGTACCCGTATTTGCAAAATAAAATATCTTTATCTTTATATCTTTATCTTTAATAATATTACCTCTTTCAACAGGCATATCATATGAATGTAATACGTTGCAAATTGATTGATAGGCTTATTCGTATTCTCTTGTTATATTGACGACATTTACTCCGGAAGTCTTTTACGATGATCAATGTGTTGACATTGAATTCAATGTAAATATATTGTTTTGATGCTGTGTCTCGTTGTGTAGTAGTTAGTTTATAGAATAAAAATATGCGTGTACTTTTCCCTACTATGTTGGTGTCGGCTTCCGGCTAACCGGGTGCAAGTGAATACCAGTATTTTACATGTAGCAACTACCTATCTGACTGCCACACTCCAGTAGATGGGTAAGTAATAAGATACTTCTTGTTATGAATGGTTGTCATTTTCTGACGACCCGTAACGGCTGCCAAAGATCTACGAATGACAGCCGGAACCAAACAGCTTAACGTACAATGGCGAGGCACAGAGGCTTTACCTTCGATCGACCCGCGTGCGGCTGGTATTATAAAATCCTGTGATACAAAATAAAGTGAATATTCAAATGACGATAAGCATTAAGTGCTCTTACGCATAATAATTGAAAACTTTTGAACAAACACTCGAGATCAATAATATACACGGAATATCTGATATATCTATATTAATAATAACGCTGAAGAGTTCGTTTGTTTGAACGCATTGATCCCTGGAATTACCAGTCGGAGTTGAATAAATCTTATTGCATTTGATAATTCAATTACTGAGGAAGGCTTTTAGGCTATTTAACATCACTGGCCATGGCGTGATGCTAAATAACCTTAAGAGCCGAGCAAAAAAGGAAAAAGTCAGAAAGAACGATAAGCGAAAGCGAAGTAATAGCGCGGGCAGGCGATGCGATGCGACGGGGTGGGTCAAGAAATTTCACACGGTCGAAGTCGCGGGCAGACGTTAGTCATAATATGACCAGACTTGAATAAAATAAATCACATTTGAATCATCGAGTGGTAACAAGATGGACGAGAATGCAAATTATCCAATAGTAGAAAATATAAGATATGGAAGAAAACAAATGAAACGTGATATGTTCAATCGAAATTGATACTTTATGGAAAAACATACTTCAGTTTTTATTTTCATAAAAATTTAGCTCATAGAAACAATTTTATTATGTAAATATTATCTTTTTATGAACAACTTCTACAAGTATATTATTTTACAGACATTTGATATAAACTTATTTTATAAATAAATAATGTTATTGCTTTGACGTCAAAAAAGAAGAAATACTTAATACGAAATACTTATATACATTTATTATGTACTGAACGATGACGGTAAGACAAGATATTAACGTACCTACATTTATGATTTAAGCATATTTTTATGTTATGAAAGGAACACTTTGACGTAAGTAGTCGTAAAATTCGTTAACGGGTAGAAAGTCTGACTATACACTTTATTTAACGAAGTTATGTTTTCATTCTTACCTAAAAAGTAAAAAAAAACCTTTTAACACCCTCTATGAAACAGCACGTTGTATCAAACAAAATTAATACCCATTTCTTGTCCTTCGTTTAATTACAGCAGCACTAAACTAGTATTTAATTAGTAAAAGCGATTCAAAGTAAATATCCTTACAGAATCCAGTAGGTACAATCGAGTTTAATCCAGTTTAATTTTAAGATACTTGGCAACAAGGAATATTCATCAACTTGACTTGAATCTAGGTCCTTTGGCAAATAAATAAGAGTCAGTGAGCCAAGCAATAATTTATAGTGCCAACAGACTGTTGTATTGATCTTTATGGTAGAACATCTAGTTATTATAAGTAATTGGGGCAGGAATCTTTGTTTACGTTTTAAATGTAAAGATACGTATAATGATTTAGTACAATGTTTCATGACATGGTCATAATTATTTGAATAAATAGACCCGATCACATCATGTGTAGATATAATTAGTGGAAAAAAATAACAAAACTAATTTCTAACTTAACTAAAACTATACAGAAACTAAAAAATAGCGTCGAAAAATTCATCCGCATCGCTGTCGACTGGTAATGTATCCAAGAGACTGGCGGCATTACCTAGTTGTATGGCGATGCTTAGCCTCTGGCCAAGGTGAAAGCCAACCCTCACATCATTGGTGTTAACTGAATAAAATGTACTCAGTGTGGCAAATTTTTGGGAAAACAAGATTTAAAATACAGTCGTGACAGCGGCACGAAGAAGACTATAAACATCAATAAAATTTTCTTTTTCACAATTTTTTTGTCTTTTTCTGTCGAATATTTTAATGGGCCTCTTTTTTTTTTACTCCCGAATGTTGGCAGGGGAAATGATGCCTATCTGACCTCCACAACCCAGTTACTGGGCAATACGGTACCCCTTGGTAAGACTGGTTTTCAGACTTTCGGGCTTCTCACTACCCGTAACGACTGTCCAAGATCCAAGAATGACAGTCGAGACCAACGGCTAAACTTGCTTTCCGAGGCACGGAGCGGTCACGGTATGTAAAGATGGTCACCCATCCACAGACCGACCGCGGCAAGCGTAGCTTAACCTGATCAATCGACCTGTGCGGCAGTTATTATTTAGCCACGGGCCTCCTTGGGAATGACTATAATCACTAAAATAAAAATAAAAATAAAATAAAAATCATTTAATTCAGACCAGGTCCATATTTTGTTAGTAACAATGGTACTTAAAACTAATGTTAGTATTAAACAAAATAAAACTAAATTCATTTATAATTATCCGGTAAAATCACACATATGAAAAAATAAATTAATTAATTAAAGTTTACAAATTTTACAAGCTTACAAGTTTACTAAGCTTTACAATCTGGCTTGTTCATTATTTTGCGAGACTCACCGCAACTCGCCCGGAGTGTGAGTTCGTATAGGTATTTTGCCCTTTGTATAAAATAGTGGCGGCCATTACTGGAATAAAAATAGACCAATTAAAAAATTCGTGGGATTTTATAATACTTTACAGTAGTGTAACGATTTCCCGGGTTACCCTTCTGCCCAAAATTGTTTTTTGTTTCTTAATCCTGGAAGAGTGACAGGCTCAATTTTTGCGGAATAACGTTAGTGCGGAGAGCAATGTCAATAGCGAAAAAAAAATACTTACAGCTGTTCTAGCTGTAGTCTATTGTTTACATTTTCGTTACAAAAAGACTTAAACGTTTTACCTAAGGAGTCGTCATAAAGTGCTTAATGCTCTAAATATTCAACCCGATTGCGGACGATCAAAGTCGACCAGTCGATTTTGATCGCCTTAAAACATAATCTGTGTCGATCGATGAACGTAATCCCGGTGCTATAGAACACACTGGATTGATCTTAACTGCTGATGTTACCGTTCAAACGCACGCACGAGTGTGCCTTAATAATAACAGAATTAACAGCTAAGCGTAAGAAACCTAAAATTAAAAAAGTAGATATTTTGATTTCTGGTTTCTTACACCTTATTATGAAACAAAATCTAACTCTAGTCAGTTTTTGTATTTATTCCGACTAAGGCACAGTTCTTAATATAATACTGACACCGTAATACCGGACTAAGTTGTCGGTTTTGTATAAGAAACTTTTGAATATTTCCATAACATTAATTTGGTAAGGCAGTTTTTATTACAAAAACTGGCACGCTGGTTTAAACCATGTCTAAAGAAAAACCTTGTTTTGTAATAAGAGCGTAATAAATTAATCTCAGCGGCAATCAAAAGCAGACCTTTTCACGCAAAAATATTCATCAAAACATACAAATTCACATGAGACCCACATTCCAGGGGGTTACGTAAAAAGAGATTCGAGTGGTCCTCCTAAATTATTCGTAAACAAAAATATGGTTGTCATAAAGTCAGACAAAGGTATAATTTATGCCATCCGTCAAATACCAGCGTATGTACTTATGAGTGAGGTTACTTTGCTCCCTGTATTTGGCGTGATTTGTGTACTGTGGAGTGCGGATTCTGCGTTGAATGGTGAATTTGTTTGGGACTTTATACGAGGAAACTTTTTGGGTCTTTTATGAGGTAGAAATCTGTAATTCGAGAACACTAACCTAAAAGTTAGAAGAGAAGATTTGAAATACAGAAAGGCCCACTCGAAGGTTTACGACTTCAAGATAATTTTTATTAGACCAGATATTTTTGCATAAACATATTGTTCAGGCTTAGTAATATTGTATGAACTCTTTTTGCTACTTAAAATAGCGATCGCTTTTCATAATGTTTTCATCGAATTTTCGCATACTTTATTGGGTATCCTACTAACAATTTCATATATTCTGCTTTAAGTGTTAATGATTGACCAGCATACATACCTTTAGACAACCCCACAGAAAAAAAAACGGACAAGACGTGCAATCCTCTGTGATCAAAACTGTATTCTTACTTGTCATGCTTTGTTACAAAAAAAATGGATTCATTTCAATCCGTTCAAGAACTTTGGGATAAAGTCAGTAAAAGTCAGGCGGTGGTTATAGTCTTATAGACTGTCAATGTTACGGACAGTGTTTATAACGAAAGTAATTTTGCAATGAGGAGACCTATCTCCAGTTATGTGTTTACTTAGTTTATTGATGCAACGCATGAAGCTTTGACATAATATACGTTCAAATGCCGCATTGTAGTTTATATTTATAACGTCTGCAGAAATGAACAGTTTATTTGTCAGTAGTTATGAAATAAACATCAAATAGCTGCAGATATGTAAAATACTCCTCCATCTTAGTATTTATTTATTTAAAGAAATGGCTAAAAGATCTTACCACAAATGTATTCGAAATTCAACGTTCAATGTTTAGAAAACAATCCAAGTTGTTTCATAAAACTGGTTTTAGAAATATGAAAAGTTGATATGGGTATAAAACTTTTATTTTAATATAATGGAATGGTTGGACGAAACTTTTCCCTGGGTACCGATACCAAAATTGGATACACGGGCATATGTATAGAAAGTATGCATATATATCATTAAGCGACGATGGGTAGTCATAATATACTTGTGTACCAGCACTTGTACTTGTGTAACGCATAACAAAAATCACCATAATAATCGAAATAGATACAAAAATATTCTCAAACAAACCGAAAGAGTGATGTAAAATATATTTCCATTTTTTTACGTCCATATTTATATAGTACTATAAAATAGTCGTTAGAAAACAGAATAACTGTCTGTACGATAGTAAAAGTCGAAAGAAATATGAAAACGTCTGCCAATAACAACGCCAGTGAATAAGAGATGTTTATAACTTAACTTGTAAATTATACTTTTACTGCTAAGTACTCCTGGGATGCGGAACAACCTACAAGTATATTACAAAGATATTTGCGACATTTTTTTATGTTATGCAGTATAATAAAATATTTTTTTTAGGGCTGGGTGTTATGATAATCCTGTTAGCTGTGTTTAAGAAGACATTTGGCAAATTACTTCCACTTTGTATATTTCAGTAAATATTTTTCACAAAACCGCATGTTTAATACGCATTTCAAAATCGGCCTTCATTGAAAATTCGGCGCTCAAAAACGCTGAAAACGTAATTGATTCTTCGACCGCCAAAGCTTTTTAATTTCTCTACCTTGGTGAAAATGTTTCTTTTCTTTTTTTACTTCAAAGTAGTTCTTCACTAAATAAATTACCTGCTAAGAATATTTCGACAGAAAGTATTGTCACTGGTGAATGCTCATTTGAAATGCACTCGAAGAACACTGACATTTCATACCAAAAATAATGTAAAACTATTATAACATGCCCCGTCTTCCAACTATACTACATGCATACCCATACAAGCATAATACAGAATCATTCATAACGTACTTTGCTAATGCCTCCTACACACGAGGAAGAGTGCAGACTTGGCAGCCACCGAAACACATCAACACGTTATATATAGCCGTACGTTGCAGCGAAATGAAAACTGATTTTTCTTGCCTTTTCTGCAATGAATATTCTTCTATGTATCTTAGCTGAAAGGGGTAAATGAACTATGGTGATCTTTTGTGGGGTAGAACTTCAGTTTGTGTGTCTCGTGGTTCAGGATTAGAACAGGTTGTGGTTCAATTTCATTAACATCGTCGTATGAAGGCATTTTCAAGCACAGCATATTTTTCATACTCCGGTGCATGCATTAATTTCTTGTTAGATTACTTATAAGGATTATTTTGTAAAGGAAATTTAAAAAGTATGTTGGGGACGTCTATTCAGTCGTAGTCGAGAGGTCTGGGCTAAACTATTTTACGGCGAAAAAATGAGTGAAATTTATCAATTGACCCCAGACATTCTTCAACCCATTACAAACTGCACATAAAGCTTATCATATCCGCAGAACACCAGTAAAAATCCGTTGCTTTTTACAATTATCTGGCTGGAAGATCTCATTTACAATTGTAAAGAAACCAGCTATTCTCTCCCAAGACCCACTAATAGCGATTTACACGGACGTTTAAATAATTTACCTTTTGTTCGAAACCTCTGCAGCGTGGTCGCTGCTGTTAGGGCTGGCACACACATGGTTCTGATCGTGAAGTAATTTTATGGAATTCACTAAGATGCAATATCTATGACTTGGCCTGGAAGAGATGTCAGTTTTACGGTATATCAGTCATACTGCATGGATACAGTATACTATGAGGCAGTCACAGGCAGCTTGGTAAATAATCTGCAATGTTTTCTGCGACATATAAATACCTAACTTAACTGTTTTAAAAACGTACTAAATTTTGGTGTCCAGCCACAGTTTCTGCTAGTTACAGACCTAAACAAAACGCTCTGATAATGATATAACAATTCACCCGACGCGGTCACAATTCTCAACCATTGTTCGGTCCAGCATTCCAGCTTGGCCAACCCTGGCTGCAGGTGGAGGCAATTTGAACAATTCAATTACGCAGTCACCACACGAGTATAATACATGTGACTTTAATTCCGTACACAATGACTCATTAGTCCCCAGTGAATTGATAATGAATTGAGCCAATTTGTCATTGAAATCATTTTGCAGTCTTTGAATTGATTTATGTGAGAATGGCTGGGAAATTACCTGTTTCCGTGAGGATTTTGTAGTGCTGTTGGATGGAGGAAAATATTTATAAAATTTAATATATATAAAATTTAATATCATACACACGTCACGTTGCAGTATAAATCTGATTTATATCCGTCACCTCACACATCAGGTCCAGTTGAAAACCAGCGTCAGGCACTAGTTGTCTGGCATTTTTGCTGAACTAGGCCTTTTTGGCGCAGCCGTGAGGCACACTTTCCTGCTAATTTTTTACATCGGATTTTGCACTTTTTATTTTTATTTTTGTTTTTATCTGATGTACGACTATTATCTGACTATCTGGTGTATTGTGTTTCTTTTAGTCTGTGCTAAATAAATGTATGTTTTTTCTTTCATTATTGTTTGTTGGAGAGGTACTCCGGGCCGAAAAAGGTCACTTTGGCAGAATCAGAAAGGATAACATTATGAATCATAATATGAAGACAGTCCGTGTTGTTCTTATTTTCTCTGCACTACGTAATTATAATCAAAGAGATTGGGATTGGATTTGGATTGGATTGATTGGTATTTTAGCATAGACAAAAAAAAATTATCTGTCCACTATGATTCATAATGTTATCCTATTATGATTATGCCAAAGTGGCCTTTTTAGGCACCGTGATGTTTTCACCACGTCATACTTTAAAACGATAAAAGAACAGTTTTGCTTTAAATAATAAAATTATTTTAATAACATGAGAAACAACTTAATACAACCTACTTACATTCTTCGAAGAAATCGCAAAATCAAACTAAATATCAACAAAAATAAGTACGTATCTTAACTACGTACTACGTACCTAACAACGACACAGACTAGTCGTGTATAAGTACTCTATGACTTTATCAAACTGGAGTACATAATATGTGAAAGTCGCGCATAATATTCCCAATAACGCTGGTGTCGTAAAAGCTTTTTGATTAGCTATCGAACAGTTTTTAGAGCCCTACAGGCATGTATGTAGATATTTGAACAGTCAATGCAAGTATATAAAGTCAGTATAGCATATCTTATTTAATATGTTTAAACTATTTTTTTATCGCATGAAGGCTCCTGCAAACAGGCGTGACGCCCGACGCACACAAAGGCTCCGCTCGTTTCGCGACTTGCGGTGCCTTTGTGTCGCGCGCGATTTTATCGCGTGTCGCGCCTGTTTGAAGGAGCCTTGACACTACACAGGTCAACACACATACCGTCACACATGTGTGTCCCGAGGTAACACTTTAGTTCACCCACACAGATAAAAACAGGCCACAGGTCAAGCAGTTAAATCATAGGTAGCAATCACACTAATATTATAAAGGCGAAAGTTTGTGAGTGTGTTTGTATGTTTTTTATTTCTTCACGCACAAACGGATGAACGGAATTGCATGAAATTTGACACACAGATAGTTTATAACCAGGATTAACACATAGGATAGTTTATATCCCGATTCCCACTTCTGCTGGTGAAACCGCGGGGCGCAGCTAGTCAATAATAAAATATTAAATTCCACCTTCATTTGTATTTAGAAATTAAATCCGTCCGTCTGTCTGTCTGCGGCTTAGCTCAGAGACACTTCGTAGTAGACTACTGTTTAGCTTGGCCATTCTGAAATGACGCGCCGCACCTACTTAAGTATAGGTATGTACACTACGGTAAGTGCGGTGGTAGGGCGCGTCATTTCAGAGTGGACAAGCTCTAATTTAGCATCTCTCTTACACATAAAGTAGGGATGATGTTTTTTCTATCGTCTATCCCACGGCGGGTGGTGTCGTTGGATAGGCGGTTCTAAAATATTGGTCTGTGCGAACCAGTTCTCTGTGGTCTGTGGTATAAAATTTTGTAATGTTTAACAAAATATGACATAATATCACCCCTGTAATCCCCGATAGGATAGACAGAAGGACAAAATGAGAAAATAATTTTGTCAAGCATAAGCGCTTCTATTCTCGGTAGAATACGTGCTAGCTTCCACAGCATCCTGAGTGTGTTGTGTGATAGGTGGGACAGCCCCATGCTGGCTCACTGGATACGGCTGCACACGTAGGTGTCAGTCGTTTCAATTTTGTATACAGAGTGTGGTTTTTACTAACATTAGGTTATGACTTTTACTAACAGTAATGGATCTTGTAATTTGATCTGAAATAAAATATTTGTTAATATTATGTACCTACAATTTGTTAAATGAAAATTAATTTGCAAACTGTTTTATGAAGGTAACTCTACGAAATCAAGTATGTAGGTTGTTATTAATACGTTTCCAAGAACTTTTTGATTAATGTTGACACGTACGAACATGAATACGTTGAACGGGTTCCTAAGAATTTTTAAAAACTACATCATTATTTAAAACATGATTATACTGAAGTGTAGACGGGGTAAAATAATTTACACGCGATAGTGATACGCTGTTTTATATTTAAATTACCACGTCTCTTCTTAAATATGTATTATTACAATTAAATTTATTTATTGGACAAAACACTGTTTAATTTGATACGACACAATACGGACAAAACGAGTAACAATTATAGAATCTAGTTCTCAGCGGGAAAACTAGGTTTGCGAGCGAGGTTTGGTGTACGGTTCAAAGGGACTCTCTATAGCGCACTAGATGACTCGGGTCTTTTGAATAGCTACTAATTATGCCGGTCATGATTGTGTCGCTCCGTTTATCGTTCGCTCACGAAACCTCACACGTATCAACAACATTGTTTTTATTGATATTTTGTATAGTGTAAATATTTGTTAGTATTGTTTATTTATACCATATAATAAATGTGTGTGATGAAAAACTAATTAAAATAACTACATGTATTGTGTGATGTTTTTATTAATGTGATTAGTCATAGAATAATGCGTTCCATGTTTGTGTCTATGGTAATTAGCTATGGAACGTAATTGCAAACTGTCATGTGTCAAACGGAGAAATAATAAAGTATGTGGTGTTTACTGCAAAGGAATGTTTTCGTGTTTTTATAAATCAAATGGTTTTATTTATATGATCTAAGGGTGTAGACCGCTACACTACTCCCCCTCTGAGACCGTAGCCGTTGCTACGGGCGATAGTAGTCCGGGAAGCGGACAGTTCGACCGGAACGGGTTTTCTTTATGTCACCGGCTTGTGGCAATGACGTTTTGGCGCCGTTCGTCGAACTCTGTGGTTGGCTGTTTGGGGCGACGTCTTCTTCGTTGTTGAGGTAAGCGGGCTTCAACCTATCAACAGTCACGGTAGTCTCCTTTCCCCTCACCTCAATCTTGTATGTCTTCTCGCCCTTCTGCAGCACTTTGAACGGCCCGGTGTATGGCGGGTCGAGTGGTCGGCGCACGGCGTCATGTCGCAGGAAGACATGAGTCGCCGTTGCCAAGCTGCGGGGCACGTAGAATGCCTTCTGGCCGTGACGGCTCGCCGGTGTTGGCGACAAGTTGGCCATCTGCTGTCGAAGACGTGCTGCGAAGTCGGCGTAGTCTACAGTGCCGGACCCTGTTGGTGAGATGAATTGACCCGGTAAACGTAGCGGTTCACCGTAGACTAACTCCGCAGCTGATGCATTGATGTCCTCCTTCCAGGCGCTGCGGATGCCGAGCAGCACGAGAGGCAGAACGTCGGACCAGTTGGTGTCGGTGTGGCATCGGATGGCCGCCTTGAGCTGGCGGTGGAGGCGTTCGACCATGCCATTGCAGGCTGGGTGGTACGCCGTGGTTGGCCGATGCTGGCTGCCGAGGGTCGCAGTGAGAGCATGGAAGAGTTTGCTCTCGAACTGCGCGCCCCGGTCGGTGGTGATGCGCTGTGGGCAGCCGAAGCGAGACACCCAGCCGGCGATGAAGGTGCGGGCGCAGGTCTCAGCGGTGATGTCGGCAATGGGGTATGCCTCAGGCCAGCGGGTAAAGCGGTCGATGACGGTGAGAACATACCTGTAATTATTGGAGTGCATTAGTGGGCCCACAATGTCCATGTGGACATGCGAGAAGCGCTGGGAAGGAATAGGGAAGGGAGAGGTGGGAGAGGAAGTGTGCCGCGAGACCTTATTCTTCTGGCACTCTATACACTCTCTGGTCCATGCCCGGCAGTCCTTCTTCAGACCAGGCCAAACAAATCGGGAAGAAATTAATTTGACCGTGGCCTGTCTACCGGGGTGGCTCAGCTGATGAAGCTTCTGGAACACACTCCTTCTGTATGGCTCTGTAACATAAGGGCGTATGTCATTAGTGGAGGTGTCGCAGTAAAGCTCTATGTTTGATCCCGGAAGCTGTACTCTCTTGAGCTTAAGTGATGTGCTGTTGCACGTTAGGAGTCCTTGCAGTTCAGGGTCGCTTTCCTGGGTATGTGCAAGGGCTGCGTAGTCCAATTTTGGAACTGTCAATGCTTCCACACGTGACAAGGCATCTGCCACGACGTTGTCCTTTCCTGCAATGAATTTTATGTCCGTGGTGAATTGCGCTATAAAATCCAAGTATCTGTACTGTCTGGGTGAGCAGTTCTCACGGCAGTGCGCATACGCGTATGACAGGGGTTTGTGGTCCGTGAAGATTGTGAAGTGCCTACCCTCGACCATGTGCCGGAAGTATCTGACTGCGTCGTGGATGGCTAAGAGCTCCCTGTCATACGGGCTGTATTTCTTCTGCGATGTGGACAAGCGTCGTGAGAAGAATGCCAGTGGGGTCCAGGTGTCCCCCGCCTTCTGCTGCAGCACTGCGCCTATGGAGACGTCGGACGCATCTGTAAATATAGCTAGATCAGCAGAGGTGTCTGGGTGGACTAGTAAAGCGGCTGAAGCTAAGCCTTTCTTGCACGCATTGAAAGCTGTTTGCATTTCTGGTGTCATCACTATAGCCTGTGTTCCTTTCGTTTTTGGGCCAGTGAGGACGACGTTGAGCGGCGACTGCAAGCGAGCTGCGTCAGGGACAAAGCGACGATAAAAGTTGAACATACCCAGGAAGCGACGCATCTCCTTGACGGTCTTGGGAGCTGGGTAATCCTGGATCGCCTGTACCTTCTCCGGTAAGGGACGAACACCTTCTGCACACACCTCGTGACCTAAAAAGGTAATAGTGTCACGACCAAACTCACACTTGGCTGTGTTGATGAGTATCCCGTACGAGGACAGCCGCTTGAACAGCTGGTGCATGTGTTCGGTATGCTGGGCTGCCGTCTGTGAAAATAAGAGCACATCATCCAGGTAACAGTAGCAGAACGGCAGTCCACGCAGCACTTCGTCCATGAACCGCTGAAAGGTCTGCGCTGCGTTCCTCAGTCCGAACGTCATGAACGGAAATTCATAGAGTCCGAACGGTGTGGTGATGGCAGTCTTGTCTATATCAGCTGGCTGGACAGGAATCTGATTATATGCCTTGATTAAATCGATTTTACTGAAAATAGTGCTGCCAGCCAGCTGATGTGTGAAGTCCTGGATGTGAGGGATGGGATACCGGTCCGGGATAGTACGGGCATTTAGTGCCCTGTAGTCCCCACATGGTCGCCAGCTGCTGTCCTTCTTAGGAGCGAGGTGGAGTGGTGATGACCACGAACTCTCTGATGGTCTTGCCGTTCCGTTGGCCATCATTGCCTCAAACTCCTTCTGGGCGACTTTGAGCTTGTCCGGGGCAAGGCGGCGTGGTCGGCTGAAGACAGGTGGGCCAGGCGTTGTCCGTATATGGTGGACTGTGTTGTGACTGACCTGACCTTGTGTTCCAGCTGGCCGCGTGATCTCCGGGTACTGTCGCAGGACCTCGTGGTACGCCGTGGTACCACCGATCGACTTGACGGAGGCGATGTCCGATGTTGAGCCGGCCGCAGATGACGCCGTAGACGACAGCTGGGTCAGCCCATCGAGGAGCCGGTAATTTTTTAAATCTATTAATAAATTATAGTGTGCCAGTAAGTCGGCACCTATTATGGGCTTAGTTACGTCCGCGACCACGAACTTCCATGTATACACGCGGCGGAGCCCTAAGTTCAGATGGAGCTCGACCCAGCCGTACGTGTCGATGGCGGTTCCGTTGGCCGCGAAGAGTTGGTACCCGGTTTTACTGCGCCGCTGCTGGAGTGAAGCACGTGGGTACACGCACAGGTCGGATCCTGTGTCCACAAGAAACGTGGTTTTAGTGGTCCGGTCAGTCACGAATAGGCGGCGTGGTTGGTTGGGGCAGCCATTTGCCGCTATTTCTGGCTGCCGGCGGCATTTCCCGCATACGTACACGGCGTGGTGCACCGCGTGGCCTTGTCACCGAACCTATTATGATAGTAGCAGTGGGCGTCGTTCCACGTGCTTCTGGAACGCGAGCGACTACGGCGGTGGCCTGAGGACGGTCCTCTGCCACCACGGCGGTGCCTATGATGGCTACGCGAGCCATGGTGTACCTGCCCTTTCTGTAGTGCCGCCACCTGGAGTGTTAATGCAGCGATGCACTGTTTCAGCTCGCTGATCTCGCTGCTGCTGGTGCTCGCGCTCGCCACTGCTGCTACGGTGGAGGCTGCTGCGAGTGCCGGTGCTGGGGTCGGCGCGATCTCGTGCACGCGGTCGGCTAAATCTGCGACAGACTGAAGAGCGAGATTAGGTTGCGATGCAATAACTGTCTGTATATTTGTGGGCAACCTACTCGCCCACAACGTGGCCAAGAATGACTCAGGCACATGTGGTCCGGCCAACGTCTGCAGGTGCCGTAAAAATTGCGACGGCTTGCGGTCGCCTAGCTCCTCGCGGTTGAGAATCTGCTGTACCCTCTTCTCGTGCGAGTCGGAGAGTCGCCGTGTCAGCTCAGCTTTGAGCTTGTTATACTTATCCTGCGCCGGGGGATTTTCTATAATGTCCCTTGCCTCGACCATAAATCGGTGGTCGAGCTGCGCGATGACGGTATAAAATTTGGTGGAGTCGGCAGTAATGCCCGCGATGGTGAACTGACCTTCTACCTGGGCAAACCAAAGTGCCGGCTCTTCTGGCCAAAATGGCGGCAATTTGACGCTGACACGGCAGACGTCCTGGCTCTCTGCCGACGCTCCTACACTCGTTCCGTGAGCTGCTCCGGTCGACATCTTGGCTCCTGAAGGCTTCAGTGTTCGTTCTCGGGGTCACCAGTGAAGTGTAGACGGGGTAAAATAATTTACAC
Organism: Luperina nickerlii; assembly: GCA_963855955.1. Classification (NCBI taxonomy): domain Eukaryota; kingdom Metazoa; phylum Arthropoda; class Insecta; order Lepidoptera; family Noctuidae; genus Luperina; species Luperina nickerlii. The sequence continues at coordinate 23,306,924 of OY979668.1, forward strand.
GCGATAGTGATACGCTGTTTTATATTTAAATTACCACGTCTCTTCTTAAATATGTATTATTACAATTAAATTTATTTATTGGACAAAACACTGTTTAATTTGATACGACACAATACGGACAAAACGAGTAACAATTATAGAATCTAGTTCTCAGCGGGAAAACTAGGTTTGCGAGCGAGGTTTGGTGTACGGTTCAAAGGGACTCTCTATAGCGCACTAGATGACTCGGGTCTTTTGAATAGCTACTAATTATGCCGGTCATGATTGTGTCGCTCCGTTTATCGTTCGCTCACGAAACCTCACACGTATCAACAACATTGTTTTTATTGATATTTTGTATAGTGTAAATATTTGTTAGTATTGTTTATTTATACCATATAATAAATGTGTGTGATGAAAAACTAATTAAAATAACTACATGTATTGTGTGATGTTTTTATTAATGTGATTAGTCATAGAATAATGCGTTCCATGTTTGTGTCTATGGTAATTAGCTATGGAACGTAATTGCAAACTGTCATGTGTCAAACGGAGAAATAATAAAGTATGTGGTGTTTACTGCAAAGGAATGTTTTCGTGTTTTTATAAATCAAATGGTTTTATTTATATGATCTAAGGGTGTAGACCGCTACAATACATTTAACAGGCACTTTTCCAGAAGGCTGATTCGAGTAAAAAAATAATTCTTTTCGCATCTCAGCGACAAACAATATATCCAAATACTTGTAAGTTAGGGTTTTTGACAGACTAAGACTGAAATTAGAACACTAACGTTTCGAAAAATAACGAAATTACCACTCTATGAATTTATTGATGTGTACAGTACAAAAGTGAACGGGCGTAGCGCGTAGCTGCATTGTGTAGCACGTAGTACTTTATGTAGCACGTGACGTAGTACGTAGCACAGGCTCGTAGCGAATAAGTGCTTCTCGTAAACAATAACTACGTTCTCAAACGTATTGTAGATGAAAAATAAAATCATGTGGGAATGAAGTGTAAGTAGGAAGAAGGTGATTGCAACTCAAAATTTTAATTACAGTTTATTTTAAATCTATTCTATTGCAATCACAGTCGTTTAAGAGTCGTATATCAGACGATAATACGCACATAACTCAAACCCAAAGCATTTATTTCAATAAGACATTTACAGGTACTTTTGAATTGTCAAGGAGTCGGTCAGCCAAAAACATATTATTATTTACAGATTCATAGGTATGAACTTTGACACAAATATCTATCTTTCTTTTCACTTTTACCAATAAGAGATGTTATAACTCATGTTTGAACAAATCAATTCTCATACCACTGACATTGGAAAAAAAATCAAGATAACATGCCAATAAAAAAAATGATCATTATTATTTAAATCGAAATCAATATTCAAACGAATTTAATTAGCATGCTACTAATTCTGTGACCAATCTAAAAAAGGAATTATAATGTGCTGCTGATAAACTTTAAAATTAATATTTTTCCAGTGTGATCCACATTTAGCGGCAATGGCGGCTTGCCGCACTGTTTTCATTGCGCTATGTTTTATTAAAGTGCTTCAATATTTAATAAACCACCGTCAGCGGCTAATGTGGCTATGGCATATATAGCATTTCATGACGAATATTAACGTGATACGCGGAAATGCTAATATATTTTGTAAGAATTTTATGCTGTTCCTATTAAGTGCTAAATTATCTATAATAATCTAGATTTTTATCAATTTGTTGCTACTTTACAAAATGTTGTGCTGTGCATACTACGTTTTATCGCGAGAAACTAAATTTATGGAGGAAAAGTTGGCCTGATTATTTTTTTATCAAATTCTGGTCACATCAAATTTTCCTACCTCACAGCCGGCGGCTAATAGTGATCCTTTTTTAAAGACTTAATACAAATAATGTTATATGATATTGTTCCACAGAATGTGACAATGGCCACTTTATTAGTTGCCGAATTTATCATCAGTGTGTTCTCACATATTCGTACATAGAGTTTACTCAGCTACTATTACACAAGTTAATTATTTTATTAATGTACTGGATATGTTAACATAACATCAACAAGAAGTTAGGTTCAAAAGCAACTCATACATTTTATCCACTCCTCGTTTGTCTGTTATTTAGGTAAGTAAAGGGTTTTCCAATAGGGACAAGGTATCTTTGACAGCCAAAGGCAAACGAAAAGAAGAAGAAGAAGGAAAGAGACGAGAAGGCTTCTCCCTTCTCGTCTCTTTCCTTCTTCTTCTTCGAAGGAGAAGGAGGGGAAGGGATTTCAGATTGTCTATTGGCGCCATTTTGTGACAAATGAGTCAGTAAGTGTTCGGCATTTATCTTATGATATCGCTATACAGTTGAACATCGCATGATTAAAGTTTATTATCAAAACGATACTTAAATTCGTCAAACGAGATTTATTGAAAGGTAAATTCAACGGGTTCCTCATCTCAAAATTCGGGAACAAGACATGGCCTCCAAGATCATGTGATTTAACGCCCCTTGATTATTTTTTCGTGGGGTTATGTGAAATCACTGGTGTATGCGAACAAGCTGAGAACTGTCGAAAACCTAAAGAGTGACATCACACGTGTCATCAATGAAAATAGAGGTGTCATTATGTCAAATAGTGATATAAAGTTGGACCTCTCGTATTCACGCTACCTTTCAAAGGCAAGGTGGTTATTTAAATGATAAGTATGGTATTCCATTTATAATACCTAGCCTTCTCCCAACTATGTTGGGGTCGGCTTCCAGTCTAACTGGATACAGTTGAATACAAGTATTTTACATGGAGCGACTGCCTATCTGACCTCTACAACCCAGTAACTGAGTAATACGATACCCCTTGGTAAGACTGGTTGTCACTTTCGGGCTTCTGACTACCCGCAACGACTATTAAAGAACCACGAATGCCAGCTGGGATCAACGGCTTAACGTGCTTTCTAAGGCGCGGAGGGGTCTCGGTATGTAAAGATGGTCACCCATCCACAGACCAACCGCGGCAAGTGTAGCTTAACCTGATCGATCGACCTGTGAGTCAGTTATGATTTAGCCACGGGCCCCTCAAAATACCAAAAGGTGAGGCTTCAAAAAGAAAACAATCTAATTGTAAACAATGAAAGTGTTTTTTCAGTTCAAATATACCCGGTCCCTATTGAAGAACCCTGTATAAGTTTAAAAACATAAAATGGACTTAGAAAAGTTATTGATGTGCTTAAAAATTGTTTTCGTTTATTTTAATGTTACTTTATGACGAAAAATAAGTAGGTACTTCTACTTTCTGCCATTATTTCAAACAGCGAAACATTACCCTCCTTTGGGCGTAGTCCGGTATAAAGGTAAATTGTGTCATATACAAAGGCAACTGCACGAATACAATTTGACGGTAACGCAGCGTGGGGTCCATAATATAGAATTATTTGATTGCTCGGCTCTTAGAAATTGAAATAGCCATTTAGCCACATTCGGTATCGGTTATCAAAGTAAGCATTCTCCAAATTGTCTGTCACAGACATGTAACAGGACCATATAATGGCATATCGGAAAAGATTCGAGTACCCTACAATAGTTACCTTTGGAGACGTAATGTTAGACTTACGTGTTATCATTTCTTTCTGTTTATTTTGTTAGATATAATGTAAATATGGTGTTTGATTAGTGAATAGGTTGCAGCATTCATTTTGTAAAATTAGCAATTCCTTAATCAAGCTTGGTAGTCATAGCAACTTCAATTTTGATCAATTACAACACGTGAAAAAAATTATGACGAAACCTCGTTTCCAAAACTGGTTAAGAGTCAGGGGTTGGACATAAAACAAAGTAATTTCAGTATCACGGTAATGAGTTTTCAGTTAAGTTGAAATCCTATTAATAGTTTCCCGATTTCGACACAAACACACATTAAAAATAACATAAACACACACAAATTTTAATACAAATATTAATTTCCGTTCAAACTGATAATTCAATTCAATTCAAATTCTTTATTTCAGACATGAGTCCATAGTGTTAGTAGCAACAAAATAACTTAATAACTAGTGTTAGTAATAAGGAGAAATACATTAAAATTTTAATTGGTGTGGATCTTCACCCAGTGGCGCAGCAGAGGGGAGTCCCACCGATCTGAGAACACGCTCAGGAGACTATTGGTGGCGGTGCGTAGCCGGCCGGCTATGGAGGCGGTCCTTTTTCTTACGATGGCGTAAAAATCGTCTGTGCGCGCCTCCGCAAACATAGTGGACGCACTGCAACGCCACGACAGCCCCAACAGTATCCTAAACGCGTTATTATATTGGACACGCAGATCGCTGTATGTCCTTTGCGTAAAACGGGTCCAAAGACTGCACGTGTAGAATGCCTGACAGAAAGCTTTGAAAAGAGTGACTTTAACTTGATTTGTACAACGTGCAAATCTTCGAACCAGCATGTTACATCGAACAGCCAACGACCTGCGCTCCCTCTCTATGTCCATATTGTCCTTAAGATCATCAGTGACCCAATGACCCAAGTACTTAAATTTAGTCACCCATGCTAAAGGTGTGCCACAGAGCGAAACACCGGGAATATCAGAATACTTTATGGCACTCGCCTTAAACATAATAAGTTCGCTTTTTTTAACATTGTACTTGAGCCCATGGGACACTGCATAGGACTCACAAATAGCCACCAGTTTCCTCAAAGCGCCGATCGATGGGCTCAGCAGCACCATGTCATCCGCATAACTAATATTGTTCAAACAAACGTCATCAATATGACATCCAACTCTGGTGCTGCTAAGCTCACCGACTAGCCGGTTTATGTACAAGTTGAAGAGGCGTGGTGAGCTTAACCCCCCTTGCCTCACCCCGCACTCCAGCTCGTACACATCCGATTGAGCCTCCGCCCATCTGACACTATTCCTCTGGTGGTAGTACCAATAGCGAAACAAGGATGTAATTTCCTCCGGTAGTGTTGTATCACTCCTCAACTTATCCCATAGTACCTCGTATGACACCAGGTCGAACGCCTTTGACAGGTCCAAAAAACAAGCAAAGACAGGTGTTTTTCGGGAAGTATAATATTGAACAGTTTGCTTGAGGCACAGAATGGCACTTTCCGTGGATAACCCAGATTTAAAGCCAAATTGTGCGTCATGAAGTTTAACGTGTTTTGCCAACTGTTGATCAAGCAAACTGTCCAAGACCTTGGCAACTATCGTGGCTAACGAAATAGGCCTGTAATTGGACACGTCAGAGGCGTCCCCCGTCCTGTCTTTAATAATCGGAACCACCACTGTACGCATAAGGTCATGCGGCAAATAACGGTGACTGATACATAAATTAAAAAGAAGAGCAAGAACCCTATACAGGTGTGGCCCCGCATGCTTCAGGTGCTCGACGCTAAGGCCGTCGTGGCCAGGCGATTTACCTCTTGTCATTTTTTTAATAACAGTAGCCACCTGTTTAGCTGTAAATATTACGGCAAGCTCACCAGATCCCGACAATTTCTCCTCATCATCGAACACCCGCCGGTCTTTTTGCAAGAGAGATTGAACCTTAAAATGACTTTGAAAAAGGTTGGCAATATCTTTCGGTTCACTCAGACCCGCCACACTTGCAGGGAGACTCGGCCTGCTATTTAATTTGTTAGTAGACTTCCAAAATTTAGAAAATTCGTTTTTCGAAAGACTTTTAGCCAAAATATCTAATTTAATTTGTTGTTGATTATTTTGAATAAATTTTAATTTAGTTTTAAATTTTCTTCGTGTTTCGCGCATTTTCTCATATATAGACCCCTGAGTGGGTGCACCATGCAATAGCCACGTTTGGTAATAAGTACGAGCCTCCCTATGAGCGTCGCTGACATATTTGTTCCAGCCTGTGACATATTTATGTCTCTTGATGCGATTACTGCCAACATAAGTATACTGTGCACCCCCTTGAAGAGTAGATACAATTTCCAAATACAAATTATTTATTAATAAGTTATGATCTATATTATTACACATTTTATGAGAACACGTGATACATTGATCTGGAAAATCTATCAATTTTAGTTTATCATTGCAATACTTATAATAATTATTAATTTGATCACTGTTTCTTTCACCCCAGCGCACTTTATTACTAAGAGAATTCTGTGCTGGTAATTTCTGATTAATTTTAGTTAAATTACATTCAAACAAAACAGGATAATGATCAGACTGGTAAACCCCATAAGAGACTGCTGCTTTAGTAATTAAGTTTTTGGCTGCGCTTGTTATCAAACAATGATCTAACCAACGACGCGAGCCGCTCGCTTGACAAACAAAGGTATGTGTATCTTTCGGCAGGAGCTCATAGTCCGCGCAAAACCATGTCTGATCACTACAAACTGAAGTAAGTTCATCAAAAAACCGCGAGCCGGGGTTGGCATTAAAATCCCCCAGTATAATTACACACTCAATACTACTACTTTCAATTATGGCTACAATTTCACTGAAAGTTTGTGTAAACAAAGTCAAATTGTCACTCTTACCGTTATCGTAGGGCATATACACTGAAAATATCAACATAGGACGGCTTTCGTATTCAACTTTTATCGCAACTAATCGATCACTGAAACACTTCACTGTTGATACAGATGGAAACACAGATTTTTTCCACAGCAGTGCCACTCCACCGTATGGTCTTCCTGTGATCACTTTGACAGATGTGTCAATGGCTGACTTGCCGTTGTACGCGAAGTTGTCGTCTAGGTTTCCCAGAAATCCCACCTCGTGTGGCCAAATCCAGGTTTCTTGGAGTGCAATGATGTCGGCACTCTTGCATAAGTTTCTCACACAGTCCACTGACCTATTCACACCTTTACAATTAAAAGTAGATAACGTTATTTTACTTTTATCGTTAAGAGCCATTATTCATAGGAGTCTTGTTTATAGATGGGAATCTGAGTCTTATCGGAATCCTTACCCTTTTTAAAAAACACAAATCGTCTAAAACGTATTCCTTCAGGCCAAAGGCTGTCATCTAAAAAGGTGTCTAATTTGTTTTTGGATACAAATATCTTAAACGCATTATACGTCCTTTCTGTTTTCATATTAATTTTCTCCAGCTTTACGGTTACCTGAGTCTTAGTTTTAATATATTCACAAATATCTGCTTCACTAGTGTGTTTATCAACATTCGAAACAAAAAGCGGGATAAATGATTCCGCTGCTTTAAAGTTCCCCATTGCAGCTGACTGGGCCTTGCCTATCCTATCAGTGAATCGATTCTTCAACCTTTTATTCTGAACAACTGTCCATTGTTCATCACGTTTCATTTCTTTCCATTCACCTTTGCTTACTACTTCAGCCATAGTCAGTTGTTTACTCGACAAATCTTTAACATTCGTAATATTCTTAGCCAATAAAGTTGAGTTTACTGGAGCCAATGCGACAGAGTCATGCGCAATTCCGTTCGAGTTACAGAGTGAACGATATTGCAACGAAATGTTTATGTCCGGCAAGCTGTCATCTACGCCGGTGCCTGTTTCCACAGTGGTGGCGCGGGGGCATGATGGCGGTGTCGACGGCAGTGGCTCGGTATTTGTTTCACACGGCGCCGGCGGCGGCGGCGCCGGCGGTGATGACTCAGAAACATGCGAAAGTCCGAACCATAGTATAAAGAGGGGAAGTAGGCTATCTCCGGCCCGATCCGCGATATAATTGCCTACTGTCTCAGGGTTGTTACTTTTAGCTAAATGTTAATTCAGTGCCTATACATTGGCAAGGGTCGGGAAGTTGTATTTTTACTTGTATTGTCTGAGTACAGGGTTTGTGAGGTCGGTTTTACCTAAACGATGATGAAACCTTTCACGATAAAAGAAAGAGTGATGAGCACGAGAAAACAACAATCAATGGCAAATCAATTGACAGATCAAAAGTACCTAATGCATTCTAGTGAGAAAGTAGGTCTACCTACTTCCTCTGTCTGATATAAAATAATACTTACAACAAAAACTAAATAAGTAGGTATCTCATCATCAAGTAAAAATTATATGCTAGAACTTGCAAGCTGCAACTTGCTTACCTTTCCAGTTCAATAGGTAATCAGAACAGAGACAATTCTGGAATTACTTATTGAGACACCCAAACACACATCAATACGTTCTCCTGCGATTATCACACATTTTTCATTCATTTAGCGGTGCCGAAAGCCGTGACGCGCGAAGCTCATGCGGTGTTAGCCCCAACTGGCGCACTGAGAAACGGGTCGAGATTTTGTTAAGTGTGCGTGCGGCGACGCATAGATACTATGACGCACACATACAAGCCGCGCGCGGTGCGTTTGTATGAAGATAACGTACTTCCCCTCTTTATACTATGTCCGAACGGTCCGCTGTCTAACAGATACCCTCCTCTACGCATATTAATGTTCGAATTAATATATGACACAGGGCTATTAACGGACATTCTATCCTTCTTTTGTTTACTTTCAAAGTCTTCTTTCGTCACATAATTTACTTTTATCTGCTTTATTTCTTCACGCAAAATCACTAAGTCCTTTAATAACTTCGTAACATCGATGTGGTCAAAACAAACGGGTGGTAATTTCTCCAAGTTGTAAGCAACAAACACCGGTAATTGATCAGGCTCAGCTGTTTTTAATACCGTTAACATATCTTCGAGATCCTTTTCTTTTTTCTGTTTACGTCTTGATACAAGCTTAAGTTTTGTTTTCAGAGATGAAAACAATAACTTTTTTGCACTGTCAATATCTTCTTCAGAGAACGCCGATACACAAATTCTTATTAAGCTTTCATTATCCATCACATCAAGTTTATTCCGAATAAACGCTAGCACCTCACATATTACGATGTTACAATTTACACACTTGAGCGTATATACACAGCTCTCGGACATTTTAATAACTTTATTAATTCGCAGCGACCGCTCGGGAGTGCGCGCGCGCGAAGACTCCAATAATGTCTTTTCTAAAAATATTAAATATTTACTAAACGAATACAAAACTTACTACCCGTGCTAAATAAAACTCATTTCTACACAAAACATAAACTCAAACTCAAAGCATTTATTTCAATTAAACCGTGTACAGGCATTTTTAAATTATTTTCAAAATTAAATAGTCTGTCAGTTAGTCAGAAAGTTGAAGCTAGTTGCCCATTCCAAAACGTAGATTTCTATGGAGAAGAACGGGCAAGAAATTCCATGGACACTCTTTTAAATCAAGACTTAGTATGGAACAATGGATTGCAGAACGATTGAATATACCTTTCACCCACTAACCTACTTTAGATAAACTTATAACATCCGATCACATTTAACAGATGCCCACTAATGATCGGATCCTATTATCTAACCGACCAGCATTGGTTAAACTTTGGTTCATATTTCATTACTAATGATTACAGACATCGTGTTACAAATGACCCTGTAATCTGTTAGTGTCTTAAATTAGCTGGTCTACTGATGTTTTGACTAGATTAACTCCCTTATCGAGGGGAAAGAATTCCCTAGCCACTGATTTAATAGGTTTTATCTTTAACATAAAAATATACAAGTAGATTATCTTTAGGTACTGTAATATTAATAAAAAGAGGTAAGATTAGTTTTTTTGTAAGTTTGTATGTAGGCGGTAATCTTTGTTACTTTCAATCAGATTTGAAAAATATTATCTGCATTTGATAGCCCAATTCTTGAGGAAGGCTATACCATTACGCTAAGACTCTAAAGAGGCGAGCAAAAAGAAAAAGTCAGAAAAAATGCTAAGAGAAAAAGAAGTACTAGAGCAGGCAGGCGATGCGCCGTGACGAGGTGGGTCGGAGAACAACAAATTTTATTCAGACAAGTTGCGGGCAGAAGCTTGTCTCTTATATAAGAAGAGTATCAGTGATCTTCTGGCCGACAAACAGTATCATAAAAATGGTCAATTATGGTATTATGTAAGAGTATGAAACACATGCCGAAATTCAGTCGTAGACAATAAAGTTGGTGGCGCTATCACTCCTCTTTAAAGTAATAATTTGTGATTAAAAACAAACTCCTAGAAAGTGCCACAAGCGATTCGTTTTCGCATATAGGAACTGTAGATCAAAGTAGATAAATGAATGAACCGGGAAATGTATGTGTAATGGTGCAGGAACGTTGAATAGTGTAACGTTTCCTTTGTGAAATACTTCAATGAAATAAATAAGTGCTTGTCAAAGAGTGCACTCAGAAGTGACGATACTTAAGTGGAACCAACGAATAGCCTTGGTGACTGGCCAATCGTTTGAACATAACATTTGTAATATAGCTCTTTCCTAAATGTTAGAAGGAAGTGATCAATAAGCTAATGAAAAAAAGATTCCGCGCCTACCTTCTAAAGAAGCCTTGGGTAGTTAGTTCATATTATATTATATACATAGTTGAATGCCTATTAGAATTATAACTACTTACAGAAATTTTGTTTTGTTAGTGTTTTTTTTTTTGGTTAACCTAAATATTAATGGCATCAGCGTGTTTTAAGTGGACTGATAGTTAAACTATAAAAAAAACGCCTTCATGCCTATTCCATAAAAAAATGTCAAGTCTCTTCAAAGAGTTGATGCTCAATATTACATCGATAACCTTTATCTTAAGCAGTGTACTTTCCTGAAATCTCCCACAAACCCCTTTTGATAATATCCAGGGGTGCCATAAAACGTTCTAAGGAGGGGATAAAAAATTTGTGCTCATCAGATAAACTGAACTCTATGTAATGACATCGGCACTTATGGGTTTATATGTGGTTCCTATCAATGAGGGCTGTGGAAAAGAAAAGAGTATTTTTTCCCATTGATGTCAATCTAACATTTTCTTAGGGAAAAGATACAGGTGGCATTGAGTTGATTGACTTTAGTACGGTAATATTAAAGTGCAGACTTAGGTAAAGGTGGAGGGGCGGACTTGACTCCTTCCGAAATGGTTGGCTCCACCGAGCAGAGGAGTGTTTTGGAAAAGCAGAGTTGGGCACTTGCCCTACAGTCATCACAGACTATCTAGCCTTTATTGTGCATATGTATGTTAGGTATATTCTGAAAGAACAGATAGAATATTACATGTTACGGCTAATAGCCGAAGTGCGGCTACACCTAGGTTTAGCCGGGTACCGGGTACAACTAGGTGCATCCTACGTCGACGGAGCCCCGCAAATCGGGGCTCCTATTTCTGTGTAAAGTATTTAAAGTCATCTAACCAAACCTAACCTCGGGGTGCCCTTCGATTCTACGTCGCCTATCGACCGACCAGCACCAAGTAACAAATGTCACCCGAAGTACACACGAATCGCATGTGACCGGCTGCACCTAGGTTTACCCGGCTAAAACTAGGTGTAGCCGCACTACGGCTATCAGCCGTGACATATACACAAAACATCATGCATGTTGTCCCCGCGGAGTCATAGTAGACCCACATTTCACTTTCGATAGATAGGTAATATCGATATCTAGACGAGTATAAGCTCGACTGAGTGATTGGCTTCGTCACAATTCGTGGATTTATTCCCACATGGACCGAATATGTGTTGCCCTACACATAGCTATTTCGGGTCTGGATGTTGGTTTGATCAAACGGAATTGTATCTATACTGACACATTCTTGCACATACTCACGATATAGAAATATGTTGGAGGAAGAAATATTTACAAAAATATATGAATGACAAACTGACAAAAAATTTGGAACTACCTAATATAACGTAAATCGTACTAACGAAAAATTAAGTATTCCACAGCTAAGTAAATTATTGTACTACTTGGTATTGTGTCACAATTTAACAATTTTAACATCGTGAACATCAGCCCGTAAACGACCACTCTAGGGTATAAACCTTCCACTAAATCATTACAATAAATAGTACTACTATTTACCATACACTTTGCATAAACCTAACGTGGCCGGAGCCCAACATTTATAACAAGTATCTCACAATTTGTCATGTCTTTTTTCATGAACAGCGTAAAACATTACGATGGAAAAATCCTACACTTGTTTCGCAATTTCTGTCTTCAAAACCTACCCTTTATATCTTCAAACTCACGTCAATTTACGACTATACATATATTTCCATATGATTTAAATACATGAATGCTGAATCAATTACACCGAGAGTACTGTATAACACAAATCTATACGATCGTCAATGTTAACAGCCCCCTCGCTGCTCAAATCCTCAATTCCCTTCAACAAAAAAAAAAACTTAACGAGTGCCTTATTATACGAGTACTCAAACGTTCCGTTCTCATAATCTGTCGTTTTCTGGTTTCTAAGCTTCATTAAAACGAAGGATCACTGCTAAATCCCTTTGTGTAATACATCTACTTTTGTTTGAAAATCTCGGAGACCGGCTGTCGACGAAAATTAATATAAGGTTCTCTTTATTAGTTCTCGTAACAACCTCACTTGCGGGGTTAATGAACCGACGGGGGAAATATTTTAATCCCAACGAAGCCTCATCAAAAACTTTTTGATGACAAAGTCTAAGGCTTCTATGTTGGACATTTTGCTCAAATTGCATTTAATCAGGATTTACTTAGGATCGGATTGGGATTATCACTTGATCGGGCCTGGAAAACTCACGTGTTTTAATTAATACTGTCGAGTGTGTTGTTTATACTTTATCTTCTTGCATTGTTCATGACTAGTCATCATCTGCTTGGCCTTTCCCCAACTATGTTGGCTTCAAGTCTAACCGGATGCAGCTGAGTACGAGTATTTTCATTGGATTGACTGCCTATCTGACCTCCACAACCCAGTTACTGGGTAATACCATACTCCTTGATAAGACTTGTTGTTGTTGACTTTCGGGCTTCTGATGACCCGGAACGACTGTCAAATATCCGCGAATGACAGCCCGGAGTAACGGCTTAACGTGTTTTCCCAGGCATGGAGAGGGCTTGGTATGTAAAGACGGTCACCCATCCATAGCCGAACTGCGACAAGCGTAGCTTAACCTGATCAATCGACCCTTGGTGCTGTTATTACTTGGTCACAAGCGCCTACCCGCCCCTGTTAAAATGAATTTAATGTCGTGTCTCGCAGCTACGTTGTTTTTATGGACAAACAAATCTCACTTGTACAAAAACTCGAACTGGTATATTTATGTGTAAGCTCTTCTATTTTTTTTTGTGCAGAAATTGATTCTACACCTGGAGGTCAGCTAATAAATTAAAAAATACTAAGCCCTCTGATTCTATTATTTTTTCTGAATTCTATATTCGTTGCAGATATTCTTTAAAAATCTCGTGGGTTTCTGCATCAAACAAAATCGTTTTTTAATCTAGAATGTTCTAAAATAAAAAGAAACGTATCTCCGCTTTTCTTCGCCCGCAATATTACCCAGAATGACAATAATGAGAAAGTAATCCGGTATCGAGTCGATCGCACGATAAAATGATAAAATTCAGCGCTGAATACGCTGAAACAGTTGCCCCTGATTATGTTTGTTTCTTGATTAAGTTTTTCTGAATATTCGATGTATCATTTTGCTGAAAAGCGAAAAGGATGATTTTATAATGGAAAGGATGTTTATCGGTTTTCTGATTAGGGATGTATTTCAATATTGTTTTCTTTGAAAAACTAAGATGATCATCACCATCATCATATAACTTACATCACGTTAAGAGGTGTGGGTCAAGGGAAATTATGATTTAAAAATACATGCCTTGTTAAAAAATATGCGATGTAAAATACCTCGCGGGCTTGCTTGGTAAGCTGCTTATAAGATTAAAATAACTTTAGATAGTAACAATTCTATCCGACTGAACTAATATACATAACTAATGAGAGAAATGGGCAGCTGCATCGATCGCTAGCCTAATTCGGTGGCCATCTAATAATAGAAGCCTACGTCAACAAGTCTGACGTCACACGAAAACAATACTAAATAAATTCGGCACAAAAGAACTTTTTACTCTGACTGTACTTTAAGGTGTGTTCAGGTTCTTAATGTCTACAAATATAACCAATGTTAAGTAGCGTTACCAAACGGGCGCGACCCAACCAAAAAACTAAACAAAACACCTAAAAAACAAAGTGTCTGTTACGTAAGTTTTCGGATATTTATCTTATTACTGATACTTAGGGGAGTTTGGGTCTCTTTTAGATCACGTATGTGTTCGTTCTGGCTGGTTGCTTTTTAGTTGATTTCATTGGGCACAATGCCTGTGTACTTTGGAAGCTGATTTTCCTATTATAACGTTACACGTGACAAAAATTAAGGCAGAATGATGCTATGAACATCAAAATTAAATTAATTGACGTTTCCATTTTTGAAATATCTTCTTACGCTGTGGTAACTGTAATTATGAAGCAAGAAAAAAAAATATATAAAAGTTTTACTATCACTTTCCTTACGTTGTAGATCGATGAGTATGAGTGTTAACCTAACAATGTTACAATCCCATAGATAAATGCTAAGAGTAAGTTATCAGAGTAAAATTAATCTCGAGCTGAACTCGGTGCAGCCAGGACTTGCGAGTGCTACATGTCAGATTTAATAGTTAAGCTCAAGTAAATCAAGTTACGGAACAGGGAGAACATGTTGAAGCAAGTCCCAAGTGTACCAAATGCTTTTAGTATAAACTTGTTAACGAATTCTTTCGTCTCATCGGGTTAGGGGCAGATATCGGTTTGTTTATATTTTTAGCTTTACTTTGTTATCTTTGGTAATAGTTATATTAAACTTACGAGCATAAAATAAGGTTGATGTAATTACAATGATGTGGTTCAATAGGCCGGTATTTTATTAGAGAGAAGTATAAGAACCCAACTGTATTACTACTGCGACCATTTTGCAGAAGAATAAATCCAAGTTTTCTTACGATGCTTTCGTGCTTTTCGATTTTGTGTCAAGAGAAACAAAAATTAAGGTAGTATTGTGTACCATCATCATCATCTGCCTTGCCTTTTCTTTTTTCTAGTTTTTTTTTTAGCTGAATACGTACGTGTATTTTACATGCAGCGATTGCCTATCTGACCCCCACACCCCAGTTACTGGGTACCTAATACGATACCCGTGGTAAGACTGGTTATCAGACTTTCGGGCTTCTGACTACCCGTAACGACTGACAAAGATCCACGAATGATAGCCGGAACTAACGACTTAACGTGCTTTCCGAAGCACGGAGGGGTCACGGTATGTAAAGATGGTCACCCATCCACAGACCAACCGCGGCAAGCTTAGCTTAACCTGATCGATCGACCTGTGCGGCTATTATTATTTAGCCACGGGCCCCTCAGGTAGTATTATATAGTGTACCATTTATGAATATTATTATTATACATAATACTTCCCTTAATTATTTATAACCTACAAAATTATTGTCAAAAGTAAGTGCTTACGTGTAATATGAGATTACGTCTGTACAAACACCGAAACCAACTCTCCACTCATGGGAAATTAAATTACTTAAGACCGATGCCTCCGTCGTGACATTTAGTTTATGTCAATTCACGTTGTACAGATACAAGTAAATGTCACAAGTATCTACAAATAACACGTTAACTATTTTGATTTCATTTAATTCCAGTTAAATATCATTGCATAAATTCTAAAGGTGTTCAAAGTAAAGGAGTTGGCCGTGCACCGGTCAGTAATCGAACATGTGTAATATCCTGTGAATGATAGCGAGCGTTCCTATACACGAGCTACTGCGGAGACGTGCATTGAGTACAAATATACGTTATTGTTTGATGCCTTCGATGCAGTAATGTTAGAGGAAAAATAATTGAAGGTCAGGTTTGTAAATTATTTGAGAGAGCTCAAAATCAAATATTAGGTACGTTTTGCGAGCTAGTTATTAGCATCGATACGCAAAATTTCCATAATAATTGGAGTCTCGTAGACTCAATCATCTTTTTCTAAAATGACATTTACATAATGATAAAGGTCCTAACTTAAAAATGATCTAGTACCCACGCAATCATAGCTCCCGGAAAGAACTACAAACAAAATTCACAACGAGACTCTGACCTAAATTTTACACAACCTAAAAACCAAACAAACACTTAACGATTCAAAAAAATCAACGAAAGAGCCTCAATGGCAAGATGAATAAAAGATGATGAATGAACCACTGTCAATCCATTATTGTTCACTTGGTGACTCCAGACAATGAACATTCAGCCATTATGTAGACAAACAAACAAACGACACTCATCAACATAATCTGGAAATCAAACGACTCCGAGCCATTTTAATCCATCTCCTTTTAATCAAGGAACGCTATTGTCAGCTTAATTGTGTGAGATGCTTAATCGTCAGCCGCCATATTCGGAATTGTTCGGAAACTTTCGGATTTATAACTAAGCTCTTTGAAACTAGAAGGTTTAGATGAGAATAATGATAGTCTTAAGTAGTAAGGCTTTTCGCTCAGATGTGACGAAACTTTGAAGTAGAATGCGTGGATGCGTATTAAGGGGGTGTCTTATGTGACTTTGCTCTACGTCTGATGTGCCTTGGGACTTTGGATGTGTATTAATTATTTCTATACTTTCTGTTATTTATTCTGAAATATGAAGTGAAATCACTTCGAAAACTTTCATAATTTGTAAAGTGTGACTTGGTCAAAAAGCGTGTAGTTTATACACAACATATATTATAAACAATTCTCTTTTTATGAGTTCATCTAAGCTTCCTTCTAAGCATCTAAGATTTGGAGTATCATAAACTTTGAAAGTACCTAATTTTATAGTTGCTGTTAACCTTGAAAATGTATACATATATTGGGAAAATAATACCTCTTAATCACTCTACAAAACAGCCACTGTAAGAACATAATTCAAAGTAATTGTTTCGTAATAATACTTTCCGGTGACTTTAATGTAAATGTTACGAAATTTACATAAAGCTCACTGATCTACTCCTCATCTTGTATAAAATTACCCCGTACTTAATTTAGTTTAATAAAGTTTGAAATATTTTTAATTTATTTGCCAAAGGTCTTAACACTTTGCGAGATAGGAACTGAGAAAATTAATTCAGAATATTCGTAAGATTTCAAAGTTTCCGAAATACGGTGTACGTCGGCGAAGTTGTACGAACTCGATACGAGAATATCCGAAGTCGACCGAAGTGTACCGAATCGGAATATCGGAAAACGATGAACGTCGCGGCCCGACGCCTGAGACAAGCGATTAAGTTTTAAAAGATGGCCACGAAATGCGGCCCCGCATTGTTCTGGACCATTTGCTTGAAAAAATAAGAGGGGAATCCAAGGTGTGAACATTTTGCTAGAAAGTTATACTTTTTATTTCGAGAAAATTACATTAAGTGTAAGAGGGATAAGCTCAAGGGATGAACTCAGTGCCAAAATAAATTGCAGAAAATGTTTTGTATTAAAATCGGAGAGCCCTTACTTTAAATGTTATTCGTTCATGGATCACTGGTCACAAAGCGAAACGAGAAAATAGGGAATAATGTCTGAAATCAATTTTGGTATTTTGAATTTTTTGGGTTCACGATGGATTTTACTTAACTAAAGATTGCTCACACAAAGGCAGTCTTGTTTTGACTTCAATTAACAAAAGCTTGATCTTTGACAGAATCTTAACCTCCATTGCAGAAATTTGGAACAGTCGCTCTTTACTCAGCAACGGGATTCCATTTACTCTATTAATTGTTCGCACTACAATGGATATCCTGGCACAAGCTCCAGTGATAGGCCACTTTGCGATGAGTGATCCCGATGCATAGAGTAATTGGGTCAATGTGGTCCGTATCTGTTTTATGATCTGCTCTTATCATGTCACCCTCATTAAGCCATGCGGTATTAAGATTTTGATGAGGCACTTCAGAGAAATTGGAAGCTACGGCTAGTATAAAAATATTTGTATCCAATTTGCCACTAATGTAACATTTTGATTAAAAGCATTTATGGTAATTTGTCTCGAATAAAATCATTGATGGGCCATAAACAATATTTATACAGGAGATGAAGGATCGTTCTATATAATAATTTCTGGCACGAGACCTAAAAATGGAGCCTTCAAATTCAGTAGGCCATCAAGATGCAAGAACAGCATACCGCCTCGTAAAACAGGACATTCAGAAGAACAAGCACTTTGTTAGGGACAACACATCCAAACTATGGTATCTAGCGCCCACAGTACGTGCGAACATCGAATGGCTAGTAATTTGGCGACAGAGAAAGGGTGGGCCCCGGCCGTTTGATAAAAGGCGCGTTTTATGAGAGAGAGGAACGCGTTAGGTAGACCACCAGCGTGTTCACTTGATTTACTGGGATAGGGAAGATACTTTTTAAAATTGATACTGAAACAACTTTGGGGCTCGATACATAAGTTTTTTATCAAGGAAATAAAGTACTTAACTCTTCATAAAATGAAGTGACTACCTCCTGAAAATATCTTTACATAAAAGTAGGTAGTCACTTTATTTTAACAATCGTTTTAAAATTATATTTATCTACTTTCATGTCGTAAAATTCTAATTATAAAATTTTAAACGAGTTTATATTGACATACTTTATAAACACAATACCGAAATAGAAAAAAAAAATTTCATTATAACACTATTTCTCGAACAAAATAATGTTATAAAATAATTTTTTTTCCATTACGATACAGGTTAACCAAGAAGTTAAATCACTAAGGAGAATGCATAACTTTTTTTAATCGAACTCGTTAAGCCCCATCCACATGCTTGACAAACAATGGCAAACAGCCAACAGCAAACACGGACATGTGGATGGGTGTTTGTCGTTGTTTGCCTGTTTGTGTTTGTGTTGGGCAGTGTTCGGCATCGGTGTCGGTTTTTCTTGCCAGATCAAAGGATGTTTGGCACTTTGTTTGCTGTTTGCGGTGTTTGTGACAAACAGCCAGCGTGTGGATGGGGCTTTACATATATACGGGAGCGTGAAGTTTTGGTGTGTAAATTTTACTTATCTGTGGTTGCGCTAAAGTGCGGTGAAGAGCTGGGTTTTTGGCGCCATTTTTACGTTTTTTCTGAATTTAGTGTTTTATTCTATTATTGCTTAAAAATGTCTGATACCAGTGAATGTGAAGGAAATTTGACTCCGCCCGATATTTTAGATGCGGCGACGGAAATGACTCATACAAAACTACAATAATTATCATAAGCAGTAAGGTATGTCTTACTTTTTGAACTTTGATCTTTTATTTAGTATATTCAATCTCAATGTATGAAAGTAGATAAAAAGTTGTATAAAACTGCACATAATAAGGTATTAAACACTCGTGTGATACTATTACAAACCTCGCTCCGCTCGGTTTGTAAACACACACTCGTGTTTAATACCCCTCATTATGCAACAGTTTTATAAACTACTATTATGTATGAATCTAAATAAAATCATATTTTTCTTCTTCTACATCTGGTATTTTGTAGGGACCGTCAATGATAAGCCCTTATCATAGTTTTTAACAGAAGTTACAACAATAATACACGTATTATTTCTTTCTTTCTCTATCCTTCGTAATGAACATATTCCCCGTAAACTCAAACCGCTAAACCAATTTCCTCCTTACAATTTCATTTCTCTCTTATTCAGGCCGGGACCAGCAGATCTTTGACAAATAATAGATGTGTTTATTTGGCGGCGACTTCATATATACGCTGGTGACGCGTGACGAATGTCGGCTCTAAGCGGAAAAATCGCTACCGTCGCGTCGCTTACATTTTTTATGAAAATACTTCTATAAGGAAAGCCGAGGTTGGCTGCGCTTAGCGTAGTTCGCTTTTATGTGGCTCTAACGCGCGTTATTTATTAACGACATGTGTTGTCTTAGTATCCACATTTAATTCTGTAGACGGAATAAGATATTAATACGGTGGTTCGTGGTGTTTGTATGTATGGCGTATTCTGGTTTTGCTTCGTGTGTAGGTTGTCTATAAAAGCTGCTCACTCATCATGAAATACTAACGTAACTTGTGAAATGAAACTACTTATTGCATTTTGAACCGACTTAAAAAAAAGGAAGAGGTTCTCAATTCGGTTGTATATTTTTATGTTTGTTACCTCAGTACGCCCTCAGTTATAAACCGATTTGGAAATTATTTTTTAATTTAAAAGGATATACTTTCAAATTGGTCCATTTTTATCAAAATCCAGTTCTGATGATGGGATCCATGAGGAATTGAGGGGACTCCTCAAATATTATAGGCACACCTATAGCGATTTGGGTATTTTTTATGGTTTCCGAGAGCACGAGTTACTACTCGTGCTCTCGGAAACCACCATTTGGTGATGTGGAACTGGTGAAGAAGACCACAGATGGCCACAGAATAATAAGTAATTCACGGGTTGCGATTCGATTAGTTTAATATGGTTGCCAAGCAATTTATGCTCGTCACAATGCGAATGGTGAAATGGGGCTGATAGTGGAATACTAGGAGAAGTCCTCAACAATTAACGTCCCTGCATCGGTAAAAGCAATATTTTGTAAAAAGCGATGGGAAGTTGACATTAGGCTATTATAACTTAGACACATTATAAACAGACCCACTTCAAAGCGAGAAATAAAAAAATTTTAACTTCTTTTCTTCGACTTCCGAAATAAAAGTTATTTTTCACTTTGTAGTGTTTTTTTGGATGTCGGTTTTTTATGAGTACGTTTCCCCATTATTTTTTTATAAGAAAAAATCTGGTCTGATTGAAAGAAATGGAAAGCCAAATAATTCGTTAATTTCTAGGAAGACATTTGTAAGTAATTTGGAGAAATTTTTTAGCCTAGAGGCCAAAAGATTTTATTATTCCAACATTTATTATTTCTGCTAATTAGCAGAAAAGATAAATAGCTTTACACTAACCACGTAGGCGGTGTATCAGGAAGTGATGGCGGCGATCCATCTGACAATACGACCGTCTGTCAGGCCGACCGGCACTGACGGGCAATCGCTCTCACACGGGCTAAGGCAGAAGAAACTAGCGGTGAGACATGCCGCGATTGCAGCACATCATTATTTGTCAGAAGTGCAGGAATATGTACATATTATTAACTACCTTTTAGGCTTTCACTAATAATAATCCGCAATCAATGCAATAATTGGATTTATCCTTAGACTAGCAGCCCGCCCTTGCTTCGCACCGGGGACAACGGGAATACAAGGAACGTGAAATCTTAATTGTCCGTTGTCCCCGTTGCCCCATACGTCATAAGGGGGACAACGGTAAGGAATTTTATGACGTCCCGTTGTCCCCGCAACGGGGACACGGATTACGGGGACAACGGGAATAGGTACATCCGTTTTACAACTTGACAAAATATCGAGATATCATTATTACTATGTAAGTTAAATCTCTCTTAAGTTATTTAATGCAAACCTTCCGGAATAATTTTTCTTAATGATGCTATGATGGTGAGAACCGTGTAAAAATCTGTTACATAGTTCAGAAGAACACAGGCTTCTTCATACTAGGCTGATTATGCTTGTAATCAGAGTGCATCATAAGGGTAATACAGGTTCACCGTTAGCCTTCTCATAGGCTTTTAATTGTTACACAGACTTCAAAACACGAAGCGTGTGAGAGGTGATTAACATACATTTTCGGTAACATGCAGACGACACTACCCTCAAATAGATTGCTGCCATATTTCAGTAACTACAGGACACCGGCGTTGTTGCCTTTTCTCATTTGTTAGCCTGTGTCACCGCAGCTGCCTATTTACAATTTTTTGGTGTTATGAAGACCGGGTCTATACTGTATTATTTCGGGGTATTTACTGTATTATTTCTGTATCGATATCTAGGTATATATACCTAGATATCGATACAGAAATAATAGTAAAAATATAGGTACCTGCCAACAAACATTTGAATGAAGAAGTTAATTTGTAAGTACCTACCGACACCAATTTACTATTTAGGTATTTATAATATTAGGTACCTATATTATGTATGTAAAAAATCTTTAGGTCGCGCGTTGCGTCTTATTAATTTAAATTATTATTTTGGAATACATTTTAAGCATTTAAAGAAAAGAGGCCCGATAAAAAAAAACCGTTTTTATTTTATTTTATTATGACTTATTGCATTTTTGTTCTGCTGCGCCGTCACGGATGATATATATTTTGAATATTGGTTTCATCTGAACTATTGAAATATAATTAAAATCTTTATTAACGAAAACGTGCAGGTACTTTTCCGTAACGTAATCTTTGTATGATAATCCTTAACGATGCCTCCATCATTCATCGTCAACGTTCATTCGTCATTTTCTCGAACGTAACCTCAAATTATTAAGTAGGTAAATGGCAAATGAATACGAATAGCGGGAATCCATGTAAAAAATTGTTAGCGGTATTAAAATTCTCTTCCAAATACACTAGGTTTGGTTCTGACAGCGGACTTTCCGCTTGGTACAGGGCACCCTATATTTGACAGCATTCTCCTTTGGTCACTTTTTCTAATATTTCATACTGTTCTCGGTAAGTACATATTTAAATGCTGTAAATTTGTTAAAATGTACTCTGTCTTGTTTATTATTGAGATATCTATAGATAATATTTCCATTAAAGTATCGTCGTGTCGGAGGACGTCTTATGAAAACGCCAAACAGACGAGGCCTATACCTAACAATAATGAATGTATGCTATTGTAGAGAGAATAGCTGCTGTTCATTTCCTGTTTTCATTAACCTTTCGCCGATACGACGACGTTCCGATATTCTTGGGCACACTCACCGAAGTACAATCTGTAGAAGACCGACAAGCAGGCAACCTTGCGGCGATGAGCCAAGCTGTGAAGCTTGGCATCCACCAGTTCTACGTCGCCAATGAGCTGCTTAGCTCTGCGTTTCACCGAGTCAAGCGCGGCAAGTTGGTATTTCGCTGAGCCATCCCAAAGGTGGCTGCAATACTCCATGCAGGATCGGACTTGTGCTTTGTAAAGGGTTAAAAGCTGTCCAGGCGTAAAGTATCACTTCACCCTATTTAGGATGCCCAGCTTCTTGGCCGCAGTTTGGGCTTTGTACTCGATGGTGGCGCCGAAGTTACGAAGTTAGAGACTAGATGTCAACTCCATGCCCAGGAGCTCAAGCCGATCTGTTACAGGAACAGATGTACCCCGAAAAGTAGGAGTCTGGTCAAAACGACTTCTTTTGGCGGTAAAAAGACACGCCTGTGTTTTGGTGGCGTTAAAAGAAACCAAATGCTTATCACCCCACTGGGAGACAAGGCCTAAGGTCAAATCTGTCCGCTCTACCATGGCGTCTCTCAAGAAACGAACTTCATCAAGCTACTACAATCTGTCAAATTTCTTTAATAGATTTTCAACTTTATCGCTAAAGTATAAGGTTCAAAATTGATTGGAAAATTTTGACAGTTTCGGGTAGTTTGATATGCTGGCGTCTGTACTACAAATCTTGCAAATATATATTTTTTTACGAGGTGACCCAGAAGAGAAACAAAGCTGTCGACATAGCTCACAGAACAAGCAAGCTGAAATGGCAATGGACCCGCCATATTAGATCTAGAACCGATGACCGTTGGGGTAGACGTCTTCTTGAATGGAGACCACGAATCGGTAAACGTAAGTTAGGACGCCCTCAGGCTAGGTGTAACGGCGATCTTCGCAGGGTGGCTGATAGCAGCTGGATGAGAGTTGTCGAAAATCGAGTTGAATGGCGTGCAATAGGAGAGGCCATGTCCAGCAGTGGACTACAGGCTGATGATGATGATGATATTTTTTAATGTCGTAAAATGGTCAGTCCATAAAAAAAGTTTTAAGTGGCTGCTAACTCGACATTGGTTTTGTAACTAACTCCACGTAACAACTTTTGTATCGAGTAACTAATATTTTACAATGCAATTCTGTTCCGTAACTTTAAAATGTATTTATTATGTGTTCTGAAAAAGTTAGATTAAATCATAAGTAAAATATAAAGAGAAGGCACGAGCATTGATGACCACGATTGCATTTAATCATGATGATGTCAAATAACTGAAATGAGGTAGGTTTCACTGAATAACATAATGCAACATAGTGAATACAGTTTATTTATAGAAAACATTCACTTCCAACATTGTATGTGAATTAGTAAATTTGCAATGGGCGGTAAATACTCCGCGTGTGGCAGCAATCTATCTGAGTACGAAACCATCCCACTCTGACAGGTAATCGTTCGTAACACTCTCATGTTTCATATGAAACTGGGCGAAAAGAAAAACAACGAATGAAAATTTAATGGTGTTTTATAAGTAACTACAAGCCTGTCATACTGGTTAAATTAAATACCTGCGGTTAATATATCATTAATTACACCATAATAAGTTATCGAGTAACAAAACAAAGTTTTTTTAATAATAATAAATGTAATTGTTTACAAAATAGGTTAACTGTAGGCAAAATTGCAAACAGCACAGCAACACAGTACACAGCACAGTAACAGTAATTGCAAATGTATGAGTTACAATTTATAATACCATAGAATCTATGTTGTCAGTGTATTGAGAGTATATCTGAGCCATTTCAATTTACAACTTCTTAATTTTTCCATGGGCATCAAAGAGCACCTTTTCATTGCCATCTATTTCCTTATTCATTTGGTCACAGGACTCCTTTGATGCCTTTAATAGACTCAAAGCCTCATTGAGTATGGATTCTTCGAGGTGAGCACGGGGCACTGCGAGTCATAATCATGATTAAACTGTAATAATGAAGAGTTAAGAAATTTGAAAAGAGGTGGTTTTAGCTATTCTCCTTTGTAGGGTTTTCCGGAAAAACAAAAATCATATGTAATTTTTTGCGTTACGCTAAATACATTGTAAACTTGTAACTACAACTTACATATTTGTAAAGTTTTTCCGTTAAAATTGTGACCTAAAGTTTTGTGGCACACGCACTTGTAAGATCTCTAAATTGTAAGAGTAAAGTTTTGTGGTATAGGGCCCTCCGGATACTTTTCATACACGTAGTAATTAGCATAATGCCATATAAATAAGTAATTTTCAGCCTTGTACAAAAGTTAAAATACTACTTAATATCTACTTAGGGCTACAACCAGTATAACACAGTTTTTAACGCTAACTATTATTCTGGTCGACCGGGAATATAAAAAGCAATAATTTCCAAGCTGGTTTAAGAATTCTTGTTCGAAAAACAATGGAATTAAAACCAGGACGGCACTTGGCACACTACAAAATCTTGGAAGTTCGTAAGAAACTAATCCCGGAAGACTAATAGCACTAACAAAGCTTGAATTCGTGAAGTGGTAGACAAATGGTAACTATTATGCAGCAGTATATGTTAAAGTCACAATGTAGAATGGTTGCAATCCGTCTGGGACACAACCGTCCGTCAAGTCGGACGTGTGATGAAAGCGATTGGCGAAAAACATGGAAATTAAAAAAAATAGATATTACAATGAGATATATTTTACCTTATACCGATAGATTCCCAAATGTATCATGGCATGACGATAGGGTGAGCAGAACATGGCGTAGAAAAGGATGTCCCTTGTAAATGAATGACTTGTAAATAAAGGTGAGTCTTCACTTACATACATACTATTATGAGGCCGCTAACCGTCACTGTTCTACATGAGACTGGTTAAAGATGCACCAGAACTAAAATTGTTTAAAAACTTATAACAGGTGAAGGTTTTAACGATTGCTCAATATGATATCCAGATTTTAGTTATTGCTTTTCATTAGTTATCTTCATAATACGAGTAGCCTGTTAGAGAAGATAACACATTTGTACATGAACGATGAATACCGGTATCATATTACCCAGTCTGGGTAGTGGATGTCAGAATATTTTTCTTACTTTCTTAAATAGACGGCATACAAATACGATACCTATAGTACTAGGCATATATGTACTATCATACTCTTATGATGATGATGGATGGACGTGAACCAATACGCTGCCCGCTTCTATCTTGCATGCCAGCTACACACGAAACTTGTCTGGGCACCACAATGATAAGTTAAACGGATTGTTGCGCGCCTCGTGTGCGGCCTGTCATTAATTCTTGGTGTAATTTCGCCTTCAATTAGCGGTAGGGACATGCCAATAACTCAGGATACCGGAGTTCTGCTTAAATTAGACATATGGAGGTGAGTAAGTGATGTAAGGAAATGTATGAGGGTTTGAAGTGTCATAATTAGAAGATATCTTTGAAATAAAGTAAAGGAGTTATGGCCGAATCGAGACTTCTAATTTGGTATGTGATTCTTTTTTTTTTTTGAAGATGTTGTGATTCGATGCTTTATTCATTAGTATATAATATTTCTGCTGTTTACATACTAACAGCCTTTTGAGGAAAGGATCAACTCTTAGAAATGCTTAGGTAGATAGCTGATAATGATTTTTTATTAAATCTATGAACCTTACAGTGGAAGTTTCTGTTTTTCTTGGATCAAAATATTGTTTGTCAGTAGTGTCCTGTTGGGTACTTACCGTTGGCCCATTTTTGTGGCACGTGTATACAGAGCTCCGAACAACTAAAAAAACTTAGATAAAACAAAAAAGAAAACATCCAATACTGCCCTGACGCGCTGACTCGTCACATTGAAAGTGTCATAAAATGTACCGTGTCACATGAGTAACAATATATTATATCTTTTGGAATTCCCCCTTACACAGAAATGAAAGATATTTCCCTTACTTGTCCATTCTACATGTGGCGCAGTCAACGTCACTCCTCATCTGCCCGAACGACTTGCAACGATAGTCCATACTAATACTAATCCATACTAATATTATAAATTCGAAAGTAACTGGTTGTCTGTCTGTATGTTACCTCTTCACGCCTAAACCACTGAGTGGATTTCGATAAAATTTGGCAGAGAGATAGATTGCATCCCGGGGAAGGACATAGAATAGTTTTAATTCCGATATTCCCACGAGATCGACACTTATGCGGGTGAAACCGCGGGGCGCTGCTAGTATTTAGTAATAATTTATTATAAAATTAGTAATTCCTATTATAAATAATAATAAAATCTTTCCTTATTTCTTATTTCCGAAGAATATACTATAATATGACATTTTCCCCATTTTTCCATATTCTCCCCTTATTGTGAGCAACAAAGGATCTTTGACGTTCTCCTTGCTATTGTTATTTCGATAACACACGTATTTCGTTCCACGTGTTATTGTTAAGATCCGATCAGGTGAAAGTAATTTGTACATGGCTAGGGGGTAAATGTCGGAACTAGGGGTGAACGGAAGTGTTATTTAATAATGATGATGGTATCAGTTCATTCCTCACGGTGTTAGGATGGGCATGCAACAGTTTCTACAACATTTCTCGTTACACTTCTGTGACTACACAGTAAATGTTTTTCGTATCTCTCCAAAATTTCATCAAACATGGGCTGTGATAGCTTTGCACGGAACGATAAGTCAACACAGACCGCGAGCGCTGGCTCCACACACCCTGTGGACTTGGCAAACACATCATTCATAGAACAAATAGTTATAAAATAGTAACATTTTAGGCGATCATCTTTGTAAGCCCTCTCAAAGGTGGAGTACAATGAGATGGTTAGCAGAATAACAGACTTAGATCAATTATTCACAAAGTCAGACACTCGACTGAATACTTCAAAATAAAACGAGATGAAACCACCCGGCAATCAACTCAAAGTCCACAAAACCCGTGCTAACTGCGGTCGGCTAAGTTTCAAATAAAAACCTTTTAGTAGATTTTGAAATTAACGTGGTCCACTGGGTCCACCTCTTCCGAAAGATCCATTTACTATGTAAAGAAAAACCTTTACAAACCAATGTCAACTACCTACCTAAGTATATAAAAAGTCCGCCTAGCAGAGAGCCACTCGCCGGTAAATCTTATTATTAGCAATAATCGTGGCATTGTGACTCGCGGGGCCACAATAGGGCCTCGTAATAATGGACAGCCACACAATGGGCTTGCCCAGTCCTTTTACCGGGAATGTGGGCTTAGCACTGTGTACAGACAGAATTTAAAGCAATCGCATCAAAGAATTATGGGCCAATAAGTTTTATGCCTAGTTTGTGCTTTATTTTATTAGTCTATGAAAATAATTTACGAGTTTTTATTTACTGTGTTTTAACAGACAAAGGTGTGTATATTACAAAATAATCTCAGCTTAGATTTCTAGTACTGTTTGTAGTATTTCTCAAAAAGGCTTTTCTTTACAAAATCCAAAGTTTTCATTTTATGAAATGGTAGTATTATGATCTGCTTCTGAAAACAGATACATATTTATATCAATAAATATACAATAAGTATTTGATTTAATTAAAAAGTTTTACGGCTGGAGCGTAAGTTCTCAATATAAAGACGTAAAAATAGATTTGATTGTACCTACTCAAACTTTTATAGTTTTTTAGTAACCGATACAAATTATATTATTATGTAGTATAATAAATCTACTCCGTAATTTAGTAATCACTATTTCATTGAACATTTACTTTTTTAACTTGAGATACACATTTCATTTTACTATGTTGCCTGGCCATGCCACTGAATAAAGTACCTACTTGTAATTTAGTTATTCTTTTTCTTATTACTAGTTATAATTTTTACGTCTCTTGAAATATCTCGGGACCCTGGGGTCCCAGACCTTTGGAAGGCGTACGAGGAGCCGAAGCCAACTCGCAGAGGCCCGTTAGACATTTCTAATGAAATGATGCACCAAGCGACGATTATCTCTGTTCGCACTAGCAAGTGCATCCAAGGATATTTGAACCCCCTGTTGTTGTAGGATATGGAAACAAAGGCATTGGGTTATGGGTTTGGGTGGCTACGTGAACTGGTTATCTAGAACTATGGAAATACTAATGGCCCCAGCCAGACCAATGTTTTATAAAAGATACACAGAAAAATGGCAGTAAGTTTATTACTAAATTATTAGTCATGGTTTTAAAATTAAATAAAACCATAAATTTTTTTTGTATTAATATTTCAATTACAAAGTCTAAATTAACATGTTTTATTCCGTGCTTCTTTTCGAATTGCCTAATGTGTCTCTCGAAAGAAGTAATTAAAAATCCGCCAGACGTTGCATATTCACGATTTTCCTCTTCCATACATCTCTACGGATCCGACTAATTGGACTGCGCTATCCATTGGGCATCCCTTAACATACTAATTAAACTACCAAATGTTTTATGAGGTTTCGTTCCGATGACTAAATAGCTTTGTGGATCAAGGCTCGAATGTATTTCAGATAGAAGAAAGGCAGCTGAAAAGTGAAGCTTAAGCCTATTCGTCCACGACGCTACTCAAAAGTGGTCCAATAAGTGGTAAAAATGTCAATGTTGCGGCGCGTACGGACCGACCAACTTGAAATACTTGTGCTGTGATATTTTGGAATATAAAAATCATTGTTTTACCCCAATGAAAATAGAGGAGTGTTACAAATTTAACGTGTGTATCTTTGTGTCTGTCTGTGGCATCGTAGCTCTCAAACGGCTGAACTTATTTTGTTTTGTTTGAAAAGTGGCTTGATCGAGAGTGTTCTTAGCTATGATTCAAGTAAATCTTTTCAGTCGTTTGAAGATTATCAGCTCTTTTCTGGTTGATGAATGGATGTGAGCATCTTCCACAGGTCTGATCGAGTCAAAGTTTGGTATTCTGTTACTTCAATGATATTAGAAGGACACAGTAATCTTGAACTAAGGCTGCAGCATCACCTGGAATTTGCAGGATATCCAACTCCCTCACCAACTTACAGCATTGGTATCGTGTTTGGGCTCATTTAAATGCTCTCAATGAATAGATAGATGATCCTGGTCTGATGATGGATTAGGAAAGAAAATTCAGGATAAATTAGCTTCACTCTGGGAAAAATACCTACGTACAGCTGCGCAGATATCCGCTAGGCACGTATATCGTAGCGTGTCTACTAGTAATATATAAAGTTTAATAATCAACTTAGAAATAAAAGATAAACTAGAAATTAAAACCCCCGCTACTAACAAAAAATGTACCGGCCCTATATATTTCGTATAAGTTGTAGGCAATACTTTGATCCAACGTCTGTCGTCGCGTCGCGGGACGGCTAATGAAAACGCCAAACAGACGAGACATAATATACCCAGCAATAATGAATGTATGCTATTGTAGAAAGAACAGCTGCTGTTAACTTCTCATCTTCATTAGCCGTCCGTTCGTCTATGGGAAGACGGTTGGATCAAAATATTGCCCACAATTTATACGAAACTTTAAGGGCCAATATACAGGGTTATTGGTAAAACAACCTCTTAAGAGGTCATTGTACTCATCATTATGAACAACTTTTACTATAGGACCAAAACAGAAATCGCGAAAAAAATAACAGCTGTTCCCTATATTTATGTTCGTATAACTCGTCAAAAT
The DNA here is from genome assembly GCA_963855955.1 of Luperina nickerlii. NCBI lineage: Eukaryota > Metazoa > Arthropoda > Insecta > Lepidoptera > Noctuidae > Luperina > Luperina nickerlii. Next base: position 23,337,187 of record OY979668.1, read on the forward strand.
GTAGGGAACAGCATATTTTTTTCGCGATTTCAGGTTTGGTCGCATAGTAAAAGGTTTTCATAATGATGAGTACAATGACCTCTTAAATGATTGTTAATGTTTTACCAATAACCCTGTATATTATTTTATTTGCAAATAAGTTTTTCTTTGTGTCGGGGATTTTTTTAATATTTAATTTATTCTTACATTAAATCAAATCAAAGGCAACATTTACACACTCAACATTACCCTAAGTCATGTCAAACCAATTCAGCACAGACGGACAGACAACACTTTTTACTTTTATTATTACAAATGTTTAACCAAAAACTTGAACAAAGCAATAATTGTGTTACCTCATAGCACGTCACTTTGATTTATGCGCATATATACTGTCGGCTCATGCTTGAAAATTAAGGGTCATTTTACGTTTAAATTGACTCGCATTTTCTTTTTAAATTAAAGGCTCCTTCAAACAGGCGCGACACGACACGCGACACAAAGGCACCGCAAGTCGCGTAACAAGCGGTGCCTTTGTGTCGCGCGCGATTATATCGCGTGTCGCGCCTGTTTGTAGGAGCCTTAAGACTCAAGGTTTTAAATAAGGTGTGTGAGGTATGTCGTACAAAAATCGTAATCTCTGTCCGTTTTTATGGGACATGGTTTGAGTTGACTTAGGACAAAGTTGACAGTGTTCGTTTTGAGACAAATGTGATGTGTTAGGTGCAAGCCTTAGGGTAACGTAGGAATGGTTACATGTGGCTGAGGTTGCGGGGTTACTTACTGTGCAGTGATATGATTAGTGTTTATGGTAGACCTGAGCAAAGAAGGCGAGTCTAATTTTACTATTTCATGATTTAATTAGAATATATATGAACAATCAACTCAACATATCGCAGTCCACTGCTGGACATAAGCCTCATCGAGGCCTCACAAGACTCTGTCCTCTGTCTTCCGCATCCTGTCTGCTCCAACTGCATTTTTAAGGTCGTCGGTCTAAGCCGAACTACTGAGAACGCCCGTATCTAACTGGGGGTGTCTCACACTACGCTTCCCGATACGCGGTCTTCACTCCGTACGTTTGCTCCATCGGCCAATGATCTTTCGACCAAAAATGGCTTGTCTACTGCTAATTCAGTTTTGCTTACTCTGCAACCCATGCTGGTTATTCCGTTTCTCTTCTAGATAATTTAATTTTATCCCTCAAAGAACGCGTACTGAATGACCTTATGGACCAGCCTGACTGTCAGTGTCCACCTTCCGGCACCATAAGTCATAACGGGCAGGGCGCACTGTATATGAATATGTATAGCCATAGTGATCTGAGTGATATTCTATGGTAAAGTACTACCAGTAAAGACTGTAAAGTGTCTTACTAACTGTCATTGCGAGTAGTCAAGTTGTATTAACAACACACCGAGCTATCTGTTAACGTTTTGCTGTGTGTCACTACACACACACATCCACATGATGATCCCAATTAAGCGCAGCATAACCCAGTGGATCGTTTAATCGGATTGATCCGTGTGATCGTTTTTAAACCGCGAACACTCTTCCCACAAAATGAAACCAATACTGCGCAAAAACTGTCACTTGCTCAATTGGCTGCCAATACAAAACCACAAAATACACATTATCAGGAATGAAGATAATAATAGCCTTATCCATTATTTGTTAAATTAAACTCAATACAACATCATGATGTTTCAAGTTTCAACACGCTTCCGCGACAATTGATGTAATTACTTTTTTGAGTTGCCACATAATAAATTCCATACTCAATTAATGCTCATAACAGAGTGTTATGAACAAAATAAATGTGGTTTTTCGTTTAATATGTAAATTACGGAATAATGCGGATTCTGTAGTGGCTCAATATTACCTTTTTATGGAGATTCTCTTTCACATAACATATGTGGTCTTTTTTCAGAATGTTTTGGGAGGTCGTTCGTTATTAGAATAAAACATTTTAATGTAAACTCTCATCATCAACTTTTCAGCGGAAAGATGTCCATTGCTAGACATAGGCCTCCCCCAAGCACCTAAACTTCGACCGGTTCTATGCTTCTCGCATCCAACGGGTTCCTGCGGCCTTCACAAGGTCGTCGGTCCACATTGTGGGAGGCCTTCCAACGCTACGTCTTTCGGTACGCGGTGGCCACTCCAGAACCTTTCGGCCCCATCGGCATCTGTTCTGCGAGTAATGTGCTCTGCCCACTGCCACTTAAGTTTGGCAATTCTTCAGGCTACGTCGGTTACCTCCTGCAGATCTCCTCATTTCTGATTCGATCAACAGGGAAACTCCAAGCGTAGTCCTCTCCATTGCCCTTTGGGTGACTTTTAGCCTTCTAATAAGGCCCATTGTGAGCGACCACGTTTTAGTGCTATATGTCATCACTGGCAACACGCACTGGTCAAAGACCTTCGTCTTGAGACACTGCGGTACCTATGTGGGACGATGTAGACTCTATTATAATAATATTCATCATACTCATAAACTTGAAAAAATCATTCATACTCTAAAATTGTGATTTTTGATTAGGAGTCAAACGAACTTACCTTAGTGATGTTTGATTCCAATTATGTGAGTGTTCCAACCGAAGACGATTACAATATATTACTTGCAGCAGTACATGAGATGGTGCTATCCTTGTCACACATTTAGAGCTATAATATCTAAAAAAAAAACAAACACCATACTTCCGTCTACCGCCTGTACTGTAGCCGGCCTACCCGCGCCGGCGGCGCTTTCCTGACCTCATTATTTTTCAGAGTGGTAATACTTAGGTATTTTGTGTTATAGCCAGACTAGTTTTTTATTTATTTTTTTTATTTTAACCGTCTGGGATGGGATGGGACGGGACGATGTAATCGTCTTCGGTTGGAACACTCACATAATTGGAATCAAACATCACTAAGGTAAGTTCGTTTGACTCCTAATTATATTTCGTGTACCAACCGAAGACGATTACAATATATTACTTGCAGATGTTCAGAGCATTCATTGCTATGTAAGTTAATAGTGTAAACAATAAAAAAAATAAAAAACTGTGATTCCAATCACTATAATGCTAATTAGCAACAAAATTGAGTACATGGGTACTAATCAACAAATTTAAGGGTCAATTTACAGTTATCAGATTCTTAACCTTTTAATGTTAATGGAATAAGTGCAATTAATCCTACTTATCGAATGTCAAATATGGCATCCGTAAAATCATTGTCGTTTGATTCCAGGATGTCTCTACAATAGTACTTAAAAAATACATTGGAGCGATCACTCCAGCCTGCGGCCTTGCGAACCGTCTCCAGATTAACCCCGGCACGGTGCGCGGCAGATGTTGATGCTGCCCGTGTACTATGAGCGCCGAAAACGCTTATGTCAATGCCACTGTCTTGCAATACCTTTTTTACCCAGTGTGCTAAAGTCTGAGAGCCAACTTTTTTATGTGGTCTTCTAGTTCCGATGAAGAGATGTCCTTCCGTCTGATGACGTCGTAACTCTTTTGTTCTACTGACGTAAGTTTGGGTTGCGAGTGCAGGACAGATACTAGGATTTTCGCGGATATAGGGTAATCTGATGAGTGGTTGGCAAGCCCCAGGCCTCGAATTCTTAATTAAATCAGGAATCTTAATTATAATCGTATCATTATTTATCGCAATATTCTCTAATTTTATCAGACTAATCGTCTGCATCCTTTGCGCAGAAGCAATGGCGATAAGAGCACAAGTCTTATACGATAAATCAACTAATGAGACATTATCGTATGGATATATGTTTGAGAGATGATTTAATACTACATTTGTATCCCACGTGTATCTATATTTTGGATTTGGGGGTTTAAGTCTGTAGGCGCCCTTGAGAAACCGATTTACACAATCATTTGAAGTAACATTCGTACCAACAATTAGCGATAAGGCGGACCTGTGTGTGTTTAAACTACTGTAACTTGCGCCTTCTTCAAATTTTACTGTCAAAAAAGTTAATACGTCCGCGACATTAGCCTCATAAACATCAAGGTTTTTTGTTTTACAGAAAAGCCACCAGGATTTTATTGAACTATTATACTGATTTAATGTATTTTTTGCTAAAGAGGCCATTATTATATCTAAGGATCCTAGTGGTAGACCACGTTTTATCATCGACTCCCTGATAATTCGGCTGCCACCAGGATAAGGCTCGCATGAAGCGGATGGCAGGTTCTGAAAGGAGAGAGTAATAAGGATTCGTCAGGACCAAAAAACATTTTTTCCGATATGACAAGACTGGACCACAAGGGATACCATGCTTGTGATGGCCAGTAAGGTACTACTATAATACCTCTAGCTTTATCTGAAATGATTTTTTCTAATACTTTGCTCACCATACTGAATGGGGGAAAGGCATAAAATTTGATATTTTTCCAATTAAAAGTAAAGGCATCAATTATTTCAGAATATGGATCTAATTTCCAAGAAGCGTATCTACTGCATTTATAGTTTTGAGCACTGGCAAAAAGGTCAAATTCAGGTGTACCTAATACATACACAATTTGTGAAAATACATTTCCAGAAATTTCCCATTCAGTGTCTATATTAATTTGCCTAGACTCCCAATCTGCTACTACATTATCGCAAGATCTTATGTAGGAGGCAAATACATAATTATATGTTTTTAGACTCACACCACTGCCAGATTTTTCTTGCATATTTATTTAAATGAGGATGTTGTACTCCGCCCATTCTGTTGATATAGCATATGGCAGTGGTGTTGTCTATTCTCAATAAAATGTTGCAATCTCTAAGGTTCGCTGTAAATATCTTTAGTCCATAAAATGCGGCCATTAGTTCCAGCGTATTAATATGAAGTGTCAGTTCGCTGGATGTCCAGTTACCACTAGCACTTTGACCACCGCATGCCACGCCCCAACCAGTCATAGATGCATCACTATAAATTTCCAATAAGTAATTATTTTTGCGAATCGGGGAAAATGACGTCATTATTTTATCGATCCACCACGAGAAATCTTGACTCAGATATTTATCTAATTTCATGTGTTTGTTGTAATTTTCCGAATAATCCAATGCTATAAACTTCTCCCGTTCGAAGAATTTTGTATACATCCACCCGTAATTAACGGCGGGACATGCGGAGGTTAAAAGTCCAATAAATTCAGCAAAATATCGAATTGTACATTTGTTCTTGCGCATAAGATCTATGGCTCGATTTTTAATACGATGTTTCTTTTCTTCGGGTAAGGTGATGGTCATATTTATGGTATTAAAGACGAACCCTAAAAATTTGCACATTTTACTTGGCGTCATAACACTTTTACTTTTATTGATGACAAACCCTAACGACTCTAAAAACTCTTTTGTAGTATTTACGTTTGTTAAGCATTCATCGTAAGATCTACCTATGCATAAAAAGTCATCTAGGTAAGTTAACTGACAATAGGCCAGATGAACGTAGGTATTCCAGAACTGGTTTTAGTAATTTCGTATAAACAAAAGGTGCTGTACAGATGCCGAACGGGAGAACATTGTACTCAAATAATTGTGATCGCCACTTAAAACGCAATCGTTTGCGATCAGCTTTATCTATAGATACCAAGAAATAGGCATCTTGTAGATCTATAGTTGCCATAAAATAATTATCATCGAGTAATTTTAGCGCAGTGCGATAGTCCTCCATCTTAAAGTGATAAAGTCTAATAAATTTGTTCAATTCTTTTAAATTTAGTATAAAACGATGAGTCCCGTTAGGCTTAGGTACTGTGAAAATAGGTGAGACAAATTGTCCTTCACAAGGTGTACACCGTGATATGAAATTAGAACTCAACAAGTCCGATATACATCCGCCAATAACGTCTACTTGGGATTGAACATTGCATGCGTTATTTTCGGGTTCAATGGTTTGTATGGGTTCATCTATAAAAGGTATTTTATACCCTTTAACCCAATTTAAAATAATCTGATCGTTAGTGAGTTGACACCACTGGTTATAAAAGTAAGACAAACGACCTGCAATGGGTACCTGCGGGTCTTCTAGTAGCGTCTCCTCATGGTCGCGTGAAGCCGCGTGTAGCCGGTCGAGCGACGGCCCCGCGGTGCGTCCGTGCGACGGTCTCGCGGCGGCCGGCGAGGTGCAGGGGGCGGCCGCGTCTCGGCCGCTGCTGCTACTCGTGGCGGCACCCCCCTCGAGTTTAAAGTACCCCGTTGTTGTTGTACTGTTCCTGGTGGTTTGTACGCAGGACGCCCAACTGTCGATTTCATGTCTGAGCCGGTCTTAATGATCGCCTTTGAAGACTTTATATGCTCTGCTAAGTCTGAGCCGAAAAGATATTCATCAATTTTGGTATCTTTGACGGTATCTCTAATATTTTTATTTAATGTATTTAGGGCTGCGAACCGACGGGACTGAGATTCTCTGTAATGACTGTCGCATATAAGCCTGCCGGCGTCACTCAGAGTTTTTAATATATCTTGAGGTACTGCGTTCTTAGACGACAGCGCCCAGTTTAACACTTGTCCTATTGCAGCGAGACTACTGGATAGCTGGCTTTGCTTGCTTTGGCTGTATAGATCTTTTTTAAATTGATTTCCAAAAGGGCTGCTTTTATTTCTAGGTTTAACATCGGTACCCTTATATTTGGGCAATTTTCAGGAGGTAAATAACGTTTGACTAGTTCCAGTTGAATATCTTTGGATAAACCATTTGTCAAAATATGTGTCCATCTTGTCGCAATATCGTTATGTAGGTTTTTTCCGTATTTTTTGTTACTAGTCGGGTCCTCGCCAAGAAGTTCTAATATTTCTGGTTCCAATGACGGTACAGTCTCGTCATCCAGGGTTTCTGTTGTGGGGCCGGACAGTGCAGCCTCTGCAGTTGGCGTGGGCGCTTCGATCGGTAGGCCTAGCCCTACCTGTGTCGCAGCGCTCGGCGCGAGCGTTGCGCTTGGCGCGGGCGACACAACCGGCAAAGGTGTGTCACCTAGCTCGACCAACTCAGGCTGTGCAGCCTCCAGGTCCCCGTAGGTAGCAGAGCTATGATTACCTACGAGAAAATTATATTCTCTCAGATATAAATTTAACATATGGCAGGTTTCTTAAGAAATATTGAATGTAAAACTTTTATTCTCAACACGACTAGCGTGGAGTTTATGCCAGCACAGTAATGATCCATATGGCCCTCAACACTGTTAAAGTGGAGCAGATGATCTGATTAGAACGTTTGTATCCTCTACACGATTTACGTGGAGTATGAAACCCTCGACACTGTTAAAGTGGAGTAGGTAGACGTAAGCATTAGTACATAATATCCTCTACACGGCTCGCGTGGAGTATACAAATGTCAACACTTCTTGTATCGTGGAATGATTATAATTATACTTTGACTTGGTAAATTTAACCATTTTTAATGATTTTATAGTTAGTTACTAAGATGTGAACATTTGAAAATACCGCTAGGTATTCATTAAAACGTTAGCAAAATTACCTGGATAATTCTCGTGATGATACTCGGTTTCGTTATACAGTTGATGTTCATAATTTGAATTATCACTTTCCGATGACGTTAAGTAACGCCGTCGCTTTTTTGATTTCGATAGTTTTTTCAATCTTCGTAGTATGTGATCGTAGTCCCGATCCCTGGACCTTGATCGATTCCGTTTTCCCATGACACTTAACTATCCTAACTATCTACTAACTATTCTAATTCAGTAACGTAAAAATTTTGTGCGACTCGGATAACACACAAATCTGTAATGAGGTCAGGAAAGCGCCGCCGGCGCGGGTAGGCCGGCTACAGTACAGGCGGTAGACGGAAGTATGGTGTTTGTTTTTTTTTTAGATATTATAGCTCTAAATGTGTGACAAGGATAGCACCATCTCATGTACTGCTGCAAGTAATATATTGTAATCGTCTTCGGTTGGTACACGAAATATAATAAACATGGACGCTACTCATTTGGAAACTAGTAAAAATCAAGACCATTTTCACGCTTTCAGAATATGGCATCAATAATTGTATCACAAATCCTCTCCATACATTTCACTATCCGCACCATTGTTCGTCATTGTTCAATACATCCCCAGTTAGTAACACGTCATAAATTCGCCGTGTAATCGAGTCGGTAAGCGATTGCGGTCCATTGAGCAATGCGCAAACATGTCAAGATTACCTGCCGTTCATTATAGCTAGGTAACGCGACTCACTGATCGTCTTGCCTTTTGTTTAACAGTAGGGAGTTATGGGTAAGATGAATAAAACTCAGTCCTTCTTAGTACAAAACAAGGTTTATCTTCAGACTCAGTAAATATCTTAACTTGCTTACTTGAGTTACAACCGGAACCGGTTTTGTAGAAAATAAATTTCGACCAAGTGTTGCTCAAAATGAGTGGAGGAGACCTAATCCTAATTTACCAGAGGCCATAAAACAGTTGTAAATCACACCAGGTTAATGCTAGCTAAGTCATGGGACTTAGCTAGCATTATCCTGGTGTATTTGCACATTTTTATTTGTCAATCTGAGAATGGCCTCAGATTGACAAATAAAAAAGTGCAAATATGTGAGGAAAGTCTCAAGAAACAAGTGATAAAAATGCAAGCTGTCCTTATATCGTTATATGTTGCACATTTCACTTAGACAATTGTAAGAATTTGGCAGAAATATCCCAGCACTGATTTGCTCGTTTCGTTTTTTCTTCTACTGATAGTTATTTTTCTTCTACCAATCTGTATATCTCCTGACAAAGTATATTCTATTCATATGTATGTATTTATTCTTGTATTTTATTTTCATGCTATCAATCCTTTATGTTGCACCTGCCATCTTTTCCCTCTGCGTCTTTTCTGTTGACTAGTAGAAAATGGCGCAACCATTAAGTCCGCCTTTGTACGGTATTGTTTTTTTAGTTGTGCACAATGTTTTTGTATATAAAAAATCACCTATGGCTATGTCATATAAACTCGGGAAACATGTTAAAATAACTTGCCGCTTATTACAAGGCAACACAAGGCAAGGCACTGATGGAGTTATATGCTTTTGTACAGGATCCGATACTAATTTAACACTTTCAAGGGCACTATTATAGGTACGGTTATAGCCGTCATAACAATAAAACTTCTATTGTCTCTCGTTAACTGCGCCAGAACCTGTTAATATTGTATAAAGATGTTTCCGTCTTCGCGTAACAAGACGTAACATCGTTCTACAAAGTATAATTAAAATTAATAAAACTAGCATGTAACTTCAAGATCGTAATAGGTATTAGAATACGAATAATTTGTGGAATAAGGTAACTGTAGAGCATTGGCTAATAAGTCACACACAGGATGAAAACAGTTTATCCTATGTTTTAACCATAAATCAGATTTAAACAAGACGTTTGAAGTAGGTCCTTGTTAAAGAGTTCATCGCCCACTACTACATACATATTATACTTTTCATCCTGATAGTAGTTACGATCCCATGACCATGAGATAATTACTGGCAAAGTGGGCGAAACCACGACGAAAAGCTACATAGTTAAAAAGTTACAAAAACAAATATTTTCAGGAAATATTTTTGAAATTAATGTTGACCAAAAATAGCCCAACCCTTCTTATTCTATAACGTAGACGGGTAAACAAAGGGTCTATTTTCAATAAATGTTGCCTTTCTCAATGTTAACCCCGGTTTTACCTTTGTCATCATCGATGTGGTACCTATTAACAAGTACCGCCCGTGGCTTGTGGTATCTTTTACCGATTTTAAAGCGTTGTGTTATGCAGCAGAGTTTTCAGTATTTTTTTTATTTGGCTCGTAGGTCGGTAGTTGCTGCGGTTTCCTGTGATCCAGGGTTCAAATCCCTTTACAGATTTTTGTGTATTTGTGTTATCCTGATAATACACACATTTACTGGTTGTAAATTAAGAAGATAGCACGTTTCCAAAGATTTGGCGCGCAAAAGTGAGAAAGAAGACAGGCATGTTTTGGTTCTTGGCTCTTAATCTCCGGAAAATAATGACATAATGTTCGCACGCTTGACACTTTGAAACCAAGGTCACAATAAAGAGAAGAAAGTGAGCCTGTTTATAGATTCAGCTTTCTTTTATTTTATTCACATAAATTTGTTTTAAAACTGATCCAATAAACGACATACATCCTCCATTTCCCCGCGTTGGCATCGCCGAGGTATATAGCCTCCCACTGCGATATCGGTCGCCATCGCTCCGAGGCGGTATCGCATCCTGTCTGCGGTTATCGATGTCATTATCTACGATGTTATGTGATCCTGGTATCCACTAAACTGGTACGGCTTGCAAGGGTTAGACGTGCCGAGTTTAAGGTTAGATTAGATAGGATTTTGAAATTGTTGGGCAATTTTGTTTGTTAAACCAGATCCTGTAATTTTAAAATATTTGCTTTGTGGTTGCTTATACTCTTTGAATCGTGATCAACCTTTTGGGATTGAGTCTTGTCTAAGTATCTATCATCTAACGAAACGATAACGATAACTAAATCATCGAACAGAATTCTTAAAAAAGCCACCAAGATCCGGCTTATTCAAACACTGGTTTTCCATGCTGAGACGTGGACGCTGCTTGACTTCGAGAAGAAGAAGATAATTATATGTTCTTAAAATATGGTGCTGGAGAAGAATTCTTGGGGTATCGTGAATCTAATTTCGCACCACACCATGAACGCAGCGGTAGACCACGCGGACGCTCACTAATGAGATGGACTTACCAAATGAAATCCGCAGTGGGCGATCCCTTATGGGTGCACTAAAAATACAAAAAATCGGAATAGACAGCGAGAAATCGTGATGTGATTCACATCAGCCCCTAGTCGTGAAATTACGTGAAGACCACAACCGCTCTAATAAGAGTGCTACGGAGAAGAAGAAGAAATATCATCTAGGCTCATGACGATAGAAAAATATAAATTAAATCCACCTTTCATGTCCGTGTGTGATCGAGTTCTTCTAAGCTACCCGGATTTTATTGCAGTTTTCACCATGGTCTAGAGAGATCATGTGTATAACAAAACATTAGTATTATACTTGCAAATAACCTAGAAATCTTGATGTTGTGTCAAGTCGTAAAAACCGTGCGAAGCAGGGGCGGGTCGTTAGTGATAATATTACATATTCTACCAGACAAACCGCTTTCAGACTTTGTCGGAATTAAAAATAGAAGAAGCGCATTACAGGTATGCTTGCATTGCAGACCTACGGATTTGTCCGTAGATCTACGGAGTTTACGTCTTGTCTACGGACATACGGATTTTAGTCTCAAATCTATGGACTTTAGTTCGATTTCATCTATTCCACTAAGCCGTGCACTTATTTTTTAATTTAATTAAAACTGCAAAATTGCTTTTATTTTGGCGGTCATTCAATTCAACTAACATCAAACGCATCGCTGTGCTGTTTTGTATTATTGCCGTTATTGTTATTTGTTGCCGCGATGCGGTATTATACACAGAATCTACAAAAGGACTGCTTTATACAAAAAGTGCAATAAAAACTACCCACTATGAGGTAGAAGCAAAGAGAGAGCATTTTGAATTATTTAATTAAAAAATATAATACATCATTATATTTTTTAAACACAATTTTTAATCCTCTGTCTTGGAGATTTTCCCGCTGATTTTTTTTTAGTTAACAATTCCTTTACCGGCAAGGAATTAAGTTTAAAGTTATCTCTAAATAGTCAGGTTTATTTAGCTTTAAAAAATGTTGTTGATCTACGGATTTTTGTAGAGGCAATCTACGGACTTCTACGAAATTTCGAGCGGAGCCCTACGTAATTTAAAAAATCAGAACTGGCAACACTGGCTTGCTGCAACATCCAGCACGTAGGCTAGACATTATACATGCGTGCAGACAACGTTACTTGAACGGTAGACCTGTATTTTTATGTTACACTTGCTACCGTTTAATGAACTTATCGCGCCCTAAAGTTTGGTTTCGAACTATAATAGATGAAATCATAAGATTAATTGATACATAAAATGTGGTTGGACTGTGTTGCCTGTGTTGTGACTGTTGTGAGGAGACTGATCACCCCTCTACTGTAATCAGAAGATCATAAAATTGCACATATTAGGTACAGATATTACCAACGTAAAAAAATATACATAACTGGCTACTGCCCCCTTCTTCGTCCGTGTGAAATTTCTTGTTCCCCCGTCCCACCCCATCGCATTGCATCGCCTGCCCGCGCAGTAACTTCATTTTCACTCGTTCTTTCTGACTTTTTTTCTTTTTGCTCAACTCCTAAGAGTCCTAGCGTGATGTTAAATAGCCTATAGTCTTTCTCAAGAATTGGGCTATCAAATGCAAAACAAATTTCAAATCCGACAGGTAGTTTCCAAGATTAGCGCGTTCAAACAAAAAAACAAACACACTCTTCAGCTTTATTATTATTTAGTATAGATAAATAAATGTAAACTTTATCTCAGTTGCATAAGTAAAGTCACAGAAATTTATTTTTTAACAAATTGACTACCAACTGAAATTGTCCGTATATTTGAACCACAACGGTCACTCCTTGACTGTTGTATGAAATGGTTATAAAACGGCAACTTGGTGTAGTGTGCCAATATGATACATCTAATTAATTTCCCTAAATGTTCATCAAAAATTCAAAATTATTTCATGGCTAAAATTATTGGGAAAATTTGTCCTAAAACAAATAAAAACAAATCATTTTTACATGAACAACTGTTTTTCTCTGGACTGTACTTACTGATCCCGTAAGGGGATCAGACCTAGTTATAGTGTAAAAGACAGAAATTAAAACAAGACTATCTAGCAGGGGATCAGGGGGCCTAAAAAGGTCACTTTGGCAGAATCATAACAGGATAACATTATGAATCATAATGGACAGTTAACTGTTAAGCAGGCCATACACGCTAGAGTGCACCTGACAGGTTTACTTGTACAGTTCAACTGTACAGGTAAACCTGAGCTCTATAGAGGCCATAAACGTAGCGGAAAACCTGTACAAACTCTCAGTTGAAACTGTGGCCGGGCGCTTGATCTCCGCGCAGTAACGTTAATAGGTTTATTGTTTTATTGAAAAAAAAAGGAAATTTATACGAAGATACCATGAACAATGGTACAAATCATGGTTACTGTAAAGAAAAAAGCACTCCCTTGGCAAGTCCTTCCCCTCTAACAATCACCGGACAACTGACGCCTGTGCAGGCGACCGCCACACACACTCAGTTTTGCTTGCACAGTTAAACTGCACAGGTATACCCTCAAGCAAAAAATATCAATATTCATATTTTTTGGGTTGCCTGTACAGGCGTGGAAACCTGTACAGTTGTGTAACACACACGCTTCGGTTTACCTGTACAGTTGAACTGTGCAGGTAAACCTGTCAGGTACTCCCTAGCGTGTGTGGCCTGCTTTAAGTTAATCGTATCAAATCCCATTGGTGAAGGATTTTTCAGTTATGTTTTTTGTCTGTGCTAAAATACCAATCAATTCAATCCTACGTAGTGCAACGAAAAAAAGAAAAACACGGACTGTCTTCGCCATATTATGATTCATAATTTTATCCTTTTATGATTCAGCCAAGGTGGCCTTTTTAGGCCCCCAGATCAGGGGATCCGACCGGAATAAATTGCCAAAACCAACATCTATTCAAATTAACTCTGAGAACTTGATAGGTACAAAATGTAAATAGAATTTAGCTGCGAAATACAAACTCCCGGTAAACTAATCATGAGTGACAATTTGTAATATGTTTAAGATTACTGAGCGCTGTTAGTTAATTAATTACCCTAATTATTACTACGCTGCTAATATTGGAATAGGTAAGTACATAGAAGGTAGAATTTAATTGTACGTGTCTTATAGCAATAGCTTTACATAACACCTGTGTCCCCGAAGTATGCTGTGGTGTATAGCTACCCCAGTAGTAAATAATCATGTAATAAAGGCGAGCCTACTACCGGAATCCATGACGCTGATACTGGAAATTAATTTCTAATCGAAAAATCCATCAATTTACAAAATTCCGAATTAGTACTATCATAATTAAATAAGCAAAATACGCAATCTAAAATTTAACCCTAAATTGACTGACTTACCCCCGAGTTACGATTCTCAGTAAAGATTAATCTAATTCGCAGTTCGCTGATTTACCCCCTGGTTTATAGAAGTCCATCCAATTTAATCTTTAACAATGTTTGAGCAGATTCACTGATGTAAATCGTCTGTCTAACAATAACACAGACTAGATCAGACTTCCTTGTGATATTTCTACCTAAATTATGTTTGCTTATCATCTTGCGCAGATTTAAATCGCATTAAGCCTCCTTCAAACAGGCGCGACACGACACGCGACACAAAGGCACCACAAGTCGCGCTACGAGCGGTGCCTTTGTGTCGCGCGCGATTATATCGCGTGTCGAGCCTGTTTGTAGGAGCCTTTATTAGTAAGTAGTAGTAGCAGAGCTCTTTGCGAAGGAGCTTAACCATAGAACTATCTTTATTCCTGCATGTGTAGTGAAAGCACCCATGATAGATAATATGGTAGGTAGCATGGTAACTCATAGCTGTTTCTAAGGTAGACAACGCACCTGAGATGCTTCTGCTATTTACCATCAGAAAGATCACCAGCTTTTGTCAGTTTTATAAAAAAGGTGGAACATGTATGGATAATTATTTAAATCATGTGGGGTTTGACAAGATTTATATTTCATTATTTTTAAATTAAGTATTATGTGCTTAACGACACATTTGAAAAGGGTAGCGCATTCTTTTTGAAAAAAACCCATCAGTAAACAGTCGATTTAGTTGATTGAACGAGCTTGTTTGATTGAACGTGTTTTAATAATAATGCCTGCATCAATTTAGAATGTTTAGGTAATATTTCAATTTAAAAATATTTTTTGATGTAATTCGACCGTATCTAAAATGATTAATAACATTAAGGGCTGATTTTTCAATCATCTTATACCTTTAATCGAGGAATAATTTTGAAATTTAGACAGTTATTTCATACAAAAACTGTCAAATGTCAATTATATTCCTCGAATAAAAGTTATCTGGCGATGGAAAAATCAGCCCTATGTAAAATATAAACATAAAGTGGTGCCCAAGATTCTAAATGAAAAATACAATTACAATAATAAAATGGCAGGTACCCAGACCATTTTTTATACCTTCCAGCTTAAATTTCAAATTAAAACTATAACTCTTGTGGCCATTTCTTTTTGTAGCTTTAATATAGAGGTTTCCTTTAAGCGGTTCTTGAAGATTATTCATCTAAATGAATGGTCTGCTTTAGGGCTTAAATGTATATAATTTTAGTAAAAGAAAATTCAATAAACTTTTATGAAACCTTCAACTTCAAATGTTCAGTGAGCACACTCACAATATTTGGCGCGTTACATGTAACATTATATTGATCCATCACAAATAGACAGATCTCTGACGATTCCCTTTTCATGCCAATGTACTTGCCACATTTCTAAACACACCCTACACCCGCCTTACCGCCAATCAAATAACAGGAGGCTCTGATGACGTCACGGTTACTTACGCCTAATCCAACACAACGGGTGGATCCAATATGGCTGCGCTCCCTATAACCACATCAATTGTTCATTCGGACGGTACTCCTAAACAAATTAATACCTAATTGCTTCAATACTCGAGAACCGACCCGCCTTCAATGGAACCCAATTATATCCACACCGATGGGGACTTTCAAAAGAAACTGGAGATTCGAAAATGTATTTTTCTTTGATTAAATCGAGTATTCGCTGTATTGAACGCACTTGATTCGGAATAGGCAGAGCTTGTTAATGTTGCGCAGTAGGTACAATAAATGGATGAGATTAAATTAGTGTATGGAATTCTAAATAGAATTTCAGAGGCTTTTTCAAGCTGCTTCTGAAGTATCTCATTAGAGTAGCTACTCCATTCTCACATGAATTTTGATGATGTTATAATATTCTCGATATTTCTTTTTTTCCTTACAATCATCTCGCTCCAAAACCCATAATACTATCTACAAGTGGTGAAACCTAACGTACAATAGAATAAGCCGAATATATGAAATGGTTTCAAATGTTTAGTGACCTCAGAATCATTCCTTCTAACAGAAAGTCTTTAAGAATGTCAGTACATCATACGTCAAACATTCCCAAGAAACCAGAACACCGAGATAAAGTACCAAAGGAATGTTTCACGTAACCAGAACTTGTACTTACGCGAACACCTCGGTTCTTCGCCACACTTAGTCGTGCGGTACGGTACGGTTCCGTGCGGTTCCCGGGAGAAACATATTAACAATTTATTAGCTGTACCGCCGAACTTCGCCGCAGTATTGAACTGATATTACCTTGAATGTCTGTTGAGACCCTAAGCTTAGCACGGAAATTGTTATTTATTAGAGTGTTATAAACTTCGTGATTGAGAGCTAATAGGTGCTGATAGAAATATAATGCGGTTTGGTACGGTCCGACATAGAAGATGACTTAGGTTCTCTTACATAGAAAACATAAAAGCGTTCGCTCAATTAGCGTAAAACGGGTTTAGTCATTTGTTACCTTTTATAATCAAAGACAAGCGATCTCAATTCCAAACACGAAAATTATGGACAAGAACGTCATCGTAACATAACATCATGTTGGTTAATAGAATGACAAGAAACATTTATTATTTCATGCCTAAGTTTATTCCTCAAAGTGTGCTTAAACAAGAACAGTTTGAAAACGAAACGAATAAAATGACTTGGCAAGTCTCAGAGTTTACTGCTAATCTCCATTCGATTGCCCTTATATTGGTGTTTATTATGAACGAATTATTTTTAATGCAAATCAATCGTGATTGGTAAGCTGTGTATATAGAATTACCATTTCAATCGTATTGTTTGTGATGCGTGGATTTAGTTAGGAATATATTGAAATGCAGTGATTCCGATTCACGAGTCGTAGATCGTAAGTTTGAACAAAGGCAGGCGTTTTACTTTTGATAATTTCATTACTAGCGTCGTGAGAAAACCGGTATGTCCTAGAACCAAACTCACTGGACCCGCGTGGTTGGTTATACCCACTCCCTTTCCTATGTCATTATTTAGTCTATAATGTTTATTTATATTAATATTAAAATCTCATGTTTTATGTGGATTGCTGATCTTTACCAAAGTGAATTGTATTCTGAATAAAAACATATTAAAAGTCTTTTTCGTTTCATACTAGATATTTTTATATGTTTAAATTCGTTCACGTTATGCTTACTACATCTATTAATCGTTTAGTGTTTGTTGTGGATTTTGGCATGGGTTAGTTGGACTTACCTCTAAAGCACTGTTAACAAATATGGGTGATAAGCGAATAAATAATAAAATTCATAAGCACACAATGCCAATGCCGAATGCCTATCTTTTTGATATCCTTATCCATCAGTATTTCGATGTCCACAGTATGTAAGAAAATATTTGCTAATTGCCAAAACCCACATACAATAAGTTTCCTAACTCACGAAGATGCGAAGTGCTGTCTCCAGCCGCCAACCTCATCACTAACAATAGTTTAAGTTTAATAATGACGTCACCGATCCATCTATTCATTACCGTTATTAGGCCGATCCAGTTTATCACTTCGTAACTCCCAAGTTCGGCAACTTTGGATACCATAATTACTTCGATGACCTTTAGCGTATTTTGTCGGAAATACCTTATTGGTATTAAAAAGGGGCATAACGAACGGTGTGAGCTGAATTTTAATTAAGGCTAAATTTCGTTATATTGGTAGCGGTAACAGCTAAGAAAAATAAGATCCTTGAAAGTATTTGGATCTCAAAGTTACTCAGAGTGGATTATTCAATGGTTCCATCTAAACTTCATCCTTGGTTTTTTGTAATACGAAATCTCAAATAAAAAAATCCTAGTAACTTGTTCCATGTTCTATGTATCTAATGTCATGGCCTAGAGAGAAATTGACGTTCTATCAGCGAATACGATGATGGAAAAGTAAATCTTGTTTAATTATTTGTAATATAGAATTACGAAATGCTTTGAAAGCGATTGCCACTTGTCTATCATGACAAGAACTAAATCTCGGCGTCTCAGCATCTTTATTGTACGTCTGGGTAACCTTCCATGACACCATTGTGAGTTTGGATAACATTAGAATACAGCGTGGTGCGATACTCCCGGAGGTCGTTTAATGGACGCCCGAGGCCTTTATTCAAAACTTCGCGACCTATAGTCACTAAGGGCGTGGGTATAGCTCATGATTAGAGACCTCAACTGCTTACACTGCCTTCATTGAAGACCCAATGATATACAGGTCCTAAAGGACCAGCATCTACCATTAAGGCTCTTTACAGAACTGTATTCTGTACCTGTGCCTACGATTTCATGTTCTCAACGTTTAATTACTATTAATACCTTTATCTATCTGCTAACTAAGGGCTAGTGTGTTTCAAATCTGACTGTGATAGAGCCCATAAGGAGGCTTATATTTTTTTATATTGCTAGGTGTCAATCGAGCAGACGCACACCAGGGGGCCTAAAAAGGCCACTTGGCAGAATCATAAAAAGATAACATTATGAATCACAATGGACAATTAACTGTTAAGTTAATCGTATCAAATCCCGTTGGTTATGAATTTTTCATTTTTTTTTTGTCCGTGCAAATACCAATCAATCCAATCCAAATCTCTTTGATTGTACATATTTAAGTAGTGCAGCGAAAAAAAGAACAACACGGACTGTCTTCGCCATATTATGATTCATAATTTTATCCTTTTATGATTCTGCCAAAGTGGCCTTTTTAGGCCCCCTGATATACCAGAGGCCTCGAATGTGCGTTGTCATCCCATGTGTAAAACTGAAATGTCTCAAATGCCTTAGGTATAATTTTATTAACCCCAACACGCAGGTACCTAGTATTTGGTAGCAGTTGTTTTTCTCCAGATACCATAGGTGCCTACTTTCAGATATAGGTAACCCTTTCCATAACCCGACACGCGCTAATTGAATAGCAGGTAGATATTTGTACGGTAATATTCCCAAGCTATTCTCGTACCTTACAGCGAAGCGTAACAAACAACTTCCGTTCATGGCAATTACCTATCAAGTTAACATAATGTGTGTTATGTTACAATAGGAGCGGCCCTGGGCTAACGACAGATTAAATATCAAAGAATTTGTTCTGTGATAAAATGGGTGTAAGTACCTATAGCTGGTATTCTATGGTAGAACTGACGTCGTAATCGATCTGACACCGATCTGAACTGAGCTTTTAACGTGGTATTAATCAAAAAATTCATATATAGAGAAGGCAATTATCACATTTTAATTTATTGCTGTTGCTGAGCTTGGTTACGAAAAATAATAACTAGACACAGCTATATATAAAATTAAAATAAAATTTACATTACAACACCAAAATTAAAATTTTATCGTGGTTCCCGTATTTTGCATCTATCCCGCTACTTCATTAAGTGACGGTGAGCTATTTATTTACTACAAAAGACGAAGCAACTGCTAATAAATTAAGTTACTTAACTTTGAATTAAGTTTCGCGATTAATTAGCGTCGACGAGTGAAAAATATACCGACGTCGAAATAAGGTGCTTTTATTAAATACACGGATGCTACCCTTAAATAAATTAACTCGGTAGTTTGTGATACATTTACAATTAAATATTATAAGTACGTTTTTATGTATAATTATATTTTTTCTACAACTTACCGACAGAATCCGTACATCGAAACAACACTGAAACTCCGAGTACAAACAACTGTGACCACTTCATCACAAAGTTTTTCAACAAACTCATCTTCACTAGATACATCAACGGAAAAAACAAAAATTCAAAAAACGTTCCAAATTCTAGAACGTCGCATTTTCAGAAAAGTTTTCGTAAATCGAACGCGGGAGCGACGACGGTAACAAATCGCTCGGGGTGATTCGGTGCGGCGATCGTGAAGCAACTGTTCTGACGGAACGGTTGAACGGAGGCTGATGGTTCCAAGCCACGCATGCGCGAATCTTTCTTCGCTTTTCAGAATTCTAGTTTAAATTATACTGTATTTACTTTTGACGTTACGCTCGATGCGCCTTTGACTTGGTGCATTCCTTCAAATGCCCGAGGTTCTATGGAATGGATCAAAAGGTATTCGGTGTTCCCTAAGAATGTGTCCTGTCCCCTTAATTGTTGCCCTGTTTTGTAAATGTTTTGTTTAAAAGTATTATTTATTGGATAATAAAATTTATATACAATCTTGGGATAGACACTTTTGAAATAGTTTGTAGTTTGTTTCTCCTACCTATTATGATTAAAAATATTGGAGAAGCTAAGTCCAATAGGGTAATTAATTGGTACAATTTTAGAAGCGAACTATGGACGTACTAACTTTACCAAAACACAGATCGCTTCACACAAAAAAAATGGTACACAATTTCAATAAAATATGATAACCTTATTGGAAATTATATTTTCGAGCCGTTTTGGGGTTGAAACTCTCGGGCCGTGGGGTCCGAGTGCTCATGGTCTTTTTAAAGAAATATCTAAACGGCTGGTTGACACTTCCCGTGACCCAAGGACTGGCTTTTACCTCGGCCAGAGGCTAAGCTTTGCGATACAACGTGGTAATACCGCCAGTCTCTTGGGTACATTACCAGTCGACAGCGATGCGAATGAATTTTTCAACGCTATTTTTTAATAGTCTGTATAGTTTTAGTTAAGTTAGAATTTAATTTTGTTATTTGTTTATTTTACTTCTAAAATTTAAACTAAAAATACATCTTAAATACCTAAAAAAAAATTCAATAATAATATTATTGAACAATTTTTAACAATTTATATGAACTCTTGGCGTTTGGTCGAGAGATATTCCTCCGTTAGATTAGGTACTCGAGGAATGTATGCGATCGTGTGACGTCACGGTGACATGTGTCTCCTAACTGAAGAGCGTTTGTGGCGGGAAAGATAAATGGAGAGATTAGATGGCGCCAGTTCTGGTAGGCGCTGACTAAGCTAAATATAGTGCTGGCTTTTATTAAGAAGTGAGATATGAAAGAGACAGCATATATTTTTATTTTAGTTGAAATTTTGTTCCAAAAGTATCTAATGAGAGTGTAAATAAAACCTTTTCAGGTTTTACGCAATCACTCACTAAAGCGAATGGTAATAAAGTCATCTGAATTTAAAAGGGTTCAGCTTTATATATTTCTCACCACATTTTCCAACAGTTTTTGCCTGAATAACATTATTAAATTTTCATTCCAAACATTACAAAACACAATTAATTATTACATAAACCTATGATATGGGTTATATCACATTTTTACCTGCCCCAAGCCCGATATACGGGTGCATGTAAGCCCTGCCATTGCTGCATGAAAGGCCCGTCCGACTTGTTGGCAATAACGGCAAGAAGACTGTTACGGCTGCCCCGCACTCTACTCGCTATGGAGGTTGCCCTCTTGCGCATGCTGGCTTAAAAACAGTCAATGCGGACGCTCGCGAACATTCCCGATGCGCTGCAGAAGCGAGGCAGCCGCAGTAGCGCCCTCAACGCGTTATTTATATTGAACGCGAAGAGCGCTGTAGGATTTCTGCAAATATAATAAAATTATACTGTACCAACAAAAGAAAATGAATACATCATAAGGAAGAAAGAGAAACAAAAATATTAGTGTTGTGCGTCACCCGTGAAAGTTACCTACAATTGGTCCCCTCGCGAGCCCTCACAGGCCCTCGATTACCATAAATCACAATAACATTATATTGAATCCGACTGAACTAGGATCGCGGCGTTTGAACATTAGCTGTTCACGGAAAGACCAACATAATCAATCATTTCGTATTACTCTTAGTGCTGTATTATGTTTGCGTATTATCTATAAATTATATACCTACCTGTAAAACACATTAGATATGTTCAGTGTTCAGTGGGGTAATTGCGTAACACAATAACATTAGCTATGGCTTTCCTTTTGACAGTTCAAGAACATTCATTGCGTTATTTACATTGTTGAGCAAACAAATTTTTCAAACATATGAAGCAATGGATTAGGAATATCGTTCAATATGATTCAGATTGTGATTGAAGTGTGCTACCCAATTAGAGTGCAGGTTAATTTCTTACGCAATCACTCAGTAAAGGGAATTGGTAACACGTTTTCCTATATTTAAAAGGTTTCAACTTTATACTAAATCATCACTTCTTTCAAAAAATATTGTTTGAATAATATTATTCAATTTGTAATTAAAAATCATCAACGAACTGAAGTTATACTACAAATCGACATCCACAGGTAAGTTTTCTGATCCATTTATTTACATTTCCTCACTTCTTTTGAATCAAAAACGTTGCGACCTCTGTATCAAGTAGTGAATAGACGAAAATGAATCAGAGGCGTACCATTCTAAATACGAACAAATTGTACGATACTAATGATTATTTATCAGCAGAAATACTATAAATACTCTATAAAAGTTTCAGCTTATTACCAACATTAAAACAATCAGTGTCATAGTAACCATAATATCATCCAAACGAGTGTTATAATGTTGTACTAAATTTCATTATGCAACTCCTTTTCAAATAAAGAACATTGTCATGCACGCGCGTTTTACTACCACAGGCAGCGCCGTAATTTAAAAAAGAACTTATAGGTTATTCGAATTCACGTCGTATCCCGCCGGCCGCCGTTTTATTAGTATTGCAAAAAAACTGTTTCAGAATCTTTTTTAGAGGATTCATATCATGGGTGTAGATAAAGTCTTGTATGCAACTGTTCATAACAAGGTATTAAAACACGAATGTGGGTTTATCACATGAGAGTTTTAATACTCCTTATTATGCAACAGTTGCATAAATAACTATTATTTATTTATTAAAACTTTATGCACAGGTAAAAAAGTACTGTACAAAGGCGGACTTAATGCCTGAGGCAATTTCTACCGGTCAACCTTTTTGTTTTAACGAGGAGAAATGCTCATGCATACTGCACTACCACGGGGAGATAGTGCAGTTATGTGGGACTCTAACCCACTAAAACTCCACGGTGTCCTCCTCTGCCACTTACGGCGGGAACACGGGCACGCGTTAGCACTCATCCGTGAACCCGCCGCGGCTGTCCGTCACCGGACCCTCCTCTGGGGAGCACCCACACCACCGGCGCACCAGAACATACAGCACGTAGTGACCACTCCAGAGACCAAACCAGTATATTTGCGCCAGGCGACCCCGTGTCCGGGCACCCCCGGTCCTCCTGTGACGGGTCAGGTCATTGGCCCCACCACCCACCAACCCCCGGCCGCAGAGGACAGGGAGAGCGGCGAACGTCACACTAACACTCCTCCTCCTCTGCGGCCCCACCGCGTCCGCCATCATACGGTGGCGACCCCGCCAAGGCCGCGGAAGGTAGGGAGAGCGGTGCACCGCAATACCGGCACTCCTCTCCCACCGCGGCCTCCAACCCTCAGCCGCGATGCCTCCCATACGACATCGCGGCCCACCCCAGTTACGATGTCGCCCAAGCGGCACCGCAACCCACCCGTTGGCCGCTCCGTCGTCGGCCCCGTCGGCAAAAGCCCTGACGAGCGGCCCCTCCTCGGATTTCTCTTCGCTTCACCGCGAATGACGCCCCCCAACTCAATTATGCGGAAACCCACCGGCGGGGCTACCAGTCAACCTTAGGGTGATGCAGAGACAAAACATGGCATGTGCAACTTAAAGGAACTTAACTCAAAAATAATAATAATTATTAAAAAAAACTAATAGGTACAATGCGTGCCACGTAAGAAGAGACTTGACACACCACGTGGTTTGACATGCGCAGTACACGATTTTAGGTATCTTTAGCGGTATGAGGTCTGAGTGCGGGACGGGACCGGACGTCATAGGGGCGGCGGAAAGAGCGGGGGAGGCGGGGTCAAGTCGCTTCTTACGTGGCAGGCATTATACATAGACACAAATAAACTTTGTAATAATAACTAATATCGGTAGATTGAATCCCTCTAAACTAAAATAGCCACGTTAGTTGAACGTCAACTTGTTCGGGGTCAGACGAACACAATCAATCAATGGCATACCTATCACTCAATACGTTCGTCGTAGTTTAATTAAGTAACAGCAGTTAATTATATTAGGGTCTTAAAATGAATGAATGCCCATGTAACACCCACTCTCATGAAGGTCGGAGACGCTACACTCGAAGTTGTGAACGAGTATGTTTACCTAGAACAAACTCTCCAGTTAAGTAGGTTCAACTTCAAGAAAGAGGTCAATCGTCTAATCCCACTCGGCTGGGTAGCGTTCGGGAAGCTACGCAATATCTTTTCGTCTCACATACCGCAGTGTCTCAAGATGAAAGTCTTTGACCAGTGCGTGTTGCCAGTGATGACATATGGCACTGAAACGTGGTCACACACAATGGGCCTTATTAAAAGGCTAAATGTCATCAAAAGGGCAATGGAAAGGGCTATGCTTGGAGTTTCCCTGCGTGATCGAATCAGAAATGAGGTGATACGCATGGAAAACCAAGGTAACCGACATAGCCCGAAGAATTGCCAAACTTAAGTGGCACATTGCTCGCAGAACAGATGGCCGATGGGGCCGAAAGGTTCTGAAGTGGCGACTGCGTACCGGAAGACCTAGCATTGGAAGGGAAGGCCTTCCAACGCTAGGCTGTATACAGAAAGAAAGCTGGAAACTTATAAGCGCTTACCGGTGCTTGACAGCGCTGGTAACCCGTGCAGGAAAATATATGAACGCGCGCCGATAAGCACTGAACGGTGCCGACAAGTTTTGACAAGCTTCAACACGCGCTGGTCAGCGCTGGGCGCTGCCATTAAAAATCATCGTCCGATGAGTCCGACATTTTGCTTGGTCTGCTTCAACCTGCTTCCTTTGTGTAGAACGGACCAGCGCTGTCAAGCGCCGGTAAGCGCTTATATGTTTCCAGCTTTCTTTCTGTATACAGCCATACGTTTGGCAGTCGGTGGACAAACGACCTTGTGAAGACCGCAGGAACCCGTTGGATGCGAGCAGCATAAAACCGGTCGAAGTGAAAATGCTTGGCGGAGGCCTATGTCTATCAGTGGACGTCTTTCGGCTGATATGATGATGATGATGAGTTAATTATTTAACAAATTGATTTTACTATGCACACATTAAAAAGGTTGTACTACTGGTGTTTCTAAGACAGTCTACACGAAGGAAAATAATTCAATAACAGTGTATTTAATTTTCAGGCTCTGTTACTGTTATGAATATTATGAGGACAAAGAGGCGATGAATAGGCCTACTTAAATAACGAAATATCGTATTTTAAAAGCTAAACTATGTGTTTGATAATCAAACGAATAGAAAAAACAAAAATCGTTAACGAACATTAACGTTATCGTTAACGTTTAAAATAAGACTGAAAGAGGGTCTGAAAAATTCGAAGTGTGGCTACTAGGTCATGTGGGGTATCATATGAAAGAGCGCAGTTTGCAAATTCTCAAATATTTTTTCTTATTTTTTTGGCCGGATTCGACTTTTGATGAAAAATTAAAAAAAATACCGTTCTCCCCTTTATCTCCGAAGTTTGCAAAGAGAACAATCTGGAATAATTCTATGTAATAGAAGTTTATGTAAATATTACAGGAAAAATCAAACGATGTCTATAGATAGCACACTTTTTCGGGAATCATCAACAAAAGTTACACTAGTTCCACTATAGGTCAAGAGATGGCGTTGACCTAAAACTGCAATATTCTACATCACAGTGCGCTGTGTTAAAATCCTGCAAAAAATATAGGCCTTGCCGATAAAAAATTAAAAACATGATGGTACGGAACCCTCGGTGCGCGAGTCCGAATCGCTCTTGCCCGGTTTTTTTGAAGTGAAAACTTCTTTAGCGGCGCTGTGTACTTTTTTTGGAATGGGTAAAAACTTCTAAACTCGCGTCAGGTCACGTGACCCTGATCGAAAATTCGTAAGACGTAAAACGTAAGACGCGCGTTGTTGAGGACAGCGCCATCTATGCACATCGGGAAGAACTACGAGGGCCTCGCGTACTAACTACGTAGTTCATCCAACAACGACGAGATGGCGCTGAACCACGGATATATAACTGACGACGAGCTCCATGCGAGCGGCTTGCTTCTCTTACCACTGCCGCGACCAACACCACGAACTGAAGTCTATCCTGTGTGCTTATTTGTAAATCTGAATAAATTCCTTTCACGAGAAGAATAAACCAGTCACTTTGGTCATCATACCTGATTTGCAAAAAACCCTATAAAATAAGGAACACACCTTAACACGCGTGTTTTGTTTATAAGACGATTCACAAAATACACTCGTAATTGTTCAAGTTTTCACTTCTGTCGGCACTACCGGAGTGCCAGTGTTTTTTTTTTTTATTGATATGAAGATCTTTGACGGTGTTATAGAAAGCGTTTGTAAATCACTTTTCAAGCAAATAGTATATAATCAATCACATAGTTTAGCTTTTAAAATACAATATTTCGATATATAATTAGGTATTCGTCCCCTCTTTGTCCGCAAAATATAACACCGTAAAATATCATCATATCAATAAAAAAACTCTGCATACTTACTTAACGTTGTATTATTTAACAAAGTTCAGAATTATGAATATTCTGATGTAAAACTATCGGATGGTGTTTGCTGAAACATTAGCCGGCTCACGGCGCGTGCTCTCTGAACAACATCAATCAACTGCGTATCACGGAGGTTAACTCCAAATAAAACGTATGGCGTAGTATTGTGTTGAAACTAGGCTTGTTTTAAACTCTCTAGAAAAAACTGCTGTTTAAGAATTTGTTCGATTTGGTTTTGGTTTTCATTCGGTTCGGTTTTAATTTTTCGTTAGTTTTTAAGGGTGGTCGCACATCTAATGGAATATGCGTCGCGTATCTTCGGCCACGTAAAGGTTTCTTCAAACAGGCGCGACACGACACGCGACACAAAGGTACCGCAAGTCGCGCAACGAGCGGTGCCTTTGGGTCGCGCGCAATTCGCGTCGCGCGTCGCGCCTGTTTGCAGGAACCTTAATGCCAGAACTAGACAAGTAGATAATAAAACATTCAACCATACACACTCAACCGATGATGCGTTAGTGCGTCAACCGTACTAACGAAGTTATGCCCGAAGCATCTTCAGTCAGATGTGCGACCACAATAATGTTATTATACCAGTAAATAAATATAATCTGATTCTTTTTCTCTGCAATTAATTTTTAGATACGTTACGACAAAACTACATTATTAAAAATAAATATTAATCTGTTCAAAATCGACACAGGACGAAGGGTCAATCGTTACGGTATAATATATAATGTAATTCAATCAAAAGTCCGCGGGTTTCCGGATTTTGTGACATTCTAGGGCGCTACCACCGCGCCTGCGGTTATTTAGTTCATACTCGATTGTAACACGGGTTTGGTTGATAATGGCTTTTCAATGTTGATAATTTAAACGTTGAATATTGCGAGAAGAAACCGTAGCCTTAAAATAAAACTCGATAGTTTTCTACATACATAATTAGAAGTTGAAGGGTTATTAGTAAATGTCAAAAACCAAATATTCATAAAATATTTTGTTTGTCAATTAGGCACACGTAATAGTTATTTATGCAACTGTTGTATGTATAATACCTAATTATGTACAGTTTCATATCTACAAAACTTTATCTACACCCATAATATGAATCCTCTATATAAGGTTCTGAAACAGTTTTTTGCAATACTAATATCGAGCAAGAATGGTGGCCGGCGGTTTACGAGGTGAATTTGAATAACCTTGTTCATTTTTTTAAATAACGGCTCTATGGTAGTGAAACACGCGTGCATGTTCTTTTTTTAAAAAAGAGTTGCATAGGTAATGAAATTTAGTACAACATTATAACAATCGTTTTGATGATATTATGGTTACTAGACACTGGTTGTTTTAATATTGGCAATAAGCTAACTGTTTCAGAAACTTTTATAGAGGATTTATAGCATGGGTGTAGATAAAACATACATTGAAAACCTAAACCACAACTTTATGCCTACTTTTATTCATCAGAAGAGCCAACAAAGTCTACCAAAATTGTTTGTTCAGCAAGCTCGCCACTAAAATAACTTTCCACGTACATTGTTTTCAAAAAACAGCCACTGTTTACGGTCCTAACCCTCTCATATTATCATAGATCAGGCATCCAAAATCATAATTCGTCTCAGCAGTGGAGCCGCTCGCTCATACATTAGTATGCGGGTCGGCGCTCCCAGCTATTGTGGTTTGTTTATAGACAAATTTCCACCTGAGAATATACTTGAACAAGATGAAACGAACTGATTTGTGTTTGCTTTACATCCAGTCCTTTGTGTTATATCTATTGTTCGGGACCCAATCAATCGTACCTTTTATTTGTTCGTCAGGATTAACTGAGATTATGGTGCGAGCGTTTGGGGAAATACCGGTGATATGGGAATTGTCGGAGTTAGTTCGCGACTGCGACGCAAATTGCAGTTGGATTCATTTGGAGTGTGCGCGCCGGAATGAATTTGTGTTAGCCATGGCAAGTTTGGTGTGTTTGCAGATGCCATCAGTTCTGCGTGCGTTTGTTCCAATATACGGACTGCATATAAGCCTTTTATGAGTTTTCTGGCAACACTTTTAATGGAAAACTCACTAGTAACAAAAAGGGATTGAATTGAGAGAGGAAAATGTGGGCTGAAATACCTAATGGTGACAGACATTGTATATTGTCAATTCAGAACAGACAGTTCGGAGAAGTTATAAACTAAATTCATAATAGAATGATTCTGCACTGTGGGAGCGCGTTTTACTTTTTTAAGGTAGGTACTTCCATTAGAATCAAGGTTAACTTTATAGATTTCATGAACGGTGCCAAAAATAGGTAAGTACATGAACAACCTTGTACTTAGGCAAATAGAATGAGCAGGAAAATTAACTTGAGGTAACACGTGCCAACAACCGCTTTTCAAAACTCTTTACCACGTATCGTAGGTACCACGTGTAAGCATACCTTTACATAAAATACTTCAGTAGAAAAGTGCTAAGAGCTCAATCCTGGAGTCGGCAGTAATGCTCTCCGGAGAATCAAATCATTGTCGCTCGGCTGAGCAAATTAACTACACAGGAACAGAACGTAGGGCGCTGTGTAAACGAGCCTTGGTTCAACATCTGCACTCATTTGTACGAGTGATGTTTGTTTTGGTAGTGTTAAGGCGTAATGGAAGGGGAATCCGGTGCCTGTACAAGGTTTAATGGAGAATCATTAATTTTTCGCTTTTGCTACGTAAAAAATTAAATGCAAGCGTGTGGTGGAATATGGTCCGCTCCCTCTTGGGCTACGTGCGCACTGACAGGCGTCTTGCTTAGTGCCTAGGCACTGACGAGCCTAGCGAACCTAGCGAGTAGCAAAGTGACCCGAACGTCCTAGAATCTTTGCAACCAGTCGCACTGTGCGCTTGGCGTGGCGTGTCGCCTAGCGTGTATTGAAGTAAATAAACTTGTTTGTTTTTTGTCGTGTTTGTTTTTGTTTTGAAGATGCACATGAAAATATTCATAAAAATTAATTATGTTTATATAGAAAATTAAACTTTTCATGAGTTTACTGATATATAGGGTGTCTCAATAAGAGTGCACTTTTTCATTTTAAAATAAAAGCATGTATTTTATGAGAGAATTGTGATATTTTTATTGGATTGTAAAGAAGACATGTTCCGATTAAGTATGGAATAAAATATCCAGAAAATGGCCCCCATGGCTCTGATGACAGGCCATCACTCTTTTCATTTAATTATCCGTGACTTTTACACAAAGTTGTGGCTGTATCTCACCGATGACGCGTTGGATCTCTGATTTGAGCTCAGGAATTGTTTCTGGTTATTCCGTATAAACCCGAGATTTCATAAAACTCCAAAGAAAAAAATCGCAAGTCGTTAAATCGCACGATTTGGTTGACACATTAGGTGCACTTTCTCGACTGAAAAGAGTTTTCGAGCGGTTTCAGCGTAACTTTCCCATTTTTGTAAAGAGTTTTCAAAATTATAACGCGTTGTTCTTTCGAAAAGCGCTCCATTTTTAATAATCGGAATAAACATAGGTGACGGCTGTCGAATTTCAGAGTAGCCACTTGAACGAAAATAAAATTTATTCTAAATTTAAAAAGTGCACTCTTACTGAGACACCCATATTATACTTATGTCATGAACCCAACGTGCCCATAAAATGGCATATTTAAAAAAATATTCTCTCTAAGTAATAATTTTTGAAAGTGACATTTTGTCAACGTGCCAACAAGTAGGTACAACAATTAGGTACCTAATTAACGTAGGCTCCTAGTGACTCAACACGCAAACCTACGCGCCAGGCGCCTTGGGCAACGTCTGGCCACGTTGACCCTGCAAATATGATCAGATCGTCACGCCACCTTCGCCGCGGTCTACCTCGACAGCGATGTACTCCCTCTACCGCTGAATAAAACCTAAATACATTTACTTTTATAACAAAAACGAGTCGAGTTCGAGTGGAAGGATTTCGGGGAGGCTTTTGCCTACCGGTGGGACAGTACAAGCTAACACAAAACTAACAAACGAACATTTTGTTTTCATGGATTCCCGCAAAGTAACACCTGATTCTTTAACTTAATTCTTCAAATCTTGACTCTTCGGACAAATCTTTCAGAGAAGTAGGTGCCCTCTCAAGCTCCGCTAATGCGACACAATTGCCGCAAAAAAAGCCAAAATTATACTAACAGTACTAGTTAAAGCAGGTAACGTTTTGAATTGTTGGTAACAGAAACGTTCTCAACTAAACTAATTTGCTCGGACTTCTCAATGCGATGATATTTTAATCTAATCTAACTAGCCTGTATTGTACAGTACCCGGCGATAAATATTGCACATCGACCTTTGAAAAGAGACAATCGGCTAATTTTGGCTTCGTAGAGCGTTATCTCTGTCGCACGAAATACAAACAGTCCGGTATCTATTAGGAGCTGTTAAAACAATTATGATTTGCTTCTTTTGATAATGATTTTTATTCTTTGTATAAAATACAACATTTTCCAAATGTTGATGTGCAATATTTATCGCAGGGTACTGTCCACTGCTGGGCAAAGGTGGGAGACCTTTGCCCAGCAGTGGACAGTACTCCCTTTTCTACACAATTCTGTCTATTGCGAGTGCCGGCCAGTACCTACGGTAGGAGTCAAGCTCGTCCGCCATCTTCGTCCCGGCCTGCCGCGATGGCGTCGTGCGATTAGTGGGACCCAATCGGTGGTTCTCTTAGCCCAATTGTCATCTGACATGCGGCAGACATGTCCGGCCCAGTCCCGCAATGATATTATACTAGAAATTTCAACGAGAATCCAAAACCAATGGTTTAAATGCGGATCTGAGCATCACATCCGTTTATTAGTTTGTGTTAACATTGGTAATGCAATTATGAGAATCTGAGTCAAAGTTCACATCAATATGCAACTACGTTCAGTCAACCAATTAACGCGGCCAGCATTTTTCGCCATCTCAGCCTATTATCAAAGTAGTTCATACGTAAACGCATGGGTTTTGTCTCAAGAATGCAGGAAAAAAATACAGAACGCCATGAACATACTGCTTTTACTTTATCTACGATACATTAGGTTATAGCCACAGTCCCGGTTGCAATTTAGTATTATCTACCTAAACTTGGTGTATCTATCTGACCTTTGAGAAGGACATAACTAGTAAGGTCAATGTTTGCCCTGGGAGGGCGTCCCATCCCATCGATCCATACATTAATTTTATGAAATACTAGCTGTGCCCCGCGGTTTCACCCGCGTTCATTTGAGGAAAAAATCTACTAAAATATTATATTCCATTACTTTAAGAGTATTACTTAGTACAGAGCCGACCACGCGTGAAAAAATGTTATACTGAGTCAAAAGATAGATTTTTGCGTAACTTTAACCGTTTGCGTAGCGCACGCAACGGAAGCGCCCAAAAGGAATAACTTTTCCCGTTTTTGCAACATTTTTCATTGATGCTCCGCTCCTTTTGATCGTAGCGTGATATTATATAGCCAGTGTTGCATACATAAAGGTCTGTTTCCAATTAGATCCAGTAGTTTTTGAGATTAGCGCGTTCAACTAAACAAACAAACAAACTCTTCAGCTTTATAATATTAAGTATAGATTCCACGTCCTACAGAATCAAAACAAAATAAAAAAGTTTACAAACATTTGAATAAAAAATTACAGACCGCAATGTCATTTAAGAAAAAAAGCATTCGAAATTCAAAGTTGTTGTCCAACCTTCCAAGCTCACCTCTTTCTTTACAAATTAGAACCCCTATTACTGTTGGCAGTTAGGGTTGGCGTTAATCATCGTTAATCATTTTTGTTGGCTATTGTCGTAAATTCGCGGCAACTGAATAGTAAATTAGAGTGGTTCACTGCCCCCTTCAGTTCGCTAATACTTGTAGAAAAGTACCTAAGGGATAGGTTGAAAGCAGTAAAGTAATACAGAAAGATATTGGTGAATATTATACATTTGTAAGGAATTTAATGTTAGTATAGTGCCGCAAAACGGTACTACAGTGAAAATCGTGCAATATCTGGTAGATGTATGAATCTACTCTAATGAGGGGCCCGTGGCTAAATAATAACAGCCGCACAGGTCAATCGATCAGGTTAAGCTACGCTTACCGCGGTTGGTCTGTGGATGGGTGACCATCTTTACATATCATGACCCCTCCGTGCCTCGGAAAGCACGTTAAGCCGTTGGTCCCGGCTGTCATTCGTGGATCTTTGACAGTCGTTACGGGTAGTCAGAAGCCCGAAATTCTGATAGTATAGTCTTACCAAAGGGTATCGTATTACCCAGTAACTGGGTTGTGGAGGTTAGTAGACAGTCGCTCCATGTTAAATACTGGTATTCAGCTGCATCCAGTTAGACTGGAAGCCGACCACAACATAGTTGGGAAAAGGCTGGGCAGATGATGATGTATGAATCTAATCTATCAAGCCGGTACTACTCCACTGCTGGGAAAAGGTCTCCCCCTCCCTTTTCCACAATTAAATGTTCTCTAGGCTACAACTAATTCACAATAGCCTGTTACAAATAATGTTTCTTATACCATAAAATGAACAGCAGTGCGATTCTGTAACCATCTCACCGTGAACACTTAGGTGAAGTGAGCGTGGAGTGAGCTGTCAATAGTGTCAATCTCTAGCAAAAACAAACTCACTTCGCCTAAGTTTTCATGGTGAGATTTTTACAGAATCGACCGGCTGGTACCTACTACTATTCATCGAATAAAACCCCGCTTACAATGCAGCAATATAAGAAACTAAGACCTACTAAACAAAATTAAGTTAAACTGCACAGCGCGGTCCTTAAAAAGCAGATACCTCTCTAATCTGAAGCACTAGTCGAAATAAAAACAGAGAGTGTATCAGCTTGTCCCAAACAAGTTTAAGACTAACTCCACTGACGCTAGTGAAACTGGGTTACTAATGTACTCAGTCGCAGAGTGAGCGAGCAAATGTACTTCTTACCTGCAGTATGTGTCTTCAGAAGTGCATGTATGTGTCTGTCGTAATGGTATTACTTACGGGGATGTGGAAATATTTTTAGTAGTTTTATAGACAGTTGCTAAATGTTATTTTCTCTAATATCGAATACTGAAACTCAAAGCATTTATTTCAATTAAACCATTTATATTCACTTTTTAATTATCAAGGAGTTGGTCAGTCAGAAATTTGAAGCTAGTTGCCCGTTGCAAAGCGTAGTAGGTACTTAGGTTCCTACAAAGAAGAACATAC
Organism: Luperina nickerlii; assembly: GCA_963855955.1. Lineage (NCBI taxonomy): Eukaryota > Metazoa > Arthropoda > Insecta > Lepidoptera > Noctuidae > Luperina > Luperina nickerlii. The sequence continues at coordinate 23,370,950 of OY979668.1, forward strand.
AATCAATGCATGGACACTCCATGGAAACAAAGCGATATTTTACTCACACATAATATTCCTTTCCAAAAAAATATACACACAAAATAATCCATGTTTTTATAACATCAAAAAATGAAAAATCATATGCAATAACAATGCAGCTTGGACATGACCAGACAATTTGTTATCCCCTGTCAGCCGTTCATACAAGCTAAATATATCATGCGGGCGAGTACGCTTGTCGGTTTTCAATTTACCCCTTTTTATACCGCAAACAACTGGACAGTTATAACTAGCATTTGACGGGTTATATTCTCGTGTTTCATATAATAACAATCCTCTATTTTTTTATTTTAGTGCTAAATGGGCCCTCTCTTGACCTCAATTACGTCTGATGGAAAACGATGAAGGAGGTCTATGTATAGAGGTATGAGGAACAGAGTGTAAAGTTCACTCATACTCTATAGAAAAGGGAGGATCCTCCGACCAGACGGGTGTTGTGTCTGGCGGGCAACTGCCCGTTGATTCATGTCGGGCCGTTGTATCTATGCTAGTTGCGCGGTAAACTCTGCTTGCGCGATGCAGGATTTGCGTGACGTCAGTATGACGCGTTGTTTGTATGTGGCGTTGTAGATACCGCTACATATGCATGAACGAGCGTGCCCAGAAGATGCCTTAGGCACTGGAACTCTCATGCATCGACGAAACCCAGCAGCCTGTTTGGGTCAAATTTGGCCTGTCGTGGCTAAACGATAACAGCCGGATGGGTCGATCGAAGGTTAAGCTATGTTTGCCGCATTCGGTTCATGAATGGGTGACCATTACATAATACCGAGTCCCCTACGTGCCTCGGAAAGCATGTCCTGGCTGACATTCAAAAATCTGTGACAGTCGTTACGGAAAGTAAGCCCAAAAAGTGTGACTACCTGTCTCACCGCGTATCACCCATTAACTGAGTTAAGGAGGTCAGATAGGCAGTCGCTCCATATAAAATACAGGTATTGAGCTGCATCGGGTTAGCCGGGAAGCCGACCCTAAAATAGTTAGGAAAAGGCTAGTTTTTTTAGTAGCAGATTGATTGTTTTTTTTCTGTGGGCCAAAAATCGGATTTTCGGAGTTCTGTAAAATATATTCTTACGTGAAATATTGCACGCGTTGGTTCAGTTGGATGGAGAAGAATGTGAACTTCGGTTTCCATTCTGAATTATTCAACAGTTTCTGAAAATAATTTAACACGTCCAGAAGTGAAGAATATTGGTTTGCTGATGTACAGTCGGGAACTTAAGTACATTACATATCTTTTTGAGCTACAAAATTAATAATAGTAAAATGAAAACCTAAGTCAATTATATTAATTAGGGATCAAAAATTCTAAGCCCTCTAAAGTACCTTTCAAAAATTTACCGTTACAAAATTAGCCTTACACAGGAGTGAAATTACTGTCTGTACGAACTATGATCTTCTTCGCTAGAAATTATGATCATTCGCAAAATATAGTACTCAACTGCTCAATTTTGACGTTAATAATCCTTTGATTGTAAGGGCACTTGATGTATTATATTTAATTAAACTTATATCTAAATAGACATTAAATAGGACACGGGCACTGTGATATCGCTATATTTAAAGTAATAAGAGGGCAAAAACTGTTCAATGCATAAGTATCTACATAGTATGCACACAGACATAGGCTTGAATGAGTCTACAAAACATGCAGGAGCTTTGTCCAGCAGACAAATTAAACTCAGTATACAACATTCACAAAAAAAAACCAAATAGAATCTGTTCAACGCTACATCAAGCTTTGCGGCTGACTGTCCGACGTCCGTCAACCAACTGGATTGTAACATTTCACACCATTTAATTCTCGCACCTTTCAATCAATGCTGAGCTCATACATTTACACTGGGCATTGTTTAAACGAATGCGAGAAACACGCATTGTTTCGTTAGCCGAACAATCCAATACATTTGTTATTCATATTTCACGAGGCTCGTATGACAGCACCAAGCAATATATAAGTAGGAAAGGCTACATTTTACAATGAGACAAACTGCACGAAAGTCTGCCGGATAATATCGATGCGGTGTATGAAAAGTTGTGTTTGTATTGCGCCGTTTATTTTGACTTAAACTTGAGATATGGCGGGTTTATTTTTCTTTTCAACTTCTGCACTGGTTTCGATAGATACTCACTTCTTTTTTCTCAGAACGACTTATTATAAAATAATAAAAGCTCTTGCAATGGTAACAACATCCGTCGGTGTGCGCCGGAAGTGGAGGCTATTTTATTGCGGGATTCATTAAAATAGTCTCCACGTGTCACGTATAAAACTGATTCTCCACGTGAAATGTTTTAAATTAGAGACATTTATTACCTTATGGCCATCTCCAGATTCTATTAAAATTACCACAACACAAATAAAAACAGACTATTTCCGCATTTCAAACACGACTGATGATTAAAACGATATTGATGTCCATATTCAAAGAGGCTTATTTACTTTTAAAGACTGTGTCATTATCCCCTTGCGAGAATGAGTCTCTAAGGGAGGTATCTAAATGCAAAAACATTTTTTACAATAGTCACTAAGAATAAGAATTGTGTTGTTATAGTGACTTATCCTGAGTGAGGAGGCTGGACTGATGTCTACTCTTACATAATTCAAAAGCCCTCTTTTTTGACGCCATTCTGTAATTCAGCGACAACCTACTTAGTTGAATTACTTTGTACAATAATCTAGAGAGAGCTTTTCATTGAAATACGAAACAATTTCAAAATGTAACCGCGGGTTATAGTTATTTAATTATTTTTGTGCAAAGCACTATAATATTTTTCATTTAAATAAATTCTGTTTCCGTGCGCATTAGTGTATTTCTCTTTGATCATTTTCCAGTCCAGTATACAAAATATTTTGTGTTTTTAACTAGGTTTCGTACCGTAATTGCTTTTGTTCAATTTAGGAGTAACAATGTCAATCCCAAGACACGGAAGTTTGCTGGTCAGGGTGGTCGAGTTCGTCAGTAGTTCAACATTGAACTCCGTGGTCCGTTTTCACAAAATATTTATGATAAATTACATAAACCTGTAAGTATTTATTTACTTTAGAATTGCACTTTTAATTGTTATTTATTTTTTACGCTCTTCATTGCAATTTTCTTTGTTCCTTTTTCGTAACACACAGTGGTGGACACCAAAGAAGACCAATATTCTGTATCAAATGTTTAAGCCATTGCTATACATCACGAATTTACGAGGTCATTTCGTGACGTCACGATATATATCGGCGTGCTATTGTTGTTCCGTTACAATCTGGATTAAAGTATATATTGTATGTAGTGCATTGTGGAGGTTTGCAATACTGTGTAAGCGCATTGTAGTAAGGACACATTTGTGCAATTGTAGGTATATGCAAACTAACTATTAAACCATCCATTGATGTTTATATCTAGAGTTCAATGTGCGGATCGGCTACCAGTCTAGTTGATCTGGATTTATTTATGATAATCTGGTACTGGCTTTTATCTTTTAGCTGGTTTAAGGTGATGCGGGAAAAAGATTGCCTGAAAGGACTTGGGGGAGGACGAGTTTGCAAGTTATGAGACATGGTGCACTACATGAGGTATTTGAGCACTGTTACTGGAATGGCAAAGCACCTGGGATGCCTCTGATATTACAAATGTTCATTCGGTGGTAAGGACGTCTTACCTACCGTAGAGTAGGCTGCTTACTTTTTGTCACCTAACAACATAAATCAAAAGACGTCATCATTAAAACCGTGAAGTCCTCGCATATTCATTCTGTGTCCAAAATATAGAAACGGAAACGTCCTACATTCGTAAATAAACACAATTTACATGCACAAGAGTATTAGTACGAACATCGCACTTACTGCCTGGTATTATATTACATGGGTACAGTTAAGTACATGAATATACAAGTGTTGAAAGAGATACTCGTTACTGTGTCAATAAGATTAAGCTTTTTGTATAAATTTTAGTGGTATTTTAACTGAAGTAGTTATTAAAAATTAATGAGTGATTGAAGAATAGCCGTATGTTTACCAGAACACCAAACTAAGATTACCCATACATATAGGTATCCATCTTTAGTAGCCTGTGTATTTTCGTTCGAAAATCTGTTCATAGTACCGTCAGCAACAAAAGTCGATTAACACTTCAGTTTTATTAATCTCAGTTATTGAGCAAAATATTTGTTCAAAATGGCATTGCACTTCTGCTGCAAGTTTGAACGAAATTTTTTTTGTCCATAACTGAGATTAAAAAAAACAGAAGTGTTAATCGACTTTTGTTGCTGCCCGTACAAAGCTGTTCTTCGTTTTTTAGACTGTATAGAGCACTTTGTATTCCAACTGGTTAACAAAGTGCACGGTTTGATGGTGTGTATTTTTTCGCTTTGTGTGTAAAGTAGAAATATTTTACACTTTGAAAATTCTCATCGGTGTTCCGTGTTAAAATCTGCCGGATTAAAAGATTTTAGTTTTTTTTTAACATAATTGATCTCGTGATTGTCTGTTATTCTGTAATATGCGGAATATTTAAGTATTTTTATCTCTATATTATTGTTTATTTATTACAATGGAATTATAATTAAGGTTTTCATTCAGTCAACAAACAATCTTTTTAGAAACTGTTTATGTAATAAAAACTTTGTCCAGCCGTGGCAACCAACAGTAGTTTTAAGATATAAAGTGAAATAATACAAGATCAAATAAAATTACTTGATTTATCGTGTTTACAGATCGATACCAATCACGTTAGTGAAAGTTCGCTAGCTGATTTAATTTTACCTGCATAGAATTCTTAGTCTCAACTGATATTCTTAGCATTCTCAACAAATACTAAAAGCCGTCATAATAATATCTTACTCAAAGTTTAGCGCTTAGTTAGCTGTAAGTTTTTATGCTGAGTTAGCGCAATACTTCTCTTCTACTTAAGTATGGTTTACTGTGATGTCATTGGTCGGCCACTTTTGGGTGTAGGGTGACTGTGAGTCACGTTTTAAATGTAGTGAAATAATGCAACGACAAAAATATTATCAATTACTTTCGTAAGCTTTGATGAGTCACGATACTGTAGATAAATGATTCAATTCTAAACAGAGTAATGTATTCAATTTTACAAAAAGTACGTTGTGACTATATGCTGTAGGTACTTATATCAAATATCACAAATAACCAAATTCAAAGAGTCCTGATGACGACTGTTTCCAGTTTTTATGAATCGATAACAACCAATTTACTGTTGCGCATAATACCTCGACATGGAACATAGATGAAACTGACTTCCATCACTCAGATAGTTCTCCACCTTAGCTACCTATTGCACCTGACGTCTGTCTGTACATTTTGTTTTCACTCGTATACTACTAAAGTTCTTGCATTTAACAAGCGTGCACTAATTATTGCAATTTAAACCTGAAATAAAAGTCATGGGGCGTGCGTTTATCGTTTGCAACGACTACAGCTTATTTTCGACTTGATTCGGCACTACACTACTGTCCTAGAGACATCGTGTACACATCTCTACAGCATAACTGTGACCAGACTACCCAACTCATTGCCGCGAACCTCAACTGCCTATAACAAAACTTTGCCTATTTCACAAAATATCCTCAACAACAACTAGCAACAATGGTCACTGTTTGCCCAAGCCTCAAAGTGTAGCAACAAGGATTAATTCCACACAAACTGCATCGTGTTGCTCTGTTGCCCGCGCCGCCCTCGTTGCCCACGAAATGCCCAACTTGTGCCATTTGTTGCCTTAATGCCCGCTGAATACTTGCGGCTAATTGTTAGCCTTGTGTTTCTGTTCTTAGGGATTAAGATTGTGGATATAAATTAGAGGGTGTTTAGATTTTTATCTTAGAGGGTTTAGTGGCAGATTTAAACTAATAGCACAGTGGTTGACAAAAAAATTCTAAGCACTTTTTCTGCTTCAGGATTCAATAGCGACATGGTCTGAAATCTTACTTCAGCATACTACTGCATTCTAATTTTAATCAATTGAAAAAGCCATATAAGGCTAAATACAATATTAAACAAACCGACAACGAATGAGAATATTTTTGTACTGTCAAATCACACACAAATCTTAAACACACTGTAAATTGAAATGTCACTGTATAACAACTAGGTACTAAGTAATTCGTCTGTCGTCCACATTTATACAGATAGAAAGTTAATTACATTTTTCCATCATCCCTCATCAGACCTTAATGAGCCGTCCCCAATCAGCGCAAGTGACAGGTGTTCAGCAACAGAGAGCATCCGCACGTGCCGAGCAATATTGCTGTTTAGACAGTTACCGCGCCGAAATGTACAACTAATAACCAACTCAGGAATAAAAGTCCAACTTCAGTTAAGGTTATGTGTTCGAGTATTATTAGGATTTGAATGTAATGTATGTACAGTCAGAAAACGAAAAGGTTTGATAACCTCTTGGTATTTTTAGTTCCGTACATCCGAATACAAAAACGGATACCCCGAATATTTACTAGATCCCAAACACAGACGTGTTTGGGTAAATAATAGTAGATTGTTTGCCATAGGAGCAAACAACTATTTTGAAGACGAAAGTGTTTCTTTGAATTCAGAAAGGAGCGAAGAATTCTAGAGTAGAATCCCGAGCGCAGTAAGGGGTTCTAAAGTAGAATCCTGAACGCAGCGAGGTTTGATTAATTAGGCGAGTGTATATTGTCAGCCGAAACAACTGCATTAGTATCGTCGGCAAACACCACAAGCTGGATGGATTCCGCACCATTTTCACTCATGTGTTGAATAAGGTCATTTACAAAAGCGTTAAAAAACATTGGACCCAGTATGGAGCCTTGTGGTACGCCAGTGTGCACAGGAGACAATTGGAACCTATATGTTTCCTCACTTGTACAATTTTACCTGAGGAATTTAATACCTGAGGAACAGCATTTCATTTGTATTTATTAAACGACTTCAAAAAAGGAGGAGGTTCTAATTCGCATTTTTATATATATTTTTTTAAGTATGTTCCCGTATAACCCCGTTATATTAGACGGATTAGCAAAATTATCTTTTTGTTCGAAAGAGGTTTATTCTGAAATTGTCCCATTTAAACGTAAAGATCTGATGAAGAATTTCGGAGACAGACAGCGGAATTTTTCAATAAAAGCCAGAAAATCAACCGCGATTCCTCCTATCGCATATGTACGCATTGTTTACGCAATCACACAACATAACATTACTGCCGTAGGTACCCTCTTTAAAGGGGTACGCAGATGTGTTCAGTATACCACGGTACACCCACATTTCTGTCAAATTTGTTATTGGGGTACCTCTAGCCTTGCAATTAAATTCGGGCATATTTTTTTTGTTTATGAATTGATTTAATTAACTAACTTCAAAAAAGTGAGGAGTTTTTCAATTTGTTAATATATATATTTTTTTTATGCATGTTCGGACATAACTCCGTCATTTTATGACGGAGTTGCAAAATTCTCTCATTTTTTAATGGATAAGGTACGCCTCAGGGGTGATCCTATATCAATTTTATTAACTTTGTTTGGGTAGTTTTTGAGTTAGCTTCAATAATAGGATTTTTTTCTTAGTTTATATTGACGATGTTCTAATAGCTTCCTGTCACTGATATTTATATAGCAAGTAGTTTTATATGAATTTGTGTGGGGTAGGTACAACTAAAAAGTAAAAAATATAAACTTTTTTATTAATATAAGTTATTTTTCACTTTGTGGTGTTTTTTTTTTTTTAAAGTCAGTTGTTTTTATTTTTGTAAAAAAGTTTTATAGTTGGATTCTAGATAAAAAAACCTTTGTCTTCAATTTTTTTATTTCTAGGCCATGCTGGTTTGCCCACGATGTTTTCTTACACAGTTTTGAGAGCAGAGGTGTGAAGTAAAGTTTAGTGCACACCTGCATGGGCTCGAACCCACGAATGACGGAAAAACCGACCGGCTCGGAATTTAACAGGGGTCGTTACCACTGTGTACCAAATATTAGGAATAATATTTACTAATTTACCTGCATTTTACTACCATAGGACTGAAAAACATAGGTTTAAAAATAGCGATGGTGATAAAATAATTTACACAAAATAAAGCGCACCTATCACCAGCACCTCGACCCTACGACCTACAAATCGTTAGTCGCAGCAGTAACCACTGGGACACCAGTGCTCTCCCCTATTTTAAATTAATTTTGTCGTCATTCCGATTATGTCCAGTCTGTGTCATCCTCACAAGAGGAATTGTAGTCCTCAGTTATCTGAAGCTCGTTTGCTGTTGATCTTGCCGAAGCTGCATTATCTAGGCTATTCAATAGATAGATAGATTCAATGTAGAAACACATTACATTGTGTCTGTCAGGTACACAATGTCTAGATTAATTAGGTACTTAGAATTTTTTATTTTCCTTTTATTAAGGTTTTTGATTAATGTACTAATTATTTGTAAAAGTTACGCATAATTAATTATTATTTTTATGTACACACTATGTTCAGAGATCAGGGGGCCTAAAAAGGCCACTTTAGCAGAATCATAAAAGGATAACAATAGGAATCATAATATGGCAAAGACAGTCCGTGTTTTTCTTTTTCGCTGCACAACGTTCCTACGTTGTGCAGCGAAAAAGAAAAACACGCACTGTCTACCACCAAATACCAATCAATCCAGTCCAAATGGACTGGATTGATTGGTATTTTAGCACAAACAAAAAATAACTGAAAAATCATTCACCAATGGGATTTGATACGATTAACTTAACATTTAACTGTCCATTATGATTCATAATGTTATCCTTTTATGAAACCACAATGATATTTGTGTATAAAATTGTATTTACCCGAATAAATATGCCACTCGAGGTAGTTGCTGAAAATCAACACTGTTGACGAGACGATAAGTTCGCCCGAAGTCACAACATTTTGCTGAGCACGAATTCTTGCACAGATACGAGGCACGACACACATCTTACTTGTAATTGTTGTTTGTTAAATTTTCACTCTGCAATTGGTATTTTGTTTTGTTTGTTTGTTGTCATTTGCCAGTATCGCAACGTATAGTAATTACGCAATGTGTCATTGAAGTCTTATAACAGTTATAACTTAATACGATCGCCACTTACGTGGTAACCATGAGTACCTACTTTACGATCGTATCGCATTGGATTAACGTACAATTGGTTTCATTTTCAGGTTATTTTTTCTCAAAACGGCAAAAGAAAACATCGCCAGGAAACCGGCAAGTCCAAAAAATTCGATGACATGTGACATCCCCGCACTGGGGCCGCATGGCCCAATCTCTGTCTAGCAGGCCTGCGTTCCAGCCGTGGAAACGATGTTGGCAGATTATGCCGTTAATTTGTAGTATTATCGTAACACACTATTTCACTCACGTCCTAATTAAAACTTCTGCATTCTTTATAGTGTGTTACATCCGTCCTGCTGTAAAACCATGATTGATATTTATTTTTTACCTTTATCCCTATTTATTTATTTAAACTTCTCGCACAAAAAGGTACAAAGGCGGACTATAGTCCCCCTATTAGTCCCTATTAGTCTAGTAAGGTTTGAGAGTAAGTTATAATAGCCGCACGGGGCGATCGATCAGGTTAAGCTACGTTTGCCGCGGTAGTTCCGTGGATGGGTGACCATTTTTATATACCAAGCTTGGTGCCTCGGAAAGCACGTTCAGTCGTTGGTCCCGGCTGTCATTCGTGGATCTTGGTCAGTCGTTACGGGTCATCAGAAGCCCAAAAGCCTGACAATCAATCTTACCAAGGGGTTTCGTATTACCCAGCAACTAAGTTGTAGAGGTCAGATAGGCAGTCGCTCCATGTAAAATACTGGTACTCAGCTGTATCCGGTTAGACTGGAAGCCAACCGCGACCCGAACATAGTTGGGAAAAGGCTGGGCAGATGATGAGTCTAGTAAGGTTTAATAAAACCAGCCAGTTTTGAAGTATTCTTAAAGCACGTCTTAACGAGCTCTTTAAGATAAATTCATAGAAAACGTATCGATGCGTGTCGTATGCTTATCTTTGTGCACCTCAGGCTCACTCTCTAATACATTGGTTTGTTCACGAAACATAGCGCTGCAAAGTGTGCACGTGTCCACTTCTGTTAATCTGATAAATACAATAAGTAGTCCTGTTTTAGTATCATGAATACTCAAATGAAGAGGCGATGTGAAATAGTCATTAACTGTTTTTACTTATTCACTTCTGTCTCTATTCTCCTTTCAAATGTTCCATAAGAAGGTAATTGAGGGTATAGAATGCACCCTTGAGTTTTTTTTACAATTTTGCTATTTTTCAATCATGGAATAACTATGACGTAGGTAAACCATTATAATAAATGGGCAGGGCTTGTTTAGGATGTTCATGTTGGTAATAAATTCCTTTTCATCCATTCTGTCTGTACATGGTTTATCATTAGTTATGGTATGTTTACCCTAATCATTGTGCCCGGAAGCTATAAGTACCTCTTACCCTCCCACAAGGCCACATAGTCGATGTTTCCTACAGGGTGAATGTAACATCGAACCGTACTCTGCTTTTAACGTCATTTGCGTTTTAGTGCTCACTATTCGCGACACACTTTTTGTTTATACGGCTATTTTACGACCTGTGTACAGCTATGGGAATCATAAGCCTCTAGAAAATGCCTGTTGATAGTATAAAAGGGTTGGGAAGAAATTTAGCGACGAAAAGTTCACATTATATTTTTTCGGGGAAGATAGGATGTTTTTCCGTTAATATTTTTTAGGTTTTCCTGTTAGTTAATAATATCAAATAGTATGTTTGTATAATAAAAATATAAGTAAACAGGTACTATCGCTGTTTATTAACCGGCTTCAAAAAAAGGAGGAGGTTTTCAATACGGTTGAATATTATTTTTTAACTTATGTCGTTTGGGAGCAGCTCTCAGGCCCTGTTTACAACGCTCAGGGTTAAACTTGAATAAGAATCATCACTATACCTTAGATGAATTTCCCCAAGTTTTGTTGTTTGTTCCGATCTAGATTAAGAAAAAGCAGTGCACAAGTGGTTTTCTTTTGATTCTTGCCAATATGGTTTGCTTAACTATTTTACCAACCCGCACCGGACCCGCATAATGTATGATGGCGTGTCCCAGTAGCAAGAATGTTATAGTCGGATATTTATAATAATTATCGATGAAGTCATTTTTACTTTTGGTCATTTCCAAACAGAACGATGTCAAATATATAAACTTAACATACCCGCATACAAGTCCGTCCCATATATTTCATGTATACGTCCATTAGGATCCGAGGCGCGATAACCGAGGTTAAACTGTACCTACATATCTCTGGCACGCGGGAAGCGTGCCTCATATCCTATGCTCCCTACTCGTACTAGTAGGCACCGAAACTTTGTCTAGCGTCGATAGTAATTTAATTACACCTTCTTGCTCTGGTTTCAATCATATGGTTGTACTTATTAATAATACATTATTATTGATGCTGAAATTAGTGAGGATATTTGTGGCTTATGCGTTCTAATAATAATTATTGGAGTTATGCGTAAGCCATATGGCTTACGCATAATTAATATTTCGTGTTGAGTTAAATTGTGCTGCTTTAATTAAAGTAAATCATTAATATAGTTGTAAACAACTAAACTATTATACAACTTATTGATAATTAATTGCAGGTTTTCATTTGTAGGTATACTGACTCTAGTAAGTTTTATCCTTCGGTAGAATTAGGTACAAACGCCAACACATCAAGCTACCCGAAATTGTCAAATTTTCCCAATCAACTTTGAACCTTATGCCTTGGCGACAAAGTTGAAAATCTATTTAAGAAATTTGACATATTGTTGTAGCTTGATCTGCTCGCGTCTGTACGTTTTGTTTTTAAAACAGTGCAAACTTATTCGTTTTCTAATAAGGAACAGCTAATGATACTTTAATTGAACCTAACAAATAAGGTTAATTGTTAGGTATATCTAAACAGTTAAATAGGTTGAGGTGGAGAGAGTCATTGCAATGTATTTTCTGAATCGATGTTTCTGATAATGATTATGACAGCCGATTCGAATCGACAAAAATATAGGATCAAAGTCACGTACCCAAATATAACTAAGTTGGTGTAAAACTAACTGACACGCATAGGTGTGTCAATAGAGAAAGTTGAGCGCGAAAGTTGAGCGGCAGATAGTTGCGACGCGACACTACACACGTGACCTGACACACTAATAAGTCTGACGCGTGACATCGCGTTAATGTGATGGCATTGCACCCTTTATTTTATACGATATAGCAATGTAATAGACTCAAATTCAAAGATAATTAGTAAATTATCGATAGAATAGAATAGAATATTTATTCGCGTAAAACATGGTATACAAGGTTATTAAATACAAATTGAGGCACAAGCATGTTTAGCTAGCATAAAACATAGCATGCAAAATTTTAAGGACAAGCAACAACAATCGTTTTTTTTTTTTTTAAAAAAACATCAACATTTTATATCCATAAATTCTTTTAAACTATAAAAACTACACTCGAGTAACCACTTATGAAATTTTATTTTAAATAATTTTGTATTTAAAGCTTTGAAATGCCATATTTTATTATAAATGCGCACACACATTGCCAAGCAGTTACTATTGTACTTAGACAGTCTAGGCAAATCATTTAACGCTAGTTTATATGGATCTCGTCGGTTCCGAGGATTGACATCATTTGCAGTCTTAAATAGTTGCTTATTTTTCATAACAAATACGCATATTTCGTAAATGTAGAGCGATGGTAACGGTAACAAACCAAGGTTTTTAAATATTGGTCGACATGAGTCGTCGGGCTTAAGTCCACAAATTGCTCTCATGCACTTTTTTTGAGCGATGAATGCTCTTTGGAAGTCAGTGCTGTTACCCCACATTATTAGTCCATAACGTAACAACGATTCGACGTTCGCGTGGTATGACATTACAGCAGTTTTTATATTAGTTACATTTTTTACTTGTTTTAATGCATAAACAAATTTATTAATTTTAGTGCTAGCATTGTTTATGTGCTCTTTCCAGTTAATGTCTTTATCTATTATTACACCTAAAAATCGGGTATGCGTTACTTCATTGATTTTAATAATATTGAGTTTAATGTCATTTTTGGAATTATTTGATCGATTAAATTGGATGTAAACAGATTTGTCTAAATTTATCATCAAATGGTTAATGTCAAGCCAATGTAATAATTTGTCAATTGTATTATTAATGTCAAGTTCATGTTCTGAAATGGTATTTAGTTTTTTATTAGATGTCACTATAATGGAAATATCGTCAGCAAATAATACGCATTTATGGTTAGTTATTTTTATGATGTCATTGATATAAATGAGGAACAATATTGGGCCCAGCACACTTCCCTGTGGAACGCCATATTTATTATGTTTATATTCTGATGAATAGGATATTACTACATTATTTTCATTTTTTTTTTTATTTTATTTTCATTTATTGATGATGACACATTGTTTTCTATTGCTTAAATAGGACGACAGCCACTGAAGTGCCGGTCCTCTAATACCAACAGCTTCCAATTTTTGTAGCAATATGTCATGTGACACCAGATCGAAGGCTTTCGATAGGTCAAAGAAAAGGCCTGTAGTTATATAATTATTATTAATATTTGAAAGTATAGCTTGCATGAGGGAAAAAATAGCTAACGATGTGGACTTATTCTTTTGAAATCCAAACTGCTGGATAGACAGGATTAAGCACAGCACAAACCCAATGTAGCCAGATAGTTGTGACAAAATTGAGCCCGATAGTTGAGAGGCAGATAGTTCCGACGCGAAACTATACACGTGACCTCACGATTGTCAATTCTTCATGGTTTCAGCTAATATTCCCTAATCACTTAAAGTAATAAACAACATCCTTTAACATTAAAGAAGTGGTTTAACCGACAATTTTATCAAATATTTTAATATCTTTATCCAAAGAACCAATCAAAAGCATTAAATAAAAAAAAACAAATTTGTAAAAGAATATGCTTATAAATTCTCTTTCATTTTGGATGAGAACTGATTTATGAAATTCTTTTAATCTGATAAAAGATTGCCTCGGTATTTTTATACCTGAATTATTGCTTTCAAGATCCCTTTTCACCTAAAGATTATTTCGCTCCCCCCACCGAATAACATGGTAATGTGGTACTACGACAGTTTTCGTTTTATTGCATATTCGGTGTCTAAAGCATTAATTACCATCTTGTAATTTTTTTTGTATTTTTTCTATGTATATTTATAAAAGTACAATAATTTCAATGGTACCGTAATGAACATAACAACATTATTCCCTTAAAATCTAAACACACTTTTTGCACGAATAATACCATAACATGTTATTACAGATCATGCAATCGTTAACTTTTTCGGTAGGCGACGATTACCATTATATTCGCGTAAGAAATGCATGCCTTTTTCCACGTAAAGTATAAAACAATTATATTTGTGTATTATTTTTGTTTACAATATAATAGAAACGGCTTATTCGATTTAGATGCGGTTTTCACTAATATATTGTAGTAAGCTTCACTTAACATTTAGTGTTTATTTCATGTCAATCGGTTCATAAATAAAAAAGTTATGTCAATTTAAAGAATCACGGCGGACATTTTTAAGGTATACTATCAGAGTACGTACATGGACGCGCACTCTCGAGGCTAACTGATGAACAGCGTTTGATATTTGATCTGGTGAGCGTTGATTGTACTTTGGAAGAAATGCTATTTGTAGATGCACCCGGTGGAACGGGTAAAACATTTCTTACGAAAGTTATTTTGGCGAAGGTACGAAGCCAAGGTAAAATCGCGCTTGCTGTCGCTTCATCAGGCATAGCAGCCACATTGTTACCAGGTGGGAAAACTGCTCATACAATGTTCAAAATTCCGATCGATTTAGACCGCACAGAAAGCCCTGTTTGTTATATTTCAAGAAACAGCGATAAAGCTAAGGTTCTTCGTGATTGTAGCCTTATTATATGGGATGAGTCCACAATGGCCAATCGAAAAGCAGTAGAAGCAGTAGACAGAACGTTGCGTGATGTCAAGCAAAATGATCAACCCATGGATGGCATTGCTATGCTTTTTTGTGGCGATTTTCGTCAGACTCTCCCTGTTATACCACGTGGAACAAGGGCTGTTGAAGTTAGAGCCTGCCTAAAGAGTTCTCGACTGTGGCATTACATTATACCTTTGCATTTGACATTAAATATGCGTGCGCAAATTAGAGGCAACGAAAATGCTCAAGAATTTTCAGATTTGCTACTTGAGATTGGTAACGGTGTGTTACCACAGGAACAAGGAAAAGTTGTTCTTAATGAAAACCTATGCAACATAGTTTCATCGATGCGAGACCTCATATCTTTGTATGGAAACGCAACGCAAATACCAACTTGCGAAAATTTCTGGCTTTGCGAAAGAGCTATTTTGACGCCACGAAACGACCAAGCAGCAACAATAAACGCTGAAATTTTGAGCTATGTTCCGGGGGATTATGTTGAGTATATCTCCATTAACAGAGTCATGGAAGAAGGAAAATCTACAAGCTACCCAGTAGAATTTTTAGAATCCCTCAATGCTCCTGGACTACCAGCACATAAATTAAAATTAAAAGTAGGCGTACCGATAATGCTTCTTAGAAATTTAAGCCCCCCAAAACTTAGCAATGGCACCAGGTTAAAAGTGACCAATTTACAAAGAAATCTGATAGAAGCAGAGATTTTAACAAGGTGTGGAAAAGGTAAAAGTGTTTTCATTCCTCGGATTCCTCTCATTCCAAACAATTTTCCATTTAGTTTTAAACGAGTCCAGTTTCCAGTCAGCCTATGTTTTGCGATGACAATTAATAAAGCCCAAGGTTAGACGCTGAAAGTTGTAGGTGTAGATCTAAGTATCAGCTGTTTCTCGCACGCTCAGTTGTATGTGGCTCTGTCACGGGTTAGCAATCCTAGGAGCCTGTATGCTTTCATCCCCGATGGCCATACGTCAAAATATCGTATACAGAGAAGCATTACTGTAAAGTAAATTTTTAGCTACCCAAACGACGGTATATGTAATTCAAAATATGCTGCCTGAAAAGTCACTATTCCACGCTGACGAAGTCGCGGGCACAGCTAGTTAATAAATAAAAGGACTGATTATGATAAATAATAAAACCTTTGTTTTATTTCATAAATTTTAATAAAACGCTATTATAAATTATCCAGTATTAATATCAACTTCCTCTATTATTGTTATTTTTCTGCAAAATCAAATAATAAGTACTGGATTATTTAATAAAACATGTATTTGCAACATTATATTACTGTTAATCTTTTGACACCACACATCGACGAATATTACTGTAATGTAATATTACATTATACACTATCGCTTGGATTTCACACGAATAATATCGTAATATCATATTGCCGTTAGGTTTTTTGACACTGTATTACAACGAATAATACTATAATGCATTAATATTGACTACGATATTGTTGCGTTTACACGCGAATAATATGGTAATGATGCGTTGCATACTATACTTTTGCCATTTAATTTCAGTAACATTATTTTTGTGAATAACTTTATTTTATTAAAGTATTACAAAAAAATCATAATATAAATTAGATTGTAAAAAAATTAGCTTTGTTTTGACGTTTAAATGTCTACCTTACGATCTACCCGTGCCGAGATGTACGCATAAAACAGTTTTTTATTTTTCCTGTAAAATTTTGATTTATCGATTACCATATTATTCGGTGGGGGGAGCGATTTAACGCGGTTCGTATTTTGTGGTAAATTTAATTTTATGCGTTAATATTTAAAGAATCACTTAAAGTTATCGAAGTGAGCAATATCTGAAATCTTGAACAGAAATTTACTGTATGGACGTTATCAAATTAACTTTTGTAAGCTATATATGTATATTATATAAAAAACAAAACACAAAAGCAAACATCTTAAAATTAAAATTGAATAAAACAAATTAGAATCAGGAGTTTTGTTGTGGTGAGTCGAGTGAGTGCGAGTGTGTATGTATGAGTGTGTGTGTATAATTTCAAGGACAAGCGAGCAATTCATGAAGGACATCATTAGTAACATTAAAACATCCCGCTAGTATACCGGCAAAGGAGTAAGCAGAGGGATATGTATATTGCACCTACATTTCGCCAGTTTTGTTTAAGTCCCAACAATGTTGTTTTTTTTCAATCTAAAGATTGTCATGTTACTGTCGCAATGCTCAACCTTCTTTCATCGATTTATAAATCATAACAATTATTTTCGCACAGTACTAAATGTTCAAACCATACAAAGAACACACCCGTTACCAGACTGTACCGTGAAATGGGTGCACAAACTCGCAAATACAATTTGGTAGTAACTGCGTATCGGACGAATTGAGCCACCTCATCTCCCGCCGGCTCCCGAATGTTTTCATGCTAAATATTAAGCACTGACCTAAGAATAACTAAGTTTGAAGCATGACATGCGTAATTACGAAATACAGCAGGATTATTATAATCATACTCATCTAAAAAGATTAAATTAATAGACACTTGTTTGAATACACTTATACTACTATAGATATACCCCTGTCTAACCCATGGGGGATTACTGGCGTGACGATATTTTATGTGTACAGACGCCAGCACATCAAACTACCCGAAAATGTCAAATTTTCTCAATCAACTTTGAATCTTACGCTCTAGCGATAAAGTTGAATGAAATCAAATTCTATTAAAGTTTGCTTGATGTGCTGGCGTCTGTACGTACTAGCCTTACCTAAGGTTTTGTCTCAGTCTTGTTTTCATCGGAATCTTAAGTATCTGTAGGTACTCTACATCATTCAAGGTTGGAAGCCAATAACTCTGTGAAGTGAAAGATTCGCGGTTGAATTGATTACATGCATTAGCATGCTAATAAAATTATAGACATCGAAGAAGAAGAACAATGGGTATATTTTGAATCGTAAATATGAATCAATAAGCTTCTTTGAATGAACGGAGTAAAGTACACTGAAACAACTCTCCTAATAGTAACCTTCAAAATTCACCCGTACAACAAACAAAGCAAAATTACCTTATCCTCCAAAATTATAAACAACTAATTAAAAGTCAATGGCTCCAAAGACTCCGAAAGATGTCCTAATTTGTATAATATCGCCGCGTTTACTTACATTCAAAACAAGATCATACTTCTTGATGAATCGCTTGCAATCACTTTACAATTTGTAAATTAATATTGTTACGAGCTTTGGGTTCGTGACAATTAAAACTGCCGATTTAATAACCAAAAAAATTACACTTTACTCACCAACACTAATTACAAGTCAAACACACTAATTAAGAAACACAATTTCACTTACTGATCACTCTTAGTCGCACTTGAATATCGCTTCGATGTACTCGCTCGTATAGCTTAATCAAAACTATCTGTCTCGCGGCTCGCGCCCGCCTTATATAGTGCCACAGAGCTATTCTATAAACATCTAGTATGTTCGAGTACATAGCGGTCCCGACTGACTCGACGTCGATAGTTCTCGGAATTACTAGTACTTAGAAAAAGGTCAAGTAGGGTCAAGGTCCTAGTACCAAGGTACTAGTTCCGCTACCCGATACTAGATGGCGCTAGTGGTAACTAATGTCGCCATGTATCAAGCATTATTTGTGGCGCGCAACACTGCCCCCTCCTAAGACATGCTCGTCCCGAGCATTATCGGCCCCGTAATAACGCGCCAGTCGATCCACATGGACGATCTTAGGAGTACCTCTTGCACCTCTCTGTATCCGATAGGTTACGTCATTGATCTTCGTAACAATCCGGTACGGTCCGTCCCATTTAGCTTGAAGCTTAGGAGATTTCCCTTTACTGCGGACTGGACTGTGCAACCACACGAGTGAACCTTCGTCGAACCCTTTATTATTCATTTTGCAGTCTTTTCAGACATTTGCTGGCCCGATTGTCTGACGTGCTCATAAATGTCGTTCATTTTGTTCCGCAAATCATTCGCATAATCAGTTACACTGCGTGGGGCATCAGGTGGTATTCCGGTGATCAGGTCTGCAGGCAGCTGTAATTCTCTTCCAAAGTTCGCGAGAGCTGTCACCGATGTACTTTCGTGAACAGCGCTTCGATATGACAACAAAAACGGGTGTATGTGCTTGTCCCAATCTCGTTGCCGATTTTCTACAACTTTGGCTAGGTACCTCTCCAGTGTCTGATTAAATCGTTCCACCATTCCGTCCGATTGTGGGTGGTAAGAAGTCGTTCTTGTTTTATGAGTACCCATCACTTGACAAGTTTCCTGGAATATTTGGGACTCAAAATTCCTTCCTTGATCACTGTGAATCTCCAAAGGTACTCCAAAACGACAGAAGACTTCATGAACTAATCTATCTGCGACACCAATCCTCGACATCGTCCCGACAGTGGACCCAGTAAAACCGTTCTCGTATCTTCAGTAGAGTCCGTTTTACACCCAGGTGACCTCCTGAACAACCATTATGGTACAGCTGTAGAACATCCGGTACATGAGCTTTAGGGACAACCATTTGCAAATGACAGCTGTCTCTCCGAGCATTTTCCCATTTACGGCACAGGACTCCATCCTGAACCACCAAGCTGTCCCATTGGGCCCAATAGCTTTTTGTGACCGAACTCATTGCTGAGACGTCACTCCACCTGGGCTTAGGAGCTCTGGCCTTCATCCACTCCAGAATTGGCTTGATGTCCGAATCTTCCTGCTGTGCACGTTGCAGGCTTTCCTACCACTCATTGCATAGGTCTGTCTTAAGCATCCTCACAGGTACCACTTCCTTACTTTCCTGCCTAGTACAGTGCTTGCAGTCTTCAGGACAAGGTCTTCTTGACAATGCATCTGTGTTGCCAAGAGACTTCCCGCTGCGGTGTTTAACCACAAAGCCGTCCTGCTGCTGCTGGGCGGTGCTGTTAGCCGCACTACCCTCTCGAGTCCAGCCACCTTCCCTTTCTGCAATCCGCTTAGGGCAACTGGATCGAAGGTGGCCCCTTTCACCACAGCCATAGCACCTAGGGCTGTATCCTTTACTGCGCTCGCGAACTGTAGCCGCTGCAACTTCCCTGACGCGATGGGAACGATGATCCTGCCGCACCGCTTCCACCTCCAGCGCATGGGCCAAGGCGTCCTTAAGCGTCCCGTGGTGACCGAGCCTCACAGCAGCTCTAACTTCAAGGTCGCGGATGCCGTCGATGAATGCCTGCACCAGGTTCCCATCAATAAGCGCAGGTACGGACTGGTAAGCTTTGCAAACCAGCTTCTCCACTTCAAGGGCCCACTGCTGCAGGTTTTCGTTGCTGCGTTGCACGTGATCCTTGAGCTGCGCACGGAACACGTGCTCAAGGTGAGCGTCGCCATACCGAGCCTCCAATGCCTCAAGGAGCTGCTCGTAAGTCACTTCCTTACCGAGAGCTTCCAGAACAGTTAAGGCCTGGTCGCGCAGGCCCAGGGTGAGGGCAGTCATGGCCTGACTTTTATTCCACCCGTTCGCCTTCATGACAGCCTCGAATTGGATTTTGTAGGCCGACCAGGAAGAAGTTCCGTCGAACGGTGGCACTTTGAATCCACGTAGCGAAGGTGTTGTAGCTACGGGAGCTGCGATTCCATCACCCAGTTTCAGGTAATCCAGCGTTTTCTTCACGTCAGCCATCATGGTTTCCTTCAGGTCAGCCATCACGGTTATTCACTTGGTCGATTCGGGTTTCGGCTTCCGACAGACGGTTGTCATGTTGAGCTTTGTTGAGCTTTCCCGAAGCTAGCGTGAAGGTCCTTTATAAGGAGCATCTGCTCTTCCTGGCGGCGCGCCTGCTCCTCCTTACCCCGCTGGAGCTGTTCCTCCAACCGACGAGCCTGTTCCTCCTGTCGGCGGGCCTGCTCCTCCTGTCGGCGGGCCTGCTCCTCCTTGTCCCGCTGCAGCTGTTCCTCCAACCGACGAGCCTGTTCCTCCTGTCGGCAGGCCTGTTCCTCCTTGTCCCGCTGGAGCTGTTCTTCCAGTCGACGGGCCTGTTCCTCCTGTCGGCGGGCCTGTTCCTCCTGTCGGCGAGCCTGCTCCTCCTGTCAGCGAGCTTGCTCCTGCAGCATCATCATCAGAGCAGCAAAATCTGGTGCTGATGATGCTGGAGCAGCTGTGGACGGGCCGGCCTCCTTGGTCGGTAGCTGGCCTTCCGACCTCTGTGGCGTTGCTCCACCGAATCGCCTCTGGTCCGTCTCTTGCTGGCGTTGACTCCGGGTACGAATACCCTCCATGTCGTCTTTGGGTAAAATCGGCATGGTTTTTAAACCTCGCTTCTGACACCAATTTGTTACGAGCTTGGGGTTCGTGACAATTAAAACTGCCGATTTAATAACCAAAAAAATGACACTTTACTCACCAACACTAATTACAAGTCAAACACACTAATTAAGAAACACAATTTCACTTACTGATCACTCTTAGTCGCACTTGAATATCGCTGCGATGTACTCGCTCGTATAGCTTAATCAAAACTATCTGTCTCGCGGCTCGCGCCCGCCTTATATAGTGCCACAGAGCTATTCTATAAACATCTAGTATGTTCGAGTACATAACGGTCCCGACTGACTCGACGTCGATAGTTCTCGGAATTACTAGTACTTAGAAAAAGGTCAAGTAGGGTCAAGGTCCTAGTACCAAGGTACTAGTTCCGCTACCCGATACTAGATGGCGCTAGTGGTAACTAATGTCGCCATGTATCAAGCATTAGTTGTGGCGCGCAACAATATTATGTGAACTAGTGAGATCAATTTACTTTCTTTTGTTTTTGCGAACGATTAGCGACTACTAGGGTAAGGTGAAAAGTTCTCGGCCTGACACAGAGATGGCGTCCCAATCAGCAAAAAATATTTTTCCCGCCAAAGTGCACATGTCATTAGTTCGTATGTCAAGTTTCAACTTATTCTCTCAAGTAGTTTGTTGACACGAATTTATTCAGTAGACCTCTTGCGTGTTTTTCGTTAAAATGGATAAACTTGAATATCGTGCGGTCATAAAATTCTCAGTTGTTGAAGGATTAACTCCTAGGGAAATTCATCCAAAGTTTACGGGGACTCTGCTTCTTCCATGCCAACGTTAACCAAACGTTAAAAAGTGTGCAGCTGAATTTAAACGTGATCGCACGTCTCTCGAAGATGACCCACGTGAAGGATGGCCAAAAACTGCAACCACACCGGAAACCATAGAAAAAGTGCGTGATATTGTATTGGACAACAGGCGAGTGAAGGTGAGTGAGATAGGCTGTGGGGATATCAGAAAAATGGGTGCGAAAAATCTGGCACACAGAATTACGGATGCGAAAGCTCGGCGCAAGATGGGTGCCGCATTTGCTGAATGCCAATCAAAAGCAAATGCGCAAACGATTTTCGCAGCAATATTTGGATCAATTCAAAAAGGATCCAACCGATTTTGTGCGGTGATTTGTCACCATAGATGAGACATGGGTCCACCACTATACCCTAGAAACAAAACAGTAGTCGAACAGTGGGTGAAAGCCGGAGGTTCAGGGCCAAAGAAAACGAAGTCGATTGTATTTGCCAGAAAAGTTATGGCCAGCGTATTTTGGGATGCGAAAGGAAGCCTGTTAATTGATTACCTTGAAAAAGGTAGAACGATTACAGGCGAATATTACTCCAACCTTCTTGACCAGCTGGATGCTAAAATTCGCGAGAAGAGACCTGGTTTGAAGAAGAAGAAACATCTTTCATTAGGTCAACGCACCTGCACACAAGAGTGCGTTAGCGATGGAAAAACTGCGGGATTTGGGGTACGATTTGCTTGGCTCTCCATTCTCCTGATTTGGCATTGAGACTTCTACCTGTTCGCAAACTTGAAAAAAATTATTTCAGGGAAGCGCTTCGCATCAAATGAAGAAGTGGAGAGGGCCGTTGATGAATATTTTCACAGCCTTTCAGAATCTCATTCCTGGGAAGGGATACTGATGTTGGAAAAGCGCTGGACCAAGTGTGTTGAAAAATAAAACCATTTTTTAACTGAAAATCGCAGTCTTTCATTTTCAGGCCGAGAACTTTTCACCTTGACCTCATATATAAATGGTTGTTTTCTTCGATTAAAAGTCATAGTCTCTTGTAGAACTAGGAACAGGCTTGTATGTAAACACTAGGTAACTACATATCAACACAAAGTCCCTTCCAATATTATACTAGATCATTTCTTGCATATCTTGTGTACCTAAATACACATTATGTACAGTGATAACTTAAAATATAATGAGACCATTATGGATGCTGTCGGGCACAGCAAAATGGGAGAGTAGAAGCTACCTGTCTCTTTGTGTGACCACTATAAAATAAAAATGACAAGGGTATTATTTCCAACCCTAAGCTAAGTCCACGACCTGCTTGACCTTAGGGTTGAAGAATGGGCTAACTGGTAATCCGGGTTCAGGGGTTTATTTTTAATAATACTTACAAATTGATGGGTTATTCTTTGGTCACCTCTTATAATAATCACGAAATAGATAGGACTTACATAGATAGGTCTAAATATATCAGTACATACATTGCCGCTAGTGTTTACAATTTCATATCCTCCAGAATGAGCAAATCACAAATCACAATTAAAACAGAATCTCTTCCTCAAAATATGAGGCTTGTTTGCCCCTAAATTGTTGTTTGATATTTCAAGGAAAATTGCTCTTTAAATATACGCCCTTAATAATTTATAACAATTGGGGTAGGACTCCCCTACTTCTCCCCTTCGTCTGCAAAGTGTACATTAACGTAAATGCGAATAAATACAATTTGGTGCATATTACTTGCTGCCGAGGATCAGTAATAAATACTTGTAATACATAATTTCACGCTTCAGTTCCCGAAGGGTTATGCAAATTGCTTTTGGTTCAAAACTTGACTTTATTAGCATAATTTTTTTTCAGGAAAATTTTGCTTTTCATCTTAACTTCCTATCAAAACCGATACGTGAATTCCGTGGTCGAGAACAAAGTTTAATTTACTTGTCGTATTATTTCGTATTGGTCTGCTCTTTTAACAATACTGTGAAGGCTTTCCTGTAAACTATACTAAAAAACTGGCCAAGTGCGTCAAATCGGACTCGCACACGAAGCGTTCCGTACCAGGCAAAAACGCCGAAAAAAACACGTTTATTGTATGGGAAAAATAAATATTTAAATATTAAATAAAATATTAAATATTTATTTTATTCTGTTTTTGTATTTGTTGTTATAGTTGCAACAGAAATAGGTACATCATCTGTGAAAATTTCAACTGTCTAGCTATCACGGTTCATGAGATACAGCCTGGTAACAGACAGACAGACGGACAGTGGAGTCTTGGTAATAGGGTCCCGTTTTTACCCTTTGGGTACGTAACCCTATAAAATTACTGTTCGGTGCAATTATCCTCCTAACACAAGGCATATATTTCTAAACCACACGGAAATCACCCTGACACCACTCACTCCTTCACTATCAACCAAATATCTAAAATCATCAGTATGATAGTAGATGTTATGTTGATAGATCGTATATTTTGTTGATACATCGATTACATCGTATTTTTCCAAAATAAACAAAACGGCAATCAATTCGCAGATATTCGAATCTAAACTGCAATTCAATCGTATATCATTTTTACACCGGTTGGTAAATAAAAATTGATAAATGCGCCGATAGGACTAAGGTTGGCAAACGAGGTTTTTTATTTGTTCAGTTCGGTATATATACGAAACTATTGGAGTCGGCATATAAAGGCATTGTCGAAATTCTTTATTTTCTTTGCATAGTTAAAGTGTCTGAGTAAATAAGGGTAATAGGATTAATAGATGTGCGAGGTTATGTTACACCTGAGGCGACAAGCCCATGGATGGGTCAATTCTCGACCCATCGTGAATTAATCAGCCTCTATGTCTCGGAGTACCTGAGTAGAGGAGAAGCATAAAGAAGTACAGAGAGTACTGAAAATTACCTGAAGAACAGTTTCAGGTACTTTTCAGCTTGGTTATGATACGAATTTCAATAATAGATCATCTGCCTAGCCTTTTCCCACCTATGTTGGGGTCGGCTTCCAGTCTAACCGGATGCAGCTGAATATTAGTATTTTTACATGGAGTGACTGCCTATCTGACCTCCACAACCCGGTTACTGGGTAATACGATACCCCTACCTCGGTTACCCCGGTAAGACTTGCTGTCAGACTTTCGGGCTTCTGACTACCCGTAACAACTGTCAAAGATCTACGAATGACAGCCGGGACCAACGGCTTAACGTGCTTTCCGAGGAACGGAGGAGTCTCGTTATGTAAAGATCCACAGATCAACCGCGGCAAGCGTAGCTTAACCTGATCGATCGACCTGTGCAGCTGTTATTATTTAGCCACGGGCCTAAAAGATATAAAGATAGAATATTCTTTATTATAAACACCATAAAACAGATATATAACAAATAATTTTACTTAGGGTGATACAATGGAAGGTCTTAGTGCTAAAAGCGATCTTTTAAACACACCCTACAGATAGTTTTCTCTGTAGTCAAAAACCTGAAAGTCTGGCAGAGGGTCACTATTTTATAATATTTCGGAGTTGCTCTAGTTATGTCAGGTACCAATCAAAAACCACTCCTGATAATAAGCTCCCAAGAACTGCGACAGCCAGACCTGTTCGGCCCACATCCAAATAGCACTCTTCGTAAATATTGATTTTCGTATTATTGGTGTTAAGCTCATCCCCAGCAAAACAGGTCCGATAGATGATGATGAGTATCGCCAAAATGTACAGACAATGAAATGAACCCGGTTATCTGAAGAGGCAGCCCTTACTGCAATGGTTAGGCATGCGCAGACCGGATAATTGTTAACTGGACGCTCGTGTTATTATCGTTTTACCTCCAATTTACAATCACATGCATCGAATCGGTTGAAAATGGTAAAAGTTTCATGTATATTCGCTTCCTTTTTTGTGACTGTAAATTTTTTAAACGAGCCTTCAGCGGCCATTGTCCGCGGGTGATAAAAGCAAATGGTAATTATTGTTGCATGCAGTTATGTAGGTAGTTGGAAAAGTATGTTAATTGAGAAGCATAGTTATCACTGTTCTACCGTAGTTATTTATTGTTGGTAGTTTTTTAACCTAAAAGAGGGTTTTCGGATTTTTTACAAACAACTGAAGGTGATTCTCGGACTTAAAGCCGTAAAATCATCAATCACAAACTTATATCAACGATAATATAAATGACAAAAAACGCTAATTTCAACAATGTTGCAAACCATGCTCCACCTCCTGTCCTGCCCTCTGTATCCTAAAAAAATGCAGTCAAAATGCAGACCTCTGCACTGCCACTGACGACGCCGTGGAAGTGGCAAAGTTTTGTGCTTACAAGATCTAAGATACAGTCGTACTAGCAAAATGAAGAGGAAGAAGAATGACAGTGTATACAGTGAAGGCAAGGTATAAGGAAACAGTCTATATTAAAAGCAACCAGTAAGTTCTTATTAATGCTTGATGCTGCAAAAAATACGAAACGTCCACCGTCTGGGCTTGACTGGCGAAGTTTAAGATACTTTAGATGTTTATTATAGCCACACTTAGTAGCGGGAGACAGGTTAAAGATTTTAAGAGTTCCTCAACTTAATGAGAACGAACTCATCCTGCTCCCAAATTATTATTAACTTGGCAAACTTACTTAACTAAGGTTATTATTAAAAGCAACTTAGCCAAGTATTTTTATAACGATCGTTGTCTAGGCTTAGACTGATTTGTGTGTGCTTAGGTACGTGTGAGGAGCTGAAATATGAACTCGCTGACTTTTTTATGACTTTAATTTAGTTTTACAATGAGTACAAACAAGTATGGAGATTATAAGATACAATGTACAGGTTTTTGTAGTCCGACGACGCTCGCGGCTCGCGCGCGAGCCTTTATACTCTCAGCCGCGTGGAGTAGGGACACCGGCCTGCCCCCCCCCGCACCCAGCGGGGGTGGGCCTTAACATACTCCCCCCGTTGAAGGGGATCCCTTCAACTCTTCTGCTTCAGGCTCGAACAGAGGGCACAGGCGATTTACCGCTCGACGGATAGTGCCACTGGCCGTCCTGACATCTGCTACTCTGGATACATCGTCATTGCCCCTGTGTAGGGCTTCTATGCGTCCGAGTCTCCATTTTAATGGAGGCAAATTATTTTCCTTTATAATGATCATATCTCCAACGCGAAGTTCCCTCGCAGGCTTGCGCCATTTCGTACGATGTTGCAGTTCCGTAATGTACTCATGTTGCCATCTCAACCAGAAAAGCTGTCTCATTCGTTCCAATTGTTCATATCTGTGAAGTCGATTACAGTTAAGATTGGTCAGTACTGGAGAGGGAAGAGCTATCAGCGACTTGCCGACGAGGAAATGCCCGGGAGTCAGGGGATGGAAATCATTGGGATCGGATGACATAGGAAACAAAGGCCGGGAATTCAGTATAGCTTCTACTTGGACAAATAAAGTTGAAAGTTCCTCATATGTTAAATGCCTGTCTCCTAATATTCTTTTTATGTGATATTTTGCAGACTTCACCCCTGCCTCCCACAAGCCCCCAAAGTTTGGGGCGTATGGGGGTATGAAGGCAAACTTCATTCCTTCATCAGAACAAAATTTATTTATTTTATCTTTGCTTACTATCAAATATTTATTAAGTTCATTACTAGCCCCTAAAAAATTAGTCGCATTATCACAATATAATAAACTTGGTTTAGAACGTCGTGCAATAAATCTTCGTAATGCCAAGAGAAATGCATCTGTACTTAAGTCACTTACGACTTCTAAATGAATAGCCTTGGTTGTAAAACACACAAATAAACACATGTAACATTTACTTATTTTACAACCGCGGCCTTTCCTATCAGTGATTAAAAAGGGACCAGCCAGGTCAACTCCAGACGTTTCAAAGGGCGTTCCTGGAATTAAACGCTGTTTGGGTAGATTGCCCATAATAGGAACTATAGGTTTAAATCTAAATCGCTTACACACTATACAATTATTTGACACGCTTCTAGCCACCTTTCTAGCATTAATAATCCAATATTTCTCTCTAATAGCTGATAACATCATCTGCGGCCCAGCATGAAGTAACCGGCTATGTTCACTCTCAAAAATAAGCCTTGATAATCGGTGTTTAGAATCTAATAGTAAAGGATGTTTTTTGTAATACGAACAAGATGAATTTTGAATACGACCACCCACTCGTATAACTTTAAATTTACTATCTAGAAAGGGGCTAAGAGATAAAATCTTACATTTATTCCATAATGGCTTATTATTTAATAAACTAACATATTCATCGCTAAATGAATCATGCTGCGAGAATTTGACTAAATACATCAAACTATCGTTTAACTCACCGGCACTTAAATAACTACTGGTAAGTCTACCCTCTTTATTTTTTATTCTGCAATTGTTAACAAATCTAATGACATAGGCCATTGCACGTTGTACCTTATGCAAACTGGAATAACGTTCAAATTCAATCAGCCCTTTATTATTCAGACTTGTCACAAAGGTACTTATGTTCTTAAGCTCAGGTAAGTTTACACTATTTAACTTATTACTATCGACCTTAGGCCATTGGGACTCGCTTAGAGATAAAAAGGGAGGCCCACTCCACCACAATCTGTGAACCTTCTTATCCATACGATCTACTCCTCTGGAAATTAGATCGGCTGGATTTTGGTCTGTTGGTACGTACCTCCACTCACTATCCTTTGTTAACTTATTAATTTTATTTACTCGATTTGAAACAAATACCTTTAATTGTTTTGGAGCGGCGGTGGCACGTAACCAACCGAGCACAACCATCGAGTCTGTCCAGTACACACACCGAGCCACAGTACATCGCAAGGAGTGAGTCACCTTTTCCCCCAACTCAGCGGACAGCAACGCTCCGCTTAGCTCGAGTTTCGGTATTGTTAGACCTTTTAATGGGGCGACCCTAGATTTAGCACAGAGTAACTGTACATGAATTTCTCCAATAGGATTTATTGAACGAATAAAGGCACAGGTACCATAGGCACACATGGACGCATCTGAAAAGATGTGAATTTCAATATGTGCTGCATTTTTACACATGACGTGCCTTGGAACCTCGACACAAGTTAGAGAATTCATGTTCTTTATAAATTTATTCCACATAATCTGTACTTCATCGGCTACTGGATCGTCCCATTCTAATTTACTTATCCATAGTTTCTGCAAGATTAACTTAGCCTTAACAACAAATATACTTAAAAGTCCCAAAGGATCAAAAATCTTTGCAATAGAAGATAATATACTTCGCTTAGTGATCCTATCGGTTTTATCTACATGGATGGAAAATTGAAACTTGTCGGACTGAGGCGTCCATGTTAACCCTAAAGTGCTCGTGGTTGTTTTAAACTCTGTAATTGCTTGTGTTTCATGTAATTTATTTTCAACATGTAACTGATTGGCATTAGACCTAAATTTTCGTAGCTTAAAACCACCCGAATCTAAAATCTGAGTTATTAATCTACAAATACGATTTAACCCTTCCTCAGTCTGATGACCTGTTATCAAGTCATCCATGAAAAAATCATGTTTCATTATCTCGCGGACTTCCGGATCGTTACATTCATTTGCCAATTGAAGAAGACAACGAGTACTTAAATACGGCGCGGAAGCGGTTCCGTAGGTCACCGTGTTCAATTTTAAATACCTTAAGGGTTCGTGCTCATTGTCCCTCCACACTATCATTTGTAAATGTCTTTGACTCTCGGATATTAATATTTGTCTATACATTTTTTCGATGTCTGAGGTCATAACATAATTATGTTGCCTAAATCGAAGCAAAATACTAATAATATCGTCTTGAATCACTGGCCCAACCATTTGGATATCATTTAATGAGTAACCACTATCGGTTTTTTCCGAAGCATTAAAAACAACCCGAAGTTTCGTAGTCTCACTTTTCTCCCTTATAACTGGGTGATGCGGTAAATAATATCCAAATTCAGGCTTACCTGTTTCTGACAAATGATTCAAGTGCTTATATTCATTTAAAAATTCAACATAGGACTCCTTCACTTTAGGTTGCCTTTTTAATCTTTTTTCTAAATTATTCAAGCACGACTTGGCCTTAACATAGGAGTCTCCAAGTACAGACGGTGAAGTGTGAAAGGGCATCTTAACACAGAACCTACCATTTTCCGTTCTATACGTATGTTTTACAAAGTGTTTTTCACAAAATTCCTCTTCATTACTATACGGTATATTATGATCTATACTTAATATCTCCTCAACCTTCCAAAATTTCTCTAATTGTTCACTTATACTTCTAGTTAAGTTACACGTTACGTTATTATTTGATTTACAAATATTTACGGGTCCCGTAACAAGCCAACCTAATTTACTACTCTGCAATATGGGAAGACCTTTACCTAGTCTTATCTGTTGACCTGTTACCAGTTCCCAAAACAAGTCCGCTCCAATTAATATATCTACGTTAGCGGGCTCGTAAAATCTACTATCTGCTAAAGCCACAAATATGTCACCAGGAATCTTTAATTCATTTACATTAATCTTTACATTCGGCAACACATTCGTGATTTTTGGTAAGACTATACAGTTGATTTCTACAGAAAAATCATAGTGAATTGATTTGATTACAAAATTACAACTTTCTACGCACTGTAACTTAGTATTTCCTATACCATATACATTAAGGTTGTCCTTAGCACGTTTGCAGGGCAATCCTAATTTATTACAAAAACTTTCGGTTACTATTGATATCTGACTACCCGAATCTAATAATGCGCGCGCCACATAATGTTCGTTAGTTGTTTCGTTAACTACGTTTATGAGCGCGGTCGACAAAAGTACGTATTGAGTGGCGATCGTAGATAAGGAAACCGGTTCCGACGCGGGCGCCGGGCACTCATGTACAGCGGCGCTCGCGGCGTTCGGTTGACGCGAGAGCGCAGGTTCGAGTTCGCCTTGACGTACAACTCCGACCGAAGTCGGGGGTAACGTAACAGTAGAACTTTCAGTACGGGAACTAACATTATTCTCCAAAGAGGGAGACTTATTTCTATGAAGCAACAAGTTATGCTTATAATTGCAAGTCTTGCAACGAATTGGTGACTTGCAATTAAAGGCACGATGACCTGGTTTTAGACAATTAACACACAATTTATTTTTCGAAACGACTTCATTTCTTTCTTCCAAATTCATAGAAATAAATCTCGTACATTCAAACAGGCGGTGATCTTGTTTACAAATTATACAATTAAATCGGTTGTTATTACTCGTTTGAGCGGATGCAATTAAACTAGCTGCTTTTTCATTTTTACATTTTATACTTGATTTATTATGCTTTACTGTTTCTAATACATCCGCCCGATCGCGTAAAAACTTAAAAAACTCTTCGAGGGTAGGATCATCTCCTACTATACTTTTATGTTCCTCCCACCTTCTACTCGTTACATTGTCGAGTTTTAATGACGCAAAATGTATTATCATAGTGTCCCAATGTTCTACAGGCTTTCCTAACGCCTCTAAACCACTCAAATTCTTTTTTATACTGTCAATCATAACACGCAAAGCTTGGTCGGACTCCTTCGTTATACTTTCCATACTGAATATTGATTTCATGTGGTTACTTATTAAGAGACGTTTATTATTGTACCTTTGACATAACAAATCCCACGCCAGGCGATAGTTATCGGCACAAAATGATAATGATTTAATAACCAATGCAGCACTACCCTCCAATGACGATCGCAAGTAGTGGAACTTATTTATTGTCTCGATAGCATCATTATTATGGATTACGGCCTCATATGTATCCTTATACTCTAACCACTGATTATAATTCCCATCGAAAGTGGGTAATCTTATTGTGGGTAATTTTAATGAACCTTTGAATATGTTTCCACCTTCGAAACTATCGGATTGCCTAAAAGTTGTATTTGCTATACTTTTCCTTCGAACATTAAGTTCTTCTAATTTATCTAAAATACATTGACCTTCGGAGATCAAAGAATAAAATTGACCTTCGATCTCAGAACGTACCTTCATTTGTTCTTTCGGATCTTCCGATTCAATCTCAATTTCGGATTGTAAGTCCTCGAAAGTGGAAAACAATGCTTCTAATTTGGTTAACCTTAACCTTAACTCAGCAGCTTGTTGATCCGTTAACCTTTCTATAGATTTGATCTCGTCTAAATAACCTTTGAAATTTGTTAATCTACCCTTAATGTAACTTCTCCTTTTTATCGGGTCCGTCACTTTGCTAGGGTTCTGAGACATTGTTATAATGCGACAAATTTAACGTTGTGATAGTTACAAATACTAATTAAACACCCAGGTTCTTAATTTACAACGGAAATTCGAAGAAATTACTAATAATTTAATCCAAATAGCACTGGAAGTAAGATGTGGGTAATTAGGAAAAAAGGAACGGGCTCACCAAATTCTTCTGCGCTTTATACTCTCTCTTTACTGTATTCCTTAATGTCCTTTATGTTCATAATTTATTTGTCCTTCCAATTTATTTGGGTATTTTTCCCTCGAATATCCTGGTCACGGCACCAAAATGTCTAGGCTTAGACTGATTTGTGTGTGCTTAGGTACGTGTGAGGAGCTGAAATATGAACTCGCTGACTTTTTTATGACTTTAATTTAGTTTTACAATGAGTACAAACAAGTATGGAGATTATAAGATACAATGTACAGGTTTTTGTAGTCCGACGACGCTCGCGGCTCGCGCGCGAGCCTTTATACTCTCAGCCGCGTGGAGTAGGGACACCGGCCTGCCCCCCCCCGCACCCAGCGGGGGTGGGCCTTAACAATCGTTACCTTCTCGTGGTCGAGATTTTTATTGTAATTAAAAATTCATTGGCGTCCATTAGAGTTTTAATGGTAATGTAATACATTTTTATAAGCGACGATGTGAAAATAAAGTAATTGCTCTAGCGTTGCTTCAAAGGATATTCTTTTATATAAAATGCTGAGAAGAGGACGGATTTTTTATGTTAATATATTTTTACGTCTTATTGTTCACATACTATAGTTTTTATGGTTTTAATTATGAAATTATTTTACTCCACGAGGAACCAACTGCGTGTGTACAGCTTAGGTACATGATGTAAGCACATTAATTTGACTTCAACAAGTCAATATCTGCACAATGATGCAATGATATCCTAAATCCATAAGGCTGTCAAATTGTTATGAATGTTAATTTTCAAATTGACTTGCTTTCGGAAAATGACAATACACAAGAAAAAATATCATGTGATTGTCTCAATTATTTGTAAGTTCGATATCGCACACAATTATATATCACGATGATAAATATCTTCCATAGGAAAACCTATAAAAAATTGTTCATAACTCTCGTCATATTGACAGACGCGTGGTCCAATATTGTAGCCACAGAAGTGCTAATATAATACCTCATACCTTCGAGCGCGCATCAATCGAGGTAATAGTGTATAGTGTAATAAGTGGCAGATGGATTGAATTAGCGTGGCCTACGTTATTAAACGGTAGGGATGGGAAGCGGAGAGAAAAAAGAGCAGGACTTTTGATGCATTCTGCGGTTGGTAGATAGGTAGATAAAATAGTTGGGATGTTCTTTGTTTTAAAGGACTTACTACTCGGGTTGAGTTGAGATTGGTTCCAATTTGGGCTCTCCATTAATTTCCATTTTTGGTAGTTATGGCCATTTGACGCAAATGTTACCAACCCGAACTAGTCCCGCTTGGTGGTTTACAGTGTACAGATAGGAGGCCTGAGTCGCGAGTCCCAGCTGGGGAAACAGGCAGATTATTAAGTACGTATCATTTTCCTGTATTTACTTAATATTATATACGAGTATATATACATAATTAATTAACATATTTAATTAAATACCCCCAATTAAGCACATCTAATATTTTATAATAATATTGAATTGCTAATTAGCCCTCTTCCTCTTTCCTGTTTTTTGCTGTGCCGGTTCCATATTGATCTTTTACTGTGTAATAACATCTATGTAATACATATGGAATGAAATATAAATAGTTTTCTTTTGAACTCTTGAAATGCTACTTACATTAGCTATTGCAATAATTACAACATTTAATTAAAGTAAAATCACATTAGTGAAATAGCAGACTAAGGAGGAATTATTCTGGAAATTAATCAACAAAACATTATGCTGATAACGCACAACACTATGATAAGAGCATAGCGGAACTTTCACATCGATGCGCGCCGCAACACGGAGCCGGCGCGGATCAGTTCAGTATAATATCAATGGCAGCACTATGGTTTTAAGTGATAGGCTTTAATTCGATACCTACTCAAATCATTTGCTATTACGAATAACCAATGACTGAGCGTGATGAGAAATGATTTTCGCATTTCTGATTTACAAAGGTTATGTTAGCTAGAATGTTGCAGTTGCAGGATTCTTTATAAGTTACTAGTTGCATTACACGTTACTATTATATCTGTTAGGCCTAAATAAATGCTTAAGTAAATAATTTGTTTATACAGGATGAAATTGGAAACTTGCGCCAAATCAAATTAGGAGGTGCAGTAATTGTTACATAATCATTATAAATTTTCATTTCCCAAATCTAAATTCTTGACTAAAATCGTGTAATTATCGTCTTAGATAGTGCAAACAAAGCCTTCAAGTAGAAACAAATTACCGTAATTCCAGGATAACAGTTTTTTTTTTCAAAATTATTAAAGCAAGTTGGCAACGCGTTGGACTAGCGGTATTTACCTAATTTTGACCGTTCCTACAGGCGCACGACGACGTTGCCAAATCGCTCGCCTATGCGCACGTATGTGCTGTGCACCCCTTTCTTTAATGACACGCTCCAACTTAACTTTATAACACGTTGAATTAGATATTATAATTTGGCGCACCAATTTAATTTCAACCTGTATACATGGCATGTTAAATAAATGCTTTCGATTGCCAAACCTACGACATATCTGTTGGGCTATTATTAATGTTCAGTGTTCGGTTTAAATAAGAACAATTTTATTTATACCAAACTGATTTAAAAAAAATTATATATGTTCACTTAAAATGATTTGACATAGGCACGACATGCGATAAAATCGCCCAAGCCCGCGACACAAAGGCACCGCAAGTCGCGCAACGAGCGGTGCCTTTCTGTCGCGCGCCATTATATCGCGTGTTGCGCCTGTTTGTAGGAGCCTTCATATGGTAACGGCAATGCAAATTATGTGTGCATTTATTAAAATTATAAATTGTAATAAATACCGCTTGAAAGAAGTAAAAGTATGCAGAATGTGCCTATGTTTAAAATTCGTGGACGTGCTCACAACGCGTTTCAAGTAATAAATAAAAGAGTTTCACGCGAATTTCAATAACTGATATTTAAATATAAATACCGCACATTTTCCGAA
Organism: Luperina nickerlii; assembly: GCA_963855955.1. Taxonomy (NCBI): domain Eukaryota; kingdom Metazoa; phylum Arthropoda; class Insecta; order Lepidoptera; family Noctuidae; genus Luperina; species Luperina nickerlii. The sequence goes on from OY979668.1 coordinate 23,406,401, forward strand.
GGGATTTAAATTTTTAATTCTGTTGTTTTACAAGGGAACAATCGTAAAAAAAGTTGATAGTCACAGTCAGTGTGTGTCCGGAACACACTGATGGATTTGTGTATTGTTTCACAATTCACTACTTACGTTATTTGATACTGTCGTATCTAGGAAATAAAAACACTTTTAATTGATTAAACTGAAAAACGCCTTTCAATATAAAAAATGTTTCACAAAAAGCAATTAATTAATACGGTTCATTATTTTCATCAATAATAATAAACATTCTATAATTAGGTATGAACTCTATAAACTAGCAATTGCAAAGGTAGGTTGGTACGTGGTTGACATTTATTATCCCCCTTAATAATAAACGATGTATAGCGTCTGTATAGTTACACAACGCTTTGTCTTCTTCTCTCGAAAGTCAAATTACTGACGACTGAAAGACCACTCAATCACACAAGACAGCTGCTTTCAGGGAAAGTTTTAGGTATGCTGCATCTAAATGCTGGAACAATATTCCCCCGCCGCTAAGGAATCTTAAATTTCTTGGTACCTTAAGTTCGAGTACGGCAGTTTCTTATCATCTCGCAGAAGAATCTAGGGATGACTGCTTCGAACACGTCCATTTGTATAACTGGCTGTCATGTCCTTCCCGAATCAGTCTATTTAGCGTATCACGTGGTTACAACCTGTGAGCAAAGATATAGTAATTGAGTGGTTTGTGGATCTTTTGTTGGATATAATAGTTAATAGTTATAATGCTTACACATGTTATTTACCTATATTTATTTATTGAAAACGTATTTAATTTTAATTTTATCCTAGCCAAATTGAATGATTTTATTCGCACCTACGTCACTATAAATATAATATTATTCATTTACACATATAAGTACTGCATATAACTTTATAAATCATAATAAGAATCAAGTAATCAAAACACAATACTAACACGCCTACGAACAAGAACGTTTCCCAAAGCAAAACTTACTGTAGAATACATTTATTAAAGTGTCGGGTGTACTTACAAAACTTCACTCTGCTGTTAACACCTGTCACAATACCAATTTATCTCGTCTTTTCAACGTCCATGTGTCACAGCAGGGATCCAGCAGAATATCAGCGTCAGGTACATTTGCCTGACACATCAGCATGTGACACCAAATGGGAGTCCAGCTCAGCAGCTGGACTCCCATTTGGTGCAACCTTGAGATGCACACCGCACTGTGTATATTTCGTTATTAATTTTATTTTAAGTATTCGTCATAGTGTCACTTTTATTTCGATATGTGTTTTTCATTTTGTTTTTTTATCGCACCTTGTTTTAATATTATAATGTTATGTGAGTAATTTGGTTATCATCTAATATTGTACTTTTCTAAATGGTTTAAAAAAAAAAGAGAGAAATCGGTGTGTAACTAACTATTCATCTGATACAACACGTTCATTAGTAAGGGGTATAAGTTTATTTGTAAATAAACATCAATATTATTCATGCACGAATAAACGATATTACGTATTTCCGTTAGTATTTTATACAGCTTTGCGTCCAACAATACCGGAAAACCAGATTTCCAGATAAATCTATTTGTCCTCGGGCAAACTAGTTTGTACAAAGCACGTTAGCACCAAACAGATAAGCCTATACTAGACTGGTTTGTCCTTAATGCGTGCCTCGTTGGTCTAGTGATCGTAAGCGCTAGATCAAAGTCAAAGTCAAAGCATTTATTTCAAATAGGCACATTAAAGGCACTTTTGAACGTCAAAAATTACAACAAATAGAATTGATTCTAGTCGCCGTCGTTGATCCTGGATTCAATTCCCTGATCAGGCAAAGTGTTATTGGGTTATTCCATTAGGAATTTTTCAGAAGCAGCCTAAAGTCTGGGGATTGTGTCTGGACGATGATAATAGGCTTACCCTCTATTACATGGTACTTAAAAATAACTAGTAAAATATGGGTATACTATAGGTACTTCTCTGCCTAACCCTATGGGGATTACGGGCGTGATATTATGATTATGTAATACTATTCTAAAGCCACAGTATACAGAACATAAATAGAGTCATCTATATTACCGATGACCAAAACATCATTATGGGCCAACAAAAATCAAACTAACCGAACCGGGTAATCGAATCACAAAATCGTTTACAATTCATAAATTTAAATCGATTCAATCCTAATATTGAAATGAGATGATGGCAACATTTGCCGGAGTTAATACTGTTCGTTTTAAAGTCCACTGCTGGAAAGGGTGCATGTTCAATATAATCTGTTACGGAACTCGGATTTGCATTTATAATAATATCAATTGTGTTTTGGGTTTGTTCAATAATTTAGGAATTTGTTGCTAAAATATTAGTGTCGATGAATTTCAGGCTGGGAAACTAGGTGCGCAGCATGTTGTAATTTTATTTTTACTTATAAGCTCTGTTACAACGAACTCTTTTATAGACCGTTACATTCATGTTAATATTAAAATAGGTAATATTTGTTTTCCTGCGCCTAGACAGATTTCTACCCTCTTTTTCAGTAACCGTGTTTTCTGTTTTCAATGAATCCTGTGTACAGGTAGCAATTAAATTTGTGTCATGCACAAGAAGTGCATGAGACTAGTTTTAATTGCTACCAGTACCTACTGAGACCCTAATGACTCATAAAACTTAACCAGCAGACTGACCCTAATGAGTTATAAAACTGGTTAAGAATTATTTCTTAACCAGTTTTATGACTCATTTTATATGATTCTTAAAAACTTATCTATCACGTGCTAAAATCTGCCGACTGCAATCCCCGCAGTGTGAAGTTAATTCATAGAATCGGACAGTCCCATTACCGGCGCTAGAAAGTCCCATTATTTATACTTAGCTTGGTTTTCACGTCGAACGAAATTTTTACCTTTAAAAAAATAAAAACATTGTTATGTACGTTTTTATTTTGTTAAAATCTGTACTTGTGTATCTGTAAAGTTATGATTCCATATGCTAATTAAATTCTTGAGGAGGCCATTAATTGCTCTAAATTTACAGTTTACCATAAATAGCAATTTAATTTATTGTGTATTGTATTGAATAGAATAAACAACGCATAGTCGATGAAATACTAAAATACACCAGAAAAATATTGTAATACATTGGGTTAGGAAAAAGCTGTTATTTTTGTTGATATGAAAATACTTTTGACATTTGTAGAGAAAATGTTGGGATATCCACCACCAAAATTGACATCTGTTAGTGCGTCTGTAAAATCTCTCAATAAGTAAAATATTAAAACCGTTTTCATGTCATGATAATATCATGAAAATGCTATCCTCTCTTTTATAATTCTAAAGAAGTGTCTTTTCTTATTTTAATTCCACATTCGTACTTATTCTTTGCTCCGGCATTTCATTTAAATATCCTTGTCATCTTTCCAAGTAGTAAGCCTTGTTTTATGTTCAAGCGCATTGCATTTTCCTCGTAACAGTCACAGCTATCCAAAAGACCTGACCTTACACTTAATTCTCTCATATTTTCTCACTGTTGTCACTTTAATTACTCCGCAACGCTTGCCAAGTGTTTTTTACGAGAACAACTGAAATGAAAGCTGAAGTATAGTAGCCTACAAAAATATGAGTAATATTCACCAAGAGCTCATTTAGTGCAATCAAACTGTCTGATCTTTGGCAACGTTCGATTCCAAGTTTTTGCCCAATCACGGGCTGCCTCGGAATCTCGGAAGAACTCAGTACAAAATGTTATCTCGAAAGAACTGAGTACAAAATGTTATCTCGGAAGAACTGAGTACAAAATGTTACTTTGCTATAATTTATGTGTGTGACTGCATTCTCATATTAAAAACATTCAAGAAAACTCCTGGAACCCCAGTTACAGTGCAGAATGTGACGGTAGGTGAAGTTAGTACTGAATATTTTTTTCGATTTCTATTGAATTATTCATGAACATTATAAAAATCAGGGTCATATTTTAATTGCACTGCGATGTTCTAGTTTTTACTCACTGAATTTATTTTTTTAATGCGTTCCGTACCGGTGTACTCATACAATTTTGAAGATTATAATGAGGCAGTAAAGCCGAAAAAATGTTAGTTGGTATTTTTTTGTTACAAGAAATTGGTTTGTGTCTAATAAGGCGTTTTCATGTCAACATGCATGATTAGTTTACATTGGCATAGAAATAAAAACACATTCCTTCTCCAAACAAACAGTTGTTTTACTGAACAACATATTATTATCTACCTGGGTTCAACAGAAGCAAGCCAAGAATTTGATTTGAGCGGCGCACTGCACCGTCCGTGATGTATGCCCACTTTATGAGCGAATTAAAATGGCCGCCACGTGAATTATTACGTCATAATGGCGACTATGACGTCACATACGTTATACGTGTACGAAATTAGTAGGTGGTTTTGGAAGAGGCGACTAGAATCAATTCAATTTTACTGTAATTTTTGACGGTCAAAAGTGTCTTTAATGTGCCTATTTGAAATAAATGATTTGACTTTGACTTTGGCTTTGGTTAACTATTAAGTCGCAATTTAATGTGGCACAGCCGAGTGCGTTATTTTTGGTAGGTTGTCACTTTTCTAAGAATAAACATAACTATTTCCGAAATACCTACAAAGACAAGTCATATTTTTGTTTTACTGTTGTTTGATTATTGTTCTGCCGTAAGAAAGGTGAACCAAATTATTTAATTTAAAGTTTAAAATTCTCATGTTTAAATCTACATAACAGCCCTATTTAAAATAACATTCGGCACTATGTTGACAATCTAACAAGAGTGTATCCTAAACGGATTTGTTAGAAATTCCGCAATTTATTAACAAACAAATAAAGTTGTTAATAAAAAAGAAACGACCCATAAAGTCCGTCTAATAATGTCAATCATTTAATTAATTGAATTGGACGTGGCGGCATGAAGTGGGAGGAAGGGGAGGAAGTGATACAAATGTAAATCAACGTCCATTATCCTCCATCGATGTCTTTGGAGCGAAGTGAAAGATTACTACATTAAATGGTGTAATTTGAAGTTCTACATTTATTTAATATTTAACGATAAAAGCATAAAAATAGAAGTTTAGTAATATGAAACCTCAAATTTACATCATTTAAATACTTTTTAATACTTTAATGTAACGTTCTTCACATCAATATTTTTTAAGTAAAAAGACCCCGTTAGCAGAACTTGTTAAAATTTGAGAAAGGTTTAAAGGCATGTATGCACGCATAAGCTAAAATCTAAACATAGTCAAAGTCAACTAACTAGCAAAAAGCGCTCATCAAAATGGAATAAGCTTGAACAGAATATCTTGGCAGATTATCTTAGCTCAAAACAGCTCGGTCAAATTGAAAACAAAACAAGAAAACAAGGAAATCTAATGAAATGTCTTTACAGACGCCACTGGAGCAAATCTGTGATTATCTCGTAATTTAATAGAATAAATCAGAGAGCGATAAAAAATAAATTTAACGCCCACTAAATTATTCCACTTATACTTCTTAACGTAAAGAGGAAAATCCATCGTCAAATAATTTTTATGTCTTTTATTTATTTCGAAAGCGGTGTCCACATTATTTCCACTTAAAATAAATTACTTTTGCACAAAGCCACTGCTGAGACGTTATTTAGAAAAGTAAATAAGAAATACTAAAGTCCAAAGCATCTTAGTCGCTTTTCCTTCACTGGAGTGAAGATTGGAACGTAGAAGTCTTGCAATGGATTTTTTCCTTTCTACAGGCTTGAGTTTTTGCCTCCCAGCGATTTTTATTCTTTGCGAGAGATTAATTCTATTATGCAGAGTTCGCTCGAAACCGCTCGGTTTATTCCCGACGTCAATTAATATTTTTTGGTATTTCCGATGTAACTTAGAAGTAGAGAAGTTTGTTTAAAGTTTAACTTCGTGGTATTGTTTTTGTTCAACAAAATCTCGCCGTGACTTTTAGAAAACCTAAATATTGGACGCTGTTTTGCTGGGCTCCAAATGCCGTTAATGTTTTCGCTGGTTGGCTAGCTTTTCAAGATAAGGCAGTCCAAATTAATTTGAGATAAGACTTCCAAACTCTTAAAAATATGCTAAACTTTTAGATGTTACGTATCTTGCTTATTTTGCAGTCAGTTTAATAAAGCAGTATATTTAGCTTAGTTTACCGACATCATATTTATGATAAGAACCATTTCCCTCCCTGTATTCCCAACACAACATAGATTCACACGACACTTTGTTGAGGAGCTCTTATATCAACAGAGCACACGCGCACAGAGCATGTTTTAGTGACAAACAATTTGCTGTGAACTTGTATTGTTTAGGTGCAAACTATGTGCGTGTGGTCCGGCCGTGGAGCCCAAGTGCTCCTTAAGGAAATCTCCCAAGGGCTAGTTGACACTTCCCGTGATTCCAGGGCCGGCGTTTACCTTGGCCAGAGGCTAAGCATTGCCATTCAACGTGGCAATGCCGCCAGTGTCTTGGGTGGGTACTGTAGAGACTGTGTAGCCCTACCTTTAGAAGTAAATGCAGGCTGGTTATAATTGCCGGTGTGTTCCATTCGAACGTTCAAGAAATTTTCAAATATTATTATTATGGTTTTTTTGTTTAGTAGAGAAATGCTAGAAGTGACGTGTTGATGTAAAGTCGTGAATATATATTTAATTCAAATCTAAAGTTCTTTGAATTATATCAACACACACACGTAGCACAATAGCTACGCCCCACAGTACATTAACAGTCGACAGCGATGCGGATGAATTTATCAACGCCATATTTTAGTTTATATTGAAAAAGTTTATTATAGGTGTAATGAGGTACTGAATATAATTACATTCTTTTTATTAAAGTTTTCATAATCATTGCCTTATTTCTAGAGAGAGGAAGTTATTTACAATAATTTGAGGAACGATTTTCAATATTCGCTTGTCATAGGAAATGAATGGATTTAGACAAGGACGTTATTTTTACATGGGGATAACCGATGACGAGACACATGTATGAACTACCTAATAGTCCTTTAATATTTAGCTTCAAAGCACGACGAAATTATGAAGAAGAACCCTTAACTGTCAGATAAAAAACAAAACAAAATTGCTTTAAAATATTCTTTACCAAACAAAAAAACGATTTACAATGCAAATAAGAACTGCTATAAACAATGGTAAGCCCTTTCATTAATTTGCTCATTCCCTTTTTATTTGCAAAAGTAATTGATTGCTAGTTATTCAGGGGCGCACATTATGGGGGATGTTAAGAAACCCTTTTATTTTTCTAAAGCTTTTGCCAAGAATTAGACAATTAATTAAGGCAACCGACAAGGTGGGTGCCGTCTAAGTAAATGAACTGAGAACATGGATGCACTAAAAATAAAGGAAGAAACAGAAGGTTCATAGAAACGGAATTTCTATATCGACTCGTGGTACCTAATTTATTGTTAATGTTCACAGAAAATAGCGTAAATTATTTGGAAGTTCATATAGCATTTCGAGTTTTACAAAGAGACTTTAGAGTTTTGGGGAATTAATGACAGGAACGACTCTATGCAAAACCGAACTTTTTTAACCTTCGAAATACAGTTCAATTATTATTACGAATGTGTCGTTATAATAATAATTTTAATTAGATTCATTCCAGAAAGTAATTATTAAACCTTCTTATTTATAATTACAGGGTGCACTATAACGAGGTGTTTTGCTCCCGATTGTATAAAACAGACATGTCTCGTCAAACTGAAGACTGAACGTAAGACTAAATTAAATTTCACACGTTAACAATTGTTTGTGTGTAGAGCTTGTCATAACTAGACGACGTACTACGGTTTTGTGAACGTTTGGAAGATAGTTCGGAGCATACAAAAATAGGAGCAGGTATCTAGTACGTAGTGTAATGTTATTTAGGACGAGAGACAACAAAACGGTTATTGTATGTACCAAATATTTCTGTAAGCGAGGAATTCTTGAATATGACTTTTTTTTCTTTTTTAAACACAAATCAGCCATTCCTTTCGAACAAAAACATTTCATTTCGATACTTTGATTAAACCCTTCAAATACGTTGAATGTTTTCAACAAAATAACCTCAACACGAATACTACTCTACACCGTGTTATACATTTTGAATGGCGGGGTGCACCGCGACACAGAACGTGGGCCAAACACGAGCAGCTGCCGCGACCGCATCACTCGGAAACACAAGTGTTGTGTGTACCAACCTTGGAATATAACCCATTATTTACTATACTTTACAGATATAAATGTAGGTAAACGCAATTAATATCTACAAGTTTATTTTGGTTTATTCTAAACATGATTCTTTGCCTACCCGCACCGCCGCCGGCCTGCACCACGATCACCATAAGAACAGAAGAAACCACAGACAAAATTAGCGATTTTAGAAAGACAATCTCAGTTTCTTCTAGAACTTGTACGGCACATGATCGAACGTGAAGAAAATAAAATGTCACTTTGTATACAAAGAAATCTGTCCAATCTTCGTAGAGTAAAATCATAGATCTCCGATGTAAAATAGAAGTGAAGAAGTAGAAGTGGCTATGGTACGCGTACCATATGTTAGTTAGGCCGTTGTTTATGGAAAAAACGCTAAAAGATGACAGCAGCGTAGGTACTCCTCGTGAAGAAGAAGAATCTGCGACCACACACCTGACTGCCAATCGTGGTATTCTTTTTAATTATTATTGTCGGGCTCGCGTTTTACTACTACCAAATATTAAATTGTTGCGAATTGGCAGCTGAATTCGTGGCTTCAGGTGTAGACACTTTAACGCCGATGTAAATCTGAGTTCAACAAAGAAAACCCACTGCTATTATAAGTCACGAGTAGGTCCAAGGTAGGTATATACAATTATTCTTTTGTATCTAAACAGCTGTGTTACAAAAAGGAAAAACAAATTTGCATTAAAAAGAAATTAAGTGCGTTTTTCTTCCTGCCAAATGGTGAGGCATATATTAACATAGAAAAATAACGATAACAAATATTTTCTATGTTAGAGAAAAACCATCAATTCCTGCTTTATGTTCTAGAAACATCCTTAATTCCTTTCTGAAAGTAGTTTCAGAAGTACCCGGAGGCCGAAGTGCATTCACACATAAAAATGCGATACAACCAATAGTGAATAATTTTAAATAGCCCGTGAAGTCCTGGGTACTCCATGCTGCCAGTCTGCTAGACTGCCAGGCCGGCCATATTCCATTCATTCTGGCATAAAACTGGCGGTATAAACACTGTATGGAGTTTGGCAGTGCAGCGAATGTACGAGAAAAAGACGAGCGTGTTGTGGTGAGGGGCGTGTACCGAAACGAAATTGTTGGCGCGAGTTGTGAGCAACAGCGATTGTAGATGCGTGACACGTGTTTCATTTATCCTTTAGGAAAAGTGGCGGCTATTATCGCGAGGTGAACATATTAACAGTATTAGTGATTAACGGTCACTATATGATATGTATACACAGACACTGTGCGAAGGATCAATCAACCTAGTTTCTCTGTGTCAGATAGTCAAACGTTTTACTTTAAAATGAACCGACTTCTTACAAGAGGGTTAAACATTTGAATCATTTAATTTTAAAGTAGCTTTATCAGAATCAAATATTTTAAGTTTTATATTGATCGGCATTGCAATAAATATGGTGTCAAAAATTTCATCATCACCCGCTCCCGTGTACGCTTTTTTCGTGCACTTCACACTAGACCAGATTCCAAGTGTAACTGCAGTGCTTGGCACAGCCGAGCGTTCACAAAAAGTATAGTCGCGTATAAAATACAATTTATTTATTGGTTCCATTGACGTTTATACGGGCAAACGCCAAATCACGCCGTAAACACGTCAAGAGCAGCGTGCAATGTACACTAAATAAATCGCGGGCAAAGTTTTACCGCGTCCTAGAACGTGGGACGCCGTCTATGCTAAAGTTTCGTGAAGAAAGGTGATTGGCGGAATTTGAACGGAATAGGACTGGATCGAGTTTGAAAAGATCATAGTCATATTTTCATAAGTATACATTCAAAACGGATTTGCAAAATTACCTAAAAATATTTCGCCTGTTATTATTTAAAAACGTACGTTTTCAATTCGTTTAAAAATCTGTTAAGAATGAAATTCTATAAGTATTCTGTGATCGCGAACGCTATTCAGAAATATACCTTTTTAACGAACGAAAGCATTAAAGCCATATGGAACTTAAATTTAATGCACAATTTTGTTGAAATTCTGAATTTCTGCAACCAAATGAACCCTCATATTTACACCTGGTACTGAATTAGGCAACCTTGCCACACAGAGCAGAAAAGAGGACTCCAAAATATTGTCTCTCTGTTACATTCGACGTTTTGAGTGAAGAGGTAATTTTACACTGTTGCAGAGTGCTGGTAAGTCTGTAGAGGTCTATAATCGCCTCATATCGTGCTTTCTCGTCGATTAGGCAAGCAAATGAGGTGAAAGGAATGTATTGTGTGCGAAAGAGACAAAGAGTAGGGCGAAGTAAGCTGTATAAATGAGTATTGATTATGTTGATTTTGTTTGTGTTAAATACCTGAGATAAAGCCTCGTCTCTATTATTTTAGTTCAATGTTGCTTTCTTAGCGTTTTCGGGTTTTGTTTTAAATAATGGAAATATATATATCACTTCCATCTTGTATATTAGAGACTTTCCCTTCAGCGTAACATTGTTTCTCTCTGTTCAGAGTCTCATGAACTTTGTAAATATGAATATATTGTAAACAAATAAAGTATAAATATATTACACTAATCGATTAATTCATAAAGTTCTTACGTAGCCACCAGCCACTCTAAGCTGTTCGTTAAAATTGTATTTACTCTGTAAACAACACTGAGAGACATTCCTGGTACAAGTCTAGTCTAAACCACAAGCGTTCTCACAGCCTTATTGTTTTATAAAATAAAATGTAATCTAATTCGTGATTCAGATCAAATACCTACTCCGTTTGTCTCAAGGACAAAATGATTATATTTTAAAAGAATATTACAAAAATGGTATTGTATTCTTGTTCAATAATGTGTCTATTTTGTGTGGTTTTATTTCAAGTACTTTAGATTACACAGTCGATTATATTTTACTTGGGTCTAATTCAATGCTAATTATAATTGTATTTTGTGATGAATAAATCAATAATTACCTTGGTATCAATTTTTATTCTGAATAATTACGAAACACTTGTTGAAAATAACTATAAAAACTGACAAAATAATGGTCTCATTTCACAAAGTACTTTTATCTATTAAGCCCCATTCAACGATGCAAGTTGGTTGTGGAGGTCAGAGAGACGCACCTGTCGTGTGCATGCCTCGGTTGCGCAGGCTTCTGGAATCTTCCAATCTTACTCTGTCGTACGTTGGTTTCATATGTGTGTATGCACTTGTACACATATGCAAGGCGTTAACAACTACATACTGACAACCTTAGTCAATTCTCAATTTACAGATAGTTTTTTTTTCTCAAAAGTGGTTAAGCTATAACGAATTCCATTATAATCGACCTCGTGATTGATTTACCGTATAATTCATTAATTTACAAAAAATTGAGCTATTTCCTATCGTCCGTCTACTACTTTATCACCTTAAAAAAACTAATATTACATGCTTTTAGGGCCAATTATGATGCAAATTATTTCAGCATGTAGTTGGCGCGGGCTAATCACTTTTATTTACATTTTAGTTTACAAAATGCACAATATAGTAACTCACCTGCATGGTGCCTGAATAAGCCAATGTTACATGCATCGTGCACATACAAGCAGCATTGCAAAAAAGAACTACGCGAGCGCTACGCCGCCGTAGCAGTAACCGCTACGCGAGCTACGCTTTCGACTGCCCTTTGAATATTCATTACTGTCAACAAAGGTACTCAATTAGATCCAGAGAAATACCTTACAAGTAGTTTATGTGTATTTTTAACATGGCATCAAAAACTGTGGTAATAAATAAATATTTCCTGTAACAAAACATTTCTGTAATATCTAGTAAACCCATATAAATGTATCAAGAATTAGATTTGTTGCAATGCCACCGTGTCGCGGTGCTCCGTCTTACATTACTGTAAGCCGTGATCGATAGCTGTACCTGTGACTGATCGCTCAGCGTGTTTGTTGCTACGTTTTCTTGTATTGGATATTGTTGAGAAACTGTAGTGTTAACATTTATTGTAACTTAAAACTGACTGTTATATAACTGTTTCATCAAATTATCATTCTTTGGAGTTACGTGGTCTTAGAGAGTTGTGTTGATAACTTTAATGATTATAATTCTGTAAATACATATTTGTTACGGCCGCGAATCATATATTAATCAACGTACAACTTAATACTGACCAGCAAATTATACCAAAAAACTTAATTTTTTATACATCAAATAAGTAAAGATGTATTATTCATTGCCCATGTGGTGGAGTTTGGATGTTCGAAATCCCCAATCTTATGTGTTTTAGTCTCGACCACCACTGTCATCAAATTGTATGACCTAGTAACTGGGTTGTGGAGGTCAGCTAGGCAGTCACTCCATGAAAAATACAGGTATTCAGCTGCATCCGGTTAGACTGGAAACCGAATTTTTTTTGCCAAGCGACTATTACGTTTTGAAAACGAAAACAACTTGTTTGTTAATACTTTCACGAATCCCTTACAACATTACAGACGCGCGATAGTATGCCATTTGCTTGAGATGACTTCTACAAATTGTGTGCGGTGAAACACACCTGATGCTTCTGTGCTCCTAGAAGCCACATATATGATACATATGTATCACTTTGAATATTTGTTGTGAACAATTTATTATTGATAGTACTGATAATCGCATCAAGGTTGTGGCTAAGTTATAACAGCCGCACGGGTCGATCTATCAGATTAAGCTACGCTTGCCGCGGTTGGTCCGTGGATGGGTGACCATTTTCACATACCAAGACCCCTCCGTGCCTCGGAAAGCACGTTAAGCCGTTGGTCTCGGCTGTCATTCGTGGATCTTTGACAGTCGTTACGGGTCGTCAGAAGCTCAAAAGCCTGACAACCAGTCTTACCAAGTGGTATCGTATTACCCAGTAACTGGGTTGTGGAGGTCACATAGGCAGTCGCTGCATGCACTGGTATTCAGCTGCATCCGGTTAGACTGGAAGCCGACCCCAACATAGTTGGGAAAAAGCTAGGCAGATGATGATGATGAATTGTATCAAGCTATTAGTATCGCCTGACCTATGTCTTGATAACTTTAAATAATAATTAACCCATCTGACAAATATTCTATAAAAATTATGTCTAATTTTTTACATTATCTAGAAGATAGTGCAGCCTACCTAGATTTAATTAACACTTAAAAACTCACATAAAAAAACCAAATTAGTAAGGACAAACGGTAATAGTTTGTTAGTCTAAATAAATCAGTCCTAAGTTAATTTTATCATTCTTAAGTGGTGCCAGGTAATTTAAGTAGACTGTTATTTTTAGCAGATACGATAATATCGCTCTGGTGCCCCTTGTTGATCGAATTGTGAACCTTCTTGACACAATCCATTAGGCGACTTGTACAGGAATAAAAATACTTTTAACTGTTATTAAGAGCGATGGCGTGGTGAAGTCAACATCTGCTGTTCTGTTTGCCTGTTTTAAAAAAAAATTGAAAAAAAAAATATATCCTGTGTAAAAAACAAAACTAACTAACTTTTTCTCTTATAGTTTCTAGCCGAAACCTAGAACAACGCATTAAGAACAATAGAACCACATTAGTTAACAGTAAAAGCCATTAAAAACATTAGCATGAAGACACACTGTCCCCCGGCCGTGTGTACGCGGCGTTACATTAAGCGTATTCAAAAGCCGGCCGTTCTAACCGTTTTACTAACGAGTAACGAAACTCTGTGTGCTGCTATGTACCTTCAATAAACCGTTGGGTTAGATCATGTTGATAAGCAATAGCGGATAATTTAAAAATGTTTTGTAATTTCCTAGTTCGCATCAGCTTCACTTTCTTGAAATATTGACAGTTGGCGAGATAAGTAGTACATATCTTTATTCTGAATATACCCGGCGTTGAATATGTCTGTCATAAAATACCACGCCGAGTTGTACATTATAAACATCAATAACAAAGTAACAAACAAAAAAATAAAAAAATGTTTTTCCGAGATTAATTTTTAAAGTTCAATAAAACTTGTAATTTTCTATCATTATTCAACTGAACTGTAATTTGGTCTAAATTTATTAATACCCAGAATCTCTTTAAGACATTTCTTAAGATTACTTTGTAATTGAATCCTGTAATTTACTAGTAGGTACCTAAAGATAAATAATATTTTTATTAGCTAATATTACTAGACTGGCTGTGAGGGATTTAGTTATTTATACAGTATTTCTGAAAACTATAGGACTGAATTATTATTAAGTCAGTAAAGTGAGGTTATACTGGAGGTTACTTACCTTTTAAATATCAAAAACTTTAATTAAAGTGAGGTTATACAATTATAGTTTGTATAACTTCACTTTAATTAAAGTTTTTGATATTTAAAAGGTAATTGTTAATCATAGTTTAAAAGTTATTGAGAGGTTTTCAACTGTGAAACTGATTAATAACTAGTTGATATTTGAAATTAAACTTGAACTGCAAAATCAGTTTCAGAATATACTTATGTAAGGTTCCAGTAATGTGGGTTGCATATAGTTCCTTTATAAGTTAAACATAAGCATAAGTAAATAAATAATAAAATATCATTAAATATTGATGTAGCTTTGTGCATACAAGACATGATTATTGTCACATAAATAAGAAAAAACAAAATAAAATATTAAAATAATTAAGACTAATGAAAATAAATTATACAAAGAGATTTTATACCTTCTTGTTCGGTTTAAAAATATTGCCAAGTCAGAAAAATAAAATAAATATGTCCGTTTATTTTTGGTAAAATTAATTTACCTCCCGGTAAATGGATGAACTTATTGTGTATCTATAGGTAATGTGACTAAATTTGAAACTGCCCGGAAACGCATTTTACTGTAAGCTGTTCTAATTTCAACAACTTGAACCTTGTTATCGGAAGCTGGAAATATTTTACTTATTCTGCCCAAAGGCCAGTGAAGAGGCGGAGTATTTGGGTTTTTAAGCAACACTACCATAATTATTTACTTTAAGATTTGGTAGCTATTTATGCAACTTATTCTATTATTTTAATAACAACAAATAGTCATTTGACCATACCTTCCAAAATGCTGCCGCGCTTGTTCACAAGATTGTCAAAGACGATGTCGATTGGAAAGGACCTCTGTGATGTCTGAGTGAGGATATGATGTCAGGAAACTACCAATTAAGAAATTACCAGGAGTCAGAAATGAACAATCATTATAATCTTGCAAAAGAGGAGTAAGGGGCAAAAATTCAATATCTCTATCTCTGCTATAAAACTATATAAAAATAAACTCATACTTGTGGAACTATTTTTTGAGCCAACTATTCTTTTATAACGGTACTTGGGTTTAACTTATATCTATGACATACTGTGTGTAACGCTTTTTATTTCTCGAAAAATAATATAAAATATTACATTATTAACTCGGGTTAATAAAGTAATATTTTTGAACACAAACTACTCATAACAAGCTTCAGAAGAAAATTTATTTGGAAGAATGGCTGGAAACTTCTTTGCATTCTGATGATCAGATCTGCATTTGTTAAGCATCCAATCTTGAAAAGTTATTTTTATCAGGAAGAGATTTTAAGGATTTTAAGATTGATTTAATTTTCATAATAATCTCAATGCCTTTTAACTTATTTGAAAGTATTAAAGTTGAACATCTCTTAGTGAAGTTTTAATGGCATCTCTGATTTCCTGAGCAGGGAAGCTTCTAGTATTTACAGCCTAACATTTTACATTTATTTATTAACCTTAGCATGTATGACATAACAAATACACATTTATTGAAACTCGACAATTTCGTGAATAGTGGTAATAAATGAATATTCTTATCTGGGAGAATTGAATGTTGAATAACATTTATATACATAACAGAGTTCTCTAGTTTTCTGCATAAATCAGAGGAGACTCTATTTCAGAAAAGTAAAAGTTATAATTATTACAATTTTGTAAATAATCTGGTCCATGTTATATTTTATTTTCACACACTCGTAACTTCTGTTGCTATGCCTCTGGATAAGGTATCTGCTGACATGATTCAAATGTGTAAAGCCATGACATATTATTTGTAAACATTTCTGGAATACCCATTTAAGTTGTATTTTAGAATCACAACATAATCGAATAGTTTTCATATTAGGAAGTAAATTTAAATTTTATGTTAGCTAACAATAATACGTAATTTATTTTGTTCGAAAACTAACTCACCTACAGGCAAATATGATAATAAACTCTTATCATTTGAACATCATTTATGCAAATCAAAACTTTTTAATTGCAAAAGGTCTGTTAATTCTCTTCATAGTGGAAAGGCGTCTTGAAAGCTGTTTGGTTGTTTGTCATCACAACAGGAATTATATAATATAGACCTGGTAGCTAAGGGTAGTTGGCAGATCGTGGTTTATTTCGCTACCTCCATGTAAAACAAATGCATGCTAATAGACACGCACGCACATGCCGAAGGATACCTCACTGCGAAACATCGCGTGCTTCTTCTCACCTCGATTCTTGGAGGTAGCGAGCCAAACCGCGATCGTGACCCTTATGGATTTTGAGCCCCATAAGTATTGGCTGGTTTTACCAGGCATTGTATTGCTAAATAGGTAGAACTTGTTCAACCATAAGTTATAGTTTTTAATTGTAAAAATTGTAATTCTGATATCATTTTAACGAATGCTACCTTTAACTTTGCACTGATATCAAAAACAGCACGTAATTTAATTGGTTTCCTGTCAGTCGGAAAACTGCGTGATGCAGGAGGAATACAGTGGTTGATTGATCATTATGTGACGTGTGTTGACATCAATTTTATTAGCTTTGCATATACCAGCTCAGGATATTCATTAATAAAGACAATGTATAAGGAGCGATATAAACATTATTCCCTAACAACATGTCTTTCTAAATTATAAAAACGCTGCAATGCAAGTGAATTACTCTGAAGTATTAATTTGTTTGACATCTGTTATTAGAGGCAATTTAAACTCAAAACGATTACATATTATAAACACAGTATTCTAGCTCCGGTAGTTTTTCAGAGCATAGGCTCTGGGACCTTTTCAGTCTCCCAGAACTTACTGACCAGAGACTCAAGACTAGGAGTTACGCTACTACTGCATGCATAGCAATGGACTTATGACTAAAATATGAAAATATGTTACCTGAAATGACATCTCCAAACCGGGAATTGAACAGTATCGGATCCTCTGGACATCTCTCACTTTTGAAAGAAAACGTCAGCAGCTAACAGCAGTGTGTCACCTGGAATATAGAAAACAATATCAGCAAGTGTCACATGTTTAGCTATATGGAACCTTGATAAGTTCATTGATCTTTGTGGAAACTTCCTTCTGACCTTATCTCGGTTTCGGTTTAAAGAAACTTTATTCCCAAAAAAGACATAAGTCACTTACTTAAGAACAATGCTAAAAATATAGATTACAATATGTTCGCCATCAGTATTACAATAATAGTTACCCATCCAATGCATTCATTTCTCCAGAAGTGATCGATCTACTAAAGAACAAGTGACAAATATGTAATGGTTTCCTGTCATAGAATGTAATGTTAAATTGACAGCTCTATCAATTTTATTATATGTATTGGCTGACTCTGAACATTATGTTGCTGTGTGTATGTTGGGATAGCTGCTAAACTACTCTACTTGTACAAAAAGATGTTTGACTGCCACAGTCTAACAATTTACGCACAATAATTATATGTATTTATTATTCTATGAGTCTAAACCATAACCCTTACATTAGGTAAGAGCACATTTAGTGCTTGGTGGTTTTGGTGAATGTAAGCTCACCTCAGGTTGCGATATCTGCTCTTGGTTTTGATGTATCTGAGTATCACTCAGCACAGATTTGTGCTCATTACTGTGTATTTGAGTGTTATGAAATTTTGAGGCACGTATTGTAAATTTGAAATAAACATTACATAAAAATTCACTTTTACGTATATTTGAATAATTTGTGAGATTAAACACACCAAACTGTTTGGTCAATGTCATAAATTGTTCAAATATCGCAAATTTATTTTAATGTCCATAAATGAGCATGCAGAGTACGTAAAAGCGAGTAAATTATGTACACTTCAGCACTTCTGAAATCTTACAGAAGTGAACAGCCTTGCTCCTACTATTTACGAACGACATTGCCCGTTTATCTAAAATTATAAATAATTAGTTTATTGTAGGCATACTTTTCATATCCCTGTCCGCGTGAAATAGCCTGACGGTCAAGCTTACGGGCTGTTTCTAAATTAGTCAAATGACCTAGTATACGAGGTGAGACGTGTTGACGTGTTGTCACAGAGAGCGAATATATTTTTAAAAATAGTTAATAATTAACAATAGTTAATATTGTACTTAGTATTAACTGTTTTTATACGGAGGGTGTTTAAAACGCGTATTAGCTATTTATGCAAACATAATTTAATCCGAAAATAATAACAATCCACAAAATCAAACCCGTTTCGCGGCATGAGAAAATAATAATGGCGGGCAGTTTCCTATACTCTATGGAAGTTCCTTCCTTCAAAAACTTCACTGCCAGCACTCGGAGTAGCTTCACACGGTGTTGCCAACATTAGATGTGCTTGTTATGGCGATATTCCATGACTACAATTGCACACGATTTTGTATGGACATAATATGAACGCCACAAACGAACGCACAATGTTTTTACACTAATACTAATTAGACACCGGAAAATTACTCGCGGTCATCAATACCGATCACTTTATTATATTTGTTTCGTTTCGGCACTAATAAATGTTGTACATGAGCTAAGAAATAATATAATACAATATTAATTTAGCTTTGTGCATACATGAGATGTCACGGAAGAAAAAACAAAAGAAGTTAAAAAATATTTCAAATTAAGAATAATAAAAAAAAATATTTAAAAAGAGGTTTTACACCTTCTTATTGGCTCGAACTACGAATAATTATATTACTTATATTCAAGCTTCTCGAAAGCCAATTAGATTAAAATTACAATTCAAACTACAATTTTCGTGATTAGATGCTGGTCAATATTGAAACGGTTGGATATAAACCTCAGGAACTCGTTGGTTGCTCGTCAGTACAAAGTCTGAACCATTAGGCTGTTATAGGTACATCTGGTAAGGGGGCTGCTTCACAGACACTACCAGTAGCACTACAGGATTTGTACGAAATGATCTGCCTTATATTTATTTATTTAATACTTCATGCACATAAATGTACAGAGGCGGACTTAATGCCGTAGGCATTTTCTACCAGTCAACCTTTGGTTGATGCAGAGACAAACAGTGGTAGGTGCAATCATGAACATTGAGGAATAAATATTTTAAATATAAAGATACGCATAAACCTATTAAAACTGATAATAATATATACCTAATTACATATAAATATAAGTAAAAATAAATATACATAAATAAACTTAATAAAAAGAAATAAGACATACAATGAGAAAATATTACCGCTGTGATGATACTGCCAGCTTCTTGCGAATGTGCTCACGAACCTTAACTTTAAAGGTTAGGTATTATATTGGTTAGATATATTGTATTGTTGATGTACTGTTTGATATATTGACTAGAACTTATTTGGAGGTAGTGAACCAAGCCACAATTAACAAACAACAAAAAATTAAGGTTGACACTCATGTCATTTTGTTGCATCGTCTTATAACAAAAACTCGCCACCCGCTCCGCTTGTCAATAAAGTCGCGGCCTCGCCCAGCACTCATTACGAACTCGTGAGACAAAAGCCTCGCTCAAGTTCCATTATGATATAAAAAGGAAGGGTCGCTCCCATACAACTCACACAAACAAAATGTAATACATAAATTGCGTTACACCGTTACCAAAGGTCAGGTAAGTGCAAAAGGTTCACCTGTTGTAGAAATGTTGTAACTTATAAACGTTATAGGTATCTACTTAATTGTTGAGGACCACACTGTCTTAAGTAATTCTGTTGTGGAACTTTTAATTTTCATGAGATTCTTGTAAAGATGTCCGTTAAATAATTTATGCATAAAATGTCAACAGAAATCGTAAATTAGAAAATGTTGCAAGCGTCAAATTAAAATAACCCGCATGCAGATGCCGCTCCGTCTTTTTTTATCTCATAATTATTATCAACGGTATTAGTTTGCCATTTATAAAAAAATAAGAGGTATAAGTCCCTGTTATCCTTATGAGAAGTGTGCCTTCGGGTTTCCTTATTCGAGGTTCAACCACTTGAAGTAAAGCTTGGAGTTTGTTTAGTTCTCCGCTTTCTTCAACTTTATTATCGCTTACAATGTTTGTGCCGCGAGTATTGTCTAAAGCTTTGTTATGGGACAGTTTTCATGTCGTATTGTGTGCAAACAAAGTGGCCAACTTGAGGTGTATCGGTTGCTGTGTTTTTTGTGCTACAAATTGGTTTTGTAGTTCTGAAAAAAGATGTTTAAGTTTCGCCTTCCGCATGTTATTTTTTTTTAGAATCTGCCAGTATGTAGATAAATCAAAATAATATGCGAGCTTGTTTTAAATGTACAGACGTCAACACATCAAGTTACTACAATCTGTCAAATTTTTTTAATAGTTTTTCAAAATTATAGCTAAAGCTAAAGTTGATTGGGAAATTTGACAGTTTCGGGTAGCTTGACGTGCTGGTGTCTGTACAAACAAAATAGTACAATCTCAACGGCATAATAAATTATTTTTAAGTACCAACCTAATCTCTTCTGACATCTGCATCGCATTTTTATTCTTTTGTACTAGGTCATTACATTCTGAATAGAATAGAATATCTTTATTTTGCATAAAATATGGTAAATAAGAGGTTATATTTAAGACCTTTTATAAAAGTTTCACATATTTTATTTGCTTATTTTAGCGTGCAAAAAATACCTTGAAATAAAATGATAAACACTTCAATTACTACTTGTGAGATCATGTGTATTAGCGTTAATTTAAATACTGGTTTGATAATTTAATATTTTAACCTTTATAAGTTAAGAACTTACTTATAGTACGAACGTTATTAACGTAAGTAAGTAGAACGTTATTATAGAGCCATTTGTTTTGTTTCGAAATAATTTAATAATATCTCTATGATGAACTTTGTTGTATGTACAGACGTCAGCACATCAAGCTACTACAATCTCTCAAATGTGTTTAATAGATTTTCAACATTATCGCTAAAGTATAAGGTTCAAAGTTGATTGGGCTAATTTGACAGTTTCGGATAGCTTGATGTGCTGGCGTCTGTACTTACTTATACATCAAAAACTCAAAGCATTTATTTCAAACAAACCATTAACAGGCACTTTTAAATTTTCAAGGAGTCGGTCAGTCAAAAATGTTAAACTAGTTGCCCATTCCAAAGCGTAGTACAGTGACGCGTGAGCAGTCAAGGCGCATGCACGTACGCTTAGACCGCATTTTACTATCGCGTTGTTTTCATACATATATACATATAATAATTACATTACAATGTTCAGTGTGATAATTAAAAATGGATGAATTTGATGATCATTTTGCCTCTAGTGGCGGTGAAATAATGGAGGAGGAACCAATAATTGAATGTGAACAACAACTTAATAGTATTTCGACTAATGAGAGGAGCACGAATGAAAAGGGCGTACAACAACTTGACACAACTTCAACTGAGGAGACGAATAAAAGAAATGAAAGGGAGCAACGACTTGCAGAGAAGAGAGGTAGACAGGATGAGGAAGAGATAATAGAAGAAGACGGATTTGTGACAGTAAGAAGGGGACATAAAAAGGCTAATCGAAAAAATTCAACTAGTGACAAAAGAAATGAGAATAACGATGAGGCCAGAAAGTCTAAGGTAATCGTATCAGTCACAGGAAAAGAAATATTACCAAAACAATTTGGGATGGCAAAACTTTTACGTTCACAAAATATTGAAAATGTATCGAGAATCGTATATAAAAATGCGTTTAAGGTCTTAATTTACTTCAATAATAAAGAAGATGCATCGAAGTTACTAAGTTGTGACAAGCTGACGGATCTAGGATACAGAGTACAAATGACTGACGAGGCTAACCTTTGTTACGGCATCCTTAAACAAGTGGATTTAGAAATGGAAGAGAAAGAAATTTTAGAGAACGTTACATGTGAGTACGACGTCATATCAGTAAGAAGACTAAAAAGACAATCTGATAATGGAGAATGGGTAGCTTCTGAAACAATCAGAATTTGCTTTAAGGGCAACATTTTACCACCGTACGTATATGGTTACGGCTGTAGATTTAAAGTGGAACCTTACACTTTCCCAGTGTCCCAATGTTCAGTATGTTGGAGGTTTGGTCATCTGTCAAAGTCGTGTCCAATTAAGAAACCAGTATGTCCGAAATGTGGTAATGATCACCCAAACTGTGAGACCGAAAAATACATTTGTGTAAATTGTAAAGGACCACATATGGCCTTATTCAAAAAATGTCCCGTTTTCTTAAAAGAAAAGGAAATAAGACTCATTATGATGGAGAATAGCTGTAATTATCGGAAGGGACTTGAACTATATTTGGAAAACAAAAAAACACAGAAATTAAACGATGAAAGGCACCACAATTATATACAAGAGGGCACTCAACAATCGGATGTCAGCTCGCGACATGAGTCAGCGCAAGATAGGCATGAGACATCGTACCGGAATGTACTTGTCACAGAGGCTCTCGTTCATAATGAAAGAGAAGTAAATCAGATGGAGATAGAAGATCAACAAAAACATATTAAAAAAAAGAGGGTACTTCAAAATAAGCAACGGGAAGGAGTGACTCAAGAGGTAAACACGACAACACGACATCCACGCCAACAAGCAAGAAATCCGGAAGAAAGTTGCAATAGTCGGCTACAAACCGCAAATCTGGATAAAGAAACGAACCCAGGTTCTGAGGAATCAAAAAAAACTTTTAGTATGTACAGTATTTATAAAAGAATCAGAGAAGTATGTTTATCTGAGGGTAATTGGTTCGCTAAATTTAATCAACTAGCTAACTTGTTTATAGAAATATGTGGTCAGTGGTTTTATAAGGTTCTGAGTGGAGATGATCTATGGAAAAATTTTGTGTCTATGTTTAATAATGGCTAATGAATCTAATAATATAGTTTCACTCAATATAATACAGTGGAATGCACGAAGCTTGCGACCTAAACGTAATGAATTAGAACTCCTATTGCAACAAGATAAAATACACATTGCGTTAATATCCGAAACATGGTTACAACCGGAATCGCATATAAACATAAGTGGCTATAATATCTTTAGAAATGACAGGATCGACGGATACGGAGGAATAGCTATAATTTCACATAAGTCGATTAAAGTACAACCAAATTTTGTCAATATTAATAATTCGGGAATAGAAATAATGTCAATTAAACTTTTGAACTGTAATCAAATTAAAAATATCGTACTGATATACTGTCCGTCATCAGTACGTACAAGTATATCCGATTGGGAACAAGTATTCTCATTAGTTCCCAGCAAATGTATTGTAGCAGGAGATTTTAACGGCCATCACGCTACTTGGTCGTGTAAGGCTGATGCGAGAGGTATACAAATCTATGACTCTGCGTTAGATAATGGCTTCATTTCTCTTAATGACGGTAGCGTAACAAGAATTAGTTCTGTCGATAGTATTATACAACGAAGTTCTCCCGATGTGACATTTGTTTCTACCGATTTGTCGCATTTATTTAATTGGAATGTTATGAATGAGTGTTTAGGGAGCGATCATTTGTGTGTTAAGATCGCATATAAATACAGTAGTAAAGCACGCTCTGTTTATAATACCAAAAAACGGAATTTTAAGTTAGCAAAATGGTTAGAGTATACTAAGTGTTTAGAGAATTATTTGCTCCAACCTGTTGAAACTGCCACTGTACAATCCATGTATGACCACTTTATTAAGCAGATGGAGAAAGCCGCAGATCAGTTCATACCTCTGATAAAGGTATGCGATAAACCAAGTAACGGATTTCGACCTAAGCCTTATTGGAATCCAAAGCTTTCTCATTTAGTTGCACAACGAAGACTGGCCTTGAAAAATTTTAGAAGTAACCCTACACCCGATAATCTAACCGTCCTTGAACGAATAACAGAAACTGCAAAAACGGCCATACAGCAGTCTAGAACAAATGATTGGCAAACATATTGTAGCAGCATTGATGAACAAACATCTAGCTCCGATATGTGGAAACGTATGGGCTGGGTTAAGGGAATTCATTCTTCACGATCATATGTTTCTAATGAACAAAAACTTGAACTACTTTGCAATCTTGCTCCCGATTATACGTGTCGACAGCCCTATCACAGTTTTAAATCAAATAATAGAGAATTAGATAACAGTTTCACTATACAAGAAATGACTCATTGCTTTAAGAGAAAAGACACAGCACCTGGCAACGATGGTATAACATATTCACTTATCTTTCATCTTTCACCGGTTAGTCAGCTGTACCTATTAAAATTATATAATAAAATCCTTAGTACGGGGGATATTCCAATCCAATGGCGCGACATACTGGTGACGCCTATTCCTAAAAACGGCCCTAATAATAGTCTTAAACTACGGCCAATTTCCTTAATATCTTGTGTATGTAAAATTTTCCACTCAATGTTGACGAAACGACTTGAATGGTACATAGAGAAAAATAAATTGTTATCTCCGTACACGTCCGGATTTAGAAGAGGGCAGTCATGTCAGGATTGTCTGGTTAAATTAGTAAGCCAGATTTATGTAGGATTTTCGCATAAGATTCCAACTATAGCTTGTTTTTTAGATATTTCAAACGCATATAATAATGTATTAGTAGACGTACTAGTTAATACTCTAGATGAAATAGGAGTTGGGCAAAAAATATGTCAATATCTATGGAGTTTCCTAAGTGAAAGACACCTTTTGATGAAAGATGAGACTGATCAGCATAATTATTTTATAAGGTACACTGATAGAGGTTTGGCACAAGGAGACCCAATTTCTCCCCTTCTTTTTAATGTGGTCACAATGACTTGTTTCCATAAGATAAAAAATGTGGGTATGTGTCAATACGCGGATGATTTTGTTTTGTATTGTTCTTCTAGAAATCTTAGTCAAAGTGAACATGAATTTCAAGTAGCATTAAATACATTTTGTAATATTTTAGATGATTTGGGTCTGGAATTATCGGCAACTAAGTCTAAAGTATGTATTTTCACTAGGGGGTTCAGAAAATTAGAAATAGATTTAAACATAAATGGACATAGTTTATTGTCAGTAGATAATTACAAGTATTTGGGAGTGTGGTTAGACAGGTCATTGCGTTGGAGTAAACACATCAATATGATAGCCGAAAAAGTACAAAGGAGTCTAAATTTACTCAAAGTCCTGGCTGGCACTGCATGGGGCCTGCACCCTAAACATTTGAGACATATTTACATAGCCTTGATCAGAAGTCGCATAGACTACAGCAGCTTTCTATATGATGTGAGTGCAAAGTGTCATCTAGATAAACTAAATAAAATTCAAAACCAGGCTTTGAGAATAATAGGAGGTTTTATCAAGACTACACCTATCCACGTTATGGAAAGTGAGCTCTGTGTAGTTCCGCTGTATTTACGTAGAAAATATTTAGGTTATAAGTTCTGTTTAAAATCTAAGTCGATAGAAAATAATATTACCAATAATTTGTTAGAGGAGCTTCACGATCTTCGACAGAATAGTTATTGGAGAAATAAAAAGATTCCTCTACTGATTTCTTTATATAATGAAGTGAAAGTAGATTATATAGCATCATCAGATCCCTTGCTGATGTTTACTCTGAGGACATGGATGACCAACATTAATATTCAAGAAGTAATTATATGGGACTTAGATGTAGTGAAATTATCAAAACAAAGCTATAATAGTGATTTATTAAAATTTGATGTTATTAGAGAGTTGCATTTGAAGTACAATAAATGGCTTAGTATATTTACAGATGGGTCGAAGAGTATTGAAGGTCGTGGAGCAGCCTTTTATGTGCCTAGTGAACCAATAAATTGTCAAAGTAATTGCTTTAAAATAGATAAGAAAGCGTCCATAATGACGTTGGAGCTTATTGCAATCTCTGAAGCACTTACATTCTGTACCAGTAGTCAACATAAAAATATTGTTATTTGCACAGACAGCAAAAGTTCCTTACAACATTTAGCTCGATGCGCCTCTGGCCTCAGAGGTGTATCGATAGCTTATGTTATTCTATCTAAGATAGATGAATTAATGCATAAAGGTGTTACATTGAGATTGCAATGGGTTCCATCGCATATTGGATTACAGGGCAATGAAAGGGCTGACATGCTGGCAAAATATGCAGCTAAAAATGGAAAAGAAACTAATATAATTTTGGATTATTCAGAGGTTTTACCTAAATATAAAAAAAAATGTTATGATGACTGGAACGAATATTTTGACAAGCGTTCTTTAGACAAAGGGATTTGGTATAAAACCATGCAGAGTCAGCCTTTTCGTGTACCCTGGTTTGTAAATAGTAATTTAAGTCGAAAATTAGTTGTTACGGCTCATAGACTCAGATCTGGACACATTCCATGTAATAAGTTTGCGTTCATGATGAGAAAAACGAACTCGCCTAACTGTGTGGAGTGCGGAGTTGTTGAAGACTTACACCACTTATTGATGGACTGTGTTCGGACCGAGTCTGGTAGAAAGGATTTGTTTAGGGTCTTGAGGTTGAACAGACTTGAAGTAGGCACATTCCACAAAATCCTGGCTCAACCAAATGGTGATGATGCGGCGAGTCTGTTTAGGTTCATGGCCCAGATATGAGAAATGAGTATTTAGGTTACGATGGGACTGACATACGCATTGCGATCATAAATGTCCCTAAATAAATAAAAAGAAAAAAAAAAAAAAAGCGTAGTAGGTACATACCTCTGGAGAAGAATAGGCAAGAATCTTTTAAATTACAGTCAACATTTTACTATAACAATATTAACAACAAGTAATCAATACAACAACGAAGCATCAAACCAAATTAATACTAGGTCGTCACAAATGAGAAGCAAGCATTTGGAGTCGCTACCGAGGACTGCTTCGCTCCAACTCGTAAGTCCTCGGGCGGTCCTGTATTCCACCGCAAGAGGATTGCCCGCGCATTGACCAGTCACCTTTATGCCGCGGCGTAAGTTATGGACGAGTTCCTCAGATGACTTTTTGTGGCTTCCAGGAATACTGGAAGTTCCTGTTGAAGTTAAATACATAAAAATTACTGGCCACCGGATAAAACAATATACCATTTTTCTTGGGTTTAATAAACAACCCCAGTGGCAAACCTAGATTTGATATCAGCTACAATTTAAGTTCAGTGTTTCATTATTGCTATTGTCATTTGAAGTCTTGACTTGTTTTGCTACTTAAATGGACTAATAGCAAAGAAGAAGATTCGTGTGTGCCTGTATTTTTTATCACTTCTAGAACATAGCAATGCTTAGACAAATTACAAGGCTGTAAACAATCATCTTAACCGCTTATTTCTTATGCCTCAGACCCTGTATATCCTTAACCTAATACTGGAAGACATTCGTGAGTAGTTTAAGGATTACCGGCTTCCGATACTTGCCGACAAGTGTTCACGAGCCGACGACTAGCGGCTTGAGTTACTACTGATAAGCTATAAATAATAATTGATGTTAGGGGCTATTGAGATGATAAAGATTTTGTTCCATATCACATGAACCGTTGTAGGTAGACACTTGATCACATATATTTCTATTGCCGCTATAACAATAAATAATAGAAATAAAATAAAATTACAAAAATTAAAGGGGTGCGTGTTTTTTTCGGAGTTCTTTGCCTTCTGGTACGGAAAAAATCTTGTGCAGCTCCGACTTACTACCACTTTAATTCAGATCACCAAAAGCTTTGTAAAAATATGGCATTTTGATAAGAGCTCCAAAAGAATAATTTATAAATAAAATCTGAGTAACACATAGTTTTTTTCCGAGTAAAACAAAATGTAAAATATAAAAATAAAATTTAAAATAACATACACCACTTTCCAACACGACTATAATTACGCCGCTTTCATTTTTTATTCTTTAAATGTAGATGTAAAACGACCAAAAGTGTTACGTGCCAGCTTGCCAGAAAAAAGAACAAAGGAAAATAAAATTCCACACTTCACTCCTGACTGTCCAAAAAGTTTCAATTCAATTCTAACTCAAAAAGGAGGTCAACTATTCGCATAACTGGACACCGACACTGACGAAATAACTTCACGATGAAGTGCATCGATTGCTCTTTTTGTTTGAGCGGCGATTTCAACATTTTGAAATATCCAAACGATGTAAACGCGACACAGCTTGCATTTCATAAACAACCATGTTCTTTATGTTGCAAAAATGATATGGATTTTGACGGTTTCTGAACAAAAATTAGATAAATGGGTCCTCAAATTAAAACACTCGCACTGTCTAGAATATGTCTTACAGGTCTAATAGACAAAACCATGTCTTGTGTTGTACACAACAGACCATTTTTATGTACATAATTGCGAAGCTAACATATTTTGTACAAGTCTTTTCAAGTACTGAATAGCGATTGCTGTACCTATATGTGGTTTATTAATTGTTTGTTTATAAATTAATAAATCTTCCGTTATAAACAAAGGTTTCAAGCTGTGTTAATCTGGAAACACTGCAAATCGCCAGCCACTTCAGGCGCATCCAAATCACTGAAGCACCACGTTTCCAGTTAAATACCCATGAAACGAATTAATATATCTTGGTAGTCGGCAGTAATTGAGGTTGGAAGACGTCCAGCGTCGGCAAACACGTAGAAACACTGATCGGTACAAATTAGTCCGAGACTCTTGATTCAACGTGTCTGATACTTATGAAAGCCTAGTGCTAATTTGCGCGTATTTTTCTCAAGTTGAGTTCAAAACATTATCTGGCCTTTGATTAAATTACTAAGATACCTATATGTGTAAGTTATTTTGTGTAAATTGTAGTAAAATGTAGAAGGCAACCTAGAACATAAACACTAGTGATATAGGTATACGTGATATATGCACGAGTATAAATGCTCATTTGATCATATAAAAAACCCATAATATAGATAGTATATTAGTTAGTTTTTTGTTAATTATGATTAAACTATTTTGAATAACAGAGCCATTTCCAATAGTGTTCCTCCGACGGGTGTAATTGACGCCCCTTTTTTTTCATAAATATTTTGATGTTTCGACTGCATTAAAGCAATTTTTGACAAGTACAGAATTAATTTCCATTAAATTATCTATTCCATTGTACAGGTAATTTAATGTAAATTAATTCTGTACTTTATATGTATAAATATATTTTGGTGCATAAATCAAGAAAGTTGTGTACTAGCAGGAGTATACCAATAGAAACAGTTGTGGAAAAGAGGCAAAAAAAACTTTTCGATCGTAAAGCACTCTCTAATGCTTCGCTTTATGAGTCGTGCAAAAAACGCTACCCGTCCTAATATTTGCCTCCGAATCAATGATTCCGCCCCTTGTCACCTACACGACTATGCAGCTAGAAACAATTGAGACCCCTTCAAGTCCACATAGTCAACTACCTACTAAACTGCCGCTATCCATATTGAAACTAGTCGACCCTTACGACATAACTGCCCCCTCAATCACGGGTTATATACTCCTACGAATAGGATGATACTTTTAGATGGTCCTAAGGATGCCAGTGTTTAGTCCTTCTCCCCGTAAAGATTGGAAGTTCCGTAATTGTGACGTAATAAACGGCTTCGTTGTTTGATGTTGATCGCATTTGCGAAGTTGTTCGAGAACTCAAACTTAGTTGTTCAGTTATTAAGTGGAGAGAAAGTAAACAGTTAAGATTTTGGACAGTGTTTACAGGATCATCATCAAAAAAGGAATGGATTTATGTTACTTTTGCGTAAGTTTTACTTTAACACATTTATTCACATGACTCAAACTCAACGCATTTATTTCATTTAAACCATTTACAGGCATTTTTGAACTGCCAAAGAGTCGGTCAGTTAGAAAGTTGAAGGTAGCTTGAACGTAGCTCGTATTAATAAGCCAGGCCGTCACACTTACACGTATTGGTCCATATCTTGAAAATTACTGAATCGATTTTGATAAAACTTGCACTGTTCCCTAATTTGAAGTAAATGTAAGCCAATAGAAAAAAAAAATAGTCACGATTCGATTAATAGTTGCGGAGAAACGCTTGGACAAATATACATACATACATGCATACATACATCTTTGAAATTTTGTATATTTGTTTGGAAGCCCTAATAGATTGTAATATGTGAAATTGTGAATATAATGCAGTTTCAATAATATTACATACATACGTGTCGAATTGTCAACCTTCTTTTTTTTAAATCCGGTAAAAATACTTTATCTGGGTGACATCTAGAATATGACAGCAAGCAGCATGTATTTACCTGTATCATTACTGTCTTATGTATTTACGTTCAAAAGAATAGTACCTGATTTCATACTAGATTTTTCTGTAAGACCGACTGCCGCGTGGAAGCTTTCAGTATTTTTATAAGTTTAAACTTGTTTTTATCTTAGATTACGTTTGAAAACAATTCTTCTTCGAGATTTCAGTTGCGAAGCGGACACTTGATTCGGGATTGAATTCTTCACTTCCCAACAATTTTTACTAAGAACACAGATCACGGAAGGAAGTGAGACTTGGCAAAAATAATGTTATTTACTCGTAACTTAATACGAAATATGTATATGTAAGTGCAATATCAAATGGAAATGGAGTGACTGCCTATATGACCTCCACAACCCAGTTACTGGAAAATACGATACCACTTGGTAAGACTAGTTGTCAGACTAGCAATATCTATTACATATATAATTGTAAATCCCATTTATCGCCATATATCGGAAAAAAAAACATCACAAACTATAGCTATTATAAATATTATGATGCAGAGATGAAGATTTAGCTCTAACTTTCAAAAAGCGGGTAGGTATTGTACTTCCGTTGACCACCTCTTTTACAAAGAACTCTACTCAAATACTAGCCTGGTGCCCGTGCGTTTATCAAAATGGAAGGTTCATCATTCTCGGTTATTTTAACAAGACAGTTAATTAAATTAATTCTACCAAAACCATCGCAATGTTAACTTCAGTCCAATTAATTATACCAATTCCAATTGTCTTGGACTGGACTGTTGTCAATATAATGTGCTAGCCAAGGGCTGGCGATATATTTTATACTTCCTTTCTTCAGAAAAATATTTATTATTTCTACCACCTAAAAATTTTTCACAGAAAAAATATATTTAATAAATCGACGCCCGATACAGATTTTTCAAACTTCCATCGCTTGGCAGACTTTTATAAGTTTTGACAGCATTTCTTAAAGTTTGCAGCGCCTTTAGCTTGTCGAGTAGAACTGAAACTGATATTTTACTTTTTTGCAGATTTATAGGCAAGAAATAAATTTTAAAGGAAACTAATTGATAACGTAAATGTAGAATTATTTATAAAACAATAATTATTTAAAACCAGTTTTGCTGTTTTCACCGAGGATTCGTCAACTGCAAAAGTAATAATTTTAGTTGCATGTAAAACGGTATGTGCAATCTAAATTGCTTCTCCAATTATGCTAAAAAAATACGCTTCTGTTAGGAGAAGGTTGACACCAGTGAAGGAAAAAGGAACGTAAGGAAATCTAGACTTATGAATATAAGTCGGAAATTCACCTTGAGTTAGCATGGTTATCAATGTCAAAGTCAAATCAAAATCCTTTAAATGTTTTACAAAGTTTTGTATACATTCATTAGGTATTTAATTATATGTGAAGACGATGCACCTAGAATAAAATTACTCTACCACAAACGTTAAAAAGAATTAAAAATAAAGCAATAACAGGTAAATCAATTATGTGACATTATACATGGTGCTCACAGATTTACAAATTGTATTGTAAAAGTAGATGATTTTCCAATAATTTTAACAAGTGTGTGAGTTACAGTAGTCACTGAATGTAAAAATGAATGTAAAAATAATGTCATAAAATTTTTATACATAAACAATTCTAGTATCAACCAGTTTGATTTTGTCTCTAGATTGTCTTATGGAGCAGGACTAGCATGTTTTCAGGTATTCTTATCTTGCTCATGCCTTCTCAGTATGAGAAGAGCCTGCACTGCAGTGCCAACACTGCTGACACTGCAGTGGGACAGTATTTAGTTGGTATTATTAGGAAAGGGTTACACTTAGACTCAATCGTGTATCCTATGGACTCCAGACTCATGACTTCTGGTTTGCCTGTTCAGTTTTGTCCTGGATTTCGGACTATAGTGGCTCAATTGCACTAACGTATAGAACAGATCGTGATATACTCGTATACGCTTAGTTATCTTAGATTCGTTAATTAGTTTTTACAAAAAAACAAAGAACATTCGCACTCAAGAACCAAGTTGCAAATACAACGTGAGGTACCCATCCAATTTTATCCCACTTCAAAAACCAAAGAGTCGTATCTACCTACAAAACATATAAAAGTATTCTAATAAAAATTTACGATTTTAACCTTTCAACACAATTTTATACGATTCCGAGAGAATTTTTATATAAAAGAGAATGTTAAATTAGAAAAGAGATATTTCAGTTTATTCGTCAGGTAGGTTCGAGTATCAGGTTCCCAGCGTAAATATTTTATTAGTATCTATAAAATATAAATATTTTATGGTGTCGCGAAGTGGTGTTGGTATCAAAAGTGCAATAAACCCGGTGACACGTTTCCGATATTATTGACGTCTATGAGAAGAGTCTACTATGTAAGAACTGCATAGGAATGTTCCTTGATTTTGACGCTCTCGTATTGGTTGATTAGAAAATGGTATTTTCCTTTATAAAATACTTATCAATGAAAAGACAATTAGTCCAGTCACTTTAGACAAAAAAAGGGGTCAACTTCGGAATTTAAGATAATAAGCTGGAAACTCGTTTACAGCTTCATTTTGGCATTCTGAGAGTTGTCTCAAAAGTCTCATAGTATCTCGTGTCTGCGTCTTAAGTTATTGGAGGTCAAAGGTCACGAAAATCGGTTTTACACGATTATCTTTGTTTCTATGGCTCCAATGACCTCAAGACCTAGTATAAAAATTAAAGATACAAAAATTTGCCACAACTTTTGTCTTACCTTTTTTTCTGTACGCTCAACCCTTTTCGAGATAGAGGGCGGAGAGTACCCAGCTCTTAGGCATACATACTATAGTAGTATTAATACGCAGTATTAATAAGCTGTAGGCGAGTCGTCCATTAGGTATTTCATACATAGTTGAAATATCCAGTATCTTAAAAAAAAACATTAGATTAATCGTTTGTTGCTGCAATTCATTTTAGTTTAATTTTAATTAAGTAAGTAAACCAGTAGTTCAGTCTACCAATATGTGTTATGAACGTATGTGAATCAACCGTAGTTATATCGAAAATAGTTAAAATAACTATAGTTATTATAATACGTAACCATTATATTATATTATAATAATTGTGTTTTTATTTGGATTTTGAACTTTACCAAAATGAAAAATACCGATCTAAATGCCTATCATTTAGATCGGTATTTTTCATTTTGGTAAAAAACTTGAAATTCCTATGTATAAAGTTCCTTTAATTAAAGGAACTTTATACATAGGAATTTCAAGTTTTAGCTTTATGAACTTCAGTAACATATCCATTTGACATTTTTAGCTTTCGATATTTTGAATATAAGTGAAACAAATATTAGGTATTTAGATTTTAGGGATTTTGAACGTAGGTTATTTTACGTTAGTTCTTTTAATTTTAGATATTGCAATACGTACCTATACTAACTACCTTGGCACTAATGACAGTCATTTCGCCCCCTCGGTATTACACACGTAATATTCCATTCCTACGTGCCAAGTAGGTACGTAACCTACTTTACTTAAAGAAAATAAGACACCAAACTCGTTAGTGAAGGAACAAATTTGCCAGAAAGACGAAGAAATTTGAGCGCTATGCGATGCTATAACTCAGCGAGAGATGATATAAATCATCGCACGAGTTTCGGCAGCTATTTATTGAGTGTTCGGATTTTTGATGGAGTAAGGGAAATGTGCTGATAGAGGAGGTTTTGAGGCTTATCATCCAACAAATAAAGCTGTTTATTCAGCAAGCATAGGCTCAGCCTCGAAACCAGTCAGAATATTCAACTTAATTATTTCAAACTGTTTCAGTACTCACACTAGCACACTCGACTCACTAAGTGTAAATTAAACAACACAAGGAAACGAACTATCCAAAACGGAACAAGAAATTAATTACAAGAAACTGTCATGGCGCCGCACAACATTCTAAGCTGAAATCTCACAAATATAAAGGGAAAATGGTTTTCCACAGTAAAAGCGCTCTTGAAAACTGCAATTGTACGTTCCTCGACTTGAACTGCACGATTTAGTTAAAATGTTTCAGCTAACATAACATTACGAATATAAAATTGTGTTATACTTGTACGAATTTCATTTGCAAGTACGAATGTAAAGAAACTGAATGAGTCTGGATGTGCTGCTTGAATTCATGATAACCTAGTATTTATTAAATGTAATTTAGTAAAAAGTGGAGGTCTTGAGAATCTCTTGAACGGTTTAATGGCTGTAATATCTTTCAGTATGAGTATGCCAACGTGTTGGCTTATTTTCATTAGTTTCTTAGAATGCGACTAAAGGAAGGTAAGGGAGGACGAAAGGTCTAAAGTATTTGCGTACTACTGAAAATGTCTAGACGACTTTAATAAAAATTCTAAGAATCAACATTGCTTAGTGAAAAAATCTAAATCTGCTGAATACCGCATTTTGGGACCGTTCATTATTAAAAGGCGGTATTTTTACACCCTTAGATCAAGGAGTACCGTATTACCCAGTAACTGGGTGGTGGAGGTCTGATAGGCATGTGAAATACAGGTATTCAGCTTCATCCGCTAAGTCTGGCAGCCGACCTCAACATTGTTGGGAAAAGGCTGAGCAGACGATACTGATACTCCCTTAGACCATCGTCGGTAACTTGGAGAAATAACGACGTGACCCAGTGGCGCAAAAAGACTAAAAATTTCAACATTCAAATCACTTAGAAGGTAAAGATTCTGTTTCCCCACAAAAAAAGAAGAAATTAGTGCTGCCGGTTTTCAATAAATTATAGTGCAATACTCATTGGAAACTCATGAAATGCTATTAAAAATATACAAAATAGATTCCAGCCAGCAACATCAAACTGAAAAGGAAAATTTGAACAAATAAGGTGCAAAAATAGCTCTCGCCTGTAGTATTTGTCGATGGAATCGAACAATCTGCTCGTTGCAGTACCGTCGGCAATCTGATCAGCGACTCGATAACGAAATAATACTGTATGTACAAGTGTGCCGTGTGCGGAACCGAGACGAGAAATTGATACTACTTTCGAGAATTACGAGGACTAGACGTAGAATACTATGGTATCTTTTAGTCTTTTCATAAGTCAAAGTCAAAAAGTCAAAGCATTTATTTCAAATAGGCACATTAAAGGCACTTTTGAACGTCATAAATTACAACAAATAGAATCATAGGTATCTATTCCTATTTCCTATATATACACACCGGCTAGAGAGGCGTCACGGCGTCTTCACCTACCGCCTGACGCAGGTTCTCACCGGACACGGGATGTTCCTGCACATCATCAGGCGGGAGGAAACGCCCAGTTGTCACTATCGCTAAGATCACTCCGAGGACACGGTGGAACATACGGTGGAGGTCTGCCCCGCTTGGGCGGAGCACCGTTGTGTCCTCGTAGAGGCGATCGGCAGCGGCGGTGACCTCTCACATCTGGCCCTGGTTCAAGCCATGGTCCGGAGTGAGACGGAGTGGGAGGCAGTCACCTCCTTCTGCGAAGTCATGTTAGCGAAGGAGGTAGCGGGATGGTTGAGGGACAAAGCCTCACGTCCCAGCAGCCGCGGGAGACGCTCCGTGCGTCGGAAGCCGCGTGACAACTCCCGGCCACCGTAGGCGCGGGCCTGCGGGCGGAGAGTAATGGGTAGCTCACCGTCCGATCAGGACCAGGCCCGTGCCGGACGGCGCGTACGTGTTCTACGCGCGCCTCAAAGAGATGTCCGCAATAATGAAGGGGCCCGTTAGGGCCGAAGCCTGCCGGGTCAGCGGGATCGTCCGAAAGGGTTACCGCTAACCAGAAACATAGAGGGCTAAGGAAGGAACAGGGGTCGGTTTTATTCTGTAAGAGTCTGACATTCCCTTCCGCTCCACCCAGAGCGAGAGGGGTCATTTGACGGTTTCGCATCCTGAAAAAAAAAGGGTGTAATGTTGATGTGAACGAGATTACCCTAGCGGACAATGATTTTACAGACTAAAATATCAACTATGGTTTTATTATAGTAACAATTTCATAGTAATATACAAAATCTGCTTCTTTAAATATTTATTATCCACAAGGTAATTATTTTGTTGCCACTACACCAACTCTTCGTGGAATATCCGATACAATGTTTAAATATTTTTACTGTGAAGAAACACCGCCTCACAATGCGAGCCCATTTGAGAAAGGCTTAATTTAAAGCAGTACTTAGATATTGAGTGCTATTTTGTTAGAAATAATGCTTATCCTAGATGATGGAAGAACAGAAAACATTTTAATAATGAATGTTTTTATTTTAGTCTTTTGGTACGGAATAGAGAAGCATTTCGTTAGATAGGTCTGCTCAAATGTCATAATTTGGTGTTGTAAAACACAGTTGTGTATTAAGGCTCCTACAAACAGGCGCGACGCGCGACGCGAAACGCGCGCGACACAAAGGCACCGCTCGTTGCGCGACTTGCGGTGTCTTTGTGTCGCACGCGATTTTATCGCGTGTCGCGCCTGTTTGAAGGAGCCTTTACACGATTGTAGAAACATAACCGAAGATCCATCTTTTATAATCAAGAGTTAATAAACAGTGAAACTATAATTATAAACCAACTACGTGCTTACGCCTTCAGAAAATACGAACGTGACACCAAAGTTTTCACTATCACTACTAAGAGTTTAGATAACAAGTTACACTTGTATAGCCACACGATACAACATAAACTATGCGCCGCGAAACACCAATTAAGAGCAACAACAGAACTATTGTATTATTTAGTAATATTAGCTACTTAGCCCAGTTTTGCCTTGGGCATCCCAATCGTGGAGGCTACATTTTTTTATCACTTCATCTCGATTAAATATTAAGTGGAAGGCGTAAAAACTGCGCGCTGGTAACTACTGCCTATAGGGTGTAGGTACACTGAGAGATGAAAACAAAAAAAATCTTAATTTTCTTAGTACATATTTCGTTGATAAAGTACATAATACTATTTAAAGATAGATTGTGTAGTAACAAACACAAAAAAACAAGATGAAAATTGTATACAATGACAATATTTTAGTAGTTTTATTTTACTGTGAAAAGGCTAGCAGCTACTAGGGTTGACGTCGGCTAACTATAATATTGTTATATGTTGCAGCATGCAAAGCTTGGCTAACGTATATACGGAAGAAATTAAAGACAAAATGAGAGATTGAAAAAGTTTTCAACGCGCAATTGCAAAAAATAGGTAAAGAAATGTCACTTTTGAGAGATAAAAGTGGTCATGCTACGCATGCAGCAGCATGCAACACTTGCACATGCATGTTCTATATAACGATACTTCATTCATAATTCCATAATATAGTATCAACATATGTCACATGGAAAAAAATACAACATGCCAAAAGTAACAATATATTTCACGAATACCTAGTGTATCCCTCATACCAATACAGGCTATTAGTAGGCGTGAAGGTATCGGGGGTAGGCAGTAAAGCAAGTTTACGAGTGGCGTGCATAATGAGAGCCTCTATGAATTCGCAACGTATCGGCCTGCGAACAATTTCGATACGCTTACATTTTTATATGAACTTGTTTTGTTAAATAGGTCTGTGTGAGTTGAACATTACTGACGAGAAGGTGGATTATAAGCTGATGTGATTTTAGTGGAGGTTCGAAGAAGTGTTCTAAAAAATAACATGATAAATTATAATACCTACGTAGGTATCTGAATCGGAATATTGGATCTACATTTTCATGTTTATAGGAAACTAGCTAACTCGGCGAACTTCGCAACGGCCCGCTAGCCGCTCTGCCCCCGCTTTTTAAATCTCTGATATCTTCTAAGATATTAATTTTAATGATACGCTGTACAGGGCAATTTTGATCTCCATGAAATGCACAACTTATTTAATGTATTTGATTGAATAAGGAATAATACTGTATTGTTTAAAATAGCATGGTAAATAACCCATAATTTTTTTGTAATATGTAAATGATAAAATTGGTTACTATGGGTTATCCTTCGAAGATAAACATATACCATCGCGGACTTTTTATCGATATTTTTAAGATATACAATTCCGTAGTACATTAATTTTATTTATCTCGTAAGGTTTAGCCAGAGATTGCAATGTAAGCGCACAAAAATATTATTATTTGTTACGACATCACATTACAAATCATTGAATTTCTCGGCTTTTCTCTACTATATTATGAATGTATTATACATATTTAACCTTCCTCTTGAATCACTCTATCTATTGCTGCTGAAAATTGCATTAAAATCCATTGTGTAGTTTAAAAGATCTAAGTTGACAGGAAGCGGGAGCGACTTTATTTTATACTATGTACGATGACATTTATTAAAATGTAATCTTCAACTTACTTTGATTCACTTCTTAAAGTGAATCAAAGTAAGTTCAATCAAGTAAAAAAAATCAAGTAAAAAAATACAAAGTGAAAAATAACTTTAATTTCGAAAGTCGGTGTCAAAAAATGAAAATACAGAACCAACGATACCGACTTCCGAAATTAAAGTTATTTTTGACTTTGTATTTTTTTGGAAGTCGGTTGTTTTTTTTTGTCAACAAGTTTTTAGTAGGTTTTTTCCTGAAATTACCGCGGGTGAAACGGCGGGGCACAGCTATTATTAAATAAAGTTACCTTTAGCAGTTAATAGAACAGAAAAACAAACTGTTGTTTGTTTGTTTGAACATGCTAATCTCTGGAATTATCAATTATTTTTGCATTAGATTGTCCAATCCATGTGGAAAGCTTAATCACGCCAGGACTCTTTGGAGCTGAGCAAAAAGAAAAAGGTCAGGAAGAATGCTAAGAGAAAACGATGTGATAGCGCGGGCGGGTGATGCGATGCGATGGGTTGGGGGAGCAAGAAATTTCACGCGGACGAAGTCGCGGGCAGAGGCTAGTATGACATATATAATTCATCACTGTTGAACAATGTAGAACGTTTTCAAAACAACGAAAAAAAAAAACATTTTCGCGCTGGATTTGAATTTAACTGTCATATAATGAAATAAAGTACACTTTAAGAGCTTTCATATGACATATAATTTATTACTGTTGAACAATGTTGAAAAAGTGGGCCCAAAATGACCATGGTCCTTTACTACTAAATTAAATTGTCCATCCATACTACTTACAACTAATATTATAAATTCGAAAGTAACTCAGTCTGTCTGTCTGATTATCAAATCAAAATCAAATGTAATTTATTCAAACTAGGATGAGAATCAGCACTTTTCGAACGTCAAAATGACAAAAGACAGTCCTCCAAAACGCTAGCCCTTTACCACTTCCTAGTGCTTTCGCTGGGGAGAAGAAGTGGCGCAACAAACTCCCCAGAGCACAGCTGTCTGTTCAGTTAGGAAATACTTGATTGTATACAATACTAGATATGCAAAGTAATTAACATTACAGGACACAGAACATTAAATTCAATTATTTTCCATTATGTTGGCTAGGCACGCCAATATACCAACCAATACAATAAAATCTATACGTACCTACTCAAGCAAAAAAGAAAAAAATAAAATTGTAAACAAAAAACTTACTACCTAAATAAAAGCCTTCAGGTTGTATAAAGGGTTGTATAAATATGTAAGCTGTCACAACAGCTTACATATTTATGCAATGCTGGGTTCTGTTCAAATAGCTGTCACTAGAAGTCACAAATGTTAAACTAGGACAATCGAAGTAAAATAAATAAACAAGTTATTACTAATAACAACAATAAAGTCATGGTCAGCAAGACGACCAGTCACCACAAGCAGCACTCGCCATATTTGAGGGAAGGAGGTAACCCGACCCCCGATGCTACTGCAAGCAGTGACATCTAAGGAAGCATGACAAACTTGCTGCCGGTTGGCCAAGCATTAGAAAACATTGAAATGAGTACATTGTGTCAATAATAAATTAAAATAAAATTAAACTGAATTGACTTATACAGACAACTTTTTTTTTGCCTATGCTGTCCCACTGCTGGGCAAAGGCCTCCCCCAAATCCTTCCAGGAACTCTTTTCCCGCGCCACCTCGAACCAGCCCTCGCGGTACGCGTCCAGGTCATCTCGCCAACTCTTTCTGGGCCGGCCTCGGCGGCGCCGTCCATCTTCAGGCACCCATTGTGTGGAGATTTTTGCCCAGCGGTCATCGTGCATGCGGCTGATGTGACCCGCCCAATCCTATTT
Source organism: Luperina nickerlii (assembly GCA_963855955.1). Classification (NCBI taxonomy): domain Eukaryota; kingdom Metazoa; phylum Arthropoda; class Insecta; order Lepidoptera; family Noctuidae; genus Luperina; species Luperina nickerlii. The sequence continues at coordinate 23,447,102 of OY979668.1, forward strand.
GAGCCTGGCAGCCTTCTTTCCTACATCCAATATGCCCGTTTTGGAACGCAGCGTGGTGTTCCGAATTCTGTCCTGTCTTTTACACCCAGAATGCTGCGTTCCATCGCTCTTTGGCAAACTCCAAGGCGGAATTTTTGCGACTCGGTGAGTAACCAGGTCTGAGCACCATAGGTTAGGACAGACAACTAAAAAAATAAAAAACAATTATATGAGTATGAACTCATACAATATGAGTATGAACTAATACAAGTTGTTATAATAATTAATTAATGTTTATGAGGAACGTTGGCTCTTAAGATACAAGTATCTGTTTACTTAGTTCAGGAGCCAGCTGTTCAACTTGCCTCTGCCCACTGCTTGTACAATCTGTTTAGTGTATGTCCAATCTTGTGTTCTCATTGTACAATAAACATATATTATTATAACCTGTCAGTAAGCTAATTCTGGAGAAAGAACATAAACATTGTCTTGAGTTATTAGTGAGTTAGTAGTTACCTTTTCACGCCTAAGCCACTGAACGGATTTCGGTAAAATTTGGCAATAAGATAAATTGTATCCCTGGGTAGGACATAGGGTAGTTTTTATTGACATACCTCGCGGGCGAAGTCACGGGCGTATACTAGTATTATATAAACATTACAACTATTATTCTATAACAGTTGTATGAAATAGCTATGCAAGTTAACGTAACGTGTCATTTTTGCTTTACAATTAATCACCCCGACATTTTTGCTGATCGTAGGGTCAAAAAACAACTAATTAGACATAGTTGGCGGTAACTACTTAACATCAGGTGGGACGTTCGTGTTGGCATGTTTGCCAAACCTATCACATAAAAAGAAAGTTTAGCAATTCTGCTAAACGATGCCCGAAATTTCGGGCTCTAATCCCCAATACATGTGGGGATCTGTTCAGATTAAGGTTTTAAGCCACTTACTGGTGGCTTCAAGAGCACATTACATCAGCAAACGGCGGTAACTGTGGTGTAAACACACTGTAATGGCCACGAGACGTCACTCCTGCCACTACGCTCTATTGACGCGTTGGCGTGCCGCCAAATACTTTGAAATCCTATAGCAGCTGCTGTGCTTAAATGTAAACCTTACTGCATGGGAGTAAGAGAAGTATGATGTACTCTGATAAGTTTGCTCGTGCGGTCAGCATGACCAATTTATTTTTACAGTTCACTCCATCCGATTTTCAACTGTGTATCTAAGTATTATAGTTGAGTATTATAAACCAGAACTAGATAGCGTGGGTTATAGGTGGATGATAGTAACTGTAACGGGAAAAGGCTTAAGGGTCGTCTGGGGTGAGATGTTCATTTTTTTTTTACACGTTACATGCAAAAATTAAGCGATACTTTAAGAAAGGCATCTGGTTTTATTATAGTCCTATTTCGAAGCAATAAGGTTGAGAATCGGTTGTTAAAAATGGAATGTTGGATAACCTTAGTCATGAATTCTGATAACGTGGACGTTCCAAATGGCTGATAATAATTTTGTGCTTAAATAGCAATCCGTCTGGAATGAAGTCCGGCGACCTCGGATGACCTCTGTTGGCCAATAAGGAAGATATTATTGGACTTGAGGTAGAAGTTATAGAAACTAGAATAACAAATACCTGACGATGTTTACTCAACGTATTACAAACAGAACAGATTCCAAGAAAATTACTCTCCTGCTTTGTAAATACATCCGGGAATACCTACAATCAAATCAATAAAAATAATGATATGTAATTTTTTGATAAGCACGCAATTTGATAATAATATTGGACAGGATAAATGACTATACTTCCTGACTCCAATTTTGCTATAACTTTCAGATTTCCTCACGATGTTTTCCTCTACCTTAAGTCCCACATTTTAAATTAATTTCAATATTATGCTAATTAAAAAACCCATATTGAGTCTTTGGTCAACTGGACCCTACCCGTGTTTAGTTAGCACATTCGAAAAAAATAAGTCACAACAAGCGATGGTATTATTTTGTTTTAAAACAATAGCAAGTGCAAGACAAAGACGAATCACTGAGCGACGTCGTGACGTCACGGATAGCTCTATTACCGGACAAACAGTCGCCGACGTAATCGATTTAGTTGCGCTGCGCTCGCGCTGGATAAATTGATTTCAGTTCTACCATGGGACAAGTTATAAGCTATAGCGTTTGAATTTGTCAGGACTTTCACCAAAGATGTGCGAGAATGCGTAGCAAGGGATGTGTGCAATACCCACTTATAGAATACATACTTTCATTTTCCTAGCCTCGCACAATGCAGCTCTGGTGGAAAAGAGCTCCGCTTCCGCTAGCGAGGTCTTGTACATACGAAACAAACGACTAAGTTGGATGATGGTCCGGTAGCTATGGATGTTATTGAATATTTTTTTGATATTTGAACATTTTAAAACTCGAAGAGAAATATTCCTTTTTACGATACCTACCGATTCTAAAGCAGGAAACTGATTTTGGTTCGATGGATTTAAAAATGCTACTTTATCTGTTTCCTTACTACTCGTACTAGGTAAACTGTTGAAAATGAATCCACTCAACTGTGGGAAAATCAAAAATTTGATTTATAGCAATAGAAAAAAGTACTTGTGTCTAATGAGACACAATTACTTTAACCGATTTCAAAAAAAGGAGGAGGTTCTCAGTTCGTCGGAATCTTTTTCTCTTCTTATGTATATTCCCCAATTACTCAAAAATAGCTGGACCGATTTCAAAAAATCTGTTTCTGTTTGAAAGCGTATACTTTCCAGGTGGTTTCGTTGTCATCTGGTCAGGATCTGATGATGGAATTCTAGAAAAAATTAAGGAACTCTTCCAATATTATATGCACTCCTATAGCGATTTGGGTATTTTTTATAGAAACTCGTGCATTTGCTCTTGGAAAGCACTATTTGGTGAAGTGGAACTGATGATGAAGACCACAGACGGCCACCGAAACTACTCAATAATAAGTATTTCACGGGTTGCGATTCGATTACTTTAATATGGTTGCTAAGCACAACATTGGAGTTGATGATGGAATACCAGGAGAACTCCTCAATAATTACCGTCCCTGCATCGGGAAAAGCAATATTTTGTAAATGGCGATGAGCAAGTTGACATTAGGCTATTATAACTGAGATACATTATAAATAGACCCACTAAAAAGCGAGAAATAAAAACTTTTTAACCCAAAAAAAATCGACTTCCAAAAAAACACTACAAAGTGAAAAATAACTTTAATTTCGGAAGTCGGTGGCAAAAACCTAAAATACAGATCCAAAGACACCGACTTCTGAAATTAAAGTTATTTTTCACTTCGTAGTGTTTTTTTTGGAAGGCAGGAATTATATTATTGTTATTGTGTTTATGATTTTTTTCTTTTTTTGTGACTGCCGGTTCCGCAAACACGCTATAAGCCACTATCTTATAACACCTTTCTCTTGCTAGTCTTCGCGACGCGTTCAAGCGAAGGCAGCTATCGCTCGCCGTGCAGCGAGAATTAATCTACTCAAATACAGCGCCGAATTCTTACCTGCGATACTGGACAATAACTCTCCATATCCATGCTGGACATGTGTGTAAAAATAGAACAAACCTCGAGAATGGATGGTGGACAGACGATGTTCTTCGGTGCATCGAATCTCCGCCGAAGAAATTGTTATTCGTATGCGTTTTGACGTGTTTTTTGTGAAGGTGCTCATGGTTTTAGAGGAAGATGTAGAAGTTTTTTTGGATTAAAACTGCATTAAATCCGTCTTCAGCATATAAGACTTCAGGAGTAGCAAAATCTCTGATGGCAGGCAACGGTGCATTTTGACCTCAAAATCCATTGAAGCAAGAAATGCTTAACGCAAATTAAACTTCTTGTTAAAATAATAAAAATTTTTTTAAAGGTACACAAACGACCTATTGACTAAAAACATTAACATAATAATTAATTAAAAATAAAAAAAAACTTTTTTAAAAACAAGCTTTTATTTAAAAGCGCTAAAAGAATAAAATAAACTTTTCCTTTAAAACTTGTACTATCAACTTATAACGTCATTACAGAATTTATATGATATAAAAGCTCTTCGCGAGATTTAAGTAGGTACCTACTCGTATTTACTTAGTTTGAAAATTAAAAAAATTAAAATCAATCAGATCATGTTATTTAATTTACTTGTTTATCTACACAGGTAAATCTCGCGACAAGCTTAGATATCATATAAATTGTGTAATGACTGATTATAAGATGATTATAAGTTGATAGTAAAAGTTTCAAAAGAAACGCTTATTTTATTATTTTTAGCGTATTTAAATAAAAGCTTGTTTTAAAGAAAGTTTTTTACTTTTAATAATATTTTTACTTTTCAGTTATCGCTGAAAACGTTTCTCAGTCTCTTCATCTCATTCACGACATCATGTTACACCCTGATGCCACTCAGTCCTTGGCACGGCCTCACCTTGACTTGGGTGTTTGGAGGAATGCGCCACTTATTTTAGCTTGAAGCTTACTTGTGCCTTACGAAACACAGTTCCGGGTTTGATTTAGTAGTTATCCTTCTCCATGACAGGTTGCAAACCAATGCTGTTGACGCCTATCTCACCAAATTACACAAGTCAAAGTTAACCAAAGTTGGCATGCTAGGACAGACCCCAGAGGTTTAATTGTGTGCCTTGTTTAAGTATAAGAAACTGTAATTTGTAAAATAAAATAAATGAATAAAAAAAAAACAATGTATGCTACAGACTCGAACAATTCGACCTCAGTATCATAATCGAGGAATCCAAAAACCCCAGGACACTTTCAGCCGGATTGGAGCAACGGAGTTTAACCCGCATTCGTCTTCCCAGCAAGTCCTTTCATTTGATACCCATATTATAGGAGTGCATTAAAAATAACTAGTCCGCCATCTTGGGTGTTCCGCCATATTGGATTTAGAGTGACGTCATTTTATCTCTTGAGTTATTCTCATCAAGCCCTTTCATTTGATACCCATGTTGTAGGAGTGCATTAAAAATAACTAGTCCGTCAACTTGGGTGTTCCGCCATGTTGGATTTAGAATGACGTCACACAGTAAACCATGCATAGTCATCCAAACTAAACGTGTATGCAAAATTTTAGCTCAATCCGTTAAAGATATCTGCTTCAAAATTGAGTTGCAAGAATCCACCCGAACAAACATAGTTATATTGCAAGTTAAATAAAAGCTTGTAATAAAAAATAAAATATCATATATCGACGGCGAAGTGCCAATAACTCCTAACTGACAAAGTCAAAAATTTACACATACTGGATAAAAACGTTCAAAAATAGACACGTTGTTTTAGTTGGGAGGTAATATGTATTTCCACATTTTAATTTAATGTTGTTGTAATAAAAATACACTTTGTGATTTCACTAAAACATGCGAATAACGCCTTTAAATTCAAAACGAAAAAAAAGTGAATTTCTCAAAAAAAAATCAGTTAGGAGGTATTGGCACTTCGCCGTCGATATGGTGAATTAGTAGTTGTAGTACCGTAGTTAGGTAGTTACCGTAGGTAGTTGTTCCGGGTCTGGCTGTTTGTGTATGTGAATTTAAATGTTTGTAAACGCACCCACGATACAGGAGTAATTCCTAGTGTGGGGCAACGTTATTAAAAAAAAATTGTCACTTACAGGCGTACACAGCACTTACATAATAAAAAATCATGTTCAACTTTCAGATAACACTCAGGATAAAATCATTTCCAGCGCATCTAAAGTACACAAGGTAAACAAACAACCTAATCTAATCTGTTTATATCGAGCTCTCATTCAGTATTCCTAGTGCGAACTCCTGCTGCCTTGATACCTGAGGATGTAAAGCCTCTAATGACAGATATATTTAATGCTAAGCGGATTACGGTTTCGTGGCCAGGATTAGCTCCGTGCCATCTGCTGCAATGCTGCGATCTAAGGAGAAATATGTAGTGCAATGAATTATGTAGGCGATGGTCACTAATATTGTTTGTTTTTAATAACATAACATCACACCTGTATGAGGAATACATGCGTTATAATTTTGTAACTAAATAATTTAATACAGTCACGAGCATAAATACAGGGTATCCAGTGGCAGATTTCAAAGTGTGAACAAACGTAATTTCTGAACGCAACATGTTAGAGAGGCGCGGGTGTCATCGTAAGCGTAAGCTTTGCTGATTTTTTAGCAGCCATGGAGCGGGGTTATGGAGTGCACCGCGTTTTTGCCATCGAGGCGCACGTTTCAAGTGGATTTTTGCTTACACGATTTCTCAGTCGTTACGTTATTCGTCGATTATGTGATGGATCATCTAACAACCTTATTCAGTCTTGGGTAGCAAAGTTCAGAGCTACAGGATCAACATTAAATAGCCCCAAACCAGGACCTATATACCAGCGGTAGCCACGGACGAAAATTTTGAACATGTTATTGTTACTGTGAAAATCCCCGTTTATCACTTCGTGCACGTTCATCGATATTGGGAATTACGAAATCAACCATACACTTTATGCGAAAAATATCAAGTTCCATTCGTATAAAATTCAAATCGTTCAAGATTTACACGATTCACTCTGTAAACGCGTTTTTGAAAACATGCGTGCTAGACTTGAAGAGTGTGCTAGGCTCGATGGTCACCATTTGGAGAACGTAGTTTTCAATAAAAACTTTTTCACTAAAAAAACAACCGACTTCCAAAAACGACCCTACAAAGTGAATAACTAATAACTTTAATTTCGGAAGTCGGTATCGTTGGGTTCGCATTGTCGTTGTTTGCCACCGACATCCGAAATGTAAGTTAATTTTCATTTTGTAGTGTCTTTTTGGAAGTTGGTGGTATTTTTTTATTTGTAAAAAAAATATTATTCACTTTTAAGTTATACTGACCCCACAAAAATTCGTATAACACTACTTGCTATGTAAATATCAGTGACAGGAAGTTATTATGATATAATTATTCTAAACTAAGTGGCAAAAATATGTATTATTGAAGCTAACTCAAAAACTACCCAAACAAAGTTAATAAAATTTATATGCGACCACCCCTGAGGCATAGCATAAAAAATTTCTTTTTTTTAATCATTTTACAATTTCGAGAGACGTCGCGTAAAATACGTACAATCGAAAAAAAACAGTTGAATTTAGAACCTCCTCCATTTCGAAGTCAGTTCATTATGTCAAGTTAAGGCACTTATAGCCTCAATGCATCCCATGACAATTCGACTAAGCCACCACTGAAAAGTCATAGGAAAGCACATGACGCAATTTCGTTTACTTACTTGATTTTTACCAGTAATTTCGGTTGAAAACCGAACTACTGAACTAATTTTGATGGAATTTCTATAGGATCTATCTGAAAGTATATTCTTTCAAATAAAATTAAGAATTTTGTAAATCGGACATAATTTTTTTTTAATATTCTACCGAATTGAGATATATAGATAGATTCATTTATTTCTGAGTATATGGTACATTAAGATCTTAATATTAAACAGTTTCACATACACTACCGTAGCTGGTGTAGAAATATTACAGTCAAAGTGGCCAAGTGCTATGCCGCAACAATATTATATCTAGTTTGTCATCGAAACTCTAAGCAGAACCTCCTCCTTTTTTGAAGTCGGATAAAATAAAAGCCGCATTTATTGTTTTTAAATAACAATAACCATTCGTTGTCATAGAGGTGTACTTTAAAAAAAAACGACGGTCTGTATATTACTATGAATTTATTTATTACTATGAGCAGCTCGGCTAGTAACTTCAGATATTAATAAATAAATCATGAAGATATTATTGCCGAGCTGTCTATAGTAATATTGATTGTGCTCTAGACTGTACAGACGCCAGCACATCAAGCTACCCGAAACTGTCAAATATTTCTATTCAATTTTGAACCTTATGCTTTAGTGATAAAGTTGAAAATCTATTAAAGAAATTTGACAGATTGTAGTAGCATGATGTGATGGCGTATGTACATAAGTTAAGCACATATTTCACTGGTCAGTTATATTTTTAGAGCCTTTGCAAGAAACCGTACAAAAATGCGGGCTGCTAACGAGAACTTCCTGATAAAAAAAAAAAACCGTTATCACTCAACCATTGTAAATTTTGACATTCAAACTCATTCTAAATGGTGAATTTGAAATAAATGTTTTGACATGGGGAAGTGCTTAGCAGGCAGGTTGGTTGATAAAAGAGGTTTGTGAATAAACCTGAATAAACCAATAGCTAGAGACTTATAACTTAAAAGTCATAACATTTTGCCTTCGAGGCCAAGTCCATTGAAAATATTCTCAAGAGAAGTACTGTTAAGACTTAGTGAGAGACAACTTACAAGCAATTACAATTAAGTCATGTTGTCTCATGTAAAGACATAACTTATTCAAAGTCTATTATAGTCCAATTCAGAGCAATTAGGTAGTTGAAACAGAAATATCTGTCCTGTTCTTGCATTATAAATGAAATTAAGAAAATCGAAGGAAGAATAATTCATATATTAAGATAAATATTGGTACACTTTGAGTGTGACTAGTCAATAGTCTTAACAATTAAAACGTTATTTAACACACCATAAATAACACTAATTGATTAACACATTGCACCATTCCTCCAGCAAACTCAAAACGACATGTCTGCAAAGTTTTCAACACTTACAACAGCTAGTTTCCAACACAATCCACGTCAACATATTTATTTAACTAACAAAGCACAAAGAAGTCAATATAGCTATTTCAGATTTAATCTGTATTAAGTGGTCCGTTGCGAGATGATAACAATGTAAACGTCAAAATGCTTCTGTTGACTAAAGTTTGCAATCCGCATCCCTTTCTAACTCGAATAATAAGATAGAGAGGACCAGCCAATCAGATGATAGAATTGTATAGCACGCACAAAAGAATGGAAATTAGATTTAGTGAATCATATTGTTCGTCTGCTTGTGTAGGTAGGGGAGAATCGATAAATGATAATTTCAGAGCAAAAAATGGCTCGTATTTATATACATTATATGTATGAGTTTTGTACGGACTTTGTAGGGACAAATAATTGTAATGTAATGATTGACATGAGGTTGGGATTCACCTCCTTTAATCATCTCATGTTCATTTGCGTCACTTATTCTATAGTTTTCGGAAAACTTACAGCTACACAGGCTAATCAGCAGTGGACTGCGATAGGTTCAGTTGATTCAGACAGGAAATATAGTTGCAATTGCATTATCTTCTTGAAATGTTGTCCTGAACCCTTCAAAGGTTTTAGTTTTCCAAGCCATTCTTTTTTTACTATTACTTTTGAAGTGAAAACTTCTTTAGCGGCGTTGTATACTTTTTTATAATGGGTAAAAAACGTTAAACTCGCGTCAGGACACGTGACCTGATCGAAAATTCGTAAGACGGATGGCCGTAGCCGGTACCGCGCGTGTTTTGTTTATAAGACGATTCACAAAATACACACGTAATTGTTCAAGTTTTCACTTCTGTCGGCACTCCCGGAGTGCCACTGTTTTTTATTATAAGCCTGTGTTGTCCCACTGCAGGGCCTTTGCCCTGCAGTGGGACAACACAGGTGAAAAGTGGAAAGAAGGAAGAGAGACCTTTGGTCTCTCTTCCTTCTTTCCACTTTCCCAGGTCTGCTGCGATTTTTGGCCAATCCTTTAAGAAGGAGTCCAGCTCATCCCACCATCTCTTTCTAGGTCTGCCGCGCAGTCGTTTCCTGCCGTTGAGGATCCACTGAGTAGTGGATTTAGCATATTGCTGCTCCAACATGCGACAGGTATGGACAGCTCAGTTCCACTTTAGTCCAGCAACTGTGCGGCCAGCGTCCGCTATTTGTGTTTTGGTACGAAGTATAGAGTTCTTAATGCGGTCTGCCATTATGTTATGCCACAAAGCCATGATACGAATATTTTTTAGTGCCAACCAGTAACAGATCAAGTCAACAATAAAATCAAAAGCAATACATCCACAATGCGGCATTATTACCCAATTGCAGTACAAACTCACATCATAATCGGTACGCGCCTTAAATTCTTGAACAGCGTCTACGTTGCACTCTGGTCCGTCACGGCGCGCGGCGAGGGGCTAAGGAGCTATAAATTGAGCTCGAGAGCTCACACCTGACACCTACCGAGTTCAATTAAACTGACGCTGCGTTTTATACGTAATTTGATGATGTGAGGACTTTGGGAAGATAATTTATGAGATGGAGATAGAATGGTGTAGGTGTTGGTAATTGGGGCAACTAACTTTATACATATTATATTCATAATCAGCCATAATGTTCCCACTGCTGGGACACAGGCCTCCTCTCCGTGAGAGGGAGTGGGCCGTAATCCACCGCGCGGGCCCAGTGCGGGTTGGCGGATGTCACATGTCTTTGAATTTTTGGTTCTAGGACATGCCGGTTTCCTCATGTATAACACAGTAAGCCTGTCTGTATGTCGATGTCGATCAATATGTCCTCCTGTCAGCTTGTTACCTTGTCACGCCTTAACGGCTAAACGGATTTGGGTGAAATTTGGCATTTGGATAGATAGACCTGTGTTAGGACATAGGATACTTTTATTATTTTATCTCGGTAGGACGTTTCAATTAATGTTTTCATAACATGTATAATTTTTTAACGTAATGATACATAGTATGTAAATATAGAAAGAAAAATATGATTATTTGTCACAGAAACATGTACACGTTTATATTAATAACAAATCACTTTTGGTTATGATTAAAGTTAGTAAATACATACCCTCTTGTGTTAGCAATATTGTTGGAAAAAATACATTAAATTACGTGCCGTTGTGAAAAAAAAATGTTTTTACCAAAGTTTACAGCGAGTCCAACCGCACAACATACACCACACACACTGGGGGTAACACTTTTACCTTGAGCTGGACCACCGTATCACGGAGGTTCAATAGAATAAAAAGCCAGCTTGTACTGGTTATGTTATTAGTGATGTGCGGCCTACTGTACCGGATTTACGTTAGTACCGAAGAGGCTCGGTTAACTACACAAAATTATGTTGAGGAAAAACATCATTCTGAGGAATTTACTCAGAGAGTTTCATTGTATACATTATATAATTGTTGATATCTATTGAGTAAGCTTATTGAACTGATTTTAGATTACGAGACTCAACTCCAGGATAATATTATTTAACTAAAAGGCGATTCGATTTTCGCATCGCCGACTAACGATCCTCCGATTTAATTACGTAACATAGCTGTCGTCAGCTTCTAAAATCTAACGCATTTGAAGCGATAGACTAATAAATCGTTCAAATCATAGTCATAGGCTGAGTTGATTGTTATTGATTGCGCCGATCGGCAAACTCCGTTCATCGTCTACCCTCAGAATCATGTTCGCATCGGCTCGGCAAATTCGAGTTAAGCCATTATTCGATTTTGCCGATACACACGAACAAGTGAACTGGTGTAGATACTAATAATATCACGTTTTTCAAGTCTATTCAGAACTTCCCGTAAAAAGGTTTGAACCGTTTGATACCGTTGATGAGAATACATTGAAATACTGCTAACTTTGAATTATTAATATGAAGTAGCAAGCGAGTCTTCTCATTAAAAACTCATGTAAAAAATAATGTAAAGTGGGTGAAAATGAATAAGTTCCCTAGTCCAGTTTATCGTTATAAGAGGTCTGACTTTTCTGACTTGTTGATATGGTGAAAAGAGGAGTTAATTTAAATTTCATGACATTGTTTAGAGAAAATACTTTTTGATGAAACTGCGTTTTCCATACGATATATTTAATGCAGAAGGTAAATACGATCTGCAACACAAGTCGATTAGAGCTCGTGAGCCTCGTTTTAAACTTTAGTAAAACGCCTCATCTGTTATTAGACCATTTATTTATAATCATCAAATTCATACACAGAAAATACGGTGGACACCCTTACACCTACTGACAAAGTGATTTAAACCTTCAAGATTATCTAAAGACTTTTGAACTTACAACTTTCAAACTATCTAAGTTACTAGAACTAGAATGTGCGATTTAACAATACTCAATTCACAATTTCTTTATCAATTTGCTTCATTCGTTCCAATTGGGATTTCGCTAATTGCCATTACATAGAAGTTTAGATTAGTTCATTTAAAAATAGAGTTTTATTAAAATAAATTACTTTTTTCTGACGCTAGGAGCGTTTTGAGCATTATTAGACAAGCTTTTAACGTTAATTTTTCATTTTATTAAAAATTGGCGCTTTAGCTTTTTCTCCTTTACACTGACGATATAATTCTTGAAAGAAATTACTTTTTTGTCTAATTTATAAAGTCAAAAGACTTAGATAGTACCTTTTTTTTAATGCAAAAAGTAAGTTTATACTCATTTATATGAGTTCCAGAGAAATTTATCTAACATTTCATTCTACTTGGTCGTGCAATTTACTTTCAACAAAGTGCGAGGTCTTAATAAATCCTACCTTAATTAACAAGAAAAAATATAATAAATTACTGACAACTGACAATTCATAAAAACATTTAAGGTCGCTAAGGTGCCATGAAAAAATAACATATCTAAAAATCTTACAAGAAGAATTCTGAAAATACTCCATTAATTGGTTACCTCGTTAAAGAAATCGTTCACACTTTGCAGCTTCCTCAATTTCCTTATAAAAAGTGTTCGAGTTCGCTTTCTAAACACAAATTACTCGAGTATCGATTAACAAATAATCGGCGAGGAAAACTTATTGACTTTACTGAGCGACGCTTAGACTTCGGACCGTCGGGAGATTGGTTCGGGAGTTTGGTCGACTTCAGAAAATAGTTTTGAAGCTTTAGAGCGTTTTTTTTTCTTATTGCAGCCTTAGGTCTTTGTGGACTGAAGGTCGTAAGTTCGGAACTTGGCTTGCACCAATATGGCTTTTTCAATGTCAGCGTATTTTATCAGTTATTTGACTGCAGAACACTAATCGAGAAACGATAAATGTTTTATTGTTATTTATATTGTGTCCCACAAAATGTTTTTTTTAAGACCACAAAAATTTGTTGATGGATGAAATCACGTAGAATAAGTGAGTGTGGCAATCACTGCTCGCACCTTTTCCGTGTGTGTAGAGGTTATACCGTGCAGTAATACTCTTCGGACGTACGTAATAGTCGTCTTTATTATAGCTTATCCTGAACTCGATTTATTCAAAATTGGCTATCTTACTTTACATAAGCACTATACGCAAAACTGGCGCCCATTCTCCTTGACCATAAAGTGGCGATGTCGTGGCTTTCTGCCAAATTATACTAACGGGATCGTCCGCCGAGTACATGAGATACTTCTTAACAGAACCTCATCATGCTCTGTATTTTAAACGCAACATTTTTTTTACTTAAATTAGTGTGTTATTTAAGTGTGTCATACTGCAAACACTTTGCAAAGGCTGAGCATGAAAGTGGCACGCTTGGCGGCTTGCCAAACTGCACGCAAGGGAATCACTTCAGCTGAGCACTTAAGCGTTTTCTTCGGACGCTCAATGCTGCATTCTACTTTAAATGAGTTACAAATCGTTTGAATTGTAAATGTATTGTAGAGTACATGATGGACAAAAATGTCTGTAAAATGAAAAGCTGTGTTGTGTTTACTTGGTAGACCAACAGTTGTGTTGTGATACTTGGTACAGTGGCGTGACCATGGCATAGTTTTCTCTCGAGCAAGAAGAAGATACGAAACGGGGCACTATAAAAAAAGGATCTAGAATAATTGCACCAAAAACTGTCGCGTCATCAAGCCTTCGTCGGAACCCTGTGGGATGTGGGAGTAGGGGTGGGGGAACACCACAGGACACCTCAAGGGAATTTACCTTCACCCGAGGATCATTGACCTTGAGATCAAGGTTAATAATCCAAACGTCAAGATCTGCAACTCTCTTGAGGTTACTGACCTTGACCTCAGGGCTAGTGATATTGAGGTCAGTGTCTACGGTGCACTCCTTAGGTTACCGACCTTGACCACCAGATCAGTGACAGGTCAACGTCCATAGAACACTAGGGTCGGTGACCTTGAGACCAAGGTCAATGATACCGAAGTGCAATGTCCAAGGTACATTCACTATGAGGTGAAGGTCAATTTCTACTCTACAAGGATCGTGAGTTCATTTTCAAGCCCTTGTTTTTCGAAATGAATAAACTGATTTTATTAAAACTTCATACGCACAAGCAGGATATACAAAGGTCTAAAAAGTTACTTAAGAACATTTTCTAAAGATAGGGTGACATTATTAACCTGAAAATTTTAAGCATTCGTCCTCCCTAGGTAACTTCATGCTCATTTCCTGGAGGCTTATCATATCTTTTACCTGAAATTCATGTTATTTAAGTTTTTTTCTGTAGATTTTTCTCTTGAATCTTTGTTTACATTTGTAATGTCAGTTAGTGACAGGCCTAGTTTTATTTTTAATTTATTGCTGGAGCTAGTTGTAGGTCGTATAGGTAAATCACATCGACCTCATTATCTTTTCTTCTTAAAATGTTCTAGAAATTCTTTTCAAATGATAAAAAGTCGATGACAGGAGCCTGGTGGTGGATTTGGGCAGTCTACGTTGGGAGCTCAGCTCGGCCACAAGTGCGGGAAAATTAAGAGTGACCTTGGAGGGCAGTTTCCCTCCTCTACGGCCGAAGCGACTATGAAGACGCCGTAGCAATGCGACTCCGCCCCGGGCTCTTTGGGCTGCACAGCCTGAGGGTTGACGTCCCTCGGCCCTCCTCTACGGCCTGAGAGTTGACGTCCCTCGGCCCTCCTCTACGGCCTGAGGGTTGACGTCCCTCGGCCCTCCTCTACGACCTGAGGGTTGACGTCCCTCGGCCCTCCTCTACGGCCTGAGGGTTGACGTCCCTCGGCCCTCCTCTACGGCCTGAGGGTTGACGTCCCTCGGCCCTCCTCTACGGCCTGAGGGTTGACGTCTCTCGGCCCTCCTCTACGGCCTGAGGGTTGACGTCCCTCGGCCCTCTACGGCTTGAGGGTTGACGTCCCTCGGCCCTCCTCTACGGCTTGAGGGTTGACGTCCCTCGGCCACTAACAGACCAGAGGCCCGCCTTTCTCCAGTTCTATTTTCTTGTCATTTTCATTCACCGGTTTCTCTAGTTTAATTTAGTTATCTAGCTCCAAATAGGTAGGCCCGAGCTTATTCAACAATAAATTCTTATAACTCGTCCTCTTTATTTCTTTTAACAGTGCTCCCCTCCAAACTGAAAGTTAGGTAGGTAAGTGCTCAATGTGACTACAATTTCTGGCTCTATCCAGGAAATTGTTACAGACTGGCGCCCAAATTTATACTAACCCACAAATAAATTTTAAAAAGAATTTACTTTTAATTTTTATTTTTTCCATTTTTTTTCTATTAAGAGGGGTGGGTTAGTATAAATTTCGGTCAGCGGGATTGTCCGAAAGGGTTACCGCTGGCCCGGAACATAAAGGGCTAAGGAAGGAACACGGGTGGGTTTTAGTCAGTAAGAGTCTGACACTCACTTCCGCTCCACCCAGAGCGGGAGGAGTCATTTAATGATTTCCCATCCTGAAAAAAAAAGGGTGGTTTCTCAGTTGCATATTCACCAAAAACTTAAAAAAAACAAGTTGAATTGACAACAAATAAGTACTAAATAACCGAATAAAAGTATGTCAAAAAATACTACGCCAGCGATGACGCTGGGTACGTATAGGTACCTCCTGTGTAGGTGGCGTTGCACTTAGCACATTCGCGCTCCCAGTAGAGGGATGCCGTATCTCCAGCTACATAACCGCTAAAATTATACGATCGGTGTAAAAAATAATTATGACAGATTTAATTCGCCTGGGATCAATATAACCCAGCGTCATTGGCGCCGGGTTAAACAGATTAATATAATTATGTGCATACAAAAGATTTTCATAAATATACTCAAAAGGCAGTCATTATATTAATCTCTTTAAATTTGTCTCTGTGGGAGTGTCTCGAACTTAATTTATAAATTGAACGAATTGCTTTTTTTTGTAAAACAAATATTATCTGAATATCTGCGGTATTTCTCCACAACAAAATACCGTACGACATCACACTATGAAAATAACTAAAGTATCTAAACGGGCAGTTCTAAATCAGTTAAATCACGATTTTCTCTAACGGCGTATGCTGCAAAGCTGTTTTTTGACAATTTATCTATATGGGTGCCCCATCGAAGCTTGGCATCCAAAGTTATGCTTAAGAATACGCTGATATATTCGAGATTCAGCAGTTCACCTTTTATGAGCACACTAGTTTTTACTTGTCTAATATGAGGTATCATAAACTTAATACATTTATTTCTTTTTCCTTAAGAAGTAGGTTATTAATATTAAACCAGTTAACTACTTTAACGAGGGCGCTATTTACATTGTCAGTAACCAGCTGCTGACGTTTGAGTTTAAATAAAAGTGAAGTGTCACCTGCAAGCAACACTATAACATAATTATATTTTATGAGGTAAGGCAATTCATTAATATACATACATATATGAGAAACAAAAAGGGCCACGAATTAAGCGTTGAGGGACCCCCATTATTACTACAGATCCGGGTGATCTTTTTCCTGTAACATTTACTCTCTGAATCATATTACCTAAGTATGAAGTAAAAAGATCCAAAAAGGCGTTCCGGATTCCGTAGTGGTGCAGTTTCCTGATTAATGTTACATGAAAAACGTAATCGAATGCCATGGACCAATGGCAAGAGATGCCCAAAGCACCGAATTTATCCTCCCATGCCTTACAAACAAGTCTGAAAATTACAACACCATCATGTTTGTTATGTAGTAATTTATGTTTATTAAAAAAATATTTGCATTTGATCTAAAATATGTTTAAAAAAAAAATCTGATGGTAGCACTAAAATAGGTGTAGGGTCTGATGTACAGACGCCAGCACATCAAACTTCTACAAACTGTCAAACTTCTTTAATAGATTTTCAACTTTATCTCTAATATATAAGGTTCAAACTTGATTGGGAAAATATGACAATTTCGGGTAGGTTGATGTGCTGGCGTCTGTACTATCCGATTTAAACAACGGTATATTAACTCACCACGGTCAATACAATTATTAAAAATAACAGCTAGAGTCGATACTATAACGTTTATATTCGACTTAGCAACGTCCACAGAATTACCGCCAAGATCTGCGGTCTTTTTAACGTTTAAATTGTGAAAGATTTAACTTATAATCTTTACAGGTGACATTTAAAAAAAAAAACAGAATCAAAATCTGGATCGTTTTCTTTAAGTAAAGACGAACGTACACACCCGCCCAATTTACGCAATGAATTATAAACTCTTAAAAATGAATGTATTGTTTCGAGTTATGCCTGTGGTGGTGATCAGTGTTTCTGAGTTTTGTGCTAGGTGCAAAAAGCATGTCATTGTGCAGATGACAAACTCGGAGATGTATAGAATCTTTAACAGGTCAATATACGTAATAGACATAGACAAATAAGTAGCCTTACCCCTACGAATATTTGTTGTATATTTTTACTAGGGTAAATTGGATCAATACGTAATTATGTTACATGTCATTTACCGAAATAAGAATTGAGTTACTAAAAAGATACTGCCATCTAATCTCTTCACCACCCTTGGTTGACTGGCAGAGAATGCCTAAGGCATTAAGTCCGCCTTTGTACCTTTTTGTGTGCTAAAAGATTAAATAAATAAATAATACCTATTATTTTAATAATCTGAACAGACACAAAATGTTACAAGTACATACTTCACGATGAAAAAAAAAAATCAAAAACTAAAACTTCATCTTTATCGTTTTATAAAATTGTCGAATGAACTACAAGTTCTTACAGCGACGCTGTACAACAAAGTAAAGAGTTTCATAAAAATATCGTTTATATCCTAATTGGAAATTATCGTCGGCAAGTCTTTTAAACTCTTAATGAAATTCTAGCGTTTTTGTGACACCAGCGCCATTAGAACTGCGTGGAAGCACGAGCGAAGTATTAATTATTATTTGAATCTTGCGTGATTATCGACATTTTTCCACTGGTCTTCGTGCACGGCATCGGAAAGGCGACCCGATAAAATTTTAAGCAAAATCTATAATCTATACACATAAATATTTTTTATTTTTCCGTCTGTTTGTTCCGAAACAGAGCACATAGCTGGACCGATTTTGAAGGGACTTTCACTGTCAGGTAGCTGATGTTATAAAGAGTAACTTATATAAGGGCTACTTTTATTTTAGAAGAAGAAAATCAAAAGGTATTAATATCACGCAAAGGAAGTCGCGGGCAGCAGCTAGTGTATCTATTAATAAAAGCGGTCTCTGGCAAGTGGAAAGACTTCCTCTGGATGCCAGCCGATCCCCTTTCCAATGCGGGTGCCAGGTGCCGGTGACAGGGTCAGCGGGATTGTCCGAAAGGGTTACCGCTGGCCCGGAACATAAAGGGCGAAGGAAGGAACACGGGTGGGTTTTAGTCAGTAAGAGTCTGACACTCCCTTCCGCTCCACCCAGAGCGGGAGGGGTCATTTGATGATTTCCCATCCTGAAAAAAAAAAAGAAAAAAAATCCCCTTTCCAATGCCGGTGCCGGTGCAAAAATGCGCTGTGGAAAATCACCCAATAACCCCGCATTTACACTCCTATATATGTAAGTTGAGATACAGTTGTCGAAAACATGCAACATGCAAATAACATGTTTTATACCTTGGTGTAAGCGCGGAATAAGAAAAAGAAAACCTATAAAAAGACATGTGAAAATGCTTAGTGGCTCGTGGTGATGAATTCTTAGCCTGTAGCTCAACTTACTTAAGCATGCAGTTTGTTAGTACAGTCGTGTAGTCCATGTATCTCGAATCTATAGGCATTGTTTCGTCGGGCCGCCGTTCTTACTGGTAACAATAGGTACAATATTCATGTATAGTATTCATACCCACAATAACCAAAGGCTTTTGCAAGTCACAAGCCCAATTATAGCTGAAATTGCAACGCAAATATTATGCAATTGTAAGTCGTGGGTTTCAGAGACCGACGGCATCGTCAGACGAAGTTTTTAATAGTGTTATGTCTGGTTGTGTCGAGTCACCGCCCGCAGTTAATTACTGGCTCTGGCCTCTGACTATCTTCACGCGAGTCTCGACCTTACTGACTGCTGTATTGATAGGCAATTAGGCGATTTTCTTATTGTCTGTTTATTCGAGAAGTGGGTTTTTTCAGTTGAAATTTATATTGTTTTTTTTTTTCGTTTTTAATTATGATATTATATTAGCCTAAAACAATTTATTTTAAATACTTTTCTTACATAAATAATCTGCGTTTGTAATAATCGTATTAGTCAAAACACTGATCATTATAGAGGGTCGAATCTTATCTGCCAGTGTCAACCTACCAACTTTTTCCGGTTACCTACTGCAGCATTAATTATTTTTGCCTTATGTTCAGGAAAACCAAATAATTAACTGACAAGACTTAAACTTAACTAATTTTACTTAAAGTAATATGATTATTTTTATTATAACACTAATTCACCTTTCAAACAAAATCAAAATCGGTTCATCCGTTCGGGTGCTACGATGCCACAGACAGACACACACACATACACAGACACGTCAAACTTATAACACCCCGTCTTTTTTGCGTCGGGGATTAAAAACCTCGTTAAACGTTATTTTCTCTTCAAATTTTTAAATAACAACTAAATAACAACCACGTTAAGTGTAAAAATAAATGTATATTTTAAAATAAAGAAGATTAAATAGAAAGGGTGTAAATATGTTTATGGTCACTATGATTTCCTTAATTTCCTTTGGGAGTAGCACAGTACTCTCCTGGCTCAGCCTTGTCTAACGAAGACCAGCAAGCGTGGCACGCTGACTCTGCCCACGTCAGGGGGCGGCAGATGGTGTCGCCAGACCCGGTACAAGCACAACGTGGTCACGCGGGCAAAATATGTACCCGGCGAGCAGGCGGGCACGTCGATCTCGCAATTTTGCAGATGGTCAAACCGCTATGTTGAATGGTAATCCGGTACTTGAACCGGAACTTCGGTAATGTTAAGCCAGAACTTCGGACCCTGGAATAATGTCCAGCTTCATTAGATGATCTATGATCATCTCCAGTGATTGTGACACCCCTAAAAGCAAAGCGAGATGTACTAGTGCGCTATGAAGGTGGTGTGTGGTTGTCACAATCAGTACGGAGTTTACAAATGGGAGGTGTGAAGCACGAAATGACTTAAACATTTTGATAGAATGAAACAAACCTTCCAAAATGCACAGAGCTAAAGGCCAAATCGGTTGCATAAGGTATTCCTAGTTTAGGAGTCAGGGTTTCAATTTTTGTGCGCCTTTAATTATTGAGAACTTTAGCTAGATATTAAGCATAATTGTATGTACTTGCATCAAAAAAGTATTATTATTATAAGAAATAATAATAAATAACGCAGAAGGCATACTAAGTTAAAACAATAATTAGCAAATGGCCCATGTTGACCTAAATAGGTAGGTATAGACAATACAAAAATGGCATTGTTCAACACTTACCCAATATGGGGTTAAACACTGAGTTTAGATTAAGACTCATGACTATTATGTAGTCGACTCTACAAGGGTGAAATCCGTGGCTGAGGGACGGGTCACACGTATGAAAGTCGCGCCGCTGAATAAAAACGACGCGAACACGTATGCCGTCATGCTAGTGCATTCACGGTGTGCTGCCTTGTCACCGGGTGGCGTCCAGTGTGACCAGATTAAATTTTACGAAAATACCGAGGCACAAAGTCAAAAGTCAAAGTCAAAGCATTTATTTCAAATAGGCACATTAAAGGCACTTTTGAACGTCAGAAAAATACTGAAATAAAAACCTCAAAAAAATACTGAAATATACCAAATTGCACAGGGAAAATATACCAATAAAAATACCGATTTTCAAAAAGGTTTTATTCATTCATCATCACAGTAAATGATAAAAGGGATGTTGTGTTCTGAAAGAAAATTCCATAAACGCAGCTCAGCTTTCTTGATTTAGTCTTTCAGTGGTACCTTTTTGAAAAATGTATGACTCTGGAATCAAATAAAAATTTTGTTAGACAGTTTTGAACATCTACTAATTAAAATATCTCCGAACTTCTTAACTTTATATTTTTTCAAGTTCGATTTATGTTTTTCAGTATTTGCATGTTGTTTTATAGATGCTAATCTTCTTTGGAGTTTCGCACTGCATACTTTGCAAAAGGCGGCGTACTCATCATCTTTATAATGTGAAAGCCACGAAGAAAGCTCCGGAATTTGTTCCCACTTAGCCAAATAATTTTGCTGAGAACTAGACATACTTTCCGGATGGATGCGTCAAGTAAAATAAAAACAAACAATAAACGCGCTGACGACAAAAACGTAATTCCCGAATTATCGAAAGAAAACCCTCAAAGACTAAGTCAAGTGAAGAACAGAAAATCATTTTACTTAAACCGTATTAGATGATTCGATACTATTTGTTATTCTACTACGGCAGCTGCCGATCATGTCCTACAATATCTGTAACTTACTGATCTTTGCTTACGAATTAAATAAAGACTAAATAAGGGTAATTCCCTGAACATATATGTTTGCGGGAACGATCGCTACGGTGTTGTCATAGCTTTATATCCAAAATATACCCAAAAATACTTACTTCCGCCAATATACCTACAAATATACTGAGGCTCGGAAAAGTCGATAAAATATACCGAAAAAGTATTAAAATACTGAATCTGGTCACACTGGTGGCGTCTGCGATGCCGCCGCGCAGGGCTCCAGTCTGGCGGGTCTGCCGCGGGGCGTGACAGGGGAGCGGGAACAGGGGCTCGCTAACAAACGAGATGTCCTGTGGCGACCCCCAAGGTCACGCGCATTGCGATGAATGGACGTTGGCAATTTCGTTTTATAAAAGTAAACAAATGTAAACTAAGTAATAAAATACTTAAAAGAATCCATTTATTATTTGAAATCGATCTATTTTGTAATTTACTATATATTTAAAGGAATGGGACGATACAATATTATATTTATCACCGATCTCATCTTAAAATCTGTGTTTTTATGTAACATATTGCTCAGTTCAAAGTTGGTTGCGCACCAACAATTTAACGCAGATTACTGCACATTTCCGATACATTGCCCTCAGCGATGTCGCTCCCAATATTGAGGCAATTTCTAGCATTAGCTTGCTATGTTTCCCGTCTTATGGGACAACTTGAAGTTGATTCAATGGTTATCATCACTGGCCATCTTCAAAGACAACCAGAGGGGCAATTCTCGTAATATTACGAACGTTCACAATCTCAGTCTCATTCTGTCAAAAATACCTTTAATTTCTCTACACTTTTGACAAGTTTTTGACATTTGTTTGTCGCCGAGATGAGACTGCGACTAGGTTTTGAGCATTTTAAATTACAAGAATTGGTCTTCTGTTTGATGTGAAAAATATTTCCCGTGACTTTTTCTTGTTTTTAAAGAAGCTTTTATTTGAATAAAATAGTCACATCTGCATTTCAAATTACAGTTTGTATTCAGTTTGTCAAGACAAGACAAGGAGCCTTAAATATTTACCTATAGATTGCCTGAAACTTTCTTGGCACCACCTTTAATGTCGTGTTAATAACCTTTGTTTCACCAAACGCATTGGTGTTAGGTTTAAAAAAAAAGCAATATTTCCCCAACGTCATCAAAGTTATTAAGTAAATTACCCCTGCTGAATTTAAGCCTCTTGACAACGATAAGTGATTGCAGTTTATTATTGAGTAGTTAAAAGGACAACCCTTTTAATACGGTTTACTATCTAAAACTGAACCGTAATCTGTCTTTACGGTTAATGGATCCAAAGGTATTGAAAAACTGCACTTAAAGTTCATAAAAGCGTGTATAAACACTGCATCTTTAATACATTGAACAGTCAATCATACAACGAGGTGTGGAATTTTCTAGACTCTGAAAAGCTTTTTTACTCAGGGAGACTTTCGAAATCAAATCTTGATTTTGGCTCGTTTAAGAAAAAGGTCCCAAATTGAATTGTCTGTCGTGTCCCAAGGCAGTGGGTAACTCGGTTACTATGATCATCTGAGTGCCAGATACATTTCATCGCATATTGAAATAAGATTTGAAATATTATGCGTAAGTAGGTAATGTAAGGCGTTTTGAGAGCATTTTAGTAAGCATAGTGTTGTTTTGTCTGAGGTTTTGTAACGGGCGAAAATATTATAGTTAAAGTAATCTATGTGTCCCCAGATAGCACTGCTGTGTTCCAGGTTGAAACGAGTTAGACATAATGAGACATTGTAGGTTTTCTATGATAAGCATCATTTCAGCCGAAAGACGTCCACTGCTGGACATAGGCCTCCCCAAGCACCTCCATTGCGACTGGTTCTACGCTTCTCGTATCCAACGGGATAAGCATCGCATCGGTTAAAATGAATGCCAAAAATTGCGCAATTGTGTTTGTGTGTCATTTTAAGATGCAGCAAATAACGATATGTCATCACTATTTTTCCTTTTCAGGTTCCACCAAAGAAAATCCTCCCAAAAAAGGTTTGCCTCTCCAAATGGACTCCGGGTAATGAGCGATCAGTTTAACGACTACCATCAGGCCTAATTGACGTTCCCGCCAATTTTACTGTCTTCAGTCTTGACTGACAGCTGCGATTAAAATGAGTGACGCGAAGACGGAGGATGGCCGGGTTGTTATAATCGAGCCGTCTTCATAGATATTATTAAATTATTTATTGTTTATAAATTGGGTTTGGGGCATGTAGTTGAAATAAAGAGCCGATTGAAGGCAAGCGCACATTACAGCCGCATCGCATTTCAATACAAATAGCGCCGTGTGGCCTGAATGCTCCTACAAACAGGCGCGACACGCGATATAATCGAGCGCGACACAAAGGCACCGCTTGTTGCGCGACATGCGGTGCCTTTGTGTCGCGTGTCGTATCGCGCCTGTTTGAAGGAGCCTTGAAGTGTGCGACGGTTCTTACAAAAGTGATTTAAGAGGATGTTTAAGTTGCGGTGCGGCCCGCCTAATTTTGCGCCTTTACGTGGTATGATAACGTAATGTATTGTACTGCTATAAAGACTGTCTATGTCGTCTCTTGGGAGCGTTAAATTACAGCAAAAGGTGAACCATTGATTCATCCCTGTAGGATAGTAAGACAAGTACCTACACTTACAAATATATAATTCATGATATTATAGATAATGTAGACAATCGAAGCAGAATTAATTTCACGATTCACGAACGAATAGTCATTTCACGATCCAGTATTCCATACGCCGCCGCAACGGTCCTTTTTCGGATTAATTATAAATATTGGCACAAAAAGTACTAAAAGAAAATATGGCATTTATTATTCAGCTGATGAAAGGACGTTTATTCGTATTCCCTTGTGAGTTAACCAACGCTGCTAATTTTAGCTTCAAAGGGATCATTCGCCAGACCTTTCAGATATTTGCCGCTATGCAAATGGTACATCAATCGAATATCGCAAACGATTTGGTCCACAAATCGGTAACATTAATATTTGGCTAACTTTGGAAACATACGGAGCTGTTTTTTTGATTGGCGAAAAAGTTAAATTTAGTCATACGCTATCAAAAGCGGTTATGATATTTTATTACGACTGTTTTCGGTAGTATCTAAGTAGCTCATGAAAATATTAAATAATAATTACTTACTTCTGGTTACCACTTTCATAATGAAAACATTATGAAATATCTACCGACTATTAAAATCGCGTAGCACAGTAAAATCTAATTAAAATAAGGATGATACTGTAAATTTAAACTGAAACTATGTTTTTGTAGAACAAAGTCATGACTTTTCTTTTCAATCTAGCTTTCCCTTACTAATAACAGCGACAGTTTTGCCCACCTTACATCCCCGTATGTGCCTCAATTAGCTTAAAGCAATTTAGATTTAGATTTTAAAAATTACCATAGCGTCCGATTATTTCGTTAATTTTAATTGATTGATACGTTCGTAGTCAGGGTTGTCACATCAGATATTAAATTATATAATGAGAAATTAAATGACTATTTATTATTTTTCCAATTTATAAAATTTGAGATTGGATGGTCTATAAACAGGTATCTTATGACCGAACGTATCAGCCGCACAGGTCGATCGATCAGGTTAAGCTACGCTTGCCGCGGTTGGTCTGTGGATGGGTGACCATATTTACATACCGAGACCCCTCCGAACCTCGGAAAGCACGTTAAGCCCTTGGTCCCGGCTGTCATTCGTGGATCTTTGACAGTCGTTACGGGTAGTCAGAAGCCTGAAAGTCTGACAACCAGTCTTACCAAGGGGTATCGTATTACTCAGTTACTGGTTTGTGGAGATCAGTTAGGCAGTCGCTCCATGTAAAAGACTGGTATTCAGTTGCATCCAGTTAGACTGGAAGCCGACCCCAACATACATAGTTGGGAAAAGGCTAGGCAGATGAGAACGTATCAACTATTTACAAATTATAGTAGACACTGCCGTGTTCAAGTCTAAAAGATTCTAAGACAGTATTCACCTCTAAAGTTGCACCAAATTAATGTAAAGTAAAGCATGCAGCCCACGAATATCTCACTAAACCTGGCAGCCCGACAGCCTTAGTACATAGTAGTACTAAGAAAATAAAATGTTTCGTTTAAATTCCACATTTAGGGGGTTATGTCACGAGAAGCGCAGCCGGCACGACGATTATGTCTAATTTATGTACATAATTTGTTGAACAAATGGCCGCCTGTTTTTGCTCCGAGCTCCTTATAATTAATAAATTTGAGACTACGCCGCCACACCACAATATTAGCTACAATGCCTGATTACAGACGATTTGATGTTGGATGGATTGCAAGCAGTTTTCGAGAGAAAATCTTGTTTTTGAGAATGGGTAGTGTCCAAAATTTCTAACCATTAGATTTTATTTTATGTTTTGAAAATTTAGAGCATTTTGAGAAACTAATTTGAATATTTTGATGATAGGCTCAATAGTTATTTAAACAAAAAACATTTAATTATTTTAAGTTTTAAAGGTAGGTGACGTCATCAATGGCATAAAGATTAAGTGCCGTTGCCTTACTAGTACATAATTAAAAATTTTAATCTGTCAACACAACGTCAGCAATCTCACATCTGTCAAAGTGTCAATAGGCCGAATAGACGTCTTAAATAATCGAATCCTATCTTAGTGTATTTATTTACATAATGGTTTTTTTATGTGTAAGTGTCCTCCAAGGAATATACTACTCTCTATCGTCACTAGAACAATCGACGCGGCGACTTAGAAATAGAATAATAACGCACGCGGCGACATTATTACTATTAGGTATTGCTGCAAGTTGGAACAAAGCACTTCCTGTATTCCATAACTCTTCCAGTATATTAAATATTGTCGAGTGTTGAAATAATGTATGTGTCGGCGTAACATGGAGTGACACATGACATTCGCTGTCGTATACGTCGGATTAGAGTGACAGTTGACAAGCTGTCATTCTGACGGAGCGTCGCATCGGTGGTAGCGAGGCGGCATACAGCTGGAAGTGGAACGGAAAAAGCCGCGACACGCACCACGCTCACGACGAATCGTCGAAATCCGGCACAATAATACAAGTGTTTTAGTTTATTTTTATGTGATTGATTGATAATTAGTAATTACAGCGGAAAATACAATCATTTGGCTATTTTAAGTTACATTCCAGTAGTCATAACCTCTTGACTCCCGTGCATGATGGATCAAATCACTGATATAGGCCATCCTGAGCCTATATCAGAAGTGGGATCGAACGAACGTCATACGGAGGAGACGCAACCTTTAAATAATGACCCTACAACAAAATTATTGACGAACATGGAAGCACTGTTATCTCGGCTGTTTGCGATGTCGCAACCCACATCTACCGTGAGTACCAATACACCAACGCTCATACAATTTGATCCTGACGATACAGAAGCTGATATTGAGGGCTGGTGTGACGTCACAGAGATCATAGTGCAGAAGAAATGTCTTGAAGGTGTCGACTTGTTGATGGCACTTACTAGAGCGCTGAAGGGTCGTGCCGCTACTTGCCTAACTAAATTGAACCTCAAAGAATTAACCTGGAGTGCCGTCAAACAAGCATTATTGGCTACATTTTCGACGCCCAAACTGATTCAAGATCACTTTGACGAAATCCTACGATTTCAAATCGGAGTTAAAGAAACCGCGTCTGAGTCTGCGATGCGCCTGTGGAACATGATCGAGCGCATACCACAAACCGAGCTGTCTGAAGAAGCGATCACTGGTTTTGTTATATCGGTGCTCTGCCAAAAGGATGGTTTGATACGAAGAGAATTGATTCCTCATGTAATTACTACTCGTGCTCAATTATTTCGGATCCTTGGTAGCATTTCACTTAAACGACGGGGTGATGTCACCGATGGTAATCGAGAACCTGATTCGAAGCGACTACGGATAACAGACACTAAATTCCCTGGCAAATGTCACTGGTGTGGCCTGACAGGTCATCGACAGATTGACTGTTGGAAGCGAAAGGAAAATTCTGGTTCATCGAAACCTCAAGATAATTCGAGTTCTACACGAAGCAAAGACAAAGCATCAGTAAACTGCTACACATGTGGAAAAACTGGTCACGTGTCGACAGGTTGTCCAGAAAAGAAGAACAGTGGTGAAACTGCAAATAAGGAGGTCAACCTCTGTGATCATCGCCTCTCGAGATCCTCCTTGGAGACATCTTCCGGTGAGCAGTTTCCTTTTTTATTCGATAGTGGATCATCTTGCTCACTTTTAACGGAAAGCCTTTGCAAAAAGTTTCCTGGTACTGTACGCAATAATCTTGTTTATCTTAAGGGTATCGGAAGTAATGACATACAGTGCTCTTCCCAAATCTTAAGCACGGTAAAAATCAGTGAGACTTTAGTTGATATAACTTTTCACATCGTTCCTGATTCTGTAATTTCTGTGCCGGTCATTATAGGTAGGGATATCTTAGATAAAGGTTTCTGCGTGACAATCGATAACGACAAACTTGTGTTTGGAGTCAAAAAGCAAACAAACTTTTGCGAAACCAAATCGGGCACACCCGATTTTTCTCAAATTGATACTGATTTAATAAACGAGGATAGAGATACTCTTTTAAAAATACTGAGCAAATATTCTGATTATTTCATAGACGGTGTACCTATTAGGCGCGTTAAAACAGGACAGTTACAGATTAAATTAATAGATCCTCATAAAGTAGTGCACAGATCACCCTATCGGTTGGCACCTGTAGAAAAACAGATAGTTCGCGATAAAGTACAAGAACTCTTAGACGCAGGAATAATTCGTGAGAGCTCCTCCCCCTTCGCTAGCCCGATACTTCTAGTAAAAAAAAAGGATAATACGGACAGAATGTGCATAGACTATCGTGAACTTAATTCGAATACCCGACCAGAACACTATCCATTGCCTCGCATTGAGGAACAAATAGATCAGCTCAGTGGTGCTAACTTTTTCTCATCTCTAGATATGGCTAGTGGCTTCCATCAAATTTTGATTCATCCAGACTCCGTTGAGATGACAGCATTTGTAACCCCGGAAGGGCAGTATGAGTATCTTGCCATGCCCTTCGGTTTGCGCAACGCCCCTTCCGTTTACCAGAGATGCATCACAAAAGCACTGCATGATCTTAATAACAAGCCTTTAATCTACATGGATGACGTTCTCTGCTATTCTTCTGACGTTCCGCAAGGCCTACAACGCTTAGATGATGCGCTTCATGCTCTTACCATAGCTGGATTTTCATTTAACCTACGAAAATGTAAATTTATGAAACTAAAAATAGATTACTTAGGTTATTCACTACAGTCGGGCGAAATTAGACCAAACTCTCGTAAAATCCAGGCATTAGTTGACGCGCCCTTACCAACCACAGGCACGCAAGTTCGTCAATTTATTGGCCTTGCATCCTATTTTAGAAAATTTATACCCGGGTTTACGAATACCATTGGACCTTTATACCCGTTAACTAAATTAAAAGGACCAATTAAATGGACTGACAAACATGAAGAAATCCGTAAGAAGATAGTTAAGATATTGATTTCAGAACCAGTCCTAACTATCTTCGACCCGGAATTGCCCGTCGAATTGCACACCGATGCGAGTGCCGAGGGTTACGGAGCAATCCTTATACAAAAGAAAAATAATCTCCCTCATGTCGTGGAATATTTTAGCAGGCGTACATCTGAAGTAGAATCCCGCTACCACTCGTACGAACTGGAAACGTTGGCTGTCGTACGAGCGGTAGAACATTTTCGGCATTATTTGTACGGCCGACATTTCACAGTTTACACGGATTGCAACTCGCTCAAGGCGTCAAAATCTAAGGTAGATCTTACCCCGCGTGTACATCGTTGGTGGGCTTTTCTGCAAGCCTATGATTTTGAAATTATTTATCGCGAAGGTCGCGGAATGGAGCATGCTGATTATTTCTCCCGTAATCTTCCGTCTAGCGTAGATGAGTCTTCGTTCAAAACTCCTACTACAAAACATGTTCAGTTCGTAGAGTTACATCAAGGTTGGCTTTCTGTTGAACAGAAAAGGGATAGTGAAATCCAGGACTTAATAACTAAACACAATAACAATGACTTTCCAGATTTAGTAGGACACACTTACGACGTTAGGGACGGTATTTTGTATAGAAAAGTTGGACGCAATAAAACCATTTCATGGTTACCGGTCGTTCCTCGCTCGTTGATTTGGACACTCATTAACCACGTCCATAGTGAAATACAACACCTTGGTAGCGACAAAACATTAGACAAACTCTATGAACAATACTGGTTTCCCCAAATGTCTAAATGTGTGCGAAAATTCATTGATTCGTGTATAGTTTGCAAAGCGTCAAAAGGACCATCAGGAGCTCAACCGGTTCAGTTACACTCGATCCCAAAGGTATCTGTGCCGTGGCACACAATCCATATAGATTTTACAGGAAAACTGAGCGGTAAGAGCGATCGTAAAGAGTATTGCTCAGTCATCATAGATGCATTTACCAAATATGTTTTACTAGAGCACACATTATCACTCCATGGTACCAGTGCAGTGCAAGCTATAGAAAAAGCCGTATGTCTCTTTGGTGCACCTAAACGTGTTATTGCTGATCAGGGTCGTTGCTATATTAGTACCGAATTCAAGAACTTCTGTAACGATCATAAAATTGATCTACACCTCATAGCAACCGGTTCAAGTAGAGCAAACGGACAGGTTGAGCGCGTTATGCGAACGCTAAAAAGCTTACTCACAATAGTCGAAAACGAGCGTAATAAAACATGGCGTGACGAGTTGGGTAATATTCAATTAGCGCTAAATAGTACGAAATCAACGGTTACTAAATATTCACCAACGGAATTGATGTTCGGTATTCGTGCACAATCTTTAGGCATGTCTAAAATTTCGGCAACACATTCTTACGAGCAAAATAACCGGTTAGATTTAGAGTCCGTTAGAGAAAATGCCTCAGATAATATTCAAAAATCAGCAGCAGCAGATACACAACGGTTTAACCGTGGTCGCTCCAATATCAAACCGTTTGCTAAGGGTGATTTTGTTTTCATTAAAAATAGTGAACGTAATCAGACTAAGTTAGATAGAAAGTTTAAGGGACCTTTCGTTATAACCACCATTTTAGAAAATGATCGCTATGAACTCAAAAGCCTCAGCGGTTCACATCGCGTTTACAAATATGCACACGAGAACTTGCGTTCAGTACCTCAGGGTCACTCTGGCTTACTCGAAATTACCGCTAGTCTATTGAACGAAGAGGAGGCCGACATGGCGCCGGAAGATGTGCCGCAAGAACAAAATGATCAAGTCGGAGACCTAAGTATCAGAGATGACGATATCTTGAGCACAGACTCAGATACCGCCACGGCTAATTCCGAAACCCTTACCGCTGGGTCAGATACACTCAGCGTGTACTCTGACCCCGACATGCTAGATGTACAATATGAAGTCGAAATTCATAATGAGCAAGATTGTCCGTAACTAATAGGTATGTAATAATTATATATAAAAAGTAATGTTCAATGTTTAGTGCTGAGTGTCACGTTAAGTCAGTTTCGAATTGGTCGAAAGGACAGTGTCGTCCGAGCCAGCCCCGTGTGGGTGGTTGAAGGGATGCACTCGTCCGGTCCATATTTGAGACTCTATGTCGTATTACTGGTCGAAAGGACAGTGTCGTCCGAGCCAGCCCCGTGTGGGTGGTTGAAGGGATGCGCTAGTCCGGTCCATGTTTGAAGTATTCCATTGTATAACTGGTCGTAGGGACAGTGCCGTCCGGTCCACACCGCTTTTAGGGTTGGTCGAAGGGACACACTCGTCCGGTCCAAGTTGTTGAATGAAATAACACGCCTGAGCGAAAGAAAGATGTTATCCGGTCCATCAGTTGCGATGGTCGAAGGGATACATGCTTTCATTTTGCTATTTAATGTTTTATGTACTCGCAGTAATCTTCCTGATCGTCAGGTTGGACGAGCAGATAGTTAGATAATGAGACTGCTTTTTCCAGGACAACGTTAAGAGATACGCCCGAGGACGGTCGAATGTCAGTCCGGCCGTGTCGGCGTAACATGGAGTGACACATGACATTCGCTGTCGTATACGTCGGATTAGAGTGACAGTTGACAAGCTGTCATTCTGACGGAGCGTCGCATCGGTGGTAGCGAGGCGGCATACAGCTGGAAGTGGAACGGAAAAAGCCGCGACACGCACCACGCTCACGACGAATCGTCGAAATCCGGCACAATAATACAAGTGTTTTAGTTTATTTTTATGTGATTGATTGATAATTAGTAATTACAGCGGAAAATACAATCATTTGGCTATTTTAAGTTACATTCCAGTAGTCATAACCTCTTGACTCCCGTGCATGATGGATCAAATCACTGATATAGGCCATCCTGAGCCTATATATGTAATGTAGGTAATGAGATATAAATAAGAATGTTTATATTTTTGACATATTTATAATAATTTGACATTTCACAGATTGTAGACAATACTTGCCTCTTACTTTTTTTTTCTGAGGTAACGATACAAAACTGTACGGCCAAAGCCGACGTAATTTGAAGGGCAAAGAAGGTCAATCGTATTTTATCAAATATATCAATAAAATATGACTATTTTTCATAATTAATTAGTCCGTAATGATCAGTAACGCTATTCCTCGAAATGGTTTTTCAATTACAACATTAAAAAAAATATGAACAATGCCCATTCACTCGGGAATGACAATATTTACACATTTATCAGCACTGGCTTACAGTTGAATGAGACATTATGTTATATCTGCAGTCTGCAGATACAACGAAGATTTTATTGAAGCTACTCAACCAAACCAATAAGTTAGCTAATAGTCATAAGTAGACGATATTTGCGGAGACTGTTGTCTTTACCTCGCCATTTATAGTTGAAGAGAATATTTACCCCACAAGAAACACAACGGAAGAATAAATAACAAAATTGAGGCAACAAGAAACCGTTTAGAGCATATTCCTTACCTCCCAAGAGACGTATGCAAGGAAAAATATTCTTTGTAAGAACGAGTAGAATACCAGCATTTACTGTGTGTTACAAAAATAAAGTTATTCAATATACCCACCGGCATCGGAGCGCCGAGCAACCAGGAATTATTATTTTATTCACACTACATTATCGTTTACATAATATTAATTCATAAGTAGAGAAGGGTCTACTTACCGATGCCTATATTGTAGCTATTCATAATAATAAATTCCATTGTGTGTTTGGGCAGAGTATTTGTAAAACCGTATTTCCTGCGCATGTTTTGTCGAAACATTACACAAAAACATCGAAACAAAGAGGCGAGGCCATACATATTTCTGTATGCAAACACCATGTTTTTTTTCCGAGTTGCATGGTAACATTCCCCGCGCGGGTGAAGAAGGGAAGGGTTTGTTTCATTTTGTCTGCACATCGGATCATAGAAGGAAAACGAATTCTTCAAAATCGGTTTCAGACACACTAAAGAAATTGCCCAATCCAAAGCGGTCGTCAATCCGTAGCTCTTGGTAAATGTCAAAATTTCGAAATCGTATCTGATATTGAATCTATAATTGCTAAAACTGATAGCAAGTCTTCCTCGTCGGAACTCATTACGACATTTACACAAAACATGTTAGTAATCACACTAATATTATAAAGGCGAAAGCTTGTGAGTTTGTGTGTGTGTGTTTATATGTTTGTTACTTCTTCACTTTTGATAAAATTTTGTATGGAGGTAGCTGACACCCTGGATTCACATATGGGCTACTTTTTACCCCGCTATTCCCACGGAATCGAGGTTTACACGGGGCGCAGCTAGTCTGAAAATATATTAATACGCAGGAAACAGCTTGTGTATGTAAACAAAAATTATATGTAAGGTTTTATGCGTAATGTTTCGAAAAACCACGCGCAGGAGACACGACTTGATGTATGAGTTGTGTATGTATCAACATGAAATATGATTCCATGGTTACAAAGGAAACAGTTTATCCTTTGAAAGCATAGCATCTATCTACCATCATAACATCTCTTGGGTCTATTAATAGCCAGCTGTACACTGAAGAACCTCAGTACTACAGTGCACAAGACTATACCTGCCTTTACATTATGTTGGTACCTTAGAACGTACATTGGGGTTTGTGATGTCTTTTTCCATACTACAAACACTGATCATTCTGCATTATAAGTTGCCCAGCATGCGACTTCCGTAGAGACGGGATAAATTGATGAAAAAATTGCAGGCTTTAGAAAGATCAGGAAACGCACAATGTCATCAATAAAGAAAATAATAGTAATAGAGAATATAAATATAGAGATGTTCATAATATGCGTACTGTTGTAAATTAAGAACACATGAAATAATAATAGCATTAGCATAAATAATTAATGATCGTGTGACAATCAATCGATTGCATTTGTTTTAACCGCTTAATCACCGCTAATGAGACACAATTGATTTTCTACTGTAATGGGCCGATGGCGTACCACGCCGGGATTGAGTGGTTAAGGATACAATAGAAATAATTAAAAAAAAAAAATTGTACAGCCAATATACAGGGAGGGACTTGTCAAACACCAAGTTTAGAAGCTCAGTCCCAAAGCAGAGAACATCTGCAACAAACTCCAGGGCCACTGCTATCACTCCAACAATTACAATTAAACTCGTATCCCTCCAAGTTACAAAATACTTGGTAACTGAAGTCCAGCTCTTTGAGAGTTCTGCTACAAACAGCACTTACCGGCATTGCATCGAACACTCAGATTGCATTGAAACTAATACAAGTTGTTTGCAGCCGATGTATGTATTCGGTAGTATACTGGTGGGTGTGGTACATGCTAGAAGAGATTAGCGGCGGACTATGACCCTACTTTCTTAAATCTATTTCATTCTTCATGCAATGCAACCATGAAATGCTGGAGACAGACAAGAAATAATAGGGCGGGGCGTTTTCCCTAACAATCAATTTTTTTAATAACGGAGTCATTTACAACGGTTTCAGCCTATTCTGAACAGAGAACGGTGACTAGTTATTTTACGAAGATTTTTTTTTGCCCTTTACCTTTCGAGATCTAGAAATAAACAGCAAACATTTTTGTTGTATTTTTTCTAATAACTTACTGTCTTGGTACTTTTATAGAAGTAACTTTACTGAAAATATTGTGGTTTTCATTGCTTAACATGTTATTTTATTAAATCAAATGGCATTGAGAATTTGAGCATTTAGAGTCAGTTCACGACGCGACGCGGCGCGCAGTTTTCAAGATAGCAATACACTTATAGACCTTATCTACTGCACAAAAAGGTACACAATTCAGTGAAGTGGGCCGCGCGGCATAGCTCGACATAGTAAACACTGAATTGTGTACCTTTTAGTGTAGTAGATAAGGTCTATAACCACTCACACGTCCCGCTCCCCGCGGTTACGTCATCTAGAATATTCGGAACGTCCCAGAACATTTTTTTCGACGCGCTGCGGGTCGCCACTCCACTTATCTCTCTATGTAATGTACAAGAGAGCGCCAGTTGTTTGGCAAAACGCGCGCGTGCAGGACAGAGCTCACAAGAAAACCGTTCAGTAATCCGGCCAGACAGGCCCAGGCCACAGGGAATGGCGATCACTGAGCTGTCCAAAGAAACCTTTACACACGAAGATTTAGCTGTTAGAGCGTAACTAATTACTCTGTTGTTCGAACAATGGTTGTAGGGGATTTATTTATACCCTGTTTGTTTGTCAGTCGACACACAAGGTTTAAGCATGCTTGAAAAAAGACTAGATTCTTCTCGCAGCTTCGTCAGAGCGTACTACGGGGATAATATGTATCCTATGTCCTAACCCAGGTCATGGTAAATCTGTGTGTTCATTCAACCGTTAAGGCATGACAAGGTAACCGAGAGACTGACAGTGTTACTTTTGCATTTATAATATTAGTATCGACTAATGTTTGTACCTATGCACTTTCAGAACACATGGAGACCGCTGCATTTAAATACTTGCAGTGTAAAACTTTACGGTTGCAAAATGGCTGACTTTTGTAATTGTCTTTTGAGAATGGCAGAAAGAGCTTTTGACGAACAATCCAATGCAGCAGCACCAACACCTTACACAATAGAATACACCACATTTCTTTATTACTTTGAATTTAACTAATCATATTGTGTGGTGTATTCACCACACAATATGATTAGTTAAATTCAAAGTTACACGTGCCACTAATTCATAATGAACGTGCGCTAACCGTTGCCGTAAATACTGCTAATGAGATAATTAAAAGCGAAATAGCGCTGTATGGAATTAAAAATGGCGTATTTATTTGCCAGCGGCGTGTTGGGATAAATGAGAGGATTCTACGGAATTCTGTTTTGTTACGATGTATGGGGGTTGTAGTTTATTTGTTAGTTAGTTACGTTACTACACTAACAGACTTGTCTTGTTCCTTTGTATCGATGTGAGTTGTTGAGGATATCTCATGTTGTGATCAATATTAGAGACAGTATATTTTATTTTATTTTTACATGATATTTTATTATTTGTCACTAGCTCTGCCGTACTTACAATAAGTGCAATAACTCGGATTTTGGGCTTTAAGGTTACATAAAGAGAGAGGGCAGAGCTGCACCCGTGGTTTCACCAACATAGGTACCAAATTTAATCTAAATCGGTTTAGCGGTTTAAGCAAGAAGAGGTAACAAACAGACAAACAGACTTTTGCATTTATAATATTAGTATGGATTCTATGTTCTTACAGCGAGATTGCCTATTTTGAACTGCCCTAGTCTTCTTCTTGTCGCGATATTTAGATATACAGGATCAAATTAAATTAACTAGCGAAACTCCGTCGACGTGATGGGTTATTGATATCTAAACACTATAAAAAAAAAATTGATGTTTATTTTTTGGGTTCAACGACCACTTGATGATTTGTAACTTGAAGTATGAGTTGAGAAAATCTGTTTTCTTTAGTTTTGTCGTGTTTTGATATCGATATCCACCACGCCTGTGAAGTTCACATAAGAAAAAGCTGATTTTAAACTGATATTTTAAGTGACTACAGTAAAAGCTTCAGCCAAACCTGCGCGATCAAAGCAACTGGAAGCGGGAGCGCCAACAACGCGAAACTAAACGTGAATACCTGCGCGACTACAGGCGGTCGCGTAGGTGTTCAAAGTGCCATAGATAAACATGCGGAGCGTCCGGCGCGCGACTGACAAAGATTAAAAACGGTCAAGGACCCCACAAAAAAAAATGGTCAAATTAATTAATTTATTGTGATATCCACTCACCCATCACGTCGGCAGAGTTTCGCTAGCTAATTTAATTTGACCTTGTATAGATAAACTTTTCTAGATACTTTGAATGTTCCGTACGCAGAATACTCGGATCGACGCGTGCGGACACAAGCCCGTATTACCTTATTACTTTGAAGTTACATAAAGCATTTCAATGCGTTACAAATAGATTTAATTAAATTCTACCAGTACGTCCTATTAATTATCTTCAAAAATTATTGTGTCATTTTCCATTAAATTTCTTCAATTCCTGCGTATGAAGGAGCCAAGTCTTTACAAATCTAAACAAACTCCGACACAGCCCACTTATGGTTACGCAACCATCTTGATCGGCTAACTGGCACGTAATTAGGTCAATTGTAGCGGAGCCTGGCTCTCTGCCAGACCTCTTGATCTCTGCTGAGGTACCGTGCAGATGCTCGTGTGTTGGATTCTGGCCTTCTGTTTCTTTAACGGGCTTGAATGAAAACTAGCTATTCGCGTTTGTTTTTAGGGTTCCGTATCCAAAGGGTAAGCAGGACCCTATTACTAAGACTCCACTGTCCGTCTGTCCGTCTGGCTGTATCTCATGAACCGTGATAGCTAGACAGTTAAAATTTTCACAGATGATGTATTTATTTTGCCGCTATTAGAACAAGTACTAAAAACAGAATAAAATAAAAATTTAATGGGGGCTCCCATATAACAAACGTGTTTTTTTGTCGTTTTAGCCTTGTGGTACGGAACCCTTCGTGTCCGTCTCGCACTTGACCAGTTTTTTACGCACGGTCTTGCCCTAAGGGAACTTCTTCATGTTGTTCACCCGGTCGAAAAATATCCTATGTTCTTCTCCAGTTTTTAAGTTTCGGATAAGTTTCGTTGTAAGTAATTCTGTAGTTAAAACAATAAAGAAATCAAACAAAACAGTGTTACTAGCATATCATAGTCTTGTCGTTTCTACTTTAAGGTTTGGTATTATATATTGGGGCAATTGCACCGAAAGAGAGAGTATTTTTATTACGCACAGGTAGATACAGGACTGCTTTGTTGAAGAAAAGTGTTTTTGGTATGGCACCGACTATCTTTAACCACATTCCTAATTCCATAAAAAAGGAACCAGTAACAACTTTCAAAAAAAAGACTAACTTTACTTCTTTTATATAAATGCTACTACTCCGTATCCGCTTTCCTAGATGATAAATTTTAGTTGTAAATATATCAATGTAATACTTACTTTGATGTTTGAACTGCATCAATATTTGCATGCCAAAGTGGTAGAATGTACAAGGATTCCTTAAATCACATAATGTAACAACCTTATTGTAAATACCTACATTCTGAGCAAATAAAATAATATTCTATTAAAAAAAAAAAACAAACATTTCCACCATAGGACAATGATCTCGTCTCAGAAAAATCGTTCAAACTTTTGAGTTTTTCAGTACCTAACTGATTTCAAATCAAATTAAATTTTCCTCGCTATCATTTATTTTAAAATAACATGCCTAAGGAATTAAGTCCGCCTTTGTACCTTTTTTAAATAAATAAATAAACATGAAGTTATAACTACTCTCACAATTAGCAACTAAGAGTAAGTAATTACAAAACGAGAAGCCCTCAAAATCTTAAATAGAACCATTCCACATTTAGCTCGAAATCCTAAAAGCGCGGGGTGATGGAAATGAAATCGGAAGGATTTCGGAAACTCGCGCGTTGGTAATTACATGTAATCTTGCGTAAATGTTCTAAAACCGCGGGATGCGGCACCTGTCCGATTCTAATATGAACTTTGAAACCTGTGAAATTAGAAAAATTAAGTTATTACTGCTAGGATTGGGTATGGGTTGTTTTTGTACAAAAACTCGAGTGACACGCTACGATTCAATACAGTACAAAATGCTGTACCTACATAAAAAGATTTATGTATAAACGTTACTTAATTAA
Source organism: Luperina nickerlii (assembly GCA_963855955.1). NCBI lineage: Eukaryota > Metazoa > Arthropoda > Insecta > Lepidoptera > Noctuidae > Luperina > Luperina nickerlii. Next base: position 23,485,815 of record OY979668.1, read on the forward strand.
AGATAAAACAAGTAAAAAAATGTTTTTAAGTTAAACGGTTATAATGAAATTAATGATGTAGATAATGTACCTACTAAAAACTCAAAATTATTCAGTAGGTCCCCTAGGACCTACCGAATAATTTTATCTACCAGCAACCTACCAGTGGTACCTATACCAGTCATCACACCACTTTCCTAATCAATCTAGGCCTAGGGCATTGATCAGACAAAAAAACAAAATCGTGGGGTGCGTGAAATTTCTATCAATAGTCAACCGCCCATCCATACTAATATTATAAATTCGAAAGTAACTCTGTCTGTCGGTAAAAGGTAACATACAGACAGACGTCTGTATGTTACCTTTTCACGCCTAAACCACTGAACGCATTTCAATCAAATTTGGCAGAGGGAAGGACATAGGATAGTTTTTATCCCGATATACCCACAGGATCGACACTTATGCGTGTGAAACCGCGGGGCACTGCTAGTATTATTATAAATTCTATTTAAATATTTTCTGAGGTTACGCTACGAGTCACGATTTTATTTTTTTTTGGTGTTTATTTATTTTATTAGTGGCTCATTGCTAAGTAATAACAGCCTCACGGGTCGATTGATCAGGTTAAGCTACGCTTGCCGCGGTTGGTCCGAGGATGGGTGACCATCCTTACATAGCAACACTTCCGTGCCTCAGAAAGCACGTTAAGCCGTTGGTTCCGGCTGTCATTCATGGATCTTTGACAGTCTTTACAGGTCATCAGAAGCCAAGCGCCAAGCGGTATTCAGCTGCATCCGGTTAGACTGGAAGCCAACCCCAACATAGTTGGGAAAAGGCTAGGTAGATGATGATAATTTATGTATATAATTATAAATATAACCCCAACACTGTCTTGTGGACTGGAGTGGTTAATGGACTTTGTACGTGATTTTACATAATTGCATTACTTTTGCTTCCTACACACCTGACACCTACTCGTATAGCTTACCCCTATGGTATAAGGTAGGTATTAGCAAAGTACCTATAGTACAAGTGGTAATGATACAAACGTAATAATAACTTATTTCGTTGTTGCCTGGCTACCTATAAATGCCGTGTTAGCAGAAACATGTAGTAAATAATTCATAAGACTTTTGTTATTGCTTGTTCAGCGATTTATTAGAACTTACAAGAAACAGTTAGTAGATTTCTAGTTAAGAAATCTTTTTAGACACGTACAATACCTACCTAAATATATCGAGATCCAAAGAAATGGCCAATTCTCATACTTAAAAAACGTTCACAATCGATAATCAATGTCAAAAACTTGTCAAAAATTTAGGGAAATTTAGAGGTATTTTTGACTGAGATAAACTAGGATTATAATGTGAATAATCTGAAAATACATGAATTGCCACTCCGGTCTCTGCAAAAGGCATATTTTTATTTTTAGTCATATTTTCAAAAGATCTCTTCCTCAAATTCATTCGTGTTTAACGGTTTATCAATTAGATAATAGCTATTTCATATTAGTCATGAAATTATATTAATTGCCGATCGTGAACCTCTCCCTCGGGTTTACCGCCTGCATCATAGTCTGGTCTTAGAGATTACCATAATCCGGTAATTAGCGAGAACGGTCTAGTGGTGTGGCTTGTATGGGTCTCTAATATTAATGTAATGTTGTTCGTAAGAAGAAATAAATGGCGCCACTGACAGCAATGTTGAAAGGGAACGTAATTTGGACAAGTAATGAGGAGGAATAAAACACATGTAACTACAGCAATGATGAATATAAAATGTTAATGAGAGGAGAGGGAGAGGAAGACCAAGCAAAAGATATATGAATTGAATGAGGAAAATTATCAAATACTACAACTATTACTATTATGAATGATAACGTGATGGTTGACAAGGGAGAATCTTAAGATGAAATGTATGATGAAACCAAATCAGTTAAACATAAAACTCATAAGAATTAAAAACGAAACAAATAAATAGTGGTTGCGCGGGAAAGCAAAATAAGACAACAAAATCTACTTGGAAAATAATGAAACGGGACGTTGTTAGACCGCGTGGAGACACAGGATGAAATCGGTCTATTTTTAAGGTTTAGAGGGGTGCACGGTACCTTGATTTCTTCGTCGGCAGCTCCTCAGCAAGATTCACAGCGGTTTTCACGCACAAAACACCAAGTTTCACTAATTTTCAATTTTTCTTAGGAACGCAATGTTCTCGACACACAAGTTCATAGCCAACGAACAAAAGTCTTGTAAAATGTCCAATGATGGATCACTTCCGCCGTACGTTTGCCATCTCGCTTTCACGAGTACGATAGGTTCCGTGCAAGGAAGGGATGGGAGATAGGAATGTATTACCAACTGTATGAAGCAAACATAATAATTCACTCGTTCCGTTCAGGCGAACGAATCTATCTCAGTCACCATTCGCAACCTGTCGGTGTAACACATTGCTTTATTGTACCTTGTGCATTATTTTAAATACAGTCCATTTTAATTCCGATTTATGTGGTTTCATTACCAGCGACTGCCACATAAATTATGGTCCATCAGCCGTAATAGTGTTCGCGACAGTGTTATCTATAATAACATTTTAAGTTGTGAGTCGAGTGCCTCAATTTTATATTTTGTCAACGTGGTAAAGCCGTCAAGACGCCAGCCATCATTCGATTTCGAATTCGACCGATTTGTCATCCATCGTACGTCTCAACTTTCGCGTGGCGTGTGAGTAGGACGCAGTCAGCAGCGATCCAGCGACACAGCGAGCAAGAGAGAGCGCCTACGCGGACGAGCGAGAAGCGCGTACGCGTGCGAGCGAGAAGGGCGATCAACTCGGCCGCAGGTTGGTCGGCGACCGGGCGACGTCGAGTTCCAGCAACTTCCTGCAAGCTCCATAGCTGCCGGGTGCCGGGCGTTGTCCGCCAAACACCATTGTTCGACGCCATCCGCCATTTTGGTGGTGTTCTATCAAGCTATCAATTTATCAAGTGAAAAGTGATTTAAAAGTGCTCTATTATAAGCAAAACACGTCTCACTATCTCAACATTGTGCAATTATTGCATTCTGTATATTTAACTAGCATCTATATATGCGTAAAATTGCTAAATTGCAAAGTTATTGATTGTGTAGTTTCAATAAAACTCATTAGCCATTATGGCAAACAATTTAAAACGCCTAATACTGGCCAGGGGCCAGACAAAAGGGACTATAACCACACTATGTAAGTTTGCCGAGTCTGAGGACATCGACAAAGCCTCTATAAAGGCGCTTATGATTAAAAAAGACAGGTTGGTCACTGCCTTTTCAGAATACAGCTCATTTAACATAGATATATCTGTTCTAGATGAAAATAACGATGAAGATTTTGGTCATTATGAATCCATTTATCTAAGTGCCTTAGCCGCATTCGAAGATGCCATCGATGTAAAATCTAGCCCAGGTAAATCTCCGGACCCCGGAGCGGAGCATGATGAGGAAGGCAGAGATGCTATGAAACGCCTACCACCAATAAGTATTCCCAAGTTTGGAGGTGAGGTAGGTGATTTCCACGACTTCATTAGCCTATTTAAAAGTGTCATCGATAAAAACACTAAACTGTCACAATGTGATAAATTTTATTATTTAAAAACCTATTTATCTGGCGAAGCCGCCGAATTAATTAAGCATTTATCGCTTACTGCTCATAATTATGCAATCGCACTGCAGTTGCTCAGCGAGCGTTATGATAACAAAAATAAGGTCATAAATTATCATGTCAATTCATTATTAGACCTAAAACCCATTTCAAAATGCACTGCTTTAGCTTTAAGAGAAATCATTTCTCAAACCAGACAGCATGTAGCTGCCCTAAAAAACATGAATATACCTGTTCAACATTGGGATGCAATTCTTGTATGCATTTTGCAACGCAAGCTTGACATGCACACATTAAGGTGCTTTCATCTAGAAATGAAATCAGATGTTGATTTTGACTTAAATTCACTTCTTAAATTTCTAGAACAGCGGGCAGCAGCACTTGAAACTGTGGCAGACAGCCAGGTATCCTCAAATACTACAGTGAACAGCGGTCGCAGGACAGGTTTGGTAGCCACAACAACAAAGGATAAAAAGGTGACACAAGTATGCAAATTTTGTAAGTCTAATCACCACCAACTATATAAATGTGAAAAATTCAAACTTTCCTCGCTATCTGATCGTGTCAACTATGTAAAGACAAACGAGTTGTGTACTCTATGCTTAAACAAGCACCTGTCAAAGTGTAAATTTACTTTTAAGTGTTCAATTTGCAAACAAAAGCATAATAGTTTACTGCATGAGGATAATCCTGAACAGGAGGTAAAGCAAGTGTCATTATCTATGAATAAGTGCGATGATGTTTTATTGCCTACTATAAAGGTAAACATAACTGACAAATTTGGTCAAAAATTTCAAGTTAGGGCTCTTTGTGACTCAGGTAGTCAGGTTTCCTTTGTGTTATCAGACCTAACAGAAAAAATAGATTGCAGTTTAGTAAAAAATTATACTTATATCAAAGGAATATGTGGTCAATCTAATACTGTTCCTTACACTGCAACATTTAATATTACTTCTACTCTCAACACTTACAATACTCAAATAGCATGCTGTGTAGTGCCAAACATCACTAGTGATTTACCTCAGTGTGAGATAGATACAGATAATTTAAAAATACCTTCGTATGTCAAGTTAGCTGACACAGAATTTTACAAAACTGGAAAAATAAGCATTTTGTTAGGTTGTGACGTTTTCTTTAAAATCTTATTGCGTGAACAACTACCTATTATCCCTAAAGGTTTGTATTTACACAATACCCACTTTGGGTATATAGTGGCTGGAAGGGTGAAGACGAGAGCTTGCACTCCGGTAAGAAAGTATACTGCACACATTTTACATAATAGTGAATGTGATAGCATTAAAAATATAGAAAAAACTTTAGAGCAGTTTTGGAAGTGTGAACAAGTGACAGAAGTTTTCACCGAGTCGGTTTCAGAAGAAGCTCTTGCTGAAAAAATCTTTTCTGAATCTGTAATGTTGAAAGACAATAAATTTCAAGTTGACTTACCCTTGAAACAAAACTTAGATCAATTAAACATGGGAGATTCTTTCATAAGAGCTTTAAAACGTTTTAACAATTTAGAAAAAAGACTTCACAAAGATTCTGAACTTTTCAGAGGTTATAAAGATTTCATTGACACATACATTTCAATGGGTCATGCTAACTACATTAATATCCAAGATTATGATTTAATGGCTGGTCAGGTATACTTTCTGCCACACCATCCAGTATTAAACGAAAATAGCAAAACTACAAAATTGAGAGTCGTTTTTGATGGCTCAATGCCTACTAATCTAGGTTTTTCTTTAAATGACATGTTGCTCAATGGACCCAACACCCAAAATGAGTTATTTAATATATTAGTTTTGTTCAGATTACATAAATATGTATTATTTTCTGACATTCAAAAAATGTTTAGAGAAGTTATTCTCAACCCAAAACACTGTGCTCTTCAAAATATATTGTGGAGAGATGCACCAGATAAAGAAATACAGTGTGCTCAATTGCAAACTGTCACCTATGGTCTTAAATGTTCAACATTTTTAGCTACAAGATGTTTAAATGAGTTAGCATTTAGATTTGCACACATTTACCCGGAAGGTGCACATATATTGCTGAATCACTGTTATGTAGATGACATTTGTACTGGCAATAATGATTTACAAAAATTACTTGATATGAAAAACCAATTAATTGCCATTTTAAAACTTGGTGGGTTTAAACTTCATAAATGGAGTTCAAATAGTGAATATATACTAAGTGACATTCCTTGTACTTTACAGATTTCAAATGAAATTGATTTATATAAAAGTGATGATCAATATGTGAAGACTTTGGGTATCAAATATAACACACAAACGGATACATTGAACATTTCATGTCCACAAACCGAGTTGTTAGATGTCTACACCAAACGTCAGACATTAAGTTTCATTGGCAAACTCTTTGATCCACTTGGTCTAGTAGGTCCAATTATTGTACTTGCAAAAATAATCATGCAACAAACATGGTTAGAGAAGATCTCATGGGATTCACCATTGCCATATAACTTAAATAAAAAGTTTAGAAGTTTTGTTGAGAATTTATCAAAAACAGGTAACATTCCAGTAAACAGAAATATTGACACACAAAACTCAACCTCTATTGAACTAATAGGGTTTGCAGATGCCTCTCAGAAGGCTTATGGTTGTTGTATTTATTTGAGGACCATTAACAGCGATGGTCAAGTAAAAGTTGAGTTGTTATGCTCAAAATCAAGGATAAATCCCATAAAATCATTAACAACACCGAGGTTAGAGTTAAATGGCGCTTTGATATTAGCAAAGCTGTCAAAAAAGTTGTATGATCAACTTATTAAAAACAATTTTACCATTAAGATACATTTATATGTAGATTCTCAAATTGTTCTTGCTTGGCTCAACACAGAACCCACAAAGTTGTCTGTATATGTTGCAAACAGAGTCAAAACTATCCGTGATCTTACACAAAATGCCTCATGGTCATTTATCACTACCGATGAGAATCCTGCAGACTGTTTGTCTAGAGGTATAGAACCTCACTTACTTAAAAACCACCAGTTATGGTGGCATGGGCCAAAAGTTTTACATAGTAAGAATTACACACATGAATCTACAAATATCAATATTCTTAAGGAAATTCCTGAGCTTAAACTTTGTAATATTACACTTACTTCTGAGTCAACTAAAGATTGCAGTTTATATTCAAATTATTCTGATGTTAACAAATTGAAAAGAATTATTGCCTATATTTACAGGTTTATTAATAATTGCAAAGTAAAGAAAGAAGATAGGGTCTATGGGCATCTGAAAATAAAAGAACTTAACTTTGCAATCAAAAATATAATTAGACAAAATCAACAACAACATTTTAGTGAAGAAATAACTTGTATCATGTCCAAGAAACCAATTAAATCCAATTTAAAATCCTAAAATCCATTTTTAGATGGAATAGGTATCCACAGAGTAGGAGGTAGGTTACAAAATGCTAACATACCATATGATCAGAAATATCCTATCATATTACCCAAAAAATCATTTATTACACGTTTAATAATTGGAAATGAACACAAATGTTTGTTACATGCTGGAAAAAAGTTAACCCTAGCTAGTTTAAGTCAAAGGTTTTACCTAATTAATGGACTTAGGGAAGTCAAAGGTGTAATACACAAATGTTTAGTGTGTTTCAAACTAAAAGCCAAGGCATCAGAGCAACTGATGGGATCTCTTCCTTCAGACAGGGTGAACCCCAACAGGCCTTTTGAAAAGGTAGGAATCGATTATGGCGGTCCATTTTCAATAAAATTACACCGTGTTAGAAAGCCACAAATTTTAAAAGCATACATACTGTTATTTATTTGTTTCACAACAAAGGCCATTCATATTGAGCTGGCATCAAATCTAACAACTGAATGTTTCTTACAGGCATTAAAAAGATTTATTTTTCGTCGCAATAAGCCTTCTATTATTTATTGTGACAATGGTTCTACTTTCAAAGGTGCCAATAATCAGTTACATGAGCTATACTCATTACATTTTAAGCAGGTACATCAGGACAAAATTATGAATTTTACTTCAGATCTTGGTATTGAATTCAGTTTTATTCCGTCTTATTCACCAGTGTTTGGATGCCTATGGGAAGCAGGGATTAAGAGTGCAAAATATCACTTAAAAAGAGTTGTAGGGCAACAGGTACTAACATATGAAGAGTTGAATACCATAATAATTCAAATAGAAGGGCTTTTGAACTCCAGACCTTTACTTTCTTTGCCAACTATTGACCCAAACGATATGTTTTATTTAACTCCTGCTCATTTTTTGACAGGTACATCTATTACATCATTCCCTGAACCTGATGTCACAAATGTGCCCATAAACCGCTTGTCATTCTGGCAGCAATGTACTCACATGACTCAATCCTTCTGGAAAACTTGGTCAAAACAATATTTGACTCAGTTACAAAACAGGCCAAAGTGGCATAGCGGTGTCCCAAATATTGAAAAAGGAGTCTTGGTGCTACTGAGAGTTGATAACACCCCTCCATTAACATGGCCAGTGGCCAGAGTAGAACAAACTTTCCCCGGATCAGATGGCAAGGTCAGGGCATTATCTGTAAGAACGAAAAATGGTAAAATCATGCGTACTAGTGTGATGAAAGTTTGTGTACTTCCTATTTATGAATAAATTAAAATTATGCTACTAAATTACCGTTGTGTGGCTACTGAACGTGTCATGTGGACTTGTTCATTTATTCTTTTTGATAGTTTTTAGTTTGATAGTTTATCAAAGCTTATCTCATCTATAATATTAAGCATAGTTATGTACTTACTTAGTTATATGATTCTTTAAGGAAATCTTTTTTTTTTGTACCCATTCATAGATTACTTTAAAACTAGCAACTTATAATAATTTCATAAAAAAATCATAATAGCAAGCTATTGTTAACTAGACTAAATACATAGTTATATTTTAGAATGTAAGATAATTATATTGTATAGGCTTCTGTTCTCTAAAGCAAGTACTTTAGAGATTTACAACTTATAGTTGAACTTATACATGATTTAAACAGATCTGAGGCATGCTCAATAGATACATAATTATACTTTATGAAGGTAAAATGTAATATATGTGAACATCTATTTTGTAATAGACACATGCACAGTGCATACTAATTAAAAGTGACAAGTATGTACATGTGTGTACAATAGGTTTTTAATCACTTCTCTCAGTGTAAAGTAGTTCACAAATTTGTAGTAGTTTGCCAGCTTATAATTTATTTAATTTAAAGTAACAATAACTTTGTTAGATTATCTCCGAGTAAGACTGTATCAATTTAAACGATTTTAAAGGTTTTAAGCTTTCAACAAGTTCTTTAATAGAAAACATTTTGTGTATTGTAACTTAATAGTAGATAGTAAGTTTAAAACGTTTAGTAGACCTGTTAGAAGAACTCAGGTTCCCATTTGTCTAATGATAGGTAAATTTAAGATTAAGTTAACTTTTTGTTTGTCTTCAAAGCTAGCCTTTAAGTTTCTTTGTCGGCGTTGCCAATTTATGTATGAAGCAAACATAATAATTCACTCGTTCCGTTCAGGCGAACGAATCTATCTCAGTCACCATTCGCAACCTGTCGGTGTAACACATTGCTTTATTGTACCTTGTGCATTATTTTAAATACAGTCCATTTTAATTCCGATTTATGTGGTTTCATTACCAGCGACTGCCACACCAACCAATTCGTAATGTTGCCAAATAATTAAATTTAATCTGTGATTTAAAATGAGCGCAACCATCCCCCCGGGCTTGAAGCGATGCCTTCAAGAATTGAAGCTAATTTACGAAACTAAACTAAACGATAAACTAAGTACCTAATTACTAACGCTAAGCTAACATAAATTACGAAATTGCCTAATCTATTGGTTAGGTAACGGACAAAGACGAACGACGGGGCGCAAGTAAGAGCCCGTTGTCGTCTTAACCCGAACGACGCGAGTGACTCCTGTAGAGTCCGGGAAAACTTCCTCCACGACACCCAACGGCCAGTGTAGTGGAGGCGAATTATCAGTTATAAGAATCACGACCGTACCGACATCGACCGGATCGACCGGCGTGTTCCATTTGCGACGCGATTGTAAGGTGTGGAGGTAACCGCTCCTCCAGCGCTTCCAAAACGACTGTACCAGTCTGTCTAACAATTCATGTCTAGCGACAGTAGTTCTCTCGTCTATTTCCTCGGCAGGCAAATATCTTAAAGGCGTGAGATTCAAAAAGTGCGCTGGAGTTAAAGCTAACGGTTCCGAAGGATCACTAGAGAGTGTCCTGCAAAGAGGCCTAGTGTTCATTACCGATTCGACTTGGGTAAGGACGGTACTTAATTCTTCGAATGAGAGAATAGTGTCACCTATGACTCGATACAAGTGCGCCTTTAGACTTTTAATATTAGCTTCCCAATTGCCCCCAAAGTGACTAGCAGTCGGGACATTGAGTGACCAATCTATGCGACTCTCAGCTAGCATGTGACCAAATTCAGTATTATGGTATTTTGAACATAGAAATTCGTGAAGTTCCGAAAGTTTGCGTTTAGCACCTATGTAATTTGTCCCGTTATCCGAATAAATCCTACTCACCGGGCCACGCCTTGACAAGAACCGCTTGAAAGCGCCCATAAAATTAGCTGTGCTAAGGTCACCAACAAGTTCAATGTGCACGGCGCGTGTAGTCATGCAAACGAACAAACACACATAGGCTTTGGTGGAGCGAACACCTCGACCGCGAGACATGGTAACCCTAAACGGTCCGGCATAGTCCGTGCCCGTGTGAACGAACGGCTTAGCGGATGGGACGACACGACAAGAGCGATGATCCGCCATTTCAGGGAAACTTGCCTTAGGACGAAGGCGAAAGCAAGGAATGCATTTATGGATTCTATTCCTAATTAAATTACGAGCAGAAAGTATCCAATACCTCTGACGCAAGAGTGACATCAGCAGGTCGGGACCTGCGTGACAGTTTAATTTATGATGGTATTCGACGAGCAAATTCAAAATGGGATCCTTGCTTGGAAGCAAAATGGGATATTTCCCTTCATAACTTAAATCCGAGTTTCTTAAACGGCCTCCGACTCTAATGAGTCCGTCCTTAAGAAACGGCTTTAAGTGTCGTAAAGCAGGACTACAATCCTTGCCTTCCTCGAGTCTAGCAATCTCAGTGGAGAAATAAAGGCGTTGAAGCTCACGAAGAACGAGTGATTCAGCGAAGTCGTAATCCGACGCTGACATGCGATATCTAACAGGTAACAACCTGACAAAACGACAAACGTAAATTACTACTCGAAGTAATTTACTCCAGGACGATATGCGATCGACCAAAGAAAGAATAGGTGATCTTTCATTTGGTACAGCGGATAGCAACGAAAGCTTCTTCTCTTCGGGTGCTTCAGGCACCGACGAAGGAGTGAAGGGAACGACAGGCCACTGTGAGACGTCCAAATGGGCCCACGGAGGACCACTGAACCAAAGCGGGTGGTCAATAATTTGAGAAGGCGTAAGACCACGTGACAGACAATCTGCGGGATTGTCCGTACCGGACACGTGATACAAATTTTGTGGCGACAAGTCGCTTTGTATTTTCGACACTCTGTTGGCCACAAAGGTGTTCCACCGATGGGGCGACGAATGTGCCCAACAGAGCGCGACTGTCGAATCCGAAAATGCGAATATGTTACGAAAAACAATGCGGGGCTGACAAGCGACTATGACATTTTTTATAAGTTGAGCTAGTACAAGAATAGCACAAAGCTCCAGACGAGCGAGAGAAACGACTTTCTTAGGTGAGACCTTCGACTTAGCGGTTAGCAAGTGAACAATATTGCTATCGCTATTTTGGACGTGGAAGTAAATCACTCCCCCGTATGCCTTCTCACTGGCGTCTGCGAAAGCCAAGATAGTGACTACACTATCGGCGACGATACCAACGTGACGTGGGATTTTTATATTACAGAGCAACGGGAGCTCTTCCTTGAAGCGAGTCCACAGCCTGACTATATCCTCAGGTGGGGTATCATCCCAGTCACAATCACGCAGCCAAAGCTGCTTGATAAGAAGTTTAGCGTACAGGACGACAGGTGCGACAAATCCCATGACGTCCCATAATTTAGCGACACACGATAATATTGTACGTTTAGTGCAATTTTGTACGGGAGTATTGACTCTCATGCTGAAGTGATCTGACGTAGGCGACCAACACAAGCCCAGTACTTTCTGCTGGTCGGATTCGTCGAATTCTTTGACAGCTAGCAGACGATGCGAGGGTGGAATCGAGTCTAAAACGGCTTGGGAGTTGCTTGTCCATTTAACCAATTCAAATTGACCAGCTTTCATGAGACCTATCATCTCCGAGGCGGTAGAAACACCCTGGTCTTCCGTGAGGACAGAATGGACGAAATCATCCATGTAAAACCCTGAAGTGACGATATTTTTAGCTTGAGGGTAGGAGTTACCCTCATCCTCTGCCAGCTGCCTAATAGTTCGCAGCGCATGGAAGGGGCTAGACTTAAGCCCGAAAACAACACGATTAAATTCATAAACCTGTAAAGGTTCTTGCGGGGAAAAGCGATACAAAATGCGTTGGAAACGCCGATCAGATTCTCTTATTCCAATGCTAAGAAACATCTGCCGAATGTCTGCGGAGAGTGCAATCGAAAACAAACGAAAACCAACGATAATATTAAACAAACTCCCTTGCAGGTTTTGCCCACCGTACAAGAGGTCATTAAGCGAAATGCGGGAGGTAGTCTTGCAACTACCGTCGAGAACGACACGAAGTTTGGTTGTGACCTTATCATCCCTGATCACCCCATGATGCGGAATAAAATACGAAATTTCTGAAGAATCTGAATTTGCAGGTGAAATATAACCCTTTTCTAAATATTCGAGGATGACGCTATCATACGCGACCTTTAATTGTGGAGAAGCTTGCATCTTCCGTTCCAAGCAGTGAAACCGACGTTCACTTGCTTGGCGTGAGTTACCAAGGGATTCGACATCACCCTTGAAAGGCAGAGCTACCACGTATCGACCGTCACTATCTCTGGTAGTGGTGCGTGTGTAAAACTCCTCACACTCCCTGTCATCCGAGCTGACTACAGGGGGAACATCCACCTCCTCCAATTCCCAAAATTTCCGAACCGCAGAGTCCAACGGGTCCGCGGTACAACAATATGAAACGGTCGAGTTGCTATCAACACGGACCGGCGCGTCACCTACTATAACATAGCCAAGGACAGTTTCTAAAGCAAGCGGTGATACATATGACGGCTGTCCTCGAACCTTATTCGACAAGAGTAAGTGTGGGTAAATCGAAGCACCGATCAATACTTGAATCGGGCCTGGCGAAAAATATGTGTCGTCTGCCAACGGCAAGTTTTTGAAGTTAGACAAGAGTGAAGAATTAACCGTGGCAGTTGGTAGATGTTCAGTAATTTTATCTACTACCAAAGAGTCGACACTATAATTTATGTTACGATCAAAGCGAGAATGAAATTTAAATTCTACGGAACCCTGAATTGTTTTACTTGAACCGCCTATTCCTTTCACGGCGGAACAAGTAGGTCGATTATTTATGTTCAAACCTAAGCGTTGACAACACTCACGCGTGATGAAGTTACTTTGAGAAGCGCTGTCTAACAATGCACGAATAATGTGCTTATTGCCATGAGAATCCACGACAATAATACGCGCAGTTGCAATCAAAACCGTCGTGGGGCATCGAGATAAATGGTCAACCTCATTATTATTAGCTGATAACGCACACAGCGCGACGTCATCGCGAGCGGAGGCAGCGTTAGCGTCACTAGGTGCCGCATTGGCAACGGTAGCAGACGCGGCTTGCTGGGTCCCAAAGCACAATAATGTATGGTGCTTGCGGTGGCACCTTTTACATCTAGAAGTTGACTCGCACGCGGAAACACGATGACCACTACTTAAACAATTTATGCACAAATTGTTAGTTTTTACGAAATTAAAACGCTGATCAGGGTTATAACTATTAAATATCTTACATTTATAAATGTACTCATGTTGCTCACTGCATAGACCACATGTTGTTTTCTCGGGACCAGAGGTGCTGGCGTACGCGACGGTAGACTTACGTTCGAATGGTTTCTTATTATTGGTGACCCTAGCAACAGATGTTGAAGTACGTTCTAACATTTTTATATGGTCACGAACGAAACAATCCAAATCGGAAAAAGATGGAATTTCGGAACTATTAGATCTTAGTTGATAATTAGTTTCGAAGGCACGCACAGTATCTTGGTCGAGTTTCTTAACAGCGATATGTAATAAAATAAAATCAGCGAGGTCATTGACCTTTGTGTTTTTTAAAGCGGCTACAGATGACGAGAATTTATCGAGAAATGATTCTAAATTATTTGGGGTTCCAGTCGAAATAGATTTAAATTCAAATAATTGGTCTAAGTATGAAGTTGCGGACTGACGCTTATCTTCATACCTTTTACAAAGCGAATCGAAAATAAGGGGGTAGTTATCTGCTGATGGATTTATACCCGCACATATTGAACGAGCCTTGCCTGTTAACTTTCCTAATAAATAATATAACCTCTCACAGTCTGTCAGAGAAACATTAGTATGCACTGCGTTTTTATAGCTAGCGATAAACAATGGCCAATTTCTATAGTCTCCGTTAAATTCGGGGATTTCAATAGGGGGTAATCGAGGTGACCTTTTGACGTCATTACGAGATTGAACTAACAGTTTTTCTTCAGCTCGCTTTACACGACCTAAAAGGTCTTCGAATGAAGAAAGCGCTTGATAGGAGACAGCGCAGTCAGGATTTAATTTGAGCTCATGGTCAACAATTTGATCCAATATGTTTTCAAAGTCCACACGCAATGACTCAACTGTTTTAATGTCACAGAAGAAGGACTCCTTATCGAATCCTTCTAAATCGATTCGTTTTACCTGGTCAGATATGGCTTGCATACGAGCAAATATCCGATCGCGTTTCGATATTAATCTTTTTAGAGTTGCGTCCGCCATGTTTTATTAGCGGTTTACGATTAAATAAATATCTACGACAAGTAGTTCTGAGAGGACTGTGATTCGATTACACTCCACAAATTACAATAAATGATTTTGTGAACGCACGTTATATAATTAACAGGACAAGTAAAAAGTTATGAAATGTGGTTCTTTGTTTACTGAACCGGTCTTAACTGGATATTACGAACGAGCTAATTAGGTACTTACCTACAAGTTATGCAGTTCTTTACGAAACGAAATATTACTAAGATGTTTGTTATGTTCCTGGGTCACGACACGAAATAATTATTTATTTACGATAGTTTAACGATAACGATTGTCTAACTTATTTGTTAGGTTTGCGGTTGCGAAAAATCTAACTTACTTGCTAGATTACGACGATACGACACGACGATACGATACGAGAAAGAATGCGAATTAACTACTATATTAGCGGGGTTTACGAGAATCTACGATATATAACCTAACTTACCGGCACATGCGTCCGGCGCGGTTATTATTTCGGAATTTGCGACAAATTGACCCAGGATAGGGGAATGGTTGGCTATTCACTGATTCCAGATGGAATCCGGCTCGAAGGACCAATGGTTGCGCGGGAAAGCAAAATAAGACAACAAAATCTACTTGGAAAATAATGAAACGGGACGTTGTTAGACCGCGTGGAGACACAGGATGAAATCGGTCTATTTTTAAGGTTTAGAGGGGTGCACGGTACCTTGATTTCTTCGTCGGCAGCTCCTCAGCAAGATTCACAGCGGTTTTCACGCACAAAACACCAAGTTTCACTAATTTTCAATTTTTCTTAGGAACGCAATGTTCTCGACACACAAGTTCATAGCCAACGAACAAAAGTCTTGTAAAATGTCCAATGATGGATCACTTCCGCCGTACGTTTGCCATCTCGCTTTCACGAGTACGATAGGTTCCGTGCAAGGAAGGGATGGGAGACACTTCCGCCGTACGTTTGCCATCTCGCTTTCACGAGTACGATAGGTTCCGTGCAAGGAAGGGATGGGAGATAGGAATGTATTACCAACCAATTCGTAATGTTGCCAAATAATTAAATTTAATCTGTGATTTAAAATGAGCGCAACCAAATAGAATAATCTAAAAACAACAATTATAAGGCTAGCGTTAATCGCACGCTTTACGGCGGCGCCCGCTTACCGCTGATTAACGAGTAGCGCCACCTGCGCCCGTGTGTGCACCGCTTTATACAGATTACCCGTAATCTTTACTTATTGAACGATTTTTTTGTTTCTGCACTGATGGATGAAAGGGTTGAAGGGAAAAATGAGGCTGGAAGTGGTAGGTACAACTGTGTGTTGCATACTACCAGGGATCAAGAATGGCTAAACAAAACTATTTAAAAACTAAGGCTTTTTGTACCGCAATACACTGAATGCGCTAAACATATTTATAACACTATTCTGTCTCTTTTATTTTCAAATGGTTGACAGAAACAACGATGTATAAAATACGTTTAACGTTTGTCTTTAGTAATTTGTGGTGCAAACGAGCCTTAGATTTATTAATATTTTACGCAATAAAGTAGAAAGCAAACACCTGCCCACATAATTAGCACAAAGTAAGCAAATTAGCCAAAATTAAAACACGTAGCCACACTCCACACGCCCCTACTTCCTAAACAAATCCTTTCCAAGTTTCATTCCGAGTCTCGAATATTCTGGAACGTTCCAGAACATTCCAGAAGTCGGTGTTCCATTAGAACCTGACGCGGGTTCGTAATAACTGTAATGTGAGGCACATTATACCTCACAGGAACCTCCAAACTTGAGCTCAAATACAACGCAAGTAAATACGTATTATTTGGTATTCTGTTATGTTCACGTTATGCTTGTAATGTTTATCATAACAATATGTGGAAGCGTCTGGTTCGGAAATTAATGGTGTAATTTGCGTGTTAGCAATATAAGCTTTATCAATAATTCGTAGACGAAATGTTTGCAGACTGCTACGAAAATGCTACGCGCGTGCTACGAAATTGCTACGAAAGTGCTGATGCTGATAAAATTGTGTCTCTGAAACTAATACGTAGCCATTAATTTAAAAATGAGGACATATTCGTGTAAAAGGTTGGGTACCGGTAGGTTTTTCAAACCGGTAGCTTAAGCGGCAGACATATTACATAATATTATAATATTAAACTTACGGTTAAACTTGTTATACGAAGCTTTGTAGCAACTATCTACTTTCTCTTGGGTTACAAGCCAAAACATTTTGGCCAAACCTCACCGAAATTCCTAAAAACTAAACATGGGACTCAAAAATGCATGTAGTATGTAAAATAAATCAATTAACACACAGTTGGAGCAACGAGGCGCATATGCATCTGAATGGCGGGTAGTTGTAAAAATGCTCGCATTAACATGTAAAGTGCGCGTTAGCTCCTTTGTGCGCGAACAGCGGAGCGGCCGCATGTTCCACCAAATTGTTCTCCACCATATTTTCCGCAGTTTTCTAAAACTAGCAATAATGAAGAAATGACGTGCTCAATACTCAATTGGGTTTACGGTAGCTAAACTATTTTATTTAGAACTAGCTGCGAATCGCGGTTTCACCCGCAGAACTGTCGATCCCGTAAGAATATTGGAATAAAAGTAACCTATATGTTAGTCCAAGGTGTCTGCTACCTCCATACAAAATTTTATCAAAATTGGTCCAGCCGTTTAGCGTGAAGAAGTAACAAATATAAACACACACACACTCACAAACTTTCGCCTTTATAATATTAGTGTGATTAATTTGACACTGATTGAGCCTAATACCTAAAATGGAACCGTACGCAAATTACGCGCTTACACGTGTATTAACGGACACCAGCTCGTTACGCAATACAATAAAATACCTAATGGCAAGACTACCTACCCCTTCGTACCTATATTAACATATCACAACCTAAAGAATTCAATTAAATTTATATCAAAAATATTAATAATGGCTGTGCAGTGTCCCTATACTATACTGCATGCAATTGTTCAACTATTGTTGTCAGTGTTAACATTTAGATCTTACATAAGAATTGCTTTCATTAGGCTTTCTAAACGGAAACTGTAATATGTAGTGTAATTTTACATGTTCAGTATCATGATTAATTCCATTAATTTTCCTTGGCGTACCTATGTATCAAATTCTAACCTTTACGTCTCTCCACAAAGATGGATCACAACACAGCGAGCACAGAGAACGCGTTTGCTCGCGAGTGTACACTAACATACTAAGTTAAGTAATTGACTCAATCTGTGCGCCAGTTTAAAAGTGTAGCTTGAATGTCTCCTCTGTGACGTGGTGGTGTTTGTGCTGGTGGCGTAACACTTTGAATTTCCTGGATGGTAATAATTTCAAATAAATGTATCTGTAAAACAAATCAAATGTTTCGACATAGCACAAGAGGATGTCGACATGTGGCGACAAGTGTGAGCTCGGCTGTAATCTTGCCGCTGCTGGTCGTATTGTCGTCGATCAACATCTCTTGAGGCTCTCTTTGGCGGTTCGTTCAAGGTCTAATTGAGGAGGTAGTACTCAACTCGCATTGTGGTGAGGTTTCTGTCTTGGAGCCCTAACTATTAGCAGCTTGGAACCTGTTCTTGACATCGGCGCATCCCTTTTTTATGTAAATGCTATTTGTATTTTTATTATTTTGTGAAATATTGAAGGGAATACTTATATTTCTGTAATGAATAACACCTGTTTGTTATTTATTTCCAGCTCACCTTCCCTCTCTCCTCCTTTAACACAGAGAAAGCATGAGAATAGATCACTGTGTTTGTTCATTGCATAGGTTTTTTTTACTTTTACAGGGATCGGTGCTATGGTACTTATTCATCACTGTCATCTGCCTAGCCTTTTCTCAGGAGGATATAGAGGATTGCTTCCAGTGTAACCGGATGGAACCCAGTTACTGGTTAATACGATATGCCTCAGTAAGACTGGTTGTCAGAGTTTCGGGCTTCTGACAATCCGTACCGACTACCAAAGATCCACGAATGCCAGCCGGAACCAACGGTTTAATGTGCTTTCCGAGGTACGGAAGAGTCTTGTTAATTAAAGATGGTCACCCATCTACGGTCCAGCCGCCGCAAGCATAGCTTAACTTTACCTATCGACCCGTGATTACTTAGCCACAAGCCACTCATCAGTGCTCTGGTATTATTTATCTTATTGAAAGCACTGTAATTTCTTGTAAAATCTTGTGGTCAGCTTTTGTCATCAAGATAAATTACACTTCCTTCCCCGAACAATCCCTTTTCCAATACCTACCTTTCAGAATCGTATTCCAGTCTTATTACAAGTTTTATTTTTTATGAAATAGTATTATAAAGAACAAAGAAAGAAAATTTAATTTGACTTAATTAGGATAAAATCATAAACACAAAAAAATACATAAAGCTTGTTTCTTGAACTAAATTACTTAGTTTGTATTTAATATGAGATTGGTAACCTGATATAAATATTTATTTTAACTATGTAGCTACGGGATTAATTAAGAATAAGCTTGTTTATTAGCAGACTAACACAATTATTTTGATTACCGTAATTATAATATCACAGAAGTTTGTTCTGAATACACATACCATTATGTAATTATTTAGATTAGTATTAATTGTGTGCGTACGTCGGCACTACACATAATTAGATTATTGCTTACTTGCTTGTATTGACTTATTGCTGGCAATAGTATGATTACCTGTAAGCTCTTACATAAACATAACTTCACATACATACTGCACACAATAATACAAACATGTTTGTGTTTTTCAGGAATATAAAATTTATATTATGAGTTAAACAGATAAATACACCGTATTTTTTTTAAATATCCTACTATTTGCCAAACTTATAGGTAATAAGTAAGTAACTGGCAGCATCATTGTACAGTGCAGGCATTTAGGTGAGCTACTAACTAGGCTGCTAACTTACGTAATTTTAAAAACATCGCTTGTTCATACACCGAACTTTTTCAATCCAATTATCTGATTAATAAATGTATGTGGTTAGTTGTTTGTGGAAACAAACCACATCATGCAACGTTGTAATAATTAAATGTTTCATAATTACGGGCAAGAGTTTATTTATCTGAATGTGTTTAGTATGTTCTTACTTTACATATGAATGCCTAGAATACAACATAACTCGGGGTTGTAACGCTTGTAATATTTATAATATATTCAGAAAAGAGTTTGAGAACTACTATGTGACAAAGAACGTACTTACCTACGCATTGATTTGTATAAAATATACCTTTGATGTTGCGAGTCCGTGAATCCAAAAGTAATTTTATATACCATATCCCTTTACGTCTATAATCCCCTAGTACTAAAGTATATGTAGGGTTTTTGTACACATAAAACTAAATTATATTTAATTTGTCGAACACAGGATAATAACAACAGGAATTTCAAAGGATTAACAGTTGTACTCGTTTTGTAACGGACAAAAAAATAGGTATCATTAAAAACAAAAGCTATTTTTTTCAGGCTAATGTTTTGTCTTCTGTTGCAGGATTTGTCTTTTTTTTTTTTGATGGGCAACTACATCATAATAGTGACAAGTTTTAAGGAGCACAATAATTTAATAACGTATTGACTTACCTTGTATGTAGGTCTACCATGTTCGTAGGCAAGACTAGATTAGGCTTTGTAATATATGAATTTATCACTCTATTAAAATTATTACTCGTATTTCTCGAAGTATCAAGCTAACTCTGCTAAAAGTCATGAAAGTACAATAGATGAAAAAACCTGGATAAGCAAAAGGCAGCCAAAATAATTGACAGGCTCAATTTTTTAAATTGAGCAGTATTCACATATTTTTTTGAATAATAAAGCTACAAAAAACATACGACAATATTATTCCCAAACAAACACAAAAATAAAACCCAGTTCGTACCAGACCAAACACAACACAGTTTTTAATAACTTGAAAGCTGAGCTCATCTGTGACAGTGCCATCAGTGTAGTCCGGGCTTAAATTGAATGATGGCGCGTTTCTTTGACGAGCAGTGTTTGTGTTCAGTATATAGCTTTGCGCAAAGTTATCTGATGTCGTGACGTTGATAGGTTCGGTGCACACAAACGATGCGACGGGACATTGTGAGACTGTATGAACTATTGTCGTAAGTGGGATCATGTTGAAATTATTTTGTAAGTTCAAGAACAGTTGAAGTGAAAATGGATTAGGTTTTGGCTCCAATAGTACCCAGAGCTATAGAGTGGTAAATAATATAATCTTTGAGGTTCAAAACGGAGTAATCGGGTTAAAGAAAACACAAAAGTGCGAATCAGCTCCAACGAAGCTGATTTGGATCGGAATCAACCGAACCAAATAGAATGAACTTCGTAGTAGGAAATGACCGAACATTCGGTCGATACATAAATTTACCACTTCGGAGTAGACCCCCTGATGTAAATTTGAAGATAAGATAATTTTATTTTGCAAATATGGGTATACACGATACAGGTTAACAAAAATAATACACGATCAGCCATATTTTACCATGTAGGCATGCAAAAGATACATAAAAAAATATACTAACTTGAAAAATATTTTTCAATAAAGAATTCACTTAATAGTACATTACTTCAGAGGGAAGAAAGTGACAGTTCCATACCGAGATTATGGCATTTGCGCCACGAGCTTGCGAGGGGCGCAAACCATTTGAGGTATGGAACTGTACTTTATCCTGAGGGATGTGTAGTGCTTTTTATTACACCTACGAGGAAAATTATGGACATAAATGCATAGAAATGTTTATATTTAGTTAAAAGTACAATTATTAAAAGTGTAGCTATTTTTACACGACGCCTTAGTAACAAAAATACTTAGGTACACGTTGAAGTGTATCAAAATCATACATAATCAGTCTATAATGTTCCCACTGGTGAGACACAGGCCTCCTCTCTACTCTCAAACTCAAACCATTTATTTTCAATTAAACCATTTACAGGCACTTTTGAATTGTTAAGAAGTCCGCGTTTTATATACAAAAATAATTTCGTTTTTAATTTTCTGTATGCACCAAGGAGGTTGGTAACTGGTAAAAAAAAAACTGTATGTGGCCAGTAAGAATTTACTTGAAATTTAATTAGTAGACAGTTAAAGTCAGTTGGCAGTATGACTGCTGACAAATTAAAAAAAAAGAAAAACCGGGTATGTAATGGAATTTCATACATACTTCCATACCTTGGGATGAAAGGATTTGAAGGGCGGGATAAAGGCGTTTCTTCCCTCTAATTGGTATAATTAGTATGTATTTTCAGAGCAGGTGTTATAAAAATATAATAACCCTTCACCACTAAAAAGCAACGAAGTGTTGTTTTAAATAATGAAGTCAGCAGCTCTTTCCAACTCTTCGGTATTTTATTAAATATTATCTACTGGAGTCATGCAGTAGACATTTTTGCCCATAAGTGCTGTCTTGGCTGATTGTAGACATAGCACGCTATTATCACGTCTTTTGCGGGGAACTACGTTATCCAGACGTCTAAGGGCTGATTTTTCCAACGCCAGATAATTTTATCCGAGAAATAATTTTGAATTTTTGACAGTTCTTCCATACAAAATCTGTCAACCGTCAATTTTATGCCTAGCGTTTTCCCAACTATGTTGGGGTCGGCTTCCAGTCTAACCGGATGCAGGTGAATACCAATATTTTAAATGGAGCGACTGCCTATCTGACCTCCACAATCCAGGTACTGGGTAATACGATAAGACTGGTAAGACTGGTTGTCAGATTTTCTTGCTTCTGACTACCCGTAATGACTATCAAAGATCCACGAATGACAGCCGGGACCCACGGCTTAACGTGCTTTCTGAGGCACGGAGGGGTCTCGGTATGTAAAGATGGTCACCCATCCACAGACCAACCGCGGCAAGCGTAGCTTAACCTGATCGATCGACCTGTGCGGCTGTTATTATTTAGCAACGGGCCCATAATACGCTATAAAACCTTTTTATTCTGTTTCACAAGGACCTACGTAAATAAAACATCCATCTAATTTTCAACAGAACCAATCGAAAATCCAATTAAATAATTGTCTAACCCTTCCATGCTAATTGTTTAATTATGTACATGACGCAATTCCAGCTACTTGTAACACCACTGCGTTTCGTTCGGGGAATGGACCCGCTTTACGCAGAGCTTAGAGAGAGTATTACCCAATTGCAGTTTCCAAACACGGCGTCCCTGAACGCGGACGCCTGATATTAATCAGGAGAACTGTAGGTGGGTACTGTGGCCGTCTGATTAACGTAGCACGTCAAGTTATAAGCGGTAACGTCTTTCTTTTATGTCGATGTCCAGCCTTATCAATTTTGTAGTCGGTCCAAACCCGTCGTACAGCCGAGTGTACCGCGTTGGTCATGAAAAATCTTTAGTTCCATTATTTGTATGTTTATTGCTAGATGGAAAACATACTGAACTTATCAAAAATATGTGTTATGGTCTATGGTTTCAAATAAAATCCAAAAACTTGTAAAGACAGTACGAATTCGAACATTTATAATCAAAAGTAATAAATGATTATCGATAAAGTGAAAATAATTGTAAAGGAACTTAAAATACCAATTAGAGAATAATAACCTCAGTTTTATAAAATTTTCTTGGATAATTTACACATTTTCCTGAAAACTTATTATTAAAAAAGACCCAAAGTCACTGGAACAATGTTGCTATGCTAAATTATAAAATTGAAATTCGTCACAATAAATTATGATACACCCTTCAATGCATTTAGTTTTTAGGACGGGTGTTATTTGCGATTAAATATTTCGCGTTCGTTCGTATGTTCGCGTGTTATTAGTATATTTTATTACACATGAGGGTATTTTGTTGTATAATTATGCCCCTTGACAAGTTATCATTTTTTGACAAACTTAAAGAACAAAACTGGCTCGGCGAGTGCTGCGTTGGGTAGTTTGTTTTACTTTATTAAACGATAAAGTCTGTATACTTTTGTTAAAATCTACGGATCAAATAGACACGTATTGTAAATATATTATAATTATGTATAACTGCCTAATTTTTAATTTACATTCAACCGCTGACTGCTTATAACTTTTGCCACGTCTATTTTCCCTGCCATGTAGCGATGTTCACGTGAACGCAATGTGACGTGTCAGTACCGAGCCGGTTCTAACCGCTTCACTGCTGTCCAGCCCCTCTAAATTGATTGTAAAATTCCTCCTACGTTGTGGACGATAACAGTAAATAGCCAAAGTCAGGAGGAATACCATGTCTGGAAGTGAGCTGCAGTGGTTACTTGAAAGTATTCCTTTCAACTGTTTCAGTTAGACAGAACGTTCCATACGGAAGCAGCCAATAGCCAGTCACAAAGTACAGAATGTCAGAAAATAAATAAGTACCTTAACAAGAAATCCTTTGATTACCAATCAATTTGTTTACTTAAGTTATAAAAAACATCGTAATGTGCTCGCGCTTATTAATTTAAACAACAATGCGTACCTATGTACGTAAGACTAACTTATTAGATCCTGCTTTTGACATCAATACGCATTCATATTATACAGGGTCCCATTAAAATAGATGGACAAATTTTAAAATATGGTTAGTCAAAGCTAACCAAGCAAGAAAAAATACTGAATACAGTGATTTTATTTTTATCTAAAATAATACATTGCCGGCACATTAGTGTATTTTCTTTAGCTTAATATTTTTCTTGTATATATCTATGCGTTTTTCTTAAATATTTTTTTACCATCGTCCTTATTTTGGTGGTCTGAATGATTTCTAAAAGTTTGTCCATCTATTTTAATGGGACCTTATATATCGATGGCCGCAAAGCATAAACGATTGTTTTTTCGTTTGGCAAAATTCAACAGTCACGCAACAGAATAAAATTATGGGATTTTCAATTTATTATTTCTCATTAATTAATAAGTTATTGATCTGGAAACAAACACACATTGAAAATTATTTTTATCTAAATAATGTTAGCTTTTTCTGGAAATAACGATTTCAGTTAGTTGGTAAATTATAAAGGAGGAAAGAAGGAGGCAAGGAGGAAGGTTGGTTAGTTGGTTAATTAATAGATCTACTAATTAACCAACTAACCAACCTGTTGTTACTTACAGACCTGTAATGGATAACTAGCAAAATATCCATCCACTTAAAACTTTCATGAAATCAAATAAACATTGCAGTTCACTCACACAATTGAAAATATGTGAATATAATTGACAATAAGACATTATACTAGTAGTATATACTAAAATACCTAACAAGCAACATTTTAAAAACAAGTTTAAAATTAGCCTGAAACTGAAATAAATTGTCAGTCCAGCTAAACTCCCAGTTTAATTAGCTAGCTTAATAACATATTAACTTGTAAAAGAGCATTGATAGTGTCCAGTTAGTTGTTGTACAGTCAAACAAAGATTTATGTATAAAGGCATCTCGCTTGCCATAAAAAAAACAATGTTGTCAGAATACATAGACAAGTCTTTTACATCAGTCTTTCTCTCACAGTGGTTTACGCTGAAAAAGATATTATGCACAGAATTTTAATGAAAATCGGCAGACTTTTGCATACCAAATACCTAGATTTTTGTTTGACTCTTCACTTACACAAAGTGAGCGGAGTCAGGGAGCAAAGCTGTGTAAATCGCCGGACCTCCCGAAGGTAGCGATGTTTCTACCAGATTGTGTTTGTGAGATGATGTAAGAAGGAATGTGGATCAACCTTAAGGCTTAGTCAAAATAGGGCCGAAATTGACTTGTTACTGGGCATAGTTTTTTTTTTAACATTATGATACCCAATACTAACGACGCGCCTGCTAATTAGAACCAAGTGCTAAAGTCTTGTTTAACCCACAGGTTTGCTCAAATAAGTTTAACACATTATCGGATAGGTTTAGGAAGTCTAAAATTACTTCAAAGCGTTACAGCTTTAGTTCATCACAAAATACTTTTGCATGGAAAAGTACATCACTATATTAAATATTACCGAAAAGTAAAATTTCACAAATATATTTTTGCTTCGTTCATTTTCTGCCAACACGGTTTTCTTATTAAACAAAAAATTATTAATATATTTTTAGACAAAGACCGTAGTGCCAATACTCTAGTCGATACATAGCCAGATGCATTTCGAAAAATCCTGCGTTAGCTTTTTTACACTCGTAATAAAATATTATATGCAAAATTTTACCCGAATTCGTATTTAACAATCAAAAAATGGATGTGAAATAGCAGCTTAATGGGATTAATTTTCTTTATAGAATTTGGATTTAACTGTTACCTTTGAGCACGCAAAATATGTGCAATTTGTTATTTAATAAAAATATTTATTGTGATATTTTTATATGAGTCGAACTATGGAGTATTAAGTTTGTTGATTGAAAATAAAATCCAACAAAATAACGTAACACTGCCAATACATTTTATTATAACACTCACACATTACTTGGCACAATTATTCATTCTTAATTAAATATTAATCCAAAATCTAATGTTAGGTGTGTTGGTCATGTCATACTTAGCTGAAAGAAGTCCAGGACACAAGCCATCTATACATAAACCTACGCGTTCTGCAATACAAGTCATCTGTAATACCTCCATATTATTGCATACCACATCCACAACTTCGCAGTTCGAACCATTGCGGCGTCCAGTGCACTCCACGACTACCCCGGCTGGGAATCGAAGCGGCGACTACTAAATTAAATAACTCAAAACATCTCTCCGTTGCGAGCACTTAAATAATTCACTTTGTGGCAGCTAGATAGCGCTGGCTCGCTTTAAACGTATTTACGAGATTGCATAAGCCTCACACAGATGTATTTGTTTATTTATCTAATCGTTGTGAACTGTACGGGATTATTTTGATGCTGTTTTTTAGGGTGCGTAGAATAGTTTGTTCTTTTGTCAGTAAATGGCTACTTGCTAGAGTGTGGACTGCAACAACAAACAACACACGTGTGGTAAGCATGATAATTCCATGATTTTTTTAGCTTATATAAATGCCCTTAATCTATAATCCAACAAGCTGTATTGCAGGTATACAGGCTTTAGATATTCCAACTTTGTCCTGAAGGTAAACAACTTCTTAGTATTCTAACCTCGCCTACTAAATCAATCTAGGTACAGAGTAAGCACATCACGTTTTTAAAACCATTAAAATTTCATCGCGTACAGGTAACTCACCTTTGTTCCTTACATACTATCCACGTATTGACAATCTAGTTGGAGTATTGCTGTATTTTCCAGAGTCAATACTCTAGCCCAGGGATGGCGAACCGCACGCGTGACGGTGGCACGTAAGAAAATAATTTGATAATTTGGGCACGCCATCATTTCAGTAATTTTGGTACTCTAGTTTGCAACTGAAAACTTTAATCGCGAAAAAAAAAACAGCTGCCTACATAAACATGTTCGTATAGCTCGCCAAAATGTAGGGAACAGCTGTTTTTTTTTTCGCGATTTCATGTTTGGTCCCATAGTAAAAATTGTTCGTAATGATGAGTACAAAGACCTCTGAAGAGGTTGTTGGTGTTTTTCCAATAACGCTGTATAGTAATAATGGTATTATTATGAAAGTTTATATTTGGGTATTATTGTGAAAGTATAGTATTTTTACAGTAGTTATGATTGTTTATTAGCACGGCATGGCCATTGTCAATGTTTATTTGGAAAAATGGCACGAAGATGTATAGAGGTTTGCCATCCCTGCTCTAGCCAATCACAGGTTGTCTGCCAGTAATTTAATGGAATTAGACAAGAGATACACTAAATAATTTAATTTGATCAGATTGTAAATGTATGTAACATTTGTCGCTAATTTCCATCGAGAAACATTCTTCGTTTATCGAGTCGGAATGAGCTTTAACGATGTTTTGAGCTGGCAGTATATCGACCAATTACTTCTTAAGAGTCTTCCATTAGAACTACATAAAGTTCAAACAGCAGACATGCCGGACACCGAGACATACGATGCAGGAAGTCATTTTAGAACATTGGACTTATTGACTCAAATCTCCAGCAAGCCTTTGCAAAAGATTATAAACGTCTTATTTTGAGCAACTATATACATAATATAATCTGCCTATAATACTGCCCAAAGATCATGATACCTATGACGATCATCATGAGTGGCGCCCGGTACCTTGTGATGTTCCTGTACGTTTCTGTATGGGAAGAGGCATTTATTTAAAAGTTGGGTTAGTATTTTGAAGTTCAGTTGATTTTCTTTTGTTTCTTAAACATTTTCATTTCTCTTCCCACGACAAATACTCTAAAACATTAAAGTATGTACATGTTTTATCCTGAAGTGTTTACTCGGAAAAGATTCGCTTTACATTCTTAATCAAATTAATAGCAGTATGTTCGCCAACTGCCGGCGGTGGAATCGTTAATGTGCGGTACCTACTCGCAGTTCTCTTTGTAATTCAAGTGTTTCTAATCTCACTTGTTTGTTGCGCGAGCTTCACAAGAATTGTGTTTGTTTTGTTAGTTAGACAGAGGTGTATGAGACATATACTTGTGGATACATATGGAAAATTGCCCATCAGTTCATTATCTAAACAAATCGTATTGATAAACTGTGCTGAATTAGCCTTTTAATGAAAAATAATACATTTATAATAGATCCATGATAGTATAGACGTATAAGGAACAGGCTGTAAAGTTCATTCATCCTCCATAGAAAAAGGAGGATCCTCCGACCAGACGGGTGATGTGTCTGGCGGGCAACTGCTCGATGATTCATGTCGGGCCGTTGTTTTTGCTAGTTGCGTGGTAAACTCTTCTTGCGAGATGCAGGATTTTGTGTGACGTCAGTATGACGCGTAGTTCGCACGTGGCGTTTTGTGGATACCGCTACAACACACCTACTACCTTCCACCCACCACCTATTACCTACCTACGAATACCTGAACGCATATTGCTTTTATTTTTTTGTGCCCCAAGATACATCTACACGAATTCAGCACGTGATTCTGGACCCCCTAGTGTAGAATTTTTCGTCGGTTATAAAAAAGAAAAACAGCTGTTTCATAGAAAAGTACATACCTACGCAGTCAAAATGTATGACAGTGTATGATTTTGAACGTCACGTTCAGAAGCATGCACTGTATCTGTGGTAACAGGTTGTGAGTAGATGTCCTTGCCACCCTATATTGTAACCTAGTTATGAGTTATACATATTTTAAGCTATATACGTCGTTTCAACTTGCTATTAACCTGTGAACCTGCTGTCTATTACCTAGACAATCAAATATTTTCTATTTAATTTACCATACCAATATTTAATATTCAAATACCTACATCAAACACCACCAAAACAACAACAAAATAATTGTTAAAATTAAACCAGATTACATGTTCACAGTATGTTCAATTGTTCATCCTTCCGCAACCCCGCATCACGAAACATCCTTCTTTGCAACATGACATGTCAGAAACACACAATATTTTGTTTCTAACAAATAATAATTCAATTAAACAGTTTGCTCACAAAATATGTTTGATTAAAAGTTGGGCCCAAGGGTCAGTTCAACTTGTTTTGCTAATCAAAAAGCTGTCCAACTTGTCAGAACAACCTTCATAAGTGGATAGTCAGACCTACCATGAAAGTACATACATACCTATTAAGAGTTTTGTTGTTATCAGCTGGTCTTAGCGATTAGGTTAGGACTTTTGTTACAACTTCTTGATTGAAAAGTGTAATGAGATTATCCGTCCAGTATTAGTATATTCATCCTCGTAATTTTTACATAAGAAAGTGGTACAGTCTGTTACGAAATAGGATGACAACTTAGGAATAGTTTAAATCTGAGATGAGTAGGTAACAATACAATTTTACGATCTGATGTCCTAGCTAGGTTACTTAGTAGCCTGTATTGAGGACAGTCTTCATTTCCCGAAAATAGGACAAGAGTATTTCTTAGACTGTTGCATAATTATTATTAACAGCATTTTGAACAAATAAAATAAAAGTCCAGTACAAGAATATCTGAGCGCGAGCGCGTGTGTGTGTGTTTGTTTGCATGTGTGTGTAGGTGTGAGAGTGAGGGTGTGTATGTTGTTGTGTTATGAGTTACTTCATTATTGTAAGAAAAGATTCGGTATCATCATAATTTTTGGTAGAAAGAAATTCAGTAATCCTTTGTTTGCATGTTAGCTTACAACAAGTTTGCAGTAGAATTATTGCGTTTATTCTATTATATAGAAATTGCTTTGTCACTTTTGACAACAATGCCCAGTAAATAAGAACTTCACTAAGGTTGAAATTATCTAACTTTCACATAGACACCAAATAGTCCTGGAGGGGAATTTTTAGAACGTTCACTGTCTAATCAGTCTTAATCTGTCAAAAATACCTCTAATTTCCCTACATTAATGAAAAGTTTTTGACGTTGACTATCGCTTAGATGAGATAGCGACTAAATTTTGAAAGGTTTTAATTACGAGAATTGGCCTTCTTGTGTTTTTCTGACGTGCAAGTGACATTCAACCTTTGATTTCTTAATTTATTTACGGAAGCTCTTGAATATTATTGTCCTTGTAACGTTTGTCTTACAAATACTTACAACCCAGCCCCCAATTGTAAGGGATCTATTACGGGCAAACTTTAAGATACCCTTTTCTTTTTCTTTCGGGTATTAACTCGAAAGTTAAGAAACAGGTAGTCCTCTTGTTTTATTCTGTCCATGGCTGTTAGTAGGTAAATGGAACTTTTGAAAAACAATAAATGAATATCTTTTATAGTAATGATACAGGCAGGTGCCTAAAAACCGATAGTAGGAACCTAATTTGGTTTTTTAGATCGAAACAACACGCGCGCACGTCGTGGGGGGAGTTTTACATGTCACTCCCCCCGTGGACTTGAGGTGGCCCGCAAAGGCCCGTGATCCCTGGTCCAAGTATGTGACTGGAACATCGGGGTGGTTTTTAGTCAGTGAGAGTCTGACAGACCCCGCCGCTCACCCCAGAGTGGCGGACATCCATGAGGATTTCCCACCTTAGAACAAAAAAAAGGGGCTTGGCGATACATTAGATCTGATAATTTTTTTGACATTGAAAGCGTTCTGTAAGTCTTAATCTTGATATTGTACTGACCCGCAAGAAACACAGACTTGCACCTCCCTTTTAGAGGGTTGGAGGGTAAAATATATTATTTATTTTTTTAGTGTGCAAATCATAGCCTGCATATTAAATTTCAGCTTTCTAAGAATTTGGGAGGTTATTATTACTATCTCGTTTATTTATTTTTGTACTTATTAAGTATATTTTTAAATATTTTTATGAAAAAGCATTTAAAAAAAAATAATGATCCGCTGGTATCGGAAGCAGGGTCCAAGCTACCGGTGGTTAGGGCTCTAGAGACAGGAACCTACTCCCAATGCAAGCCGTATCGAGGAGTACTGCCTTCTGAATCAGGCCCTTGATCCAACTGCCTAACAAGAGCCTCAAGAGATTTTGATCGAGGCTTTTGGCCGATACGACAATCGGCACAATGACGGCCGAGCTCACATTCCACATGCCAACAACCTCGTGTGCTTAGTCGAGACATTTAATTTGCTTCTTTTTCTCAGCTTTCACGAGGTTCTCGTCATATTGTGATACGTGCGCATGATATAATAATATATGTTTATATCTTCAGTTCATTTCATGCACACTCTGAGTTTTCCCGCCTTAGTGGTCACAGGCTGAGTAGCTGACACCGCCTGGCGCCTGCGAAACATCCAAAACTGCTCTATTGTCAACAGTATTGCCTATTATAGTCTGTCTGTTGGTTGGCTGTAGTATTTTTGTCGGGCAGAGCATGCCTAGTTCCCCACCACCAATGGTTCTTATTCTGTGACACCCAGTATCGGCCCCAGGTGCGCCCCGACGTTTCCCCGACTTTTGCTCTCGGGTAGCGGTCCTATATGTATTTTCATAGATCTAGTCTCCATATTAAATGGTTTTCCAGAGTCACTTTAGCCACGCCAGTAATTTCTCATTCGTGCGCCACGTTTTAGATTGCAGGTTGCAGGAAGTGCCCTGGAGGTTTTGATGAGTGAGTGGGTCAGTCAGTAATGCAATTGTAACCCGGCTTCGTAGTTTACTGATAATTTCTTAGAAACAAGCTGCTGATGGTTCCTATTTGAACTTTACTACTCACCACCGTGCTAAAGTAAATTTATAAGGTATAATCTGCTAGGAAGGATAATTAAACAAGTACCTTCTTACACAATACAAAGTTTATTGGAATTATACAAAATTAAAGTACACATACAAACAATGTGGCAAGCCACCAAATCAATGTACCCTTCCCAGAGTCTATGGCATACACCCACACAACTAGTCTCCGTTCCTAGTGGTGTCAGTGCACGCCAGACTTGAGACTAAATAGCAGTTTCTCAGAGTCGCTATAGCGAGTCCGTGGGATGATTGAATTAACAACTTCTAGCTCAATCGAACAGGTATTGGCCTTTTCCGGACTGTGCTCATAGAGGGAAAATAAATACTATACGAAGCAAACCCGAGACACAAGATCCTTACAACAACTGGTCTTAAAACAACCTAGTTCCTACAAAAGGCCTAACTCTCTCATAGATTAAACCATAATGACACACTGATAACACTCTCTATAAAATCCTCAGTATAACCCCTTCAGTTGACGGTTCAGGGTCCTTGGCGTCGTTCACAGGAGAAACCTGTGAACACACGCGAACGCGGCCTACGGACGAGATGGTGACGCTATCGTTACCTGGAGTGGCGAACTTCCCTCATCACCTGGATTCGGTTAGGTAAAGCCTTCCTATTTTCGGAGGACCACACCGCAAGGGAGAACCATAAATCCGCCTGCGCTTCAATCACCACACGGCGCAACACCAAGGCATCGAATCAATCGCGCATAACTTATCAGGCTAGCATAAACAGCCAGACGGAATTCTGCCAAAACAGCTCCTACTTATTTAAACCCCAAGGGTTATTTGGACACATCCCAATCCTCCTAGGATTAAGTCCCTCAAAAACGCCCTTTAGGCTCGAGTCCTTGTTCGTAAAAAACGGACACCGTCTCCGCCTATTTCTCCAGACCAATCTGCAGTTTCTCGAATCATCTTCCACAGACTATATAGATTCCTTATCGATTTGTATCTTCATTTTGTCAAACATTATGTTTGACATAAAATGTGGTAAATTATGTACGTTTGTTTATTTACTTCTTGTTTATCCAAATAAACTTGCAATTAATCACCTAAGCAAAAAGGCATCAACGCCATCTGTGTCACGCAGAACAGCATTGACATCCCTGGCGTAGTCCGCCGTTAATTACAATAGATGTCGCTACTAGACACAATCAATAACTAATTTTGCAACGTCACAATGCCCCTCTTCCCACAAAAGGTTTTTGTCTACGCAAAAACCAACACCGCCCTCGGTGTTATAACACTGGAGTGGGTTTACAAATTCTCATAGAAACTGTCGTGGAAGAGTTCTGATCAATTTATAAATTAAGTTGTGAAACGTCATAATTTTTTTTTTAAGATGAAATATAAATAATTTCCTTATTTTCCTACTGTAAGTAAATAACCAACCTTATAAAATCCAAACTGCCAGGAAACCTATTCTTCTTACAAATCTTCCTACAATCCGGGCATAACCCCCCCCATTCTTTCATACATCCCTGAATTTCTTTCTCTTTCAATCCTGTAGCAACCTGCATTCAAATCGCAGAAAGCCACCTCTTGCATACTCCCGAATTCCGTCTGTAAACCAGTGGAACTCTGAATTGTTTAATACAAATCTAAACGATCTTCCTGATGAATATGTTCAGCGAGCTGATACATATATTGGGCAAACAATGTGCATAAAACTCACCAGGCAAGACGTATACAGTGTTCCCAGAAATAAATATTCTGTAAACATAATGGTGGTTTGGCTTATTTTAAGAGTCACCGGCCGCTCGTAACTAGATAAGCACTAGTGCTATCTAAAGTCTCACCGAAGCAACAATGCTATATTGGCAAAACAAAAATTAGTGAAGGCTTATTTTTGAAGTCACGATCCGCTTCATATGAAAAAAAAACAACGTTCCCAGAAATAAATATTCTGTAAACATAATGGTGGTTTGGCTTATTTTAAGAGTCACCGGCCGCTCGTAACTAGATAAGCACTAGTGCTATCGATTGTCTCACCGAAGCAACAATGCTATATTGGCAAAACAAAAATTAGTGAAGGCTTATTTTTGAAGTCACGATCCGCTTCATATGAAAAAAAAACAACGTTCCCAGAAATAAATATTCTGTAAACATAATGGTGGTTTGGCTTATTTTAAGAGTCACCGGCCGCTCGTAACTAGATAAGCACTAGTGCTATCTAAAGTCTCACCGAAGCAACAATGCTATATTGGCAAAACAAAAATTAGTGAAGGCTTATTTTTGAAGTCACGACCCGCTTCATATGAAAAAAAAAACAACCGAGCGAGCTTGGCTATAAAAGTTATGGACCGAGCCATTAAAAAAAAATAACACAAAGCATGCAAGACAGCAAAATTACTGTATACTATCTTGAACGATACCCAAGACTTACGTTCATAATATAATAATCAAGACAATTTACTTATAAATAAAGTATAGCATGCATGTAAGCCTTGTCAATATCCGACTCCTCATCTACAAACTCGGAGGGACCAAAGCCTAAAACAGAGTGATTTGAGTTGTTTTCGAAGTTTTAAAACTGTATCTGCCGGTGTCTCTGCACGAACAGCAACCTCATATGTCAATTCGTCACGTAGAAGGGAATGTATGTATACTGTCTCTTAATCCATAGTGATAAAACAACTCAACCAAAACCAATGACAAACTAAACGCAAATCGTGTATAACGCGTTTCGGAACGCACCCTGATATATCAAAACGTCAAATGTCACCAATGTAAATGTATTGGTTAAGTACCAATGTATGAAAACGAATGCTGAACGATACAAACAAACAATGCTGTTTTTTGGAATGCCGTGGTTGTTTTTTAAATCTGGGATTAAATAATCAGTGTTAAAACGTTAAACAACGAAATGACCGACCAGTTGTCATAAAGATTCAAGTGTCCCGTTTCAATGAAAGTTGACTATCATTGTTCATTTATTTCTACTAATTGTAGTTCCCTGTATTGCAAAATCCAATCAATACTAGTGAAACTTGCTTCTAGTGTTATTATCTTACTACTGAAATCCTCTAATACCAATATGAGACTGCTATAACACCTCTGAGAATTACCTCATAGTAATTGTTTACAATTTTCAAGATTACCCCCATTTGTTTATAACTTTTACAGAAATTAATGTTGGGTTTTTGTCTTATAATACAATGTTTCACTATTAAAAATAAATGCAATCCAGTTTATCAGGACATCAACTGAAACAACCACATGAACATAATAACACAAAACTGTTGTTTCTTATTGTACTAATTATTTTCCAGTTGTAATAATTATTACTTGTATTTGTTAAACAAACTGTACCACAAATGCAAACTAGAATGCTACATAAACTTCAGAAATATAGGTAATATTAAGTCACCAACCTCTAAACAAACGTTTGGTACATATATAGTCCCAAAATAATTATCACAATGCAACTTGTCTTACTTGTGAGTTGGGCATACATACAAATAAACGAAAACAAAAGAAGCAACAAAAGATACAAAACAAATGGAACCAACAAAAGAAATGGTTTAATCGTGGTGCAACGGCCACTATATATTTAAACTTAAAACTAGCCTTAAACTACTACAAGAATCCGCCAACTGAAGGACTGAGGGAATTGAGAGAGAGAGAGAGATTTTGTTATTAATTCGTTCACCCTATATAATTAGATAATTATATACCGTTGGGCGCCAACTGTAACCCGGCTTCGTAGTTTACTGATAATTTCTTAGAAACAAGCTGCTGATGGTTCCTATTTGAACTTTACTACTCACCACCGTGCTAAAGTAAATTTATAAGGTATAATCTGCTAGGAAGGATAATTAAACAAGTACCTTCTTACACAATACAAAGTTTATTGGAATTATACAAAATTAAAGTACACATACAAACAATGTGGCAAGCCACCAAATCAATGTACCCTTCCCAGAGTCTATGGCATACACCCACACAACTAGTCTCCGTTCCTAGTGGTGTCAGTGCACGCCAGACTTGAGACTAAATAGCAGTTTCTCAGAGTCGCTATAGCGAGTCCGTGGGATGATTGAATTAACAACTTCTAGCTCAATCGAACAGGTATTGGCCTTTTCCGGACTGTGCTCATAGAGGGAAAATAAATACTATACGAAGCAAACCCGAGACACAAGATCCTTACAACAACTGGTCTTAAAACAACCTAGTTCCTACAAAAGGCCTAACTCTCTCATAGATTAAACCATAATGACACACTGATAACACTCTCTATAAAATCCTCAGTATAACCCCTTCAGTTGACGGTTCAGGGTCCTTGGCGTCGTTCACAGGAGAAACCTGTGAACACACGCGAACGCGGCCTACGGACGAGATGGTGACGCTATCGTTACCTGGAGTGGCGAACTTCCCTCATCACCTGGATTCGGTTAGGTAAAGCCTTCCTATTTTCGGAGGACCACACCGCAAGGGAGAACCATAAATCCGCCTGCGCTTCAATCACCACACGGCGCAACACCAAGGCATCGAATCAATCGCGCATAACTTATCAGGCTAGCATAAACAGCCAGACGGAATTCTGCCAAAACAGCTCCTACTTATTTAAACCCCAAGGGTTATTTGGACACATCCCAATCCTCCTAGGATTAAGTCCCTCAAAAACGCCCTTTAGGCTCGAGTCCTTGTTCGTAAAAAACGGACACCGTCTCCGCCTATTTCTCCAGACCAATCTGCAGTTTCTCGAATCATCTTCCACAGACTATATAGATTCCTTATCGATTTGTATCTTCATTTTGTCAAACATTATGTTTGACATAAAATGTGGTAAATTATGTACGTTTGTTTATTTACTTCTTGTTTATCCAAATAAACTTGCAATTAATCACCTAAGCAAAAAGGCATCAACGCCATCTGTGTCACGCAGAACAGCATTGACATCCCTGGCGTAGTCCGCCGTTAATTACAATAGATGTCGCTACTAGACACAATCAATAACTAATTTTGCAACGTCACACAATCACCGTATTTTAGGTATAAATAAAGTTCAAAATATTAAAGCTAGACAATAAACTTAGTGTGTTTTATAAATCTGCTAACGTTATTATATGCTGAGAATTTGAGCTTTCTAGCATTATCCAGGTCGAAGCTATGAGGATTTGAAAATACGACGAAACGTTTTTTGTTTTTGGCTCGTCTTGGCGGGGGCATTGCCGTGCCCCACATTGTGTTGTTATAAATTAACATTGCATTGTGACTAATTAGCCAGTCACAGTAACACACTTTTGTGATCGTCTTTTATTTTGTGATCGTATTATATAACAAAATCAATAACAACCGATACCTACAACCTTTTTTCCTATACGCCACAAAGAATAAGCAAAGGGTCACAAACGCAACTTCCTCAGCAGCCTTACATTCCTCACGTTGCATTGTACCCCTACCTACTTATCCTGCAGATTCGTATGAAGGCTCCGTGTCAGTCATTATGAAAGGAACACGTTCAATTTGAGCGAGCATGTCGCTTGCCCGTCACGTCCGTTGCCTATTATTTTTGTGGGAAAACAAACCCAATTTGCCTGAAAACAAAATTATTATAGGATGTTGTATATTTGAGGTTCAGACTTTGATTAAATTTGAGTCTAGATTATGGTTTTAATAAAATTCTAGGAGGTGTTAGGCATGGATATTGGGCAGCTGTAGTATATTTCCTTATTATTTTTGTATGAGCCAGGCAGAAAGCGGAGATGTAAAGCAAGAGGGCGGAGGGGGTACCTACCAGCCATTATAATTTTATTTTATGGTATTCTCTAAAAGTTTTCTCAGATATTCATTTAACTTGATTCATCTGTTGGTGCCTGTAGCCTTTGTGTTTGCCTGACGCACTTCATGCAACAGATTGCCAAGTGTATTTCTCATGCGTGTATAACTGGCGGAGCTTTGCTTCACACCACAAAATTATTTATGGACTAGCTGATGCCCGCGATTTCGTCTGTGATCTAGCATAGAAAGACGCCTATGTCCTTCTCCAGGTCATTGTCAACCACATTTGCCAAATTTCATCAAAATCCGTTTAGCCGTTTTTATCGTGAAAGCGTAACAAATACATACAAAAAATCAAATCTTTTCTCTTAATAATAAAAAAAAATACGACAATGTGTTATCAGCATTGTTTAACATTAGCATTCACTTTGGTTTATTGAGCAACAAGATACAGTGTCTTGAGCAGACACAAACCAAAACTAACACCGTTTTAATTGCGATTTTGATAAGTGGTAGAGATTTTTTATGCTAAAGACGGATAGAAAATATTCTCACAACTCCATAATTTTCTAAGACTCTCAGCAGTTGATATGTGTATATAATTATTATACATAATTATATCGTCTCTGGAAAGGAGAAAATACTAAACCGCCATTTGGGCCAAAATGAGTTATTTAATACTAACTTCCGCCCGCGGATTCGCCCACGAGATATGTCGATAAAAACTATCCTATGTCCTTCCCCGGGATGCAATCTATCATTCTGCCAAATTTTATCGAAATCCGTTTTGTGGTTTAGGCGTGAAAAGTTAACATACAGGCAGACAGACAGAGTTACTCTCGAATTTATAATTTTAATAAGGATATCGTTGGATTAGATTTTTTTTCTGCGTCGATCTGTTTAGGTTTCAAGACAATCTGAGCCAATTTTAAGTGGCTCGAATTTTCTAAAAAAATTTGTTGATAATTATTTAAAAAAACAGTGGCACTCCGGGAGAAATGAGAACTTGAACAATCACGTGTATTTTTTGAATCGTCTTATAAACATTGCCATCACTCACTGACCGGACATACATTATAACCGAGTAAATCGCGAGGACAGCTGAACACACCCGAATGTAGCGCGGTGTCGGTTACGGTAACAGTGTTGCGAGTTCAATGGTTTTTCCCATCTCAAAAAATGCCCAACGTGCCTAAAGAAGTAATTTTGGCCCAAATGGCGCTTTAGCATTTTCTCTTTTTCAGTGACGATATGTATTTGATAGCATAAAATAATATTGTGTTGTACATAAAGGCATTTAAATTGATTTATTATTCCTAACCTGTACTGTTACGTTATGTTCAGCAAGCTCCCAATGAACCGACAATACATTATTTAATACGTGACTACTCAATAAGCATATAAAATGATCAATTTAACTACAATTCTAAGGATGACGTCACAATTCAGTACACACTATATATATTCACGTACTTCATAATCCTGTATCTATATTCTGTAACCGATGCCGAACTCATTGTGCCCGAGTTATGTTAATACCGCGTTAGCGAGCGACGCCGCGGGGCGTCAGTTGCGTTTCAAAAGATAATAATAATAACATTGGAAGCAGTTGGCAAGCGAGCGACAATACGCCACGTCGTCCAAAGTATGAGCGGGTGAGGTTTTGCAGTTTTTGTAATTTTT
Source organism: Luperina nickerlii (assembly GCA_963855955.1). Lineage (NCBI taxonomy): Eukaryota > Metazoa > Arthropoda > Insecta > Lepidoptera > Noctuidae > Luperina > Luperina nickerlii. The sequence goes on from OY979668.1 coordinate 23,525,023, forward strand.
GATTCAACCTCAAGTAGTCTTTGTCAAGTTAACATCAGTACTTACGAGCCTACAGTTTCAAGCATCTCTTTATCTAAGACGATGTTGGGTCCTAGTTTTCTAACATTCGATAAGGCGAACTTTACACATTTCGTTTTCTTGGCATTGAGATTGTTTATTTGACGTAAACCAATCTGTAATTATTGAGAGTGTACTTTTTACGTTGTCAAAATCTTGCCTATTCCTGTCTTCTTTAAAAATAATAGAGGTACCACCTGCAAACAATACAACGTCACAGTAGCCCTTTAAATAAAATGGTAAATCATTGATATATACTAAGAACAAGAATGGACCCAGTATCGAGCCTTGCTATACACTTAAGTGAACTTATGACCTACGAAAATAATTTGTGGGTAGATAATTGTCACCTTTACGTCGTGTATAACTTGCACCACACACCACCACCCGTAGCCAGCAGAATGAACGGGCACCTCATAAAATATTATAACATGCAAAAAACTCACACACACACACACTCCCACATCCTACAGATAATTTTTATGGTATGTATATGAAAAACTTTGTTCTCGATTTTTTGTTCGAATACATTGGGCGGCAGAAGTGCGTTACCATGGCAACGGGGTTTTAGTGCCAAACGACCGAATTCTGTATGATGTTATATTTTATTGTGAACTGTGAAATTATAGTTAAAGTAAATATTGCTTTCAAACGAAGGATAAATGACTATTACGTTTATCCTCCGTTTGAAAGCAATATTTAATTTTAACGATTTTTAACTGGCTTGGCATTAAATACGAATCTGTAAAATAGTGTAAATGAATGTAAGAAATCTTCTAAAGAAGACGAGTTTTAGTTACGATATTGTCTCAAGCAACACTATAAACAAGAAACTGTAAATGTAAAATAAATTTAGAATATTTTAGTGTAGAAATGAATAGTAGAAAAACATTGCAACGTAAGTATGACAAGACATGATTTAACTTATTGCGAGCTTCTTAATTATGTGAACTTCTTTAGAAAGGGCCAATGATCAGAGTTCGAAGTAAACAGGTAGTTATAACCCTCATACCAAAAACGACAAAACATGGTTGATGAAAAGAAAATATGACTCTTTCTTTCCTATACCAATAAAATACACTTCCGATATGTCTTTCCTGTCCAAATAAAACAGATCATTAATATATCTAAGAATGAAAGACCATAGATCTTAGAATCACAAAACATACCTTCAATAAGTAAACCACAAGAGCTCCGCCAGGTGAGCAGATATTCCTACATTAGGTAACATGATTCATAGCTCAGCAATATATCAACCTTCGTGAATATATGAGCTGTCGTTTAGCTCAACAGTGTTCGTGGGACGTGGGCTTTATTTTTATCAAGCGTAGATTTTTTGGGATGCGGTTGACTTGGTTTAATTATTTTGATTTTTAACATTGATTCGGGTTTCAATTTAAGCTGGCTTTTGATACCTACTTAATTTTATTTTCAATTCCAACCAAAAATATCATAGTTATCTCAGGCCTTGGTACCTATGCAGCAATGATTATGGGTCAAGCCAATAAAATATACATAGATTGCATTTCAAAGTGCTATGTAAAAAAACCTGAAATAAAATGTGGTAATAAGTATCTGTAGTTACACCAGTTATAACTCAAGAACAGCTAGACCGATTCTTAAGATTTTTGGTTTGTTAGATTTGTTTCCGCCCCGAATAGCAGAATAACTATTAAAATATGGGGAAAAATCACGAAAAAAAATCTCATACATTCTTATTGATTCTGATGCGGTACGAAGTTCGCTGGGTGTCAGCTAGTTTTTAGTAAACTGTAGGTACTTCTTTCCGCAATTTTCAAGCTTCCATCCAATTATTTCATTGTTCTTTGGCTGCTTATTTGTTCGTCCGTTAACATAACGCAACCATTAATGAAGTAGCCATTTCATTGGTGGGCATAAATTTTTAGTGTGAGGCTGCATCAGTGCCGTCCGGCGATGATCCGATTTCAATCAGCAGCGAATATCATTAATGTGCTGAATAATGGATTTGTGTGTACCATGTGTGTGGCAATTCCACGGATTAAAGAAAATTGAGAAGGTCCACTTCAAACAATGCGCCAAAAAAAGGCCAAATTTAATGATGATCGGTAATAGAGAAACATCATTCAGGTGCTCGATACTTAAACATAGGTTTACAGAGTGTGCTTACTGCTGGCGATAGCTTGACTGACTAATAGCAGGATCGCCAGTCAAAATTTATTTTCATTGCCGATTAACAAAACTTGTTGTCAGTTTTCTAATTCGGGACTTTGTACTTTTAAGTGTAGGTACATACACACGAGTGATACACGTCGACCACAGAGTTAACTACAAACGTGGACATCAAGCAGCTCATGTATTTGAGCACCTTATTGAAAAACACGAGCGACACGCGTTGACAGCTGTCGTCGACGCGCGTCAAGATGCAGTTGCCTCTGTCGTCAACGCTTTTCGCTCGAGTGTACGAGCACTTAATTTGGTTATCATAGTTATCATTCGTTTTGCTTCTATTTATCTTGTGTCGAATTCTTTTCCTATCTTTAGCAGACTGCATATATGCGCTACGTGTGGTGCGTCAGTCAGTGACCGCGCATATCATTGACCTTCTGCGTGTATATCTTTACCACCATCCATTCCCCACTGCTTGCGATCCAATATTACAGTAGTAATTATTTACAGCTAGCTACATATTTAATTGTAATACGCGCTGATCCAATTAACCCGTTGATTAGCCTGATTTGTTTGTAATTAATTTGTACAATTGTATTGTGTTTAAGGCAGCTAATTACTATATCCAGGCAGGCATATGGTACCTATGTGTGCACAGCAACCAAATATTCTATTCATGACGCCGCTGAGAATGTGTCTGAATCCCTGAAGAATTATTAATTTGGGACAAATCAGTGAGGAGACAAACTAATTCATTTGGTTCCAACCAATACACAGATACTCAGCAGCACCACATTTTATACACATCAAAAAAAGGTTGTGTGTATGTTTAAATAATAAACTGATACATCCCCTGCTTTTAAAATAAACTTTACTCCTTTGAAGAGATTACTAATTTTGTGGGAATATTAAGTAAGTCTTATTAGCGACTGAACACAAAGTCACGAGCTCTCCCATAGGCTCAAGTGCGTAAACATACAGTTATTAGCCGGCCAATGTTGGTTGGCCAGTCTAATAGCACTTAACCTCTGCATGGTCAGCCCATACAGTCCACGTGTACATTGTAACGCTGACAATCAAATATAAAAGCCTCAACTCCTACATCGTTCTCTCGTCTGTCCGTCCCTCTGACACAGATCATAGAAAAAAAAGAATCCGTCAATATAATAAATACATAGTTCATTTCGTTCCAAAATATTATGATAATAATTGACATCTGACAAAATTATAGCGGGCCCAAGATAAACTGGAAGTTACTATTTAATTTATTGGTTCTAAATATTATTGTTTAATTGTTCATCTTACTTTTATATTGTAAAGGCTGTTTTCGAGTGTCTCATTTCAATCTGTGCTTAATAAAAAAAGAGAAAGAAAAAGAGGTAAAATTTGTTTGTTTGTATGTAGGAGGTAATCTCCGGAACTACTAGTCTAATTTGAAAAAATCTTTTTGCATTTGAAAGCCCAATTATCGAGGAAGGTTATAGGTTATTTAACATTACGCTACAACTCTTAGGAGCCCAGCAAAAGAAAAAATAAGTAAAAAAAACGCTAAGCGTAAACGAAGTAATGCACACGGGCGAGCGGTGAGATGCAACATGATGAGACGGGGGCAGAAATTTCACGCGGACGAAGTCGCGGGCAGAGGCTAGTTATAAATAAAATGCACAGACTATAGATTTTTACTAGATTATTATAATGATGATTACAGTAGGTACTTTGCATTCAATACTTCAGTTTATGTGTACTTTGAGCATATTGAAGCACCATGGGTCATTCTCTTGATTCCATGTCTCTATCCGTAGTCTGAGGTACCATCGCTTTGTTTTCATTTGTTTGATGGCCCGCCTTTTTCTATGGGCCGGTGACGTCATTATGTTTAATTTTATTCATTGCCACCTGTATCGTGTGGGCTGTTGGCAGATTGTGACCCTTTATTCTGTTGTGAATTGTGTTATATTACCCACAATATTGTCAATTCCCCCTTCAGAGTAATCTCGTCTATTAAATGTAATGTTCCCATAAAGATCTTTTACTCCGATTCGGGGGAAAAGACAAATAGAATAATAAAATATTACTCGTAAAACGGAGTGATATTACGAATACCCTTGAGAATTTGATACAATGTGTCTACATAGTTTAAGAAGCCCTACCGGTTCTCTACTGATCTACTCTACCGCGAAACGAGAGTCCTCAGAGTCCGCCAGCTTTTCGTTCTGTCTGCCTGCACAAAAACGCTCAAAAATATTAAAAGGAGACCTGACTGCGCATCTATCATAAGCAAAAGAAATTACAGAATCCCAACACCTGACAGCACCTCTTTGCTTGCTAGACGCTCCCCGGCCTACTCCCTCGTGAATACGTACAATAAAGTCTGCAAAATCTGCGAAATTAAAAATACTACTTCATTCGGCTGCAAAAAAATTGTAAAGGAAATTTTGCATAACACTGGCTATGATGACTCGGAACAATTAATATAAAGATCTTCACCCGACACTAAATTAAACGAAGCACAATGAAACAAACACGCACACTTCCACACGCACACACTGGACGCACACATACCACTTACACATCACACATATACACACACACCACACAAATATCACACATACACACGTACCATACCATACTTGAAATCATCTCTCTAGTCTCCACTCTGGAATTCGTACTCCGAGCCCCAAGATACAGACTCTCTATTTTGGGGCTCACTAGTTTCTAGTCTCCACTCTGGAATTCGTACTCTGAGCCCCAAGATACAGACTGTCTATTTTGGGGCTTACTAGTTAAAACTATATTGTAACCTAGCTGTAGGTAATATTTTAAGCTACTTATGTCATCTTAACTTACTGTTAACCACCTGCTTACTGTATCACCTGGACAATAAATATTTTCTATTTCTTTCTATTTGTATATTACCAAATTCACAAATGTTTAAAAATTTATTTTGATAAAATGAAGTGTCTACTTCGTTTTATCAAAATAAATTTTACACTATTACATAAAATAATATAAGTATGATCGTAAGTATGTACACTTACTGATATGGGTTCCAGTAATTTTTTTTGATCGATAACGACAAAGCAACTCAATAATAACATTATTTTCTAGAAACATCTTATAAATTTCTAATCTCCTTAAAGAAGCGCCTATTGTAAATAAGTAAAAGATAAAGCTGGTAAATACAGAAGAACGCGTTGGCAAGGTGTCTGGCAGCAATCTATCTCAATTTAGCTCAAACTATTGAGATATAGTGAAGTGTTTAACGAAAAAAGATTATCTTTCCAGTTTTTAGTTCAGGAGGCTTTAGGTGAGTTTATTTACCCGATAAATAAATAACGTTCTGAAAGGATTTCATTTTGAATCAATTTTAATGGTAATCGATGTTGACGTTGAAAATAATTTGACGTGTTAGAAGATGCAGTAGAAACTATAAGTGAAAGTATAAGTATATGGTGCGCAGGGTGCGAGCCAGTTCCAACAGCATCCTGGGAGTTATTGCTGATAGACTGGACTGCTGTATTGTAAGTCGTTGCTCCAGTATCTCAGCTGGAGTGCGGAAGCAGTGATTGTCTTGTTGTATTGTTTGTGTAATTGCATCACTAGATGTAAGTTTATTCTATTGTTACTAACACTGTATGAGTCTCATAGTTACTTGAAAATAAAGAATTTAATTTAATAATAAGTATATTATTATTATATTATATTATTCTCTCCATGGTCTGGCAGTTTGATTTGAGTAATTTATGTGGCCTACCCAAATGTCCTTTCTTTGGTATTGTTCGTCGAATCGTTGAGCTCCTTAAGTCTTGAGTTGAGCTGAACGATTTCTGACAAATGCGTGCACTGACTGGACAGGTCCTCTCAATCTGTGTGGTTCTTTCCTCAAAAGACCATCTCAGATATCGACCTACAGGGTCTTCATATAACCTGACCAAGATTATGTCTGGACTTTAAAAGAGAGTATGACCTCTGAGTTTTTTTCGGCCTTTCTTCTCAGAGTAGTCAGATAGGAAACGCCGACCTCATCTAGTTTAAAAAATATATGATTGACGTGTAAAAGTGTTTGTGCAAACCTACTTACAAAAAATAAAATCATTTATCAAGTGTAATGTGTAATATACAGTTAACTAAATACGAAGCTTTGAATATCAGAAAGGCTATTGGTTATTTACTGTGTATGAAAGTACTTATGAATATGGTTTGTAGGGAAAGGATTTTATAAAAAAGTACTAGCTAACCCGGCGAACTTCGTACCGCCCCGCCAGCCGCTCTGCCCGCACCTTTTAAATCTCTGATATCTTCTAAGATATTCATTTTAATGATATGCTGTAAAGGGAAATTTTGATCTCCATAAAACGCACAGCGTATTTAATATATTTGATTAAATAAGGAATAATACTGTATTGTTTAAAATAGCTTGGTAAATAACCCTTTTTTTGTAATATTTAAAAGATAAAAATGGTTACTGTGGGTTATTCTTAGGAGATAAACATATAACATCGCAGACCTTTTTATTGATATTTTTAAGATATATCATTCCGTAGTACATTTATTTGATCTATCTCGTAAGGTTTAGCCAGCGTTTGCAATGTAAGCGAAAATATGTTTGTTACGACATCACATTACAAATCTTTGAATTTCTCGGCTTTTATCTACTATAATATGCATTTATTATACATATAAACCTTCCTCTTGAATCACTATATCTATTAAACAAAATCGCATCATTGCTGTTGCGTAGTTTCAAAGATCTAATATACATACATAGGGACAGACAGCGGGAAGCGACTTTGTTTTATACTAATAGTGAAAGTACAGAAAGACAAGGCTAGACATTTGTTTCAATTAGGCTTGTCAGTAATTAATCAGAAAGCTAGTCGTCCGTTCGCAAAAACAGATCTTCATGGATAAGACGGACAAGAAACTCCATGGAAACAGTATCAAAGTATTCTATCAACACATTTCTCATATTTCCATAAATTATCTTTATCTTAAAACAGTTAATTCTATCTCTTGGGCAATGGTCCAAGAAAACTCAGAATAATAGCAAGATATAATTAAACGGTTTCTAAAATAGTGATTCTGCGGCAGAGCATGACACCAACGAAATAACAATAGCAAGGAAAAGAACATGAAGTCTCCATGATACAATTTAAAACATTAGCAATATTGGCAATAATTTTATTATAACTTACAGAACATAGTCTTATTAAGCTATAATAAAAATATAATATCAAATTACTTAACTTACGTGACATCTGGGCCCTAATTCATAGTGACCACTTAACGATTCCTTACTTCGAATCCACATTAATTCCTTAGAGTTAATCACGACATCTGCTACGAAGCCGCGCGAAATAAACGCTAAGTTGGCGTGGTTTAATTTATCAAAATACATGTTGTCTGTACGGTTGACATTTCGATTCCAACCTATGAGGTTGTCGCTTGACTGACCCGATAGCGTCATTACAGTCCGTTTTATATTCTTCCAACGTCACTTTACGTCAAACATCAACCGCCATTTTGAAACTATCCCAAACCATCATACATTATGGCTAAATAACTTCTAATACAGGTAATATCTTATCTAATGAAACCGTTTTAAAACATTATAAATTTAATAAGATATGATTCGTAATTCTTGTACCTATAATTCAATAGAATATCAACATCATCTTACAGTATTGTGCTAATCGTTTGAAACAGTATAATAAATTAAAATAGCAATATAAAATCTAAGATATACCGCAAGTATCATTAAATATTACATAATCACTTATAGTAATAACATCTAAGTGATTTTTACAAGCTAGGAGTGTTACTTTTTTGTAAACTCAATACCTAGGCAAATTAGGTACTTCTACATGGACCCTAGGTTTGTAAATGTGACAGATGTCACTATCCATAAACATAATCATAATCAGCCTAATGTTTCCACTGCTGGGACACAGGCCTCCCCTCTGTGAGAGGGAGTGGGCCGTAATACACCACGCGGGCCCAGTGCGGGTTGGTCGATGTCACATGTCTTCGAATTTTTCGTTTTTGATGTCATTATCCAACAAGCACTATTCTAATATTATAATTATATCAAAATTAAGTATCTAGCACACGCTTGTCTATAAGTAGCCTATTCATTAGTGATAGAGAATAGGTAGATAATCAATTAGTGAGGCAGAGATATTTCAGTATTAGGCGATTGAAATAACTTTCAGTAGTTATGTGCAAAATAACACATAAGCCAAACGTGTATGTGACATCGATGCATGGCCATGTATACATGAAATCATGTACAGCTAATTACAGTTTTTGTTTAAAACTAAATTAATCCAGTTCTATCACAAGTATTCCAACATAGTGCGCAAAACCGCATAGTGCGTAGTACTGCGTAGGTACAGACGCCAGCACATCAAGCTACACCTAACTGTCAGATTTTCCCAATCAACTTTGAACCTTAAGCTTTAGCGATAAAGTTGAAAATCTATTAAAGAAATCTGACAGATTGTGGTAGGTTGATGTGCAGGCTTCCGTACATGCTCATATTCTGTAAAACAAAAATAAAGCTCTGATTTTTATGTCAAAATAACTCTGCACTTCCTGACTTCGAAATTGACCCCAGAGTTTCTGATTCCACAACTCAACTGGCTCGACATTCGCGATTGGAGAGGTATCTCTTTACCACTCAAAGTAGGATTCGATTACGATGCCTTATTACGCCCAAGGAGATCCGATATCCAAGTATTATTATTCAACGCTTTACTCAGTGTGTCGATCGGTGACGGAACCCGAGACCCTCTAGAACGGTCAATCTAATTATAACACTAGGTTTTGATTGGCTCAGTACTCATTTGAATAATTATTATGATTCTTACTGTCGTAGATGAAAATTCAAGGAAAAATTATATATCTGCCTTTATTCGAAGATATCATGAAGTCAGTTAAATTAGGTTCAGACAAAAAAAGGGTTTTTATTAAATTAGCTTGTCGCCACGAAGGGTAAGAACATTATTGATTCTCGTCTCCTTCTATTCTATTACGACCTACCTTGATACAAAAATAGCTAATGCCGTATGATCAAGTTAGTAGAGATACCTAGAAGGTACGACCGCAGGCGACTGATGTATCAAATCAATATTTATTCACCTATATTAATTACCTACACCAATACCCTTGCCTACCTATGCGATACTCAATAGTACCCACGAGTAGGTACATTCCAGCACGTTTGATTGAATAATTAATTCTCTTTTGATATTCAATATCACATGTGACAGGGAGCGAGATATTGAGTTAGGGCCAAAACTTCGAATTGGGGCACAGATCATACAATAAACAGTAACACAACTTCGATCAATTGACTTGATCGCGCCGCTACATGACCTATCAGTAAGTTTTGCCCAAGTGGCTGTTACCTCGAGAGGCAGTTACTATACTGTTTTGGTTCGAGCATCACAGTCCACGATTTAAAAAAAAAATAAGGTTGTTGAACCAGTGAATGAAACTAGAAAAAAACAAAAGAATGAAGTACAATGTACTACTGTTTGTTTCAATATATGTCGAAAAAAGCATTGTTTTATTAATTCAAAAGTTGGTTGACGTTCAATAACCAAGATGAAATTGCTAAGAATGAAATTCATATAGACATGATGACTGAGATCAATGGAAGAATTATGAAAATTGAAATGAAGGCAGAAAAATGAAGTATTTGACAATTCTCCAAGGGAGCGTATGTACATAAACAGCCTAATTGTCATACTGTTTTAAACTTCTACTGCGACAAAGGATAGCATTCGGGTGTGAAATGTGTAGTGGAAACACAATACCTTTATAAATAGGTCCGTTGGAGCCCACAAGGGTTGTGGTCTGGTCTGCGAGCCTTTGTCCCCGGATAGGTTTCGATAGCGTTCTGAGGAATAAGTATTAGGTAGGTTAGCAATAGGGTGATCGCGAGTTGGTACTATATACTGGTGGTTAACCATATTGTTAAATAAATCTTTGTTGCTAAGAAAAGAAGCAAAGTATTAAATTGACTATTAATACTGTCGCTAATCTAGAGCAACAGTGTTAATAGTCCATTAGATCACGAGCAATTACAAGCCTTGCTAATGTCTTGGAAGCTTGTCTGCATATTATGACCTCTGTCAATCAATATGTACAGACGTCAGCAGTCAGCATATCAAGCTACTACAATCTGTCAAATTTTTTTAATAGGTTTTCAACTTTATCGCTAAAGCTTAAGGTTCAATGTTGATTGGGAACATTTGACAGTTTCGGGTAGCTTGATGTGCAGACGTCTGTACTTAGCTACTTAGTATAAAACAAAGTCGCTCCCGCTGTCTGTAGGTAAGCTTAGATCTTTTAAACTACGCAATGGGTTTTGAATGGAGTTTTCACCAATAGATAGAGTGATTTAAAAAGAAGGTTTATACGCGGCATCGCCTGCGAGGTATGTCGATAAAAACTGTCCCATGTCCTTCACCGGGATGCATATATCTATCTTTGCCAAATTTTATCGAAATCCGTTCAGTGGCTTAGGCGTGAAAAGGTAACAAACAGACAGACAGGCAGAGTTACTTTCGAATTTATAATATTAGTATGGATAACACATGCATATTAGAGTAAAAAAAAAGCCTAAAAAATTCAAAGATTTGTAATGTGATGTAACAAACACATTTGTGTACGCTCACATTGCAAACCTTACGAAATATATCAAATTAATGTACTACGGAATTGTACATCTTATAAATATCGATAAAAAAGTCTGCAATGGCATATGTTTATACCCTAAGGATAACCCACAGTAACCATTTTTATCTTTTACTTATTACAAAAAAGTTATGGGTTATTTAACAAGCTATTTTAAACAACACTCTCTCACAGAGAGAAGGCCTGTGTCCCAACAGTGGGAACATTATTGGCTGATTATGATTTTAAACAATACATTATTATTCCTTATCTATTAATTACGTTGTGCATTTCATGTAGATCAAAATTGCCCTGTACAGCATATCATTAAAATGAATATCTTAGAAGATATCAGAGATTTAAAAAAGCGGCTGGGCTGTGCGGTACAAAGTTCGCCGGGTCAGGTAGTAGTTTTTATTACTTCTTCAATGTAAGAACCACACAATTGTTATATAAGATAGTAAATATTGCCTTAAAAAGTCACTTCTTAAAAGTGCTAACGAAACAGATTCACTGCAAACATCTTCAAACATGGCAATTAAAAAAAAACCGGTCAAGAGCGAGTCGGACTCGTGCATGGAGGGTTCCGTACCATCATGTTTTTAATTTTTCATCAGCGAGGCCTATATTCATCAGAGAATTTTAACACTGTGCACTGCGGTATAGAATATTGCAGTTTAATGTCAGCACCATCTCTTGACCGATATTGGAACTAATGTAACTTTTGTTGATGATTTCTGAAAAAGTGTGCTATTTAGAGATTTCGTTTTATTTCCCTGTAATATTTACATAAACTTCTATCACATATAATCATTTCAGATTTTTCTCTTTGCAAACTTCGGAGATAAGGGGGGGGGGGGGGGACGGTATTTGTTTTTGCATTTTTCACCAAAAGTCAAAAACTGTGCGGCCTAAAAAAAATGTTTGAGAATATGCAAATTGCGCTCTTTAATATGATACCCCCCAGTAGCCCCACTTCGAATTTTTCAGAACTTTCACTGAAAGGGGGCTTTCAATCGCTGTTGCAAAAAATATACATATATTTTTATTTCTTTCTTATTTGCAAAATAGTTGGGCAAACATCATCTAAAACTATTGTACCTAAGGGTTCCGTTTTACCATTTTGGTACGGAACCCTAACAAAACCACAGTCCAATCTCAAAAAGAAGTCTACTCAAACTCGACAATTACAAGCGTCTGACCTGAGAGCTTCAAAGCAGAACTAAAAAACGCGTCTGGCGAAGTGGCGAGCTAAACAACGCTGCGGAATAACGCACCGGAGCCAGCTTAGGGAACTAATCCGTTCTGTATTTCACTATTCTACGGTGAGTACGGAACGTTTTCCCGCCAAGTCGCGCTCGGTAAAGGCTCTTGGAACCATTGAACAAGAGGGAATTGTTTTACGCGTAACATTAGTATGGTTGACTGTTGATGACTATATTCGTCACTGAGTATAAGTTTTAGTATCGAAATATCGATAGATACAAAGTGCAATTTCTTGCCCCAATCATTATTTCATTGTTTGATTGGAACAGCATAGGTACTAATTTTTCATACTTTCTAAAGTCTAAATCATCACACAATTAATATGAAACTGTAGTCACTGTTCGAACCACTCCAGCAAGATAAACATACAGATATTTTAGTGGTGCTCAGGTAATTTTAGATGAATTTTTTTCTTCACACTAAATTTAACTACCGCGTAAAACAATCTCCGCCCTTACGAAATTCTCTCGGTACAATTTTCCCTCTCAGTGCGTTAAATCGCAATACCTTTTTGTACGTGTTTTCTTTCTGGCGACCGTAAGCCGGCGTAATGTTTGTAAATAAGAAAACAGTAGGAAAATAACGCTTAACTTTGGATCTCGTTCGACGCCGCGAGCGCAAGAAGCACTTCCAGACGGAATCGTGTTTGCAATCTTATTTTAGTTGAATAAAATTGCAATTTAGCGCCGAATAAAATGTTGTACAATCGTCTTTAATGTAGGCTACTTCTGGCCCTTCAGTTTTTACTTGGAATGTATTGTATTGCTCGTTGTGTTATGTAAACGTTTGTGCTTGTGGTGATGTGACTGAAACATAGTAAGTTTGTATGTTTTCTCTCTTTCCATGTAACGTATCATAACATCACGCACGCAGTTGGTCTCGACGAGTTAGGCGGCGATGGCGGGTGTGACGGATTAGGTGCATCTATAGTAGAATTATCGGAAATATTAATTTAATTAGAATTATTAATTTAATTATTATTATCTATAATAATAATAATTAAAATAAAGATTATTAATATTGATTATTATGTTGTTTATTTCTTTCAAACCAATTTTTTTATTTAAATGAAATAAAATTAAATACTAACTTAACTAAAACTATACAGAAACTAAAAAAAACTGGCACTCCGGTAGTGCCGACAGAAGTGAAAACTTGAACAATTACGAGTGTATTTTGTGAATCGTCTTATAAACAAAACACGCGTGTTAAGGTGTGTTCCTTATTTTATAGGGTTTTTTGCAAATCAGGTATGATGACCAAAGTGACTGGTTTATTCTTCTCGTGAAAGGAATTTATTCAGATTTACAAATAAGCACACAGGATAGACTTCAGTTCGTGGTGTTGGTCGCGGCAGTGGTAAGAGAAGCAAGCCGCTCGCATAGAGCTCGTCGTCAGTTATATATCCGTGGTTCAGCGCCATCTCGTCGTTGTTGGATGAACTACGTAGTTAGTACGCGAGGCCCTCGTAGTTCTTCCCGATGTGCATAGATGGCGCTGTCTTACGTTTTACGTCTTACGAATTTTCGATCAGGGTCACGTGACCTGACGCGAATTTAGAAGTTTTTACCCATTCCAAAAAAAGTACACAGCGCCGCTAAAGAAGTTTTCACTTCAAAAATTGCGTCGAAAAATTCATCCGCATCGCTGTCGACTGGTAATGTACCCAAGAGACTGGCGGTATTACCACGTTGTATCGCGATGCTTAGCCTCTGGCCAAGGTAAAAGCCAGCCCTTGGGTCACGGGAAGTGTCAACCAGCCGTTTAGATATTTCTTTAAAAAGACCATGAGCACTCGGACCCCACGGCCCGAGAGTTTCAACCCCAAACGGCTCGAAAATATAATTTCCGATAAGGTTATCATATTTTCGCCGCTTGAGGTTTTCCGCAACCGCAGCAGCAGCGCCAGCACAGCACGCCGTGCCAGGAAGATGGGATGGCGCAAGAGTATCGACACACGTTGCGTCCCAAACTAAAGGCCTACCCACCTTCCATGGAAATAAGGACATACCGTCCGGTCTCTTGCCATCGTCGCGTGCCAAGCCATTGGGTTCTAATACAGCTGGAACGCCGACGGTAACAAGAGCTCGTCGGATGATGTCATTAATGTTTGCGTGCCGTGCGAAGCGACCCGCACTTCGGCTGCAAGACAGGCCGTGGTGTCCGAGGCTGTTGACATCTTCGCCACAGTGACAGCGATGGGGAGAGCAGCAAGGAGTGCCTAGTCGTAAGGAAAAAGATTATTATAAATATTAATTAATATAGTTCCAGAAAGCAGTACTTCTGGACACGGCCCGCATTGTTAGGAGGTTCCTCTCTCTGGAACCCTGACCGCCGGTAGCTTGGACCCTGTTCCCGATACCGGTGGGCTACTATTTTTTTATATTTTTAAATGTTTTTATATATTTTTATACTAATATTTAAAAATATAATTTAGCTAAATAAAGGAGATAATATTAAAATGATACTCTTTATTCATAAATATGAGTTCACCAAACAGAGTAACTTAATCATAAACCCACCCAAACAGATACACCCACATTTCGTCAGATGTATAATACGGGATGAATTAGAATTACAAATCAAGACTTCAGGCTGCTATTGAGAAATTCCGCGTTGAAAAACCCAATAACACATTGTCCGACCTGAAACCTGCCGCTAATATTGAAAAGGGTTTTTTAATTCTAATAAAACTTATATTTGTTGACAGAACAATTAATTAAGTGGTAGAATTATCTCTTTGTAGCTTTATGGCTTTGATGGAAACAAAAGACAATTGTAAAATGGGTTATAATTTAAAGCAAAATCCTGATTTCACATAATTTTACTATAGTGATTCCCCAAATCCCATTACCCACTTCCTAATTATAATCCCTCAGTAAGATTATTTAAATAATATTGTAATACTCTTTCAATCCTGACAATTACTCTATATTCATTCGTGGCATGGCTATTAACACACAATAAGTACGTGTTGTAATAGCGTGTAAAGCTTACTTCAATATAATATTCTATTGATGCCGGTTCTGCACTGTATAGCTGTAGCATTAACATAACGGATGAAATTCACAACTCCCAAGAAATGCTTGGCTTAGTGTCCATCATGAAATAATATGGGAAATTTATTATTAATAATAATCTGTGTTGTTATTGTATGTTGTTGTCTAATTGAGGGGAATACCGGTAATTTGTATTAATTGTTTACCAAGAAGTTAGTTGGGATATTGGGAAGGTTGTGTCGCTACTATCACACTAATATTATAAAGGCTTTGTGAGTGTGTGTGTGTGTGTTTATATGTTTGTTACTTTTTCACGCTCAAACGGCTGAAACAATTTTGATAAAATTTGGTATGAGGGTAGCTCACACCCTGGATTAACATATAGGCTACTTTTTATCCCGATATTCCCACGGGATCAAAACTTATGCGGGAGAAACCGCGGGGCGTAGCTAGTAGTTTTATATATCTTGATTTCACTGCAACCTAGTTACGGAGTTTTCATAATCGGATATACTGTTGCACTGCCTAATCTTTAACATAGGGAAGTAATTCATCGTACATGTTGATTTTTATAATAATATTTCTCTTCAAAAGTAACTATTACATAGCAGCTAACACGATTCTGCAAAGAATGAAAAGTTCAATGAAATGTATTTAACTGTAGCTTGCTGTGCGATGTCTGGCGATACGCGGCGTACTGCCCGTAAAGCTGAGGCTTCATTACACGGTCAGTAAGCGTTTTGTGGCTTCCGCGGTTTGGCTATTAGAACCACTTATTTTTAACTTAACTTTGCGTATAATTTGTCTGAATAAACAGTTCCTATGTAATCTTTCTAATGGTTGTTATAAAGTATTTTTGTGTAAATACTACGACATGGTATTTTATCTAGGGTTGTTTGTGTATTTTGAGTAAAAATATTCCATAGTTATGCAGTCACCTTTTCGGCCAGTCAAATTATTTTACCTATCTATGGAATAGACTTAAAAATAGATAGGTAGTGCCAGCAAAAACTAAAAACCAAAGCAGGATTTGCTGTAACAAATTAGACACAAACCATCGACAAAGCGGGCCCGAAAGTGCTTTATTATAGTCTATCGCGGTCCCATGTCGCAGCAGAGTGGACCGAATACAATGTGAGCAGTAATGCACATTTGCGGAGTGAAGTACGCGGCGTACTATTAGTTTTATACCTCTGATGTGGTTTACGTTTTACCGGTCCATTATTTTCTTGTCATAGATGCGATTTGCATGAGATTTTCGCTGACATAACGAATTACTTACTGACCGATATTTTTAAACATTTTCTCTATGTAAACAAAACCAGTGTTAATTACATTTACCTGTTTTTGAAAGCACGTCAAGCTGTTGGTCCCGGCTGTCATTCGTGGAGCTTTGGCCTTTACGATTATTTCTCAAATAAATGTAAGTAGATGTTCCGGTTCTGAATCTTTTGAGAATATCTTAGTAGCATATATCTCATTCTCACTCGTGTGTATTTCATAACTAATTGATGTAGACCCTTCTTTGGTAGGACGTTCGTGTACTGTTCACATTGATTTAAAATCTGTCACCACTATACCTAAGTAGAGGTCAAAACTTGATCTTATTTCTAAGTCAAACACTCTGTCACATGGGTCCTTCGCCCATTCTAGCGATTAAACTGTGGCGTGAAATCTAAGCGCCCAACAGCACCCACGGGCCAGAGGTAAAGTTACTGGAACTTTTCCAATATCCAGTGTTATTGCGCCATCTCGCACCCGTCCCGCGCCGTCCCGCGGCCGCCCCGCCGCGCCGGGATGAGGCGGACTTTCACGTCTTCACACTTTCCCGCCTGTTAGTTGGTCGTTTTGTATTGGGATATAAAATCGGTAAACATGGTGTTTGATTGTCTATGGTAAAATAATTATTGTAACTAACTATTTTTAAAGTATCTGATTAATGGCCGTCACACACCAAAATAAGTCGACAGAATAAAGCATTGAAATGTGAGTTTTTTTTCGAGTACAAAGTAACTTATCGATCTTTTCACACATCCTGATAATATTTTGAATGGATTTATACTGAAAACTCAAACTTAAAGCATTTATTTCAATTAAACCTTGTACAGGCACTTTTGATTTGTCAAAATTAAATAGTCTGTCAGTTAGTCAGAAAGTTGAAGCTAGTTGCCCATTCCAAAACGTAGATCTCTATGGAGAAGAACGGGCAAGAAACTCCATGGACACTTTTAAATCAAGATTTTACAAAATCCTGGGTACATTATTCTTGTTGGTTTTATATGTGAGTACAATGTAAAAAAAGACACAAATGAAGAAACAATTCAAAATATAAGATTAAAAATAAGCCTTGGCAGTTAAAAGATGACCAGTCTCAACCGACGGTGCCCTTTCACGAATATGACGCGTGGATCAGCACCATCCAGCTCAACCATTTTGTAGGGAACCGAACAAAAATACCACTTTAACAAAAATACTCTTAACATTGTATTGATAAGATTTTCTTTCGCACAACTTGTACGTTATCACCGTTAGCAAATATAACACAATCATGATTATGAATGAGTGAGCAAAAGAAATGAGAAGAATTTTAAGGGGAAATGTAATTTTGCAAATGTCAAATCGGATAACGCCTGTACGAAGTGAACAAGGCGTGGCTAAGAAGTATTATTATTTTAGTATTTTAATTTTATTTTTTCAGGTTCCAAGAACCAGGTATTTATTAACGGGCTATCGTTGGCGGCCTCAGTGTTGACTTTATAGAAAATTGGTTTTGTAACAATTTAGCTAGGGCAGGAAACCCCGTCGACGCTCACAGGAACGCCAGGCTTAGGCTATTAGTATTTCCAAAAACCTTTAAAATTAGAATTATCATGGTCATCATCATCTGCTTAGCCTTTTCCCAACTATGTTGGGCTTCCAGTCTAACCGGATGCAGCTGAATACTAGTATTTCACATGAAGCGACTGCCTATCTGACCTCCATAACCCAGTTACTGGGTAATATGATACCCCTTAGTAAGACTGGTTGTCAGACTTTCGGGCTTCTAACTACCCGTAACGACTGTCAAAGGTCCACGAATCACAGCCGGGACCAACGGCTTGACGTGCTTTCCGAGGCACGGAGGTATGTAAAGATGATCATCCATCCACCGAACAACCGCAGCAAGCCTAGCTTAACCTGATCGATCGACCAGTGCGGCTGTTATTATTAGCATGGTGTTTGGCAAATAAATCCATTTTAATTTAATTTGATCTTGGTGTTTTTGGCACCACTTAAGCTTTCCCCTGAAGATCTTCCGTGCCATCATCATGGCGTCAAAAATAGGACCAGTGGAAGGTTGACCCTATCAACGCCATACATATTGTATATTGAACTCCAACCTGGCATTTCTGTGAGCCTCGCTCACGTGCCTGTTCTTCGCGTTCGCGTCGTTCTTCGAGTTTTCGCTTACAACGACTACATTCACGTGGCAGTAGCATACGAACATAACATTTTCACAATTACACTGTGTAACTTATTTATTATTTTTATAAGACAATGATCACTAAGAAATACGCGAACTAAGATGTTACTGAAAAATTTATGATAAATAAAATACAATATTTATTTTCTACCACAAGTTTCAAAATGTACACAGTTTATATTTCATAATTGTCCAAAAGAAACAGTTATAATTAGGTAGTGGCAGCCATTATCCATTCTACGAATCATTAAGTAAATTTGAGATGTTACATTATATAACAAGGTTAGTGATGGGCGTGCTATATATGTATATTACGCAGTATGATAAAATTGCAATATTATTATTTATCACAAGTTTCCAATCAAACGGTAAGTGTGTTTTTTATATTGCATAGGGCTCGTGTTTATCCTTTTCACTCGTTACCTATCACTGACTTTCTGGTTACATCTACTTACCTTCAGGTTATCGCTAACTTTGTGGCCACCATCAGTAAATCTGTCACTAAATTGATTAGATTCCAGTGGGCCATGAAATAATTTCGTGAGAACCTAAATAAATACGCGCCAGAATTAGTTAAGGAGCGCATAGTCCCGGGATCACGCCTCATTGGTCTAATGAGCGTGGGACCCTCCTATGTGTTGAGGGATCAGGAGTTTAATAGATGTTGTGATTATTGTGTGTCTGTCTTCAGTATGTGAACAAGATGAAAGATATGTTTAGAGATCTATGATCTTTGTTATGGGGTTTGGTTTCCGCACTTAGTGGACAATTTTGCGTGGGCCATGGCAGCCGTCCGCGTCGGTGGTTATTCCAACCAGCCCACCTCCCTACAGAAGACCGTTAAGTCTCTTGGTCTGTTGAGATCATCTGTGTAAGATCTGGGTGTCCCGAGGGTTTCTGACCTAATCTGGGTGACGCCTGTGCACTCAAAGTGCACATGCGCAACGGTTTCATCAGCCTCCATGCAAGCTCTACACAGGGGACTGTCCGTTATGCCTATTGTCTGGAACTATTTGTTTAGTGAGCAGTATCCCGTGATGGTTCCCGTCACCAAACGCAAGCCTTTCCTGTCCAGGCGTAATAAACGTCTGGATAGCTTGCCATCTAATGATAGCATGGCTTCCTTGGACTGTCTGCAGCCCGGTGATGACGTCCACTAACTCTCTGCTTGTGTGTGGGTGTGCTCCCGTAGCCATCTGCGCAGTTGGTTGAGGTGGATGGCCACGACAGTTTTAGAGTTAATTTTATGCCCACTGAGATCGCTGTATACCGACAAAGAGTTATTAAATTCGTAGATAGAGATATTTTTATATTTGAATTTCGTGCATCTTTTTCATGTCTTTCATTTTCTTTTGTTAGAACAACCGGACCATGACTCCTTTGCTTGATATTGTCAGAGAAAAACACGTGTGAAGATACTCGATCCAATTCTCAATAAATCTTTGCCTCGTCAAATGTTTCGACATAGGGTCTAGAAGAGTCTACTTAGAAGGCGTAGTAAAAGGATTACAATGTATATGCATTCAAATTAAGTGCGAATAAAAACGTGTGACAATAAGTATCGCACTACTATAAACCTTCCCGAGGTACTGACGCCAGCACATCAAGCTACCCGAAACTGTCCAATTGTCCTAATCAACTTTGAACCTTATGCTTTAGCGATAAAGTTAATACTCTATTTATTGACATTTACAAAAAAAAAGCACCGTTTTCTGATGAATGCAAGATCACGACTTGTTCATAATTTAGAATTCGTGAATGCTTCAATTTAACTTACTACTATGTTTTACTATTTTTACTAATTTTTTACTTTTCATGACGACATTTCATTATAAACCCGCACCGCACCGCGCCGCCGCCGCCCGCACCACATCGGCCGCCGCACGATTATGTAAATACACCTACGAACGCTTTTGTTTTTACACTTAATGGTTTATAGAAAATTGGGGAATGTGTTTATGTTTTTTAGAGTCTAGATTGTTTTATAACTTCGCGAATACCGCCTCAAAAATATTAACTGCATTACAGCACTTGGATTTTGTTGTTTTCGGCTTACAAATTGATGATTCATCATCATCTGACCAATGAACTGCTGTTTATTTTCAGATCCTTGACTCGGGCTTGGGGAAAATACATTTAATCTTCATTTGGTTTTCTGAGTGAAATTGCTTTAAACAAAGGCTACCCGTTTTGACAATTGCCAACGTATTTTATTCCAACTTATTTTGAATAATATGTTTATTACAGTATCTGCGAGCAGTCTACTAATATGTGACTATATAATCTAATTCCAAGAATGTTCACAAAAACGTTACCTCAACCAACCGACCGACTCATTCTCAATAGCATTACAGCCACGAAGTTGTGACCTACTTCCAATCGCACCAGTTCTACTGAGCTCAACACTGAACCAGCCGACGTTGCATTCTTGTTACCTAGCCGGAGGAGCCGCGTTCTGCAGTCACGAGCGGGTGTCGCCCGAGTTTGCGGTTCGTTCCCGCCGTTAAGACGTACTTTTCTCTTTGCGATTTTCCTTTTTTAAATGCTTTTCTTTTTAGGGTTTTTTGGTGGAATAAAGAAAGTGTGAAATTATTAGAATTGTCAAGGAATTTTAGTACATAATACAAATTGAGTATGTATATATTATACTTATTTATTAAAGTCATGCTCAGCGGTGGCCCTTTTTGCGGCTAAACGGTATACAGTATGTAAACCATGTTCTCATTTCACGTGAAACTACTTTGTTTCCGTAGAGCTTGTACAAAGTGCTGCATACGTTTACTTTTACTCCGCTTTTAGTTTCGACAAAGCTCCGAACTAAGCACACGTACATAGTTTGCATCAAAGCTAAATTGTCGGTTTACTTTGCGTTTGGGATTGACATCGGTTTGATAACTTATTATTTGCATGGAATTAAATGCAGAAACACGAAACTTTTAAAAGTTAAGACATATTTTGAATATAATATCTCCGGTTGGTACACCGTAGCCCGTAGCATCGCTACGTCAGCTACGGCGTAGCAGATAAACAACTAGCTACGCATTGAACATACAATTTTATACAACTTGGCCCGAGAATTTATGTTTATCAATGTTACTGATTAATATAAATATACTGCATCATAATTTATAAGTCACTAATTTTTCATCTAAATCCGTATTATTTTGTGTTCTCGACGTATTGTTTTTTTATGTTAATCAAACCAACCATTATATTCAAACATTTCCCGGTTCCATTTTGAAAATTCAACTTTATCATCCTCCGGAACAGATAAAATAAAGGCTTTAGATGTAAAGCCTGGCCTGAAACAGCTCGCATCGCTGCTGAATCAGCTGAAGTCCGCGTGACACGTAAACCCTCTCGGAGCAGACACTAATGCACCGCTAACGGCACAACTATGTGAGGAAAAGTGTTTCTGGAGTTTACGATAAGGAACTGTCAGACTCAAATTATTGGGTGAGGTTTTCAAAAATTATGGTTACATTTAATTAAAATCTATACATCCTTACATAGTATAAAACAAAGTCGCTCCCGCTCTCTGTTAACTTAGATCTTTTAAACTTCGCAACGGATTTTAATGCAGTTTAAGCAATAGATAGAGTGATTTAAGAGAATGGTTTGTGAAAATACGAGAAATTCAAAGATTTGTAATGTGATGTCGTAAGAAACACATTTTTGTGATCCGTCTAAAATCACGGTCCGTGAGATGACGATACATCCATGTGTAAATGTTCTGTTAACAACATTTTATTTATTCACAAAAACATTACTTGGTGTATACAATACATGTCATATTATATTGTTTAAATTAATAAAAGGCAAAGTAATTTAATTACGTATCCTTATGAATCCTTTGAACAGCTTTACACCCATCGCGCTTGACCACTTGACAATAAATGTTCTGATGTTGTAGGGTTCACGTTTCAAAGCAGGATTAAACAAAAATATAGTCGCATTTAAAGTCGCTGTGATAACTACTAAATATTTAATGAAATGAGAACACCATGAGCGCTGTTATCATTATAAGTTACTTGAAATAGGCTTTGTGTCACAGATGAATTTAATTATTAACTATACTTGTTTTTAGAGAAACTGTAATTATACAATTTATAAGTACTTGTAATAACGTCAACATAATAATACAACAAATGTTGTTTTTCTATTATTTTTTCTCAGAACTTGTTCTCTTGAACTTGCTTACTGAAATCGGAATTCGGATTATGCTTGCCCCTATTATACCAACTTATCTTTTTTTCCTAAACCTATTTCATAATATAGGCTTTTACTAAGCCGCATAATAAATGAAAATAATGATGACCTTAAGAATAATCTAATTGAGAAGATTACCCAGACCAATTGTTCACACCTACCATGTAAAAAGTTACAAAGTACGCTTCTTAAACATTACTTCAACAGATTGACGGAGATCCACTTCTTTGCAGCCTACGCCTTAGAACAAACACTGTACAAAATGCTTCACGCAAGTCTAGAGTGAATTTACGCGAGTTAAGAATTTTCTGCCGTCCACGACTAAAGACCACGGAGTATGAAACCAAGGGAGTACTTATAACAATGCCATTTTTAAATTCCAACTGGCTATGATATTTTGCTACGCCGTAACACTGCCCTTCACATATAACTTTTGCACCTCCGTAGCAGATAATGTCGTGTACGGCGGAAAGAGCAGAATTAGGATAGTTTGAGAAAAAATATATAATTTTTTTTAAGTGTCTACCTGACTTATGCATGACTTTTTTGCAGACGCCAGAACATCAAGCTACCCGAAACGGCCAAATTTTGCCAATCAACTTTGACCCTTATGCTTTAGCGATAAAGTTGTAAATTTATTAATGAAATTTGACAAATTGTAGTAACTTGATGTGCTGGCGTCTGTACTCAGTGTACGAAGGACTTAAACAACTAATAAGACCTTAATACTTCAAGTTTATGATGACCAGTATTTTCAGCGTTGTGGATAGCTCTAATCAAGGTCAAAATATTAATAAGAACTACGTTGGCGATTTATTGAGTACACAATTTGTTAATTACTCTGATATAACCAGTAATTAGGTAGGCACTGTGGATGAATCAAGACGTCTCAACTGAAACTGATGTTCGCACTCATTACTCAAAGTCACCACAATAGAGTGATGTTATTATCTAAGTTTTAGCGACGCTTGTTAGCGGTGAGTATTACCTTCGTATGTGTTTATAGATTATAGTAGTATTGTTACGTGTAAGTAACAATTGTAAATAGAGTACCGACAGACTAATATTTTTCTTATATTCCTTCACAACCAATAATGAACATAAAAATAATGCAGCACTTGAGTGCGTTACAAGACCATCACAAATGAAAATGTCATACATGGTTATTCAAACCTTCATCATCATGCACAGCCCGGCTTCACCCACTGCTGAGCATAGGCCTCTCGTTTCCTGTGTGTCTGTGCCAGCCTCATCAAGGTTCTACCCACGATAGTAACAATATCGTAAGCCCATCTCACCGCCGGACGACCGGCACCGTTCGGTCCTGGGCATACAGTTACACTACCAAGCTGCCCGTTTAATCCCGATATTAACTATTAGTATGTCGAACTTAAGGTCTATTCAAAGTCATCTATTCTACTTCCATATATGTATACAAATATCATCTTTACATACATAAACTCACGCCTTCTTGCCATGAGGTATGTAGAAACTACAGTACGCCATCTGATACAATCTAAACTCCTATACTCCTTTTGCTCCGTTTACATTCATACACCTGGTCATACACGCATGCCGGTTTCGAATACTACGCAGCTGATCTTTCTGAAGAACATCACCAATAAGTAAAATAAATAATAATAATCAATCAATCTTTAAGTGTTTATTAAGTTGATCTTAAAATTACTATTGAAAAAGTAACAAAAATAAAATTGCAGAATGAATTTTATGTGAGTTTTGTGTAAGTTGATTTTCAAAAAAATCGTGTATGTTTACATGTTTGGAAATTAAATAGCAAACGCAGATTATGTCCACATACGTCGTTCGGTCGTATTAGTATAAGACAATATACAACATGAAAAAGAAGCAGTGAATAATTACTTGATAAAAAACTGAAAGCATTTACTTCAATTAAACCATGTACAGGCACTTTTGAACTGTCAAGAAGTCGGTCAGTCAGAAAATATGAAGCTAGTTGCCCATTCCAAAGCGTAGGTACCTATGGAGAAGAACGGGCAAGAAACTCTATGGCCACTCTTTTAAATTATATTTTTACAAAAATATTAGTTACATCATTAATGTTGAATTTATAATTATATGTGAGAACGATGTAAAAAAGACGTACGCGTTAAAAGCGTCAAGATTACAGCAAATAGTAAGAAAAAAATTAAAAATTAACCGAGGCAGCTAAGTGATGACCAGACCCAACTGACGGCACTCGTTCACGAACATGACGCATAGATCAGCACCATTCAGTTCAACCATTTTGAAAGGAGCTAAATGATCCCACACACACGCCACCGTCAAAGAGACATTTGTGTGAGCATGACATACTATCAGCCGCCAGGGCACATTCAAGTCAATAAAAGACAGATTACCCGGTAAATGGTACATATATAGAACTCACATCTGTGCTAAGCAATTATACAATACAAAGGAAATTAAGTTTATCTTTGCTTTACAATCAGCAGCTCCAACAGTATTTTCAAGTGTTAATCGATTAGTTGTGGTTGTGGAGCAGGACCAGCATTGAGCCAGGCATTTTTATCAGCGTTGTAATCCCCTAACTTATAATGTGCCTGACTGCATGTGTGCGTTTTATACAAGACTTGATTTTTTTCTCATTCAGTTAAAGAATTTGGGGAGGTATTTTATTATAACATTTTAAACAGTACCCCGTAAAATATGAGTCTACTTTAGCCAGTCTGAAACCTGTTTGAACTAATGGGTCCCTATTTCTAGTACTATAATTTTGTTTTTCACCTCTTTTACTAAAAAGATGTAAATTTTTCCTTACATACTGTTATGTTGGACGTGGGGGTTCGTAGGTGGTACGGAATAAGACGACTGGACTTTTGTATAGTTTGTATTCAGCAGCCATGCATGTCAGACGACGGGGGAGACGAAGGGAAAAAACAAGTGACAACCGGAACGGGACCACAGATACAATAATATAATTATAATGCCAGGTACATACGTAACTTCTCCCTTATTAAGAAAAGAAGAAAAGACTCGGCGTGAAGTGGAACATGGTACGTACGTTAGTATACACTTTTGTTTTTTTGTTTTTTTTTTTTTTTTTTTACATTTTGCAAAATTCTTACATTGTAATAAAATATAAAATAATGGAACGTAACATATCTGTGACTGACAGGTCTGACAGTGACATCTGTCCAGTTGACTTAATTGAGTTTTGACAGAAACTATAAAAAGAAATGAGTTTAGACATGGCTTGAAAAACAATAAACTTAGTTAGTTAAAATGGTTAAAACTAAGTACAATAATTATGAGCTTAATCTAGACTTAAAACTAACAAAATCTTCGGGGCTTTATGATAGCTCTGCCGAATGAAGAATAAGTATTTGTTCCGTGTTTATTATGACGACTATTTGGTGTATTTAATATGTTTGTTTTTGTTTCAAGTTTATGGACGGGACTGGCTGGACAAGGAGATTGATGGTTCGATGGAGACGACGACGGTAAATTGGAAGGGAGCAGAGGATCAGTATCTAGTGGAACTGATGGGAATTGCAGTGGACTTTTACTAGAAGCAGATAAAGTAGGAGAAAGTTTTGGTTTTAGGATATGTTGGCGATTACGACGAAAGGTTCCTTCTGGGGAGGCAATAGTATATGATCTGGGTTGTGGACCTATGTCTGATACAGTACCAGGTGTCCAAATACTATCTGGCTGTTTTTTGAAGTAAATTTTATCACCAACATTTAATGAAGACAGTGGTTTTGTATGTTGATTATAATAAATCTGTGATTTGTTACCTTTCATTTGAGTTTTACTTGTTAAAGACCTGTAGTTAGGTATTTTAGGTTTCAGACTTTGTTCTATGACTGGAAGTTTAGTTCGAAGTGACCTGGACATTAGTAATTGGGCCGGGGAATACATGTTTTCTTTAGGAGTATTCCTATACTGTAATAATGCTAAATGAGGGTCTGAATTATCAGTAAGACATTTTTTTAATATATTCTTAACTGTGCCTATGGTTCTTTCTACAAGACCATTAGACCGTGGATGATAGGGACTTGATGTAATATGTTGTATTTGCCAATCTAAAGCAAAATTATTGAACTCTTTTGAGTTAAATGGAGGACCATTGTCTGAAATTAGAATACTGGGAATTCCGTGCCTGGAGAAAATAGACTTAAGGTGACTAATGACTATTTTACTAGTGGAACCACCTACTAGTTTTACAAGTTCAACATATTGCGAAAAATAATCTATGACTATGACATACTTGTCCGAATTGAGATCAAATAAATCAACACCAACTTTATTCCAGGGGATTGGTTTAACTTCATGAGGCTGTAGTGGCTCTTTGGAATTGTTGCGTCTGTTAGTAATACAGATATGACAATTATTAACATACTTTTCTATATCAGTGTACATATTGGGCCAATATACTAGGTTCCTTGCCAATCTTTGGCAACTATGGATACCCTGGTGACCTTCATGGATTTGCTTCAATATGTCATTCCTCATTGCTACAGGTATAATAATACTGTTGTTTTTGAAGACAATGCCATTTATAATATGTATGTCTGTTTTTAGAGGAAAATATGGCTTTAGAATGTCTGGAAGTATTTTCTTATGTTCAGGCCAACCTGTTATGCAATATTTACTTAAGAGTGATAATTCCTTATCTTGGGAAGTCTGTTCTTGAATAGATTTAAGTTTATTTGGACTAACTGACAGTGATCTAATGACTAAATTGACATGTAAATCTAGGTCAGAATCGAGATCACGTAAAGACTGTTCTGGTAAAGCTGCTCTAGACAAAGTATCAGCGACATAAAGATATTTACCTGGTTTGTAAGTTACATTCAGGTCATATGGTTGTAGTCTAAGCATTATTCTTTGAAGACGGGGTGGAATGTTATAAATTGGTTTATTATAAAGTGACACTATTGGTTTGTGATCAGTTTCAACTAAAATATGACGACCATAGATATATTGGTGAAACTTTGTACAACCAAATAAGATAGCTAAAAGCTCTTTCTCAATCTGAGAGTATGACTGTTGACATGAGCTTAATGAAGCAGAAGCATATGCAATAGGGTGTTTATCATGGCAAATTACTGCACCCATGGCATCTTTAGACGAATCTACAGACAGTGTAATAGGTTTATTTTGATCATAATATGTCAAGACAGGGGCTTTCGTTATACATTCCTTTAATACATTAAATTCAACATTATGTCTATCTTGCCAAGACCATTCATTATCTTTAGACAGAAGTGTTCTCAAATTAGAAGTTTTTTCTGACAAATTCTCTATGTATGAGCCTAAGTATGTAACCATACCCAAAAATCTTTGTAATTCTGTGACATTTTTAGGAATTGGCATACTGCAAATGGCTTTCACTTTGTTCTCATCAACTTTCACACCATCTTTAGAAAAGATGTGTCCTAAGTACTTGACTTGACTTTTACATATATTGGACTTTTCTTTATTAAATTTAATTCCTAGTTCCCTTGCTCTTTCTAAGACTTGTTTTATCCTTAAATCGTGTTCTTCTTTTGTTTGACCGTAAATTAAGAAATCATCCATCATGATTTTGACTCCTGAGATATCAGAGAATTTTTTTGTCATAATGGAATGGAATAGTTCTGGGGCTGCATTTATCCCGAATGGAAGTCTTAGGAATCTAAATCTACCTTGAGGTGTGATGAATGTACATAGCTTTGAAGAAGCTTCATCTAACTTGAGCATGTAAAAACCTTTGTTTGCATCAAGGGTTGTGAAATACTGTGAACCAGAGAGGCTGGATTTAATTTCATCAATAGTTGGAAATTGATAATGGGGACGCATAATAGCTTTATTAAGTTTTCTTGGATCAATGCAAAGGCGTAGTTTACCATTTTTCTTTGATGCAATTACAACTGAACTTACCCATTCAGTAGGTTCCTCGACTTTAACTATTATTTGATCTTTTTCTAACATGGCTAATTCTTCTTTTAATTGTTCTAAAAGACTGAATGGAATTCTACGGCAGGCATCGACAGAAGGTACGGCATCAGGCTTCATTGACAAATGACATTCGTAATCTTTAAGACAACCGATTCCTGAGAAGAGATCTTTATATTCAACAAGCTGTGATACATTGACTGACTCATGAAATTGGACATTATGGACTCTTTTAACTAATTTTAAAATATCACAACTGTTACGACCAATAATATTTCTACAGGTTATATCTATTATGTGGAAATTGATATTGTATGCTTTGTTGTTATGGATGACAGACAGAATGCATTGACCTACAGTAGGTAATACTTCACCGCTAAAGGTTGAAAGTTTGTGAGTACTTTTCATTATATTACTCAATGGCAAATCAAGTTTTTTGTAAGAGTTGAATGATAAAATGTTGGTGTCAGCACCTGTATCAAGTAAAAAGTCTACATTCTTACTATTTATGGATAAGGTTGTATGATAAGGGTTTTTTTGGCTGACAGAAATTTCATTAGTGTAAAGACTATTTAAAAAATAAGTATCAGATGAATTACCCATACTTTCTTCTTCTATAAACCTTACTTGCTTGTTGCGACAACACTTGGAAAAGTGATTGGGCTTGTGACAGTTGTTGCAGATGACTCCTATGGCTGGACATTTTATTCGGTGAACTTGACCACATCTATAACAGATCTTGGAAGACTGTTTGATTTGAGGTTCTTGACTGGACGATTCTTTACTTGACTGATGACTTTGACTTCTTTGAGACTGACGACTTTGATTTCCTTGAGACTGATGACTTTGGTTACTTTGAGACTGACGACTTTGACTTCTTTGACGGCTATGACTTGTTCGGCGACTGTGATGCGATTGACGACTGGCGACAACACTTACTTCGTGGCTTGATAAGGCTTTAGCCTCTAACCTAGTGTTTCTCAGTGTTTTAGCGAGACTGACTGCGGCATCGAATGAAGACGGTTTCTCAATCAGGATACGTTCTCTTATGTATGAGTAAGATGAATTCAGATTCCATGAGAATATATCTTTAACTATATCATCGGCGAGGTCTTCAAAATTGCATTGGATACTTATGTTTTTGAGATCAGTGGCATATGTCTCAATCTCTTCCTCTGGACCTTGCTTTCTGTTAAACAGCTTATGCCTTTCGATAGAGATATTTACACGCGGCGTAAAGTAGTCTTCGAATTTGGCGAGCAGATCCTTGTAAGTGATCTTCTCTATTTCCGTATTGAACGAGTAAAATATCTGAAGAGCGTCCGGGCCTATTGTTTGCAATAAAATGGCTACCTTTCTTTTGTCGGATTCATTTTCTAAACTATTAGCGATCATGTATATCCCAAGGCTAGATTTAAAGTTTCGCCAAGCCTATGGCATGTTTGAGGCGTTGATGTTGAGATTGAAGTTGCTCGGCGGCAGGGGATTTGCGTTTTTTTCGGCCATTTTAAGACGGGACCACGGAGCACGTTTTGCACGAGAATTGTGACTTACTTTTGTAGGCTGCTGCAAACGGCTACTTGTGACTTCTGACCACCTCGACCACCTTCTGACACCATGTTATGTTGGACGTGGGGGTTCGTAGGTGGTACGGAATAAGACGACTGGACTTTTGTATAGTTTGTATTCAGCAGCCATGCATGTCAGACGACGGGGGAGACGAAGGGAAAAAACAAGTGACAACCGGAACGGGACCACAGATACAATAATATAATTATAATGCCAGGTACATACGTAACACATACATGATGTTTTCATAGATATATTGACAAGATACCGTCATGATGTTAATTTCCTTAAACAGTTCACTTAGAGAATTGTGCCTAAGGAGATTATATATGGCTCTGATGGCTCTTTTCTGCAGAATAAAAATAGAATCGATGTCTGCAGCCCGTCCTTAAAGTAAAATACCGTAAGATATGATACTATGAAAGTAACTAAAATAGACTAGTGTCGCGGTATCTACATCATTAAATTGACGGATTTTTCTTACAGCATAAGCTGCTGAACTTAGCCTAGCTATCTGAGCTGAACGCGTCTAATTTTCCTAATTAATAACCATATAATTATAATTGATACAGCAATTACAGGTAGCCTCTTGACAACCATTTCTCGGAAAAGCGACACGAACGTTGTCACTACCTGATTAAACCGATTCCATAATAACAACAATATTGGCTTTCAGTAACATTGCCCTGTCTTGTGACACGTCTGAAATACTCGAGTACACTCGACTACACTCGAGTGACAAGCAACGTTATACGCTTGACGACCAATGGACCGGGAGATGTAATGAGGGTAATATTACTTATACAATAATATGTAGCAACTGATGTATTCCTCATTTCTTCCACTACATAAGCATGTAGTGGAAGAAATGAGGAATAAATTGTGTGATTCAAACAATCGCCATGATGTGTTTTCCTCAGTGCTTATACAAAGCGCCCGTAAACTTTGAATAAAAAGAAGTCCGGGTCACTAGACCGCGATTATGATTAACAAGCTTCTGCCAGCGACATCGTTCGCATAAAATTTCACCCTCCCCCACTCACCCTTTTAGGAGTGGAATTTCGAAAAATCCTTTGTTAGTGGATACCTACCTACTCTTCACATAGAACACACCCTCCAGATTTCATGTTTCGGACCAGCGGCTTAGGCTGTGTGTTTATATATCAGTCAGTAATTTTATATATAATATATAGATTTATTTATTTATTTTATATATAAGTTATTTTATATATATATTTATATTTTATATATATTTATTTATTTATTTTATATATATATAGATTACAATCTATAACGAGATCATTTTGGAGTTGCATTAAAGTTAGCTCCATAAATTGTGAATGTGGGGCGTATCCTGGACTGTCACTTGTTCCACTACCATATTACAGCCTGGTATTATTTTTTTACAGCGGCTTCAGTTAATCTCACGCGGCAAAGCCTAGACGAGAAAAGACGCATCTTTCAGTTATCCGCAAACATGAAAAGGTGTCACTTGTTGAATGATGAATGTCTAAAGACAGTGTTAGAAATATTAACATAAAACCATAACACAATCCAGTTGATCTATCTAGGTAACGAGACGACCGTAACTACTGGGTTGAAGAGATCTAAAAATGTGTACTCTCAACACCTCACACGACATTTCTAAATAAAAACCAGTAAATCCCTAAACCCGATACCACCCAAAACAAACGGCTGTGGTTCAAACAAACATTTTAAAAGCAAAATACTTTGTCTTATACGCGGCTTCACGCGAGCTCTGGCCGTCGTCCAACGTATCTGCGACCAACTTCTTTACTGTTGGTCGTAAGTCGCGCTGACGTGTGGCACTGTGAGACCTTCCCATAGGCTTAGGAACTTACTGCGTTTGTTTATTGAGAAGTTCTTTTGAAAATGCTTAGAGGTTTAAAGAGTTAATCCTATTTCTTTCTTTGAGGTGCGTTTTATAATATATATATTTATTATAAAAATGTACTAGCATTATTTTGTAATTTTAGTCTACTTCAGATGCTCAATACTACATTGCTATGCATTCACATTATTTAAAAATTCCTTTGACTATCACAACTAATTAATAGCCGTGATTGTCAAATGAATTTTGAAATAGTAGCCTGAAACTCGGAGTGCCAATGAAGTTGTGCATTAACTGACTCTAAAAATATAATTCCATTTTCACGGCATGTTACCTAATCTAAACTGATTCGAACATATCATTTTTCTCAACAATCTCACACTCAGCTGGAGTCACTCGCAGCAGATGATCTGTTAATGTTACTACAATTTCCGCTTTGTACACAAGATGCTATAATTTAATTAAAACTTGTCCACACACAATAAGCACCCTTTCTTTCACAGTAATACGTATGATAGTCCCGTGACGAAAGCTTCAGTTATATCCTTATAGGTCTGCGGTCACCGGCGAGACAGTGTTGGTGAAATTTCATTACATTTCTGTAATCGGAACGCTAGACAATTCCGTCATGGTCTATTGCTTGTGTTTATTAGGAATGTTCAAATAAAACATCAATAAAGTTTTATTTGAAATACTGAGGAGATACGTCATAATTGGCGGAAGGTATCGATCACCGATGTTAGTAAGAAAAGGGTCGATTTTTTTGACTTCGTCATGTTACACGAAGGTGACACGTATAAGAATATTGAAAAGGGATTTTTTCGCAGTATCAAGGTTGTACGATAAAAGTAGATAGCTATCGATATCAAAGTAGATAGTTATCGATAGCAAAGTAGATAGCTATCGATAGCAAAGTAGATAGCTATCGATAGCAAAGTAGATAGCTATCGATAGCAAAGTAGATAGATATCGATAGCAAAGGTTTCCCCAAAAGGGTGTTAGTAAATATATTTGACAGGGTATTGTTACTATAAAGAACTAAGCCTTGATAATATAATTAAATAATAATTTACCCAGATTTTCAAACTTTTCTATCGTTAGAGAATTCACTCATTAGTCTACTCGAAATATGGAACACATCAATTCTGAACAAAGATAACATCAAATCAAATTGTAAACACAACTTCGTCCTATAACACCCTTGACTTGATAAAGTACCCGTCACGAAATACGGTAAAATACGAATATTTACCTTATTTACCCCCCAGTGAGATGTATTATACCATGAGTACCCGTTACACTAAATACGTAACTCAGAAGGTGCATTAAACTCATTATGGAAGGCTGAGAGGTTGCAGCGGGATTGTCCGAAAGAGTTACCGCTGGCCCGGAACATAAAGGGCTAAGGAAGGAACACGGGTGGGTTTTAGTCAATAAGAATCTGACACTCCCTTCCGCTCCATGGGCGGGAGGGGTCGTTTGATGATTACCTATGCTGAAAAAAAAAAGGCTGAGAGTTTGAGCAACTTCCTCATCTGCCACTTAGTACTCATAAATTTAAAGCGAGTTAATTATCCGTAGGTCAATTAAAATATCTATTAAGTAATAAGCATGAATTATCGAGTTTTGTTCATGGTTATCTATCAAAGCAGATTTAGATTTTGCCATACCTTTGCTCTGAGATTACCAATCTGTAGATTTAATTTGGAAGAAACCCAATTGCGGAACATACTTTCAATAAGAATTTGAAACATTTTGAAGAACATTCATAATCCATTGCTTCTTATGTTTGAAAAATTCGCCTGCTCGACAGCGTAAATAACGCAATGAATATTAAATAATAATAAATGATTTATTGACATAAAACAAGATGTGCAACAAATTACAAATTTCTCTAATTCCTGTGCTTGATATAACTGTGTTGCATTATGAAAATGAATAGCATTGCCACTGTAAGTGTGTCTCGCAATTAGCCCGCAGGTTATATCTAAGAGCTGAAAACGATGTTAGTTACACCTAACAAGCATTCACTTTTCCATGTGCCCTGTATAAAAGTCCACCTGCTGACTCCGCCTGCCTAATTCAGACTCGTAATGGGTAGGTCATATTTATGACCCGCCAAAAGAAATATACGTGTTGTGATTTCGCGAATACTAATGAAAGAAGAGAAAATAATGTCTGAGGGAAAGTAATGAAAGGTGCGGAGTTGAGAATAATACATATATTTTGATTTTATCTGCATTTTCACGCAACAGATATAATTATGTATATGATTGTGAAACAGATATTGTGAGTCTTTCTTGTGACAGAAACGATTTGCTGTGGAGTTAGTTGCATCGCTTCTTGTCAACAACTTTAACACTAGAAAATGATGATTGATAGAAGGTGATTATACAGGATGTTTTATAACCTTTAGAAATATGGCTTACCTGTCAATGCCTCTCCTACCTCAGCCGTATGCGTCACCAAAAATATATATAGATGGATCAACAACAAACGTCGATCGCCAATTTACCAATTCAACACTTCGGTATCAATCAAAAAATTCTTTGTAACGGGTTAGAAAAAAAAGGTCGTTCACATTTGAATGGTTTTTACCAATTACCTACCTTCCGAGAGTATCTGGTGTAACGATCTGGCGACCGAAACAAATACACGGAATATCCGGACAATGTGACGTGTGCGCTGTGCAAAATATCTGAACAAAGTGACGGACTTCGCGTAAATCAAGCTCCAGGTACAAAATTGGAGATAACGGTTGGTGGCGGGAATAATTTGGAAGATGTTTTATGCAATTTTGGGAGCGCTGACATTTGAATTGTAACAGTTTAGCTACTCTCCAAAGGCCATTGTTTATAACATGGTTTTAATAGCCAATTATGGGAAACGTTTAATGAGCAAGACTGATCGATCGAAGATCTATACCTGTATAAATCGGTTTCGTCCGATAAATTACCTAAACAGAGATTGCTAAGACAACTAAGACTAAGAGATTTGATGGATATGTGCTTGAGACCTAACTTCTGGTAAATCAAGTGTTGTATAATCTGTGTGGTCAGAACTATTTCGATTGGCTATATTAAATGACGGATCCGAAAGGAAAGACGGCCCTTCCCACCAAAGCGGGCATGAACTAAGAATGTCCATGGTTACACCGCTTGATACTAGATCCACCGGGTTTTCCCTACAAGATACGTGGTTCCAGGGCATATCCTTTGTTAATTCGTGTAGCTCCGCGACCCTATTTTGGACAAAAGGCTTTAGAGAATTAGGATTCATGCGTAACCAACCTATTATAATAGTGTAATCTGTCTAAAATGAGACACTATCAAAAGTACAACGAAGTGACTTTGTGATTCTATCATATAACTTCGCGCCTAATAGGGCGCCGCACAGTTCCAATCGTGATATACTGACGGGCTTCAAGGGTGCAACCTTTCCTTTAGAGCACAGTAACTTCGTTGTAACTATGGAATTGCCTGATATGGAACGAATGTAAGCACACGCGCCTAAGCTGTTTGTGAGGCATCGGTAAATAAATGTAGTTCTATACGAGTAGCATCGATACCTATAGCGTGTCGCGGTATTCGTAATGTACTTAGCAATGCTATACCATTTGTGAACTGCGCCCAACTGTGTGTGACGCCACTAGGTAACTTATCGTCCCAACTTAATTTCAATAGCCATAGTTTCTGAAGTAAAACCTTTGCAGTCATGACGTAGAGACTGAGTAACCCTAAGGGATCGAAAATCTTAGAGACTTCCGACAATATGATGCGTTTCGTTAATTGCCGATTGTCATTTGTATATTCAGTGTGAAAATGCAAAGTATCAGACTGTTTCCATTTATTAGTAAAGCAAACCAGCTAAGTAAAACAAACAAACTTAGGGTTATATTTTAATTTCTGCTTCGGCAACGGACTTCTTCACTCGGCTCTTACATCTACGAGCATACCTGGGAAGTAAACAAGCGCCATGTTTTGCTCCTGAGATGTGTTTCGCTCACAAATTCCGCGCTAAGCTGCAAGTACATAGCTGCAAGTCGCTGCAAGTAGCTGCAAGTAGCTGCAAGTCGCTGCAAGTAGTTAACACTTAAGCCTCTTTTGTGAACTTAGCCCGTTAGTAACACGCGTTCCACTTACTGCGATGTTTTGCAAATATAGTACTTAGAAACTGTTATGTAAGTGACACAATATTATGGAATATCCCTCTTTATTTATTATCTACGCTACGTCTTCCGGTACGCGGTCGCCACTTCAGAACCATTCGCCCTCATTGGCCATCTGTTCTGCGAACAATACACCCTGCCCACTGCCACTTAAGTTTGGCAATTCATTATGTCAGTTACCTTGGTCCTCCTACGGATCTCTTAATTTCTGATTCGATCGCTTAAGGAAATTCCATGGATAGCCCTCTCCATTGCCCTTTGGGTGACTTTCAGTCTTTCAACAAGGTCACTGGGCCTTGACTTGACTAGCATATTGCAAGTGACGACCTAAGGCAGTGGCTTTAGTTCGTCACTTGCAACACGCACTGGTCAGACTTTCATCTTGAGACACTGCGGTTTGTGGGACGAGAAGATATTGCATAGCTTCCCGAACGCTGCCCAGCCGAGATGGATTCGACCATTGACATCTTTCTTGAAGTTGGACCTACCTAACTGGAAAGTTTGTCCTGGGTAAACATAACATTGGAAGGTCTCCCGCAAGGTGGATCGATGACCTGGCGAAGGCCGCAGGAATTCGCTGGATGCGAGAATCACAGAACCGGTCAAAATGGCGGTGATTGGGAGAGGCATAGGTCAAGCAGTGGACGTTTTTCAGCTAAAATGATGATGCTTTATTATCTAGAAAATATTACAAATAGGAAAAAAAATCTGCCAACTTAATTTTATCAGATGGACCACCGACCTGTTTGTCAAACTAAAACATAAAAGTAATCAATTGATTAGACACGTTTAAAAACATGATTGACAGAATAGATTACACTAAAATGTCCAATAGCCGTAATTTCATTGTTAATATAATACAATTTGGTAATTGATTGAATTTCAGAAACGTTAACTAAATGACATGGACATTTTAATGGTTCGATGAACAAAAATTAATTGCTGGCGAGAGCCGAGCTTAGAATTTGACAAATGAGTTGTTAATTTTGTTGATTAAGTGGTTTCTAGCGAATAGTGGAGCGGTGTTTATGATGGGAAGCGATAATAAATGACTTGTTATGTTTTGAATGGACTAAGGCGTAATAAATAAATGTGCAGGAAGTTAGTGACGTACGTGGACAGTTGGACACACATCGATACTCGTGACACTCTCATCGACACACTTGGCATTGTCGTCGACACTCAAACAAATTCTGGAATACCGTGAGAGTTTAATTTTTATTACAAAATATATTAGTTTTTGTACATCTACCGGTATAAAACGTTGGCTTATTAGTCGATTCGCACGAATTTAATTGCCCGAAATGGGCGAATCCACATTTTTAAATTAGTTTATTTTTCTATACCGATTCGCACGAACTTAATTTATTTGTGGGCGAATCGGCTACTCCAGAAATATGTATTAGGCAACTGACACGTTTTGAATTTTATGCAATTAGGTCAAGAAAAAAGTACACGTTTGAAAATATTTTACTCTTATCACTTCTGTGCGCTGGTGTCCTTTTTTCTATACTTTATTGTACATTTAAGAGAGTAAATTCGTGCAAATCGACTAATAAGCCAAAAAGTTGATGTGTATGTTTGTAACTTTAGTGCAACATTAGCGCATTGCGTGACACGTGGCGTGAACTAGAAACACCTGATCATGACCGTAGCGCAACACATTAATTGCTAAACTAAGCGTTACTACATGTTATTCATACGTGTAGCGTTATGGAACGCTACACGTACGAATAACATGGAGTTACTTATTTTAGCAATTAATGTTACAGTTTATTAAATAATATTAAGCCATCGAATAAATATAACTAAATGTTTTTTACCCTTTAACTTGTAATCAAACAGGTTTTGGTGGTTTAAAACCTGTTGAAAATACTCGCAAAAGTCTATCGTTACAAACCAAAACTTTATTTTTGTCTAATTTTGATTCGATCCTTCGACCAACGTATCCCTATTTCAGTTCCCCAACCATACCTACAAACTCATCCATTCTACGCCGTCCAGTAAAACCTGGCGCTTCGGTATTTGCAAATGTATTCAACTTTCTATCTCCGTTCTAGAGCCGATAACTTTGGTTCCAAGCCCGGCGGGATTAATCGTTCATTGGCTACACTCGTGTGGGGATAAACCGGTTAGTGTTAAAGCAAACCGGTTGCCTGCAAAGCCGGTGACGTTCAAGACAAACACAGAGGTTAATTACTGCGGGCCGCGTTGTGCCGACAATATCCGGGTAGACGGCTTGTTAGGTGCGCTGCGTAGGTGCGACTAATCGCGTTTTTATAATTTTGTAAATTGTTTATTCACTTGAATTGATAAAAAAAACACACACTTTTCAAGCATCCAACTGCATCCAAGCCTGGATCTAGTTATTGCGGAATTAAAATATATTAGTTTTTCATAACATTTACTATATTAGGATAGGCAGATACTACAAATATCCAGATCATGGGAACGCTTGTACAGACGCTAGCACATCAAGCTACTACAATTTGTCAAATTTATTTAATAGATTTTCAACTTTATCGCTACACTTACTGGGTATCTTATTTCAAAGATTGAGTTTGGCTTAAACAAAAATGGTATGGTACGGTAATAAGATGGCAAGGATGAACTTGCATATTTGTTTTTGATTCCGTTTAACCGGTCAAGCTCCCTATGTAGCATGATACAATAGAAAATCAATTGTGTCTCATTAGCGGAGCTTGAGAGGATAATGATTTACGGCCTTGAGTTATTATTGTATAGTGTTTTTACAAATAACGCAAAAATATGTCAGTTTTTTTATTTTTGTGTTTTTACAATTTTACTCGCCAAACTTTCGAGTTTGATGGTGAGAAGCGCTCGTTAGATACACATAAAAAAACCAAGCTTGAAAACTACCAATTATGCACTATTTTACTCAGGGATCGGTCGCACCGGCACGGACAGATTGCGGACGATCCGCGAACACCACTAAGTACGTGTCCGTCTGGAGATGTCTGTGTCCGGAGCCACGTCCGCAAGTATTCGCAACCCGCCCGCGCCGGCCCGACCAAACCCTTAGCGTGTTTCACATACCTATTACATGACAATGATACCATAACACTTACTATTATTAATGTTTAGCATGTTTTAGTATACGAGTACTGTGCTGAAAAAAATCGATAATTTTTATCTAAACTTAGTTTGGGCCAGATGGCGCCACTCACATTAGACGCTGAATAATTATTACTGTCACTGTTATGCACAAATATATGCGCACATCCAGCCAGACTTGCCTTTGACTAAAGCAAATGGTTCCTGTTCATGAGACATGTAAGTAGTAATAAGTGTGGGCTCCTACTGTTTTAGGTTCGATTACTAATTCAAATAGGGAAAACATATAAGAGAAAATATCATAACCATTAGCACAATTTATATTACGCGTAAAAGAAATGTCAATAGTAGATGCGGTGCCAAAGGTGGCGATAAAGTATGCTTCGATATAATATCGTAAGCTTGTAGTCGGCCTTACCGTGGAACCTACTTCTTAAGTAGGCGAGGCTATTGAAAATTACATAAATAGCAAATGAAAGAACGGTAATTAACTTCTCGTCTGCAACGTGAAGGCTGGTTCTGTGCAGAGTACTCTGGTAGCTAATTTAAGACATTTTATTCTTGGCATTATTTTGTTTCTGTAACGATAAATGTGTGATTACTGCCTTAACTTTAGTGATGTTTGTTTTAAATTGACACACGATTTCAGGAAGCCATTAAAGAGATTAATAGGCCTCCCCCAAACACCTCTACTTGTACCGGTTCTGTGCTTCCCGCATCCAGCGGGTTTCTGCGGTCTTCACAAGGTCGTCAGTCCAATTCTTCGGGCTCCCGGTTACCTTGGTTTTCCTGCGGATCTCTTAATTTCTGATTCCATCACGTAGGGAAACTCCAAGCATCTCTCCATTGCCCTTTGGCTACTTATTATTTTAGTAAACTGCCCCGCTGGCGCTGGTCGCAAGCGTCTGCCCCGCTGGCGCTGGTCGCAAGCGTTTGCCCCGCTGGCGCTGGTCGCAAGCGTCTGCCCCGCTGGCGCTGGTCGCAAGCGTCTGCCCCGCTGGCGCTGGTCGCAAGCGTCTGCCCCGCTGGCGCTGGTCGCGAGCGACTGCTGAGGGTGGGGTCCTGGGTTTGATTCCCGGATCGGGCAAAGTGTTAATGAGTTTTTCCATTTAAGTTCTTAGTAACAGCCCGGAATTTTGAAGTTGGCGGTGTGATACCCCGTGGCTCTGAAAGCACGTTAAGCCGTTAGTCCTGATCTCTCTCCGGTCGTGTCGGATTGCGGATCCATCGGACTGTGAGAGTGAGGGAAGAGGGAGTGCACCCGTGTCTACGAGCACGACTGTGCACTATAATATCTCCCGCGCCGATGGTAGTCCCCGTTGAGATTGGCCGCCGTGGCCGAAATACGGTCTGGAGGACTTTGTTTATTTTAGTACACCAAAATTTCGCCAATTATAATTAGAAAGATCTTACAATATTCTTGAACCACTCAGCGCAAAGCCCTCAAGACAAAGGTAGCCGGGCAATATTGGCCTTGCCGTTATTTATGTTGCCAGCATAAGGTAATCACGATGTACTAAAACTGATACAAACTCCATTCTGTCCCAATTCAAGTTAGTCCTTGTTAAATAGTGGACTACCCTCCTTCCTACACATGTACTCGTAGCGTATACAATGAGCTAATCGTGCAGCTTAATTGATTTACGAGCTGCGAACAGCTTAGGAACACTTTAATGTACTTTTTAAGAGAGCTTTACATTGTGTCGCTTGTTATTTATAGTTAAGAGAATAATTGTGTGTTAAACCTTTTCTAGGGTCATTATCGCACTAGTTCTTATTTTGATGTTTAATAAAAAGTGGAAATTACAGTTAAGGGCTTGATTGAGTTACTCATATACTTGCAACAGATTGTTACAGGTCTGCCTATTGGATGTGAGAATATCTCTCTCACGATATCAAATATCCAAATGATACTTACTTTCTTTATTTGAAATATGTATTTTAAAGTTGCATTACCGTGAGAATGTTCTACGTGCCAATGTTAAGGTCAAGGTGGGGTAAGTAACGTATCATTACCATCCTCATCATCATCACCATCGTGTTACTCATAGTTCACCAATGAGGTTGTTTTGTATAAATACATAGGTCTATTATTTTTTGCGGCATGGTGCAGCTTCCATGCAACTGAACTGCTCTACTATTTATGGTTAACATTTTATCATCCTTTGTATTTGCGTGTTATTTCACATCTATTTCCATATTGATCAGTATCTCCCTCGGAAGTAAGTCAGCTGTAGGTAAAAAGGTTACCGCGGTGACCGGTGACTGGTGACCGGGGGCCGTCGATCGGACTGTGGACATCTACTTATATCTACTATTACTTTGTTATCATAAGATGTTAATAAACATTAAAACAACACACACTTGTTGAATTGTAGGATAGCTGTAGTGACCATAGTGTAGATGGCGGATTGGTGATAGCAGGATTTCAAATTCAAATTCAAATTCAAATTCTTTATTTCAGACACGAGTCCATTTCGTTATAATTACGAAAAAAGTGTATTTATCTTTAAAAATGTTATTTTCAAATTCTTATTAGTCCCTTCTTTCCGAGTTCCCAAACGATACTTTATTTATTTATTTATTTATATATACTTTATTGTACACCAGAAAATACATAACAAAAAAATACAATTATGAATACAAAACATACAATGGGCGGCCTTATCGCCTTTATTCTAAGATGTTTGTAAAACTCCTTCTCACCCTAAAACACGATAGGTACGCACTGGAAATTATCATTACCTTGTAATGGAAAAACATTTATTTCCAACATGCCAAACTCTTTTGTTCCCCCTACATATATCTGTACAGACGCGCTCAGTGCTTCCAGCAATTTACCACAATTCCGTGTAATGGCGCGGCAGACCGCTTACGACCGCAACTTGCATCACATACAACATTTTATGCCCACTTTTGTGCACGTCTGTACCGGAGCGTAGAGGTTGTAAATGTCTCCAAGTGTAGGTACATGATTGGATGGTTTAAATTTATAGTATCTCAGTATGAATTTGTACCTTGTTGATGGCAATAAACTTGTCCCCTAATGCTGGGAACTGAAATGTAGCTGGTAAAATGAGGGTGTACAACACTTTTGCTCACACCTTCGAGACGTAACAGGCGTGATATTAGTTATTTTATATTAAAAATAGCCCAAAAACCTGACTCGCAACGTAAACTACAAGATCAACTATTATTACATGTAATAATTTACCTACAATGTTACGAACACACTTAGTATATAAATAGTAATACCGTTTTAAATGAGAAACCGTGTGTCAAGTTTAATAACTTTCCAAGGAGCATAATATCCTACTTCTAAACACTCCTGCCGCTTACTCACATAAATATAAAGCTGCTATAATTCCACACTTTATACCAACTGCAGTGACTCTAAACTCGATACTTCGCATATCTGAGTCGAATAAAATCCTACATAATGCGCGAGTTGATCGCACGTTAGCAATTCATGGGCGCCTGCTTCGCTATACATCGCCTGTCGCTCGTAAACACGTTTTATTGAGTTGTGTAGTGAGCGAGCGATGAATATTAAAGTACAGAGAGAACGAACGATGCATATTCAATTTTAATATGCTATGTTAGTGAGACTGCGATATTGTTTGGTTACTATTAATTATGAAAGGATTAGGGGTATACAATTTAACAGCATTATCAACCAGTTACTCGTCATTATAAAATACTAGCGACCCGCCCCGGCTTCGCACGGAAACATTATTATTATTATACATATAAACCTTCCTCTTGAATCACTCTATCTATTAAAAAAAACCGCATCAAAATCCGTTGCGTAGTTTCAAAGATTTAAGCATACAAAGGGACATAGGGACATAGGGACAGAGAAAGCGACTTTGTTTTATACTATGTAGTGAAGAGGAGGAAGAGTATTTCAATGTGTGTATTATTTATGTCATAAATCATGTAACGTGCAGTCGAGATATGTTGATTTAACTTACATTTTTATCAGCTTGACATCATTATTACTACGCGTAATGATTTAAGTTAATACCACACGTTGTCAAGTTACGTTTTGAAC
Organism: Luperina nickerlii; assembly: GCA_963855955.1. NCBI lineage: Eukaryota > Metazoa > Arthropoda > Insecta > Lepidoptera > Noctuidae > Luperina > Luperina nickerlii. The sequence goes on from OY979668.1 coordinate 23,568,484, forward strand.
TAGAAGTCTTATCGAATTGCTATCAACAAATCGTTTTTCATAAGGTTTATTGTTTGTAAATTATTCCTAGGAAAACATATTTTTATACTAGGTACATATTAGAAAACCAAAGTCATAAAACGATAGGTAAAACCAAGAAGTGTCTTTTCACAGAACTTACTTAGGTGAAATTGCATGCCATGCGATATTGCACCAATGTTAAATGTTCTCGAAGATGTCACGAAGAAATTGAAATCTCGAAGTACAAAGAAGTATGTTTGTATAAAATGTCTGTTTTGAACTTTTAATATAAAGGAGTCAAAGACTTGGGGAGTGTAATGGAAGTGGCTTTATTTTGTAGATATTTTCTGCAAAAAAGCTGATGGAAGTTTTGAATATTTACGTTTAAGCTCATTCAGACGTTTAACCAATAGTATCACGTTTTTTGATTTTGCAATGCGACCTTGGCATATTTTGCAATACGGCAAATAAAAATGCATCTCAATGGTATTCAAGCTGGCAGGTATACCTGCCAGCTTGAATACCATTGAGATGCATTTTTAGAATTCTATAGAATTGAATAACATAGAATTCTATAGAAAACATAGATTTCTATAGATACATAGAATTCTATAGAAAACATAGAATTCTATAGAATTGAGACCATTGTGTGGCCAATATTTTAAAGATTGATCTTAGGTTTTCAGGTTTCTATTTAATAAATTAATATTTGAATAACCTCTAAAAACATCAGTATAACATGCTTGCTAATTCACTAAAATGTCTCATTATATATTATCACTTAAGTGTCTCATTATTCATAATCACATTTCACCTTCAATACAGTTCACAAATTGGGCAATTTCCTGATTTTATAAATCCGATATCTGCTAAATAAACATACCGATAACCAATACTTCAATTAGGGACCTTTAAATTTTAATGACTATCTGACCATTTGATCGGAGAGGCACATTTGATATAAAATATACCCGGGGCGGTGGGCGAGGCGCGGCCCAATGGTGATAATTAGTCTGGTACCAATTAGTAAATGTTATGCTCCGTGGGGCCCATCTATTAGTCCAGGAGACTTTGGGTCAGTATTTCAGGTAGTATTTATATAATTACTTGATTAGACAGAAGATTGCTGTTGTAGAAGTTCAAAACCAAGATTTTATAGTTGAATCATTCCTTTGCCAATATTTTAAATTAATATGTACGCGACATTATTTTCGAGTGACTATTACTTGCGTGAAAATAAGAGGTAACATGATATTTGCTAAGTTTTTATGAACCAGAAACACTTACAAAAAAGACTAAGGTATACAATAATACGAATATGAATAACTACATGTAGTTATTCATATTCGTTAATCATATTAATATCGGCATGTAATGCGGAGGAATGAGGAAAATGTCGTGAGTAAAGTTTTGCGTTGGACTGTTACTATAAGAGTAGGGGAAGACCAAAGAAAATATGGATGGACAGTGTGAAGGATGTTAAGGAAAGGGCGTGACTACCAAGATGACGACTAAATGAGAAGTATGGAAGAAAAATAAATGATGCGCGGACACGAAATAAATGATGCGCGGACACGAAATAAATGATGCGCAGACACGAAATAAATGATGCGCTGACACGAAATAAATGATGCGCGGACACGAAATAAATGGGACAAAGGCAGGAGAATGAAGTCTTATCAATTTCATTGAAAACTAAAATTTGCGTTATGCAATTCTTATTTCGGTCCATTCTTAGCGACTAAATGTTCACCTAATGAAAAACAGAATTAAACATCTTTTGGATAAAAACAAGTGTATTTTAAATACCTACTTCTTGATTGAGACATTATAAAAATAAGATCAAATTGTCACCTAATTTATCATCTTGGAAAAGTCTTTAAATTCGCTGTGGACACAAAAGATGCGAGCCACGTACATAGATACGTCACCTTCTTAATTTATTATGATCTCTTCGACTTATCTCGATTTGAGGCGACGAATGAACGTGATTTATTACTGAAAATGAATTCAGGAATATTTTCTAATTTGTTTTCTGCTATTGCACCTACTGTGTATTGTTTCTGCATCTTCCTAAGGTAGACTGGTAGAAAATGCCCAAGGCATTAAGTCCGCCTTTGTACAGTTTTTTACTTGTGCATAAAGTTTCAATAAATAAATAAATTATATAAGAGTTCAAAGGCGTTGAACAAATTACCTTTAAATAAGAAGCTTCTTCTTTTTAAGGGGTCGATGGCAGACCAAATGGGCTCGGCCCAGAATTTGGTTACGTGTTTGGCGCTATCGCGTCCATTAGTTCATATAACCGTGCACACTACAGGAGACGCACACGATTTTTTAAGTGTTTGTGGAACAGCACATAGTTTGTTGAACAGCACCATATTTACACGAGTATCACCATATGTGTAACACTCGCTCAAATAACATTATATTATGTAACACTCACTCGAGTCACCGCGTTTAATATACGTTACTATGAAACGATATTCATAATCAACTACCAACCCAGTAGATGTCATATGATCCTCGACTTGTTGGTTCTAGGACAAGCTGCTTTCCTCATGATGTTTTTCCTTATCGTTTTGAGAGCAGTGGTGATGAAATTATACACACAAAGTAAAACGCCTGGGTTCTATCTGGGTTCGAACCAACGTCCTGCAACTCGTAAGTCACGGCTGTTGCCACTGAGCCACCACTGCTGCTCTGTATAACAATTAATTAAAATCATTACATCCACGGATATCGGAATCAATTAAATTAGTTCATTACGAGCGAAGCGCTTTAAACTTGCATGCTTCGATCAATCATGGACGATCCTCGCTTTATTGACAATTGACTTACCACTGAACCAATTGTTTGCTAATTAATATTTAACATTTTTAATTAGTTTGCTTGGGTAATAAGTAATAGCTAGGTATTTACTTAGGGGAGTTAGTGTATTTTATTCATCCATCCTGTTGAATGTTGACCTTCTTTGATACAGTCACAGTTTGATTTATGGTTCTGATTCTATTCTGTCTAAGTTGATTTGAATGTTGAATGACTTTTTTTAATATTCGCCAATGCGTTGCTCATGTATTTTTCTTTTTTTTCTTATTCCTGTAACTATATTTTACAATATAATATCTCGTGTACGAGTTCAAGTCTTTAATTGTGTGTATCCACGTAAATAACTTTTACTCAAAGGTTAACAGGGTTATGGGCCCAGAGTGCGCAAAGATGTGGAATTTTACTAAGATACAATGAGCGAACAAGACCTGGCAACTATGTCTGCAGGAGGCGGAAGCGTAAGTGGGCTTTGTATTGAGAAACTGAAGGGGCGAGACAATTACCTCCTCTGGAAGTTTAATATGAGAAACCTGCTTATCCATGACGATCTTTGGTGTTCTATCGACGGGTATCCGGAGTGCGATAAGTCTAATCCGGAGCTGAAACGGCGTAAGAATGAAAGGGCGTTGGCTAAGATCTGCCTGTCAGTGGACGCTTCATGCGTGTCCCACGTGATGACTGCGAAGACAAGTAAGGATGCCTGGTTGAACCTGGAGAAGGCGTATGACGATAAGGGCATAGGCAGGAGATTAAAACTGTTGCGGATGCTGTGCTCGGTAAAGTTAGACGACTTTGGTGGTAATATGGACAAATATGTTGGCGAATGTTTGTCGTTGTCGCAACAGTTGGCGGCTGTAAATAAACCGATTGACGATGAGTTCCTGGCGGCGATTATTCTTCAGGGATTACCTCCTAAGTTTGATCCAATGATCATGGCCTTGGAGAGTAGTGTGAGTGACCTAACCAGTGACTTCGTGAAGGCTAAACTGCTACAGAATACGAAGTGGTCTGATAATTGCAAAGGTGGAGATTGCCTGATTGCTGATAAGTCAGAGAAAAGGACTGGTAAGAGGCGCCAAGAGAAGAAGCCGAGGTGTTGGAACTGCGGGAAGTCTGGTCACGTTAAGAAGGAGTGTACCCAGAAAAGTGTTGCGATGGTCGCGACTCGGTTCTTGGCTGACACGTGGTACGTAGACTCGGGTGCGTCGAGTCACATGACGGGACGGCGAGACTGGATACACGATTTTTCTACAAGGAGTGTAGAGGTGAACGTGGCAAGCGGACAGACTTTGAAATGCGTTGGTATCGGTAATGTGTGTTTGAAACTCAGAGATTATGTTTTGACTCTTAAAGAAGTGATGTACATTACGGGAATGAGTGTTAATTTACTGTCTGTAAATAGTTTAGCAGTTAAAGGGCTTAGAGTGGAGTTTATTGAGTCTACTTGTAAGATTTTTAGAAATAAATCTTGTATAGCTAATGTTAGGTCTGATGGCGGGGTATACAAACTGCATACTAACGCGGTAGCTTTAAGTAGTGTAAATAAAGAGGTTTCAAAGGAGTCTTGGCACCATAGGTTGGGTCATTTGAGTTATGACAGCTTAAAGTCACTGTCACACGTTATTGATTTTCAGAATGCAGAAATTACAAATAATTGCGATGTTTGTATTCTTGGAAAACAAATAAGATTTCCGTTCAAGAAATCTGGTCGTGACGTAGCGGCTAAGCGGTTAGATCTGGTGCATACAGACTTGTGTTCGATTCCTCTTGCGTCCCACTCAGGTAAGCGGTACATTTTAACTTTTCTGGATGATCACTCGCGGAAAGTATTCTTGTACTTCTTGAAAAATAAGAGCGAAGTAGCTAGCGTCACCATGGACTTTGTTAGGCTCGTGGAAAACCAATGTGAATCCAAGGTAAAGGCAATACGCAGTGATAACGGTACGGAGTACGTAAATAAAGAGCTAAGCTCATTCTTCAGACAGAAGGGTATTGTGCATCAGGTCACTGTTCCGTATTCGCCTCAAATGAATGGTGCGGCAGAGAGGTTGAACAGAACTCTTTTGGAACGGGTACGTTGTATGTTGTATCACGCGGGTTTGGATCACAAGATGTGGGCTGAGGCGGCTAACACTGCCGGGTACCTTATTAATCGGTCTCCGTCTAGTAGATTAGGTGGGAAAACGCCCGAAGAGGTTTGGTCGGGTAATAGGGTAAAGTATGACCACTTACGGATTTTCGGTTGCGAGGCCTTTATACATATCCATGACGTTAAGCGAAATAAGTTGCAACCTAAGAGTAAGAAATATATTTTTGTCGGTTATGAAGACAATGGAAGATCTTACAGGTTGTATGACTCTGAGACACATAATATTAAAAGAAGCCGTGATGTCAAATTTAATGAAAGTGTGTTCCCAGCCAGAAAGCTAGGAACTGGACATGGATCACCCACTATAGAAATATTTCTTTCAGGGGAAGAAGTTGACGATTCCAACAGTGAGTGGAAGTCAAGCGTGCCTGAGAGTGAGGTGGTTGGTGATGCAGCTCGGGAGTTAGTCACTGAAGAGCCGGTAACGAGGAATGTTGAACCGGTTGTGTCTGCGAGCGGTGATGATGGCGGCGACGACACTTTGGTTTTTGAAGATAGCGTTGAGGAGGTGGTAGAACCTCCGGAACCGAGGTACAATCTTAGATCTAGACAACCTAAGGGTTTGTACGCACATGATGAGATCCCAACTGAACCGCGCACTGTTAAGGAAGCTCTAGGCTCAGGGCAGAGCGACTTGTGGCAGCAAGCTATGCAGGTGGAGATTGATTCGTTCAATCAGCATGAGGCTTGGGAGTTGGTGGATCGTCCTATAGGCAAAAACGTGGTTCGGAATAAATGGATCTTCAAAATTAAGTGTGACGCCGAGGGGAAGATAGCCCGATATAAGGCTAGGTTAGTAGCCAAGGGTTTTACCCAAAAGTATGGTGAAGATTATTTTGAGACGTTTTCACCGGTAGTACGGTATAGTTCGTTGCGACTATTGTTGGCGATAGCCGTAGACATGGAACTCGATATAGACCATCTGGACGTACAGACGGCGTTCCTAAATGGTAATTTAGATGAGGAAATTTTTATGTTTCAACCGGAGGGGTTCATTTCACCTGGTGAAGAAAATAAAGTCTACAGATTGAAAAAGGCAGTCTATGGACTGAAACAAGCTTCACGAGCTTGGTATCAGAGGGTGAAGGACGTGCTTCTGCTGACAGGTTTTGTTCAATGCCAACTTGAACAATGTATCTTCTATAAAAGAAATGGTAAGTCGGTTGTTTACATTGCCTTGTACGTCGACGATTTCATTGTGTGTTACAATGATGCATGCATGGCTGAAGAGCTGAAAGAGAGTTTACGTAAACCATTTAAGATTAAGGACTTAGGTGCGGTGCGGCATGTTCTCGGGGTCACATTAGAGCGTGAGAGGACGAACAAAACTCTTAAGCTTTGTCAGGCGAGGTATATTGAGCGCTTGCTCGACAGTTTCGGTATGTCGGAATGCAAACCAGTCCAGACTCCTTTGGACCCAAACATTAAGTTTACTGATACGAGTGTGTTAGGCGAAGGTAATGTTCCGTATAGGGAATTGATAGGTTCCCTTATGTATCTGAGTGTTTTTACACGGCCAGATATTACGTATGCAGTTTCGTACTTAAGCCAGTTTAATACGTGTCATACTATGGAACACTGGAGGGCTGCGAAACGTGTATTGAGGTATCTTAAAGGAACTCAAAACGTTAGTCTTGTGTTTAGAAGGTCGGGTCATGTTAACATTGAGGGGTTTGTAGATGCGGACTGGGGCGGTGACGTACGCGACCGAAAATCATTTTCGGGGTTTGTTTTTAAGTATGGGGGAAACACCATCTCCTGGGAATGCAGAAAACAAACATGTGTTAGTTTATCAAGTACTGAGGCTGAGTACGTTGCTCTTAGTGAGGCTGCTAAGGAGGCACGTTGTCTTAGGGACTTGGTTACTGAATTGACTGGTAGTTCTGGGTTAATCGTCGGTTTGTTCAATGACAATCAGTCTGCTCAGAAACTTAGTGTCAATCCAGTGTTTCATAGGAGGACTAAGCACATAGATATCAGGTACCACTATGTTAGGGAGGCTGTGAATAATCATGTAATCAAGTTGAATTATTTACCTACTCAGGAAATGGTGGCTGATGTACTAACTAAATCTTTGTGTGCTCCTAAACATAAGTTCTGTGTTATGAACTTGCGCTTAGGTTTTTCTTAAGCCAGTTGAGCCAGTGGTGATGTTTGAGTTCAAACAGTGATTGAGGGGAAGTGTTGAATGTTGACCTTCTTTGATACAGTCACAGTTTGATTTATGGTTCTGATTCTATTCTGTCTAAGTTGATTTGAATGTTGAATGACTTTTTTTAATATTCGCCAATGCGTTGCTCATGTATTTTTCTTTTTTTTCTTATTCCTGTAACTATATTTTACAATATAATATCTCGTGTACGAGTTCAAGTCTTTAATTGTGTGTATCCACGTAAAAAACTTTTACTCAAAGGTTAACACATCCATATTGATCAATGGAAACATAATTATTCTGCCTGTTATCTTTTCGCACCTCAAAAACTGAACCGATGAGATAGACAGGTAGTCTGTGACTTGGAAAAATATATAGGCTACGCTTCATCTTCATCCTGGATATTTGCATAAAAATTATGAAATACAAAATACATGCAGATGAAGTCAAGGGCAACTGCTAGTGTTGTACAAGCCAGTGCTGGACAGGTTTCACAATGTCGTTATCGTTTTTAGAGCCTGCCTGTTGTAATATTAACTACTTAAGGATTTTAGATGCATTAAAAAAGTAGCTTCGAGTAGCGATACGGTAGGCTACACGTCAGTGGTATCAAAACCAGTGTTAGCTGGCCTCTTTTTCTTAAACCACGTACTATGCTAGGCCAGCTCGTAGACAAATTGTTATCACTGACGCTGTACTAGTATGTTATAAGATAGTACATTTCCATACGAGCGAACAAAAATCTATATACATATGTATATAAAATTCAAAGTCCTGACTGACTGATATATCAACGCACAGCCTAAACCAATGGTCCTAGAGACATGCAATTTGAAGGATGTGTTCTTTGTGAAGAGTAGTTATCCAGTAAGATGGGTTTTTCGAAATTACCCTAAGAGGGTGAATAGGGGTAGGGTGAAATTTCACGCGGACGAAGTCGCGAGCAGAATCTACTAAGAACTATAGAAGGTAATAAAAATGGAGTGCTGAGAACATTATACATTATTTCGTGAGTAGTTTTTATGGACATCTATACAATAAGCTCACGTCTTACTCCCAAGGGGAGGCAGTAACTACAGAATGCCACCTGCTACGATCCTTACATACTTTTCTGCTTCGTTTACGATCATACATCATTCATGAACATTGTAAACCCGTCAGGTGGCTACTTAATTCCGTTAATCGGTGGTAATAAAATGTATATTTATCGGCTTATGTTTTCAGTTTTATTGTGTGCTGTTTATTGCGTATAAACTGGTATGGGATTTCATTAAACTGTGTCAAACCGAATTAAATTTATTACCTACTGTTATTTTCGATATTTTATTGCATTGTAGTAAACACCTTCTCACTAAAATATAAAGTATTATAAAAAGATACTAACAATGTACGTGAATTGATTCGGAAATGTGGATTCTTAAAAAAACAGATTGTATATCTATGTTTTAGAAATATACATACTAACTGGATTTTTTTTAATAGTACGGGTATTTTTGCAATATACTAGCTATTGTCCACGGCTTCGCCCGCATGGAGGTCGGAATCGGGATAAAAAGTATCCCATATCTTAACGTATGTCGTAGTCCATTCGTACGTCAAATTTCACCCAAATCTGTTCAGCAGCTAAAGAGACGGACAGACCGACAGAGAGAGTTACTTCAGCATTTATATAATCAAATCATGGAAGAACTTAAAATTATCCGAAGTTCGCCTTTGCATCTAGTCAGGCGAACTTCGGACAACCTGTAGCCTGAACTTTCTTCAGGCCGTGTCTTGCCCTCCCATCGAACTATGAGAGTGAGGGAAGAGAGGGTACACCTGTGTCTGTGCACACACTTATCCACTATAATGACTCCCGCGTCGAAGGCTCCGCTGAGATTGGTCGCCATGGCCAAAATAACGGTCTGGTGGCGTATTATTAGGTGGCAGTCGAGGCAAGCAGGAAGGTAAAAAACTTAGTGCTGTACCGCGGCTTGATAGTTAGAATTAACGCAGCTTTACCGAGCACTTAGCGCCAGTGGATACCAACCAGAACTTGTTTAACAAGTATATTTCTGCAGATAATTGACACTTACCACTTCTTTTTTGTTTAGAGCTTCTTGTTGGTGTACATTTTTTTTGTTTTCAATTATTATTTTGTTTTCACAGCAAACCCCTCTTCATATGCATCTGATTATTAGGAATTTTGCTAATCTGAGTTATGTATAGTAGTAGTTAGAACATCAGCATGCTAATTTTGTATTTTTTTACCCGATATGGCTTCCGACCAGAAATATTTTGCATTCGCTCAAAACACATTTTTTGTTTGTACACAATACTACAATTGTGTGTTGATCACAAAACACTGTATTGGGAATAAATTCATTATTCCTTCTAGTAAAATTTTACGTGGATTTAAATCCAATTTGAATTCACATAAGCGGTGGTTTCGATGGACGCTGTTTGTTTTAAATTAGGCCAGTGCGGATACTTGTGTTAGCGTAAACAACGAAATGGAAAAAAATGCTAAAAGATTATATTTTCGGGGTTCAACTTTATGCGGATGTTTATTTTTTCGTCCCTATATATTTTGCTATCTATACTACATAATAGTTGACATACATTTTGCTTCTACACGTTAAGGGTCTGAAAACACTTTTACTCTCAATAAAAAAAACAAGACGCTTACGTTTCATGGTAAAACAGATCCCATGTTGAGGAAAACGCGTATTGTACATTACTAAGAAGCAAGCGGTTTCCAATGACAGGTTCTTTCAAAACCAATAAATTATAATTGGTGAATATATATTGTAGGTATATATATTATAGTGTATTATTCAGTAAGTATAATGTCTCGTAGAAAACTTTGTTGAAAAGCTGAGGTCCTAGCCCTGCCAAGGTATTTGCTTGAGAGTAAAGATTTAAATGGTAGTTACCATTTCAATCTTTACTCTCTTTGTTGGTAGAATAATCAGAAAATGTAGGTATGTAACCAAAGGATATTATCAAACCACAACATTTGTGACATATTTTGTTTAAATTTGAATTTTTATGTGGACTTGTCAAACAAAACTGTGGGTGAAACCAATAGAAAAAGAAAAAGTATTTGTTGTGACTCGTACAGGAAGATCACAAACTAACCTAAACACAGTAAAATAAAAATCCAAGTTATATATAAAAAAGTAACAAAAGAATAATGAAACAGAAAAGTCCTATACGAGGCCAAAAGGCCTAGGGGCAGTATGTGTGTATAGATGTGAGCTGTTGTATTAATATATCGTTTATTTATTTTCTTTCTTATTAAATACGTTTTTAAATATTTCTTAAAATAAAAAGATATGAAAATAATTTAAAATATAAAAACCGTACTGTAGCCAACCTTCTATGTAAAGAAGAATTTGGAGAAGAAATTCCCATATACTCCTGTTATTACGATCCCAAATTGACTTTCTCCTTTTCAAGATTCCTGAAAAGATACTCAGACAAATAGGTTCCTTTTCAACCTCCGTCACCTTGAAATCGATTCTTTAAGGCTGAAAAGAAACCTTGGTAGCCCCATTTTGTAATTGACTCCGAAAATATTTAAAAAAACGTTATAACAACAAAATTGAGACCCGTTATGAATAATATAGGTACAAGTATTGCATTCGCCCGCCAAGCGTTTAGGCAAGTTATCCTCTTAATAAATCTATAGGTACCTAATAGAGTTCACGTAGTTGACTCATGTTAGGTAATACATTGTAACCCACTGAAATTATGTTGTGTATTCTGATTAATGTTCTGAACCCGGAAAATCGCGTATATTTGAAGAAGATAAGATAAGATTTCTTAATTTGTTAAACATTGTATGTATACAATGTTTAACAAATAAAGAAATCTCATATCATATCAATATCATGTATGTATACAAGAGCATGCAAGATATTGCATAGTTTGAGTCCAATCATGTTTAGCCGTAAGTATCGGCGTACAAATATTTCCATAACAATGAAAAGAATTAACGATACTGAAAATTCAAAAAATGCAATTACACAGTTTTAATTTAGAAACTTTACAAATTAGAAATTATTTTTATATTATAATGTCAAAATTCAATTTAAGGCAAAAACTTTAATGTCAATCAAATGCAAGAATAATATCAGTTACTACATGTCTGTCATTAAAAGATTTATGTCAAATTTACAAGATAGATGTCAAAATTACAAGATTAATGTCAGAAATTACAGAAATTATGTCAAAAATTAGTTGTTGAAGTTGAATGATACATAATTATTTTTTCACATTCAATTAGGTGTTCATTAGCTGCTGTGTGTAGATTACTTACCTATATTTAAAGCTAAATTCAGTTCGGTACAATTTGTTTCTTGTGTCACGCTGAGTCGGGTTTGGGTCGAGAATTTTTACGTATAAATCCCCTAAGATTCCTTACAAAGAGTTTCATTTGCATCTGAGTGTTTGCGAGGCCACTAAATCAGCGGATCATCCTTGCTGTACATAATGAAGGTGCGATTCGATTCGACTGCAGTCGTCATGACTAATTCAGCTTTTAACGAAGCTTAGTTGGGAAACGTCCAGCCCAATACCATTTTAGCGTGGCAGCTTTCAAAGTGACATCAGTTATCTTTGTGATGGAACGGATGGTCATATTCCTAGCCCCATATGTTAGTTTGATACCCAGAATACTTCGTTCCGTAGTCCTCTTGCAAACCTCGATCATGGACCCCTGCTGATTTGTCAAATACCATGTTAGGCCACCATATAAAGATAAAAACAAAATTAGAGAAATTAAATGATGAAATTAGAAAGACAAAAACATATATTTCAAGACTGTGCTTTCATAATACAATTGCTATGTATAATAAATAATTATTCTACATTTATTAATATTGAAGGGAAGAAACATAGTTATTTAGTTATTTTGCGGTGGTTAAATGACTTGTTTATTTTAAAATGGGGAGGACTATGTCGAACGCATTGACAATTTATTGTATTGCTTACAGGGTCTTGGGAAAACGGCGAAGTGTCCGAGATTAGATTTAGATATTGAGACATAAAATACATTGTAGTTGCTTTTCCGCGGCAGATAAGATGGTGCGATCATAATATGTAACTTGCCCAGTAATTCACTGCAAATGTGACTCCATTGAATATTTTATGCAGAAGTATCAGAACTGCCATTTTCCGTCTGTCTGTCAGTGAGACTATTTTGTAGTGCCCTAATCTGTCTTTGTAGTTGACAAGATTTTTAGCTAATTGATTTTTGTAATATAGATGATATAGGAAACGTCTTTGGATACTTTCCAGGTATTTGATGAATATGTTGCTGTGGGGATTTCATACCGGGCTGTTGTATTCAAGTATTTTTCGAAATCCTCTTACTCCTCTACCAGGGTACAGGAGTAAGATAAATCCAAAAGTTTAGGATACTTGTCTCTGCTATAGTTGTTTATCCAGTGTGACTCCTAAGTTGCTTATATCCTTAGTTGCTATTATTCTATTTCGACGACAAGCCGTTGGCTGTTGTCGTCGAAATGTTAGATTTGACAATATTGCCACTGCTGAATTTAGTTTAGTTGTTAGCTTAGCGCAAATAATTATTGTGAATTATTAATAATCAATCAACAATTATTATTTTTGTAGTTCTACATTTGGATTACTCTTTATAATATACAACAAATTAACCAATTGACGCCGCAATGTGTTGCTTCTTAGCACGTTTTGGTACTCTAACACAGATTACTATTAATATGTGACTCTACGCAACATGCTACGGCGTAGCTTGGTGCTACGATATTGTAGCAATATCGTAGCGCGTATTATAATACGAAAATAAAAAAAATAAAAAAAATTGTGTGAAAGTTTGATAATGTATTTGTAAACTCAACCGATTCCCATACAATATTGCAGATGTCTAACACACACCCAGCAAAATATTATCTCAGAAAGCATCCCCACATCACCGTAAAACTTTTGCCACTTTTTTCCCCAACTTCCCCCATTTACCTTTCCTCTATTATTCTATAAATTAACCTAATCATCCACCTGTATCGTCGCCGCTCACTTCATTGCCGTAAATTTCTCGCCTCCAGATTTATTAAGGCAATTAAACTTTGTCCAAGTTGACAGTTTTTTCCTTTGTTTCGGACACTTTATTGAGCGCCGCGAGACGTAGGGAATTAAATTCTTACGGCCCACTGTACCAGACCCCGTATATTCAAATTTCCCAAATTCTATGCTTTGAAATTAAAAGGCATTTATGGATTTTAATTGGCTTTTGTCCATATTGGCACATCGCTTATTGTTGCGCGCCACCAATAATGCTTGATACATGGCGACATTAGTTACCACTAGCGCCATCTAGTATCGGGTAGCGGAACTAGTACCTTGGTACTAGGACCTTGACCCTACTTGACCTTTTTTTAAGTACTAGTAATTCCGAGAACTTTCGACGTCGAGTCAGTCGGGACCGCTATGTACTCGAACATACTAGATGTATATAGAATAGCTCTGTGGGACTATATAAGGCGGGCGCGAGCCGCGAGACAGATAGTTTCGATTAAGCGATACGAGCGATAACATCGAAGGCGATATTCGAGTGCGACTTAAGAGTGATCAGTAAGTGCAATTGTGTTTCTTAACCCGTGAGAAGGCGCGCCTCTGTTTGTTACATGGAGAGGCGCGCGCGAGCAAATTGCTCACACTACTTTAAATGCTCATATTTCTACTTTTATAGTACTTATTGACTTATAATGGATTTATATGAATAAAACAAGGTTTAATAAATAAGAAAATAAGTATTTTTATTAAAACTATGCAACATAAATGCAACTTCTAAAACAAATAAAAAATCAACTAATTTTTATTTTCTAATTTTGACAGTCTTCATATAAATCACAATAAAAAATCTTACATAACAAAAACATAAAAAAATTACTCTTCCATGAGATCTGGACAAGTGTGCCTCTCGAAACACATTAAACACATATATGTGATATGTTCGGTGCAGAGTAATTGCTTGCACGAAGTTCATGCTTTTTTTGACCGTCTATTCCTACATATAGAACAGAATCCGCTTGGCCTAAATAGGTCTAGGAGCCGACACAAATCGCTTCATTAGAAACTTGAGATCTGACGATATGTTCTCCATTCTCAAGATCCGCATCCAATGCTTCATCACCAGAATCCTCTTCCAGCCACGAACAAATTTGTGCTTGACGTCGGTCGCCCATTTTACATGTGTGTTGTAGCTAAAAACAATAAATATTATTACTAAAATATTACAATAGAGTATTTACGTAATAATTAACCAATTTAATATAAATAAATAAAATAATATAATCTAGAAAATACAATTATACTTTTTTAATTGGAAAAAATAATACTTACACGGATGGGCGCGTGATGAGCAAATTGCCGCACGATGGTACACGGCCTCCACAAAAACTTAGCTGAGCGGTCGCAACAGAACTGACCGGCACGAGAGTTGCGTCACGGGGGAGTCGATGAATAGTTAGGAAGGTACCTAGGCGCTTGAGACGTTAGGGCGTCGGTATCACCAAAAAATTTTGCTTTAAATTTTTGTGTGAGCAAATTGCTCATAGCGCGCCTTCTCACGGGTTAATTAGTGTGTTTGACTTGTAATTAGTGTTTGTGATTAAAGTGTCAAGTTTTGGTGATTGAATCGGCAGTTTTTATTGTCACGAACCCCAAGCTCGTAACAATTGGTGTCAGAAGCGAGGTTTAAAATGCCGATTTTACCCAAAGACGACATGGAGGGTATCCGTACCCGGAGTCAACGCCAGCAAGAGACGGATCAGAGGCGATTTGGTGGAGCAATGCCACAGGGGTCGGAAGGCCAGCTACCGACCACGGAGGCCGGTCCGTCCACAGCTGCTCCAGCATCACCAGCACCAGATTTTGCTGCTCTGATGATGATGCTGCAGGAGCAGGCTCGCCGACAGGAGGAGCAGGCTCGTCGACAGGAGGAACAGGCTCGTCGACAGGAGGAACAGGCTCGTCGATTGGAAGAACAGCTCCAGCGGGACAAGGAGGAACAGGCTCGCAGACAGGAAGAACAGGCTCGTCGGTTGGAGGAACAGCTCCAGCGGGACAAGGAGGAACAGGCCCGCCAACAGGAGGAGCAGGCGCGCCGCCAGGAAGAGCAGATGCTCCTTATAAAGGACCTTCACGCTACCTTCGGGAAAGACATGAAGGAGGTGAAGGATAAGGTTGCTCAACATGACAACCGCCTGTCGGAAGCTGAAATCCGAATCGACCAAGTGAAAAACCAGGTAGACAACGTGATGGCTGACGTAAAGGAAACCGTGATGGCTGACCTGAAGGAAACCGTGATGGCTGACGTGAAGAAAACGCTGGATTACCTGAAACTGGGTGATGGAATCGCAGCTCCCGTAGCTACAACACCTTCGCTACGTGGATTCAAAGTGCCACCGTTCGACGGAACTTCTTCCTGGTCGGCCTACAAAATCCAGTTTGAGGCTATCATGAAGGCGAACGGGTGAAATAAAAGTCAGGCCATGACTGCCCTCACCCTGGGCTTGCGCGACCAGGCCTTAACTGTTCTGGAAGCTCTCGGTAAAGAAGTGACTTACGAGCAGCTTCTTGAGGCATTGGAGGCTCGGTATGGCGACGCTCACCTGGAACACGTGTTTCGGGCGCAGCTCAAGGATCGCGTGCAACGCAGTAACGAAAATCTGCAGCAGTGGGCCCTTGAAGTAGAGAAGCTGGTTCGTAAAGCTTACCAGTCCGTACCTGCGCTTATTGATGGGAACCTGGTGCAGGCATTCATCGACGGCATCCGCGACCTTGAAGTTAGAGCTGCTGTGAGGCTCGGTCACCACGGGACGCTTAAGGACGCCTTGGCCCATGCACTGGAGGTGGAAGCGGTGCGGCAGGATCATCGTTCCCATCGCGTCAGGTAGGTTGCAGCGGCTACAGTTCGCAACCGCAAGAAAGGATACAGCCCTAGGTGCTACGGCTGTGGGGAAAGGGGCCACCTTCGATCCAGTTGCCCTAAGCGCACTGCAGAAAGGGAAGGTGGCTGGACTCGAGAGGGTAGTGCGGCTAACAACACCGCCCAGCAGCAGCAGGACGGTTTTGTGGTTAAACACCGCAGCGGGAAGTCTCTTGGCAACACAGATGCATTGTCAAGAAGACCTTGTCCTGAAGACTGTAAGCACTGTACTAGGCAGGAAAGTAAGGAAGGGGTACCTGTAAGGATGCTCAGGACAGACCTCAGCAACGAGTGGAAGGAGAGCCTACAACGTGCACAGCAGGAAGATTCGGACATCAAGCCAATTCTGGAGTGGATAAAGGCCAGAGCTCCTAAGCCCCGGTGGAGTGACGTCTCAGCGATGAGTTCGGTCACAAAAAGCTATTGGGCCCAATGGGACAGCTTGGTGGTTCAGGATGGAGTCCTGTGCCGTAAATGGGAAAATGCTCGGGGAGATAGCTGTCATTTGCAAATGGTTATCCCTAAAGCTCAAGTACCGGATGTTCTACAACTGTACCATAATGGTTGTTCAGGAGGTCATCTGGGAGTAAAACGGACTCTACTGAAGATACGAGAACGGTTTTACTGGATCCACTGTCGGGACGATGTCGAGGATTGGTGTCACAAATGTACAAGTTGTGCAGCTGTAAAGGGACCTCAGACTCGTAGTAGGGGTGCATTGAAATTGTACAATGTTGGTGCACCATGGGAGAGGATAGCCCTTGATGTTGCTGGGCCGTTTCCGGAAAGTGAAAGTGGTAACAAGTATTTCATGGTTGTGATGGATTACTTCACGAAGTGGCCGGAAGTCTTCGCCATTCCAAATCAAGAAGCTTCGACAGTTGCAGATAAATTAGTTCATGAAGTCTTCTGTCGTTTTGGAGTACCTTTGGAGATTCACAGTGATCAAGGAAGGAATTTTGAGTCCCAAATATTCCAGGAAACTTGTCGAGTTATGGGTACTCATAAAACAAGAACGACTTCTTACCACCCACAATCGGATGGAATGGTGGAACGATTTAATCAGACACTGGAGCGGTACCTAGCGAAAGTTGTGGAAAATCGGCAACGAGATTGGGACAAGCACATACAACCGTTTTTGTTGTCATATCGAAGCGCTGTTCACGAGAGTACATCGGTGACGCCAGCTTTCGCCAACTTCGGAAGAGAACTACGGCTACCTGCAGACCTGATCACCGGAATACCACCTGATGCCCCACGCAGTGTAACTGATTATGCGAATGATTTGCGGAACAAAATGAACGACATTTATGAGCACGTCAGACAATCGGGTCAGCAAATGTGTGAAAAGATGAAAACCCGTTATGACCGCAAAATGAATAATAAAGGGTTCGAGGAAGGTTCACTCGTGTGGTTGCACAATCCAGTCCGCAGCAAAGGGAAATCTCCTAAGCTTCAAGCAAAATGGGACGGACCGTACCGGATTATGACTAAGATCAATGACGTAACCTATCGGATACAGAAAGGTGCAAGAGGTACTCCTAAGATCGTCCATGTGGATCGACTGGCGCGTTATTATGGGGCCGATAATGCTCGGGACGAGCATGTCTTAGGAGGGGGCAGTGTTGCGCGCCACCAATAATGCTTGATACATGGCGACATTAGTTACCACTAGCGCCATCTAGTATCGGGTAGCGGAACTAGTACCTTGGTACTAGGACCTTGACCCTACTTGACCTTTTTCTAAGTACTAGTAATTCCGAGAACTTTCGACGTCGAGTCAGTCGGGACCGCTATGTACTCGAACATACTAGATGTATATAGAATAGCTCTGTGGGACTATATAAGGCGGGCGCGAGCCGCGAGACAGATAGTTTCGATTAAGCGATACGAGCGATAACATCGAAGGCGATATTCGAGTGCGACTTAAGAGTGATCAGTAAGTGCAATTGTGTTTCTTAATTAGTGTGTTTGACTTGTAATTAGTGTTTGTGATTAAAGTGTCAAGTTTTGGTGATTGAATCGGCAGTTTTTATTGTCACGAACCCCAAGCTCGTAACATTATAAATAAAGCTGTAGGTGAAAGGACCCGTATTCAATTCTTGACCTTTTTTTTTCAGGATGGGTAATCATCAAATGACCCCTCCCGCTCTGGGTGGAGCGGAAAGGAATGTCAGACTCTTACTGACTAAAACCCACTCGTGTTCCTTCCTTAGCTCTTTATGTTCCGGGCCAGCGGTAAACCTTTCGGACAATCCCGTTGACCCGGCAGTTTTCGGCCCTAACGGGCCCTTCACTTGATGCTGACATATCTTTGAGGCGCGCTTGGAACACGTAAGCGCCGTTCGGCACGGGCCTGGTCCTGATCGGACGGTAAGCTACCCATTACTCTCCGTCCGCAGGCCCGCGCCTACGGTGGCAGGGAGTCGTCGCGCGGCTCCCGACACCCGGAGCGTCTCCCGCGGGGACTGGGACGGGAGGCTCTTTCCCTCAGCCGTCCCGCTACTTCCTTCGCTAGCATGACTGCTTCGCAGAAGCAGGCGACTGACCCCCACTCCTCTCGCCCCGGACCATGGCTTGAATCACGGCCGGACGCGAGAGGTGGCCGCCGCTGCCGGTCGGCTCTACGAGGCCACGGCGGTGCCACGCCTAAGAGGGGCAGACCTCCACCGTATGCTCCACCGTGTCCTCTAGGTGAACCTGGCAATGGTAACACCCGGGCGTTTCCTCCCGCCTGATAATGTGCAGGAACCTCCCGAAACATCCGCGTCTGGTGAGGACCTGCGTCAGGCGGTAGGTGAGGACGCCGTGACGCCTCTCTAGCCACTCCTCAAAGAGGGATCTTATCACCGCTATCGTGGCGTGCCCTGCGCTGGGTTACGACAGTCGCTCTTTCCATGCCGCTATGAGATCGCGCCAGAGGTCCGTCTACTCCGCCGCGATTTGCCGCGGAAGCGGAGTTTGTCCCCGGCCTAGTGCCTCCGCGCGTCACTCATACAGGCGCGCGAGTACTATCGCCTCCAGATCTCATGGCGGCAGTCCGGCAAGGAGGCTTGCCACCTCGCCCGAGATCGTGCAGTACCCCCAGATCAGCTTGACGGCTACCACCTTTTGGGATTCTATTCTTGACTTACTTGGGTTTTTTTTTCATTTTTAGTTTTTGCTTGAGTTTTTAATGTATTTGTTGGTATATTAGCGTGTGCTATCTGACATAATTATGGCAAATAATTTAATTTAATGTTCTATGTCTCGTAATGTTAATTACTTTGCATACCTACTATAGTATAGAATCACGGATATCGATGTAGAATCAAGTTTTCTTACTGAACACACAGCCGTGCTGCTGGGAAGATTGTTCAGCCTAATTTGAATAAATAACTTTAGATTTTGATTTTTTTGTAAAGATGTTTTTGTTGAAGTCTGAGTAGGTATGGAATGTTGTCAAGGCTAGAATATCAATATGTACGTACTTTTACGTATGTATGTAGTGTACACAAGAGTATACATGTAACATAATATCAGCTTATTTAAAAAAAAAAAAACAATTCAGTGTATCATCTGTCTTTACAAGTAAAGAAAGATCAACAAAACATATTTAACATTTACCTACCACGATTATTCACTGTATATTGGCGGTGGAAACTAAGACAGTACATTATAGATAGGAAGAATAACACAGGTACGAGCTACATCGGTTGGTAATAGGTTTTGAACACCTTGTATTACCTTCAGATACATTATTCTGCCAACAACAATGGAAATATTATCTTCTATCAAAATATACAAATTTCCATTACGATATAAACCTACTTTAGACTACATTACCGATACACGGAACATTGAATAAACCCTTTTCCCAATACAAAGACGAACTAAACTAACGTATTTTGTATAACCCCGGGGACACACGGCGGTCATTATTTTTCGCTTTGTTAGCTCCGAGCTAACTTGTTTGATAACAGTTAAGCAAAAGTGCGACTTGTTCTGTTGTGTGACATCATCGGGTGGCGTTAGATGATGTTGCTTCAAGTGTTGTTTATAGGATGGTGTTCTACATTTTATTTTTAGCACTTTATAACGTAAAAGAGGATTTTTCATAATTAAAATAAACAGTAGTTAGTTATTTATTCATGTCGACTCACTTGCTCGCATTCAACGTGAACAGAGGTACTGTATCGTTCACAAAATCTGTATCTCTATCGAGAAAGGTTAAGGGCTGAATTTGTGCTGCGGCTGGCGTGATCACGCACCGAGTAACCAACTACGCGTGACCGTGTTACAGTATATGCAAAATTGTCAGAACTTATTATGTTGCGCTCACCAACAGTTAAAACTTTTTGATCGGAACCCACGAACAGAAGACTTATATTCCGCTTCATCTAGAATAAATAAAACTCAACCTGATATGGAGAAAATACTTTAGCTCCGCAAGGACGTCCAGAAAATGTTTAAAAATCGCAAAGAAGATCATGACTCAAAATACCTTAATTTAAACAAAATGATAAGTGAGCTTACGGATCAAAATAAGCAAAACATTATTTCAAAGTGTGAAATTCTGAAAAAAGCTCTGGAAGAGTAGGAGTTTGTACAAGGATTTAAAACTAAAGACACTTTACGAGATCATCAACTCAATAAAAAGCTGCGCAAGGTCCCAGAAAATGTCATAATATAAGGGTCACATAGAGAAGGTACCGGAACACAAATGTAATAATTTATTTATTTAAAAAAATAAACTATTTAAGGTAGGAAATCAACAAGAACCAAAACAATCTGAATAAATAATGGTCCTTAATTGAAGATGTTTGCAACTTTGCAGAACTAAGTAATGATAACGAAGAACTGATTAAGGCGAAAGCGCCAGGGTAGCTCGCGAAATTATTGTTTTTTTTAGGTTTTTTGCAATTTGCTGGTCAGTATTAAGTTGTACGTATATGATATATGATTTGCGGCTGTAACAAATATGTATTTACAGAATTCTAATCATTAAATTCATCAACACAACTCTCTAAGACCACGTAACCCCAAAATATAACTGTTTCATGAAATCGTCATTCTTTGGGGTTACGTGGTCTAAAAAAACAAATTTACATGAAATCTTATGCGAATGACAACGAGTTGAGAGTTGAAGATCAGAATACGATTTATAATATTCACCACAACACTTTATTAAAGGTTACTAGAAATGAATTCGTTAAAAGAATAAATTTGTGTATCCAAGAGAATGGAGCCCATTTTGAGCAACTAATTAATTAGTTTAGCATTTTTTGTAAATAATTAAATTAATTTAAGATTTACTGGTTTTCCTTTGATTTAATTTATCATGTTTGTCAGAGAGATTTCATTCTTATAATTGACCCTAACGATCGATGCAATAAAAGTACAGGGTATGATTTTTTCAGATTTTAGCCGGTTCGATTCCCGAGAAGAGAATTTTCGAAAATTTTTGAATGCAGTTTGCTTTCTATTCAAAAATAAAGGAATGTTTCCTTTGAGTAAAATTTTCTATCTGCAGTATTAAGAGTACTTTCCCTCCAGGTGGCATTACAAAATTCCACCCTGTGTATGTAAAAATATACGTTGCTCTCATCCGCCAAACCTATTATTATTAGTATATCTTTTGTCGTGCCAGTCTATCACAACTTACTCTATTACTGCATGGGGGGCTGCTTCGAAGATTGTTTTTATTAGTTTAAAACGAGCACAACGTCATGTTCATAAGGTGGCGAGTTATAGGAGATTTAGATACCCCACTTATTTACCGACTTGTTATTCATTAAAGACATAATATTAACTCAACCAAGAATACACCCAACTATACGACAAGAAGTAGGCAAGATATTGTTTACGCCGTATGTTATTGTAAAATATGTTATACCAACTGAAATATTTGACTACATTAAAATTGGTAAAATTATGTGCTAGCTGGTAAGCAAGTTATTGTTTAAACGTTCACTTGCCAAACAATAGGTATGCGTTACAATTTTTTATGAAGAGTTTATTTGCTAAGTAATGATTTTGATTTTTGGCAAATGAAATTATGCGGATAATTATTTGTAAAGTGATAATTTGTCAATATCTTTTGATGAAACTAGGGAGACCCGCTACAACGGAATGCATGGCTGATGTTGATTTGTCAATGTCAACGATATTTGTCACATAAAATTAATGTCATAATTTTATTGATAGTTTACATTGGTTACTCACATAAATTAAATGAATAAAGAATAACAGAATTACTGCCAGTAGATAAGTAAACAGATGACTACCACAATAATATTAAGGCTTATCAAAATGGAGAAGAAGAGGAGGAGGTATAGTTGTCGTAAAGAGTGCGGTACTGCACCAACCGGACCGTCCTGCTGTTCCAATGACGCAGTTGTAACTACGTTTCCCGTCGACATTACTTTACAAAGGCCCAAAAGATTGTTGGGAAATCCTTGCAAAACAAATTTCGCTCTAAGAACAGCCCTAGAACTAAGAGTCTCGTCATAATACGAATTCAAATTTCTTTGTGATCTAATTGCCGCACAAACATCATTCTGTCGAAATTCATGAATACTTTGGGCGAGAGGGAAAAAATCAGGCGATGCATACGCCGGCTACTCATGTAAACTAGGAGTTATTATAATGTATTGTTTACTTATAGTATTTTTGTTAGATATTATGCAAGTTTTACATTGAAAAAAATTAAATAAAAACATTTTTAACTTTTATTGGTTGATATGCTTTTGTAAAGGCTCCTGCAAACAGGCGCGACACGTGACGCGAATCGCACGCGACGCAAAGGCACCGCTCGCGAATAGCGTCGCGTGTCGCGCCTGTTTGAAGGAGCCTTAACACTGCATATTGTTGGTGGTACAATAATAATAGGTGAGTAGGTGTATTATTTATTTCCAGTATTTTCCCGTGACTACCGGTATTTTACATGGAGCGAGTGCTTATCCTGCACAACCAAATTACTGCGTAATATGATACAGACTTATTACTTCATAAAGTCTAAAAATATTGTTAATCCTTGCGAAAACAAATTTCATCTCTGATGGTCTAGCTGTAAGAGTTTTGTCACAGCAGAAATTTCAATTTGTTTGTGATTAAAGTGTTTGACAAACGTCTGTAGAAATTTACGAAGACCTTGGACAAGAGGTGTGATGGTCCGGCAATACTGAACAGCGCGGTACACATGACGCTTATTAATCCGTTTATTGTCATGTAAACTAGTGATTATTTTAATGTATTGTAATAGCTCAATGTTTTGAATGCTCAGAAATGCCATATTTATGATGGAAAGTAGGTATGTTTTAGCGAGAAGTCTTATACTTAATGGAAACATTTAAATTCTCCACATAAAATTATACTTTTATTACTTGATTTTAACCTATTGAGAGAATCCTTCATTACGGATTCAAAACTAATAAAATCACCGTAGATAAACCCAAAATACAACATATCGCTCGAGTTCAACACAAGGCAACTTAATAGTGCACTCGATATTAAGATTAAATAAATCTAAATGTTTTTTACATTGCAACTGTTTGAAACAAGTACTAAAGATCCACCAAACAAATCGTTCTGAGCGTTTCTTCGTGACTTTTGTAAAGTTCTCGGGAGCAGCGTCATTATAAACTCTTCGATAATCTACTATGGAAAACGTCTTAATTTTTCTAAAACTTCTCTTTTGAAGTTCGTAGTGACGCTAATTTTTAATGGCGTCCCTTCTTCATATCGTGTTTGATGTGTTTTTTGTTCAAGTAGTTTTGTGTGTGAGATTATTATTCTTTAAAATGTATCGCTTTAATGTTGTAATGTATGTCTTTACATGTATTTTTTTACTTACATTTTTGGAAATATTAACCTGAAAATTTTAAGCATTCGTCCTCCCTAGGTAGCTTCATGCTCATTTCCTGGAGGCTTATCATATCTTTTACCTGTAATTCATGTTATTTAAGTTTTTCTGTAGATTTTTTATCAATCAATCATTGTTTACCTTTGTAATGTCAGTTAGTGACAGGCCTAGTTTTATTTTTAATTTATTGCTGGAGCTAGTTGTAGGTCGTATAGGTAAATCGCATCGACCTCATTATTTTTTACTTTTTATTATGTTCTAGAATTTCTTTTCAAATGTTAAAAAGTCGATGTCAGGAGCCTGGTGGTGAATTTGGTCAGTCTACGTTGGGAGCTCAGCTCGGCCACAAGCTCGGGAGAATTAGGAGTGTTCTTGGAGGGCAGTTTCCCTCCTACGGCAGAAGCGACTATGAAGACGCCGTAGCAAGGCGACTCCGCACCGGGCTCTTTGGGCTGCACGGCTTGAGGGTCGACGTCCCTCGGCCCTCCTCTACGGCTTGAGGGTTGACGTCCCTCGGCACTCCTCTACGGCTTGAGGGTTGACGTCCCTCGGCCCTCCTCTACGGCTTGAGGGTTGACGTCCCTTGGCCCTCCTCTATGGCTTGAGGGTTGACGTCCCTCGGCCCTCCTCTACGGCTTGAGGGTTGACGTTCCCTCGGCCCTGCTCTACGACCTGAAGACTGAGGTCCTCCTTCGGCCCTCTACAGCCTGAAGCTGATGTCCCTCGGCCACTAACAGACCAGAGGCCCGCTGTTCTCATTTTCATTCACCGGTTTCTCTAGTTTAATTTTGTTATCTAGCTCCAAATAGGTAGGCCTTAGCTTATTCAACAATAAATTCTTATAACTCGTCCTCTTTATTTCTTTTAACAGTGCTCCCCTCCAGACTGAAAGTTAGGTAGGTGAGTGCTCACAATGTGACCTTACAATTTCTTGAACTCTACCCAGGAAAATGTAACGTTACAATGTACACAGTACCAAGTTCTACTTGCAAATTAAAAAGTTATTTTTTATTATTTCAAAAGTCATTCATGAGTTCCTCAATAATCAGTTGGTTGACGAAGTTGGTTCACTGGAAAATATAATATTACGTTGAGAGATATTGTATGTACAATATCTCTCACTGTAATATATAATTTCTAGACGATGTCTTCCTATCGTGCAGGTATCGTGCACCTGTACAACAACAAAAAACATTTCAAAACACGAAAAAGCAGAAAAATACGTTAGAAACTGTTTGTATCCTGTGAACAATACTCTATTTTGGAATGAAAATCACAATCAATCCTTTGCCTCAGATATTAACAAAAACCTTTCACCTGCGTGTTCTTCCCCGCTGTGTATATAGTCTGCACCGCTAGGGCTGATTCAAAGTGTCGCGGGAAAACAGTTCCTGGAACGACTTGGGGGAACTGTGCCCAGCAGTGGGACAGAAAAGGCTAAACAAAACATATAAAAACATCATCAACAAATAGTAGATTATTCATTATGGGATAAACCAGTTTCTTAGGCCACCGGCGCTATATTGAATCCCGAGCGTAGCGAGAGAGCTCTAAGTTAACTCTGAGCGAACTGAAATCCTGAGTGTAGCGATAGATTCAAGCTCGCCCAAGACGACGACACCTTTGTTCCCGAGTAGAATACTCTACTTTTCGCACCTACTGCGAGGAAATAAAAACCAATTTGATCTTCTAATTAGTAGTTTATGACACTGTTGAATAATTGGGGTATACTTATCGGCTTATGTACAGATTCATACACTATTTTATCTAAATGCAATTTCGTCAAAATTCTAATAAATATTATCGTAAAAAAGACGCCCAAATCCAACAATCTTACGCGTTACCAGCACATATGATGTAAAAACAGCGGTTGGCGAGTCTATTACAAGAAAAAACAATTGTTTTTATTATTGTCGTTATTTTTGCTTCATAATCTCAGCCAAAAGACGTCCACTGCTGGACATAGGCCTCCCCCAAGCACCTTCACTTTGACAGGTTCTGTGCTTCTCGCATCCAACGGGTTCCTGCGGCCTTCACAAGGTCGTCGGTCCACCTTGTGGGAGGCCTTCTAACGCTACATCTTCCGGTACGTGGTCGACACTCCAGAACCTTTCGGCCCCATCGGCCATCTGTTCTATGAGCAATGTGCCCTGCCCACTGCCACTTAAGTTTGGCTATTCTTCAGCTATGTCGGCTACCTTGGTTCTCCTACGGATGTCCTCATTTCTGATTCGATCATGCAGGGAAACTCCAAACGCCCAAACGCCCTTCGGTTGACTTTTAGCCTTCTAATAAGGCCCATCGTGAGCGACCACGTTTCAGTGCCATATGTCATCACTGGCAACATGCACTGGTCAAAGACTTTTGTCTTGAGACACTGCGGTATGTAGAATGAGAAGATATTGCGCAGCTTCCCGGACGCTGCCCAGCCGAGTCGGATTCGACGATTGACCTCTTTCTCGAAGTTGGACCTAACTACCTGAATAGTTTGTCCTAGGTAAACATACTCGTCCACGACTTCGAGTGTAGCGTCTCCAATCTTCATGGGAGTGGGTGCTACATGGGCATTTGATATGACCTTCGTTTTGTTCATGTTCATTTTAAGACCCACTCTTTCGGAGGCTCTACTGATGTCATCGAGCATTGTATTGAGGTCCTCCATATTTTTGTTTAAGTAGTCTTTTTTAATTGACAAAAAATATTGTTACTTGCTATTTCACTATAATATCTCTATTAAAATGCGAAATTCCATTATTTTTTTCGTTGACGGCAGTTAAAACCAATGAAGTGAGAACTACCTACTTTTAAACAAAAAGTTTTTTTTTTGGTAAAAGTTTTCATAAGAATTTTTTAGTTGTGGTTCCAAATACGAACCACATTATGCACTAGCCGGTCATAACTAAATTCAGTACAATATTAATGCCCGGTTGGAGCCTAGGGCTTTCATTACTTGCTTTATTAGGTTAGGCTTGCATGACATATAATTTGACGTTTTCGAGTAATGGTATGAAAAGTACATTCTCTTACAACAAATCATCAAACTCAAACTCAAAAACTCAAAAGTCGGTCAATTAGAAAATATGAAGCTAGTTGCCCATTCCAAAGCGTAGGTAGGTCATGAGACCCTTATATTATATACCACTAGCTTCATATTTTCTAAGTGACCGACTTTTTGACAATTCAAAAGTGCCTGTAAATGGTTTAATTGAAATAAATGCTTTGATTATTTGATTTGTTTTTTTACAACTGTATTCTAGTGTGCCTACTGTTCTGATCGCTGTTTTGGGTAAACAAACTCACTCGCTGTGACGTCAACATACACTCCCATTGCATTTCTTCTATTCAAGGTTCACACGCATAATAAACATAACATTATGATGTTCTGAATTCAGTGCTAGAAGTATTAACGTGAAGATACGAACGTAGTTTTATCGTCTATTAACTATTTTAAGAGCTCGCGAGTGCTGCACTGATGCTTATCATGTAAATTGGTTCCTTTTGTCCGGGAAGGAAGGGTTTTGGCCCTTGACTTCTTGTGCATTAGTCGTTGTCTCAAAATAACTAGATAACAATATGATGACAATAGTCAAATAAGCTAGGATACAAGAATCTTCGAATTAGGCCTAATTTTTCAATAGTCAGATCATTCTTATCTGAGGGATATTAATTATATTCTGAGCGAAATGATTATTGCGGTTTGACTGCTTTTGTATAGAAATTATGTCAAACTGTCATATTTATTCTTCACTTATACGAGTAAGTTATCTGACTATTAAAAAATCAGCTTAACGTATAAAAAAAAAAACAATTACTTTGTATCCAAAATTAGACCTATCAACGAGCCATCAAATTGTTATTGCCTCTAAAACACCTATAAATAAAGTAATTGTCGCCACCCTGATGATAAATCTACAAACAATCACTTGCAAACGAAACGAGGAGAACAGTTTACTAATGCGTTTTATTTCCCTTAATTTCCGGATCATTAGCAACGGACATATATTACGTCCAAACCGCTTACAACGTTTTACGAAAAATGAAAATAACTAAGAATAACTGCTATGTTTTTCTCTCCCATAACAAATGATTCGGGAAAATAAAATTTATGAATCAATAAACACGGAATGCTCTTTAGATTCCGTATTCGCGTGTCGCCCACTATGTGTTATATTTTTACGAGTTATTCCGGTATGATCCCGTGAACCCCCCCCTCCTCGATCTTACGACGTCTCTTCAGAAACATTTGTACTTCAATATGTGACTAATACATACAATCTAACCCTTACTACACAGGCATAAGAGCGTTTTTCCTGAGCCTAAACGTCGGAAATGGCTTGCGGTTAAAGTATCCAAGAATTCAGGGCAGAACCGAAATGTGCTAAGTTTTCCGTTAAAGGCATGTAAATATCTGATATTTTGCATATTGATTTTGGTGAAAAGTAGAACAAAATTGCCTTTCCCGGCTCAAGTCGTACAAGTTTAGCAAGCGGAACATTTTCTTGAATGTTTCGTATGAGGGAGAGCACTATTGGTTTTTAATGCTAATAAAATTAAATGGGTCCGTGTATCGGTATAATTCTCGACTATATCATTGGGCACGAGCTCCTTTTATAATATTGAGAAAGTCCCGACTAAATATTGAAACAACCATCGTAATACAAGCCTAGTACAACAGTATCACCAGAACTTCCAAGTTAATATATAAGTTTATTATAACAACGCTTAAAACCCACCACAAGTTACCCATATAAAACATGTATCAAAAACAAACTGCACAGCGCAGTGCACAACTCCCACTTGACACAAGCTTCCTGTTCACACAATATTTATTCCACTCATTTCCCGTTAATCATATAAAAGTTGGCGAGCCTACTAGTAAGGTAGAACAGCCAGTTGCCGACCTACTTCCATTCGGTCTTTGTTTTAAAATTCCCTCGCCGCGCCTGCCAAATGTGGCGTGGATTGAAAACGAGGTCGCGAGCCTTGTTAACGTTTTTTTTTTCGACAGTTTTATATGGCTTTCTTTGCATTCGGATTTTTGTATATCCGTTGACGTTTTGATATTAAGCCAACATTACGCGGTTCTTTTGCTTCGGTGACTAAAACTAATCAGAGGAGCAGGACACGGAGACGGAGGGGGGGGGGAGGTTAAATATTAGTATTTAATACGAGGATTTGTAGAGGGGCTAAATAATAACAGTCGCACAGGTCGATCGATCAGGTTAAGCTACGCTTGCCGCGGTTGGTCCGTGGATGGGTGACCATCTTTACATACCAAGACCCCTCCGTGCCTCGGAAAGCACGTTAAGCCGTTGGTCCCGGCTGTCATTCGTGGATCTTTGACAGTCGTTACGAGTAGTCAGAAGCCCGAAAGTCTGACAGTAACCGGGTTGTGGAGGTCAGATAGGCAGTCGCTCCATGTAAAATACTGGTATTCAGCTGCATCCGGTTACACTGGAAGCCGCCCCAACATAGTTGGGAAAAGGCTAAGCAGATGATGACGAGGATTTGTTTTGAAAACCTTTTAAAAAGACCCTTGAAACTTGGGCAGAAAAAAATTGTACTATTGGCTGAAAACCACAAAATTTATGTTCCCATAATCATGTGCACTCCCAATCCCATTCCCGCTAATATTTTCCCATTCTTTTTCCAAGAAAACTACCGTAAAGGCGGTGCTACAGACTACGGATAGATCATAATCATTTGTCCTCTGCATACGTTACCGTAAGCTGTAGTTTCTCTCGACGATAAACTTCAGTCCGAGATCCTTTTTACTCTGTGACAGTTTGGGAGCACACATCCCTTTGGAAACATGTTTATTTGATAAATTACTCGTATGCCGGGGACTGAGCGGACAGTGACATGCGTGAAACTAGGCACTGTTTTTAGAAGGACTACGAATAAATTGGCTTATGAATTTTGTAACGAAGTGATATTCAATGAGCTTGTAAAGTACAGTTGGGTCAGCTGGGATTCTTGTAGTGTCGAAGTTTATTTGGGAAAATTTATGTATTGATATCTCTTTTTAAAACTTAACTAGTAGGTATCTATTTTCTAATTAGTGGTGACTGCACGACGAATTAGAAAATAGGTACAGGAGACAGGTACCGAATTTAAAAGTGTGCTGAATCAACTTTGCTTCATCAGCAGTCAAGATTGAATTAAACATTTAGGATCGCTACCTTGAATTCCCGCTCTTCAAATATTCAACGTACCATAACTTATCTTAATCTTTTCCTCCTAAGTACATTAGCCACGCAAATCTATCCGACAAGGCCTCCAAAAAGTTGCAGAATTTATTCCACAGTGTTGCCAACAAACAAAACGTCCCCAGTTAATTGTTCTGCGACGGCTGGGGAGGCTCGCCGACCACCTTCGTGGTACCTGCCGCCACAGTGTTGCCAGCATTAATTCTAATTACGCACGCGGCGTGATCAACTTCTAAACTTAAGGAATAACTCCCGGGAACTATATATTAATTAAAATCTATCGGCAACTGTGGCCACTGCGCGAGGTTGCGCCACGTTGATGAATTAATCGAATTCACTTCGGTGATTTAGGGATCGAGTTCGTTCTATGTGTGTTCATGTCATTATTAATTTTAAAGTCTAATATTATATCTGCAATAAACTTACAACACCTAAAACTAGGTAGAACAGTTTTATGTATGGAGCTAAGTTTAGTCTAAAAACATGTCTCTGAAAATAATAAATTTCGTGCTCCAAACATACTATTTGAAAGGTATGATTTAAAGTTACCAATCTTATGTATCCTCGTTTAAAAATAACATATCAGAACATTAAATTGTGAAACTATAAAATTAAAACCAACATAATCCATGAAAGCCTCAATCTAACATGTTGTCCATGCCGGTAATCCAGCTTACAATATTATCGATTTTATGATTTAGTAATCCGCATTGCATGGAGTTTACACAATAAATCCCCTATCACGACATAATAACATGGTAACCCTACACGCGTGGTAGCAGCACCAGCTGTCGGGTGTCTTGCTTCACAACTTAGCTCACGTGAGGTATTAGGCACAACTTATTTTAATTCTTATTGTCGCCGTCCGTAACGTGTCGCTATTGTGTACATTGTTCTCTGTAATAACTTCGCGGAGGGTGGGTGGCTAAATGGGCCCTCCACCCTGCCCTTTACAACTCTATCCTTGTGTTTTTCGTCTTTTGTAACGTAAACAATTGAATACAACTGAAATACAAGTTTAGTGAATATCTAACTAACGATACGGGTCAACAAAATATGTTCAAGCTCTCTTTTTATGATAAATGATTTTATTTCTCTAAGAAGGTAGCGCAAACAATCATATTTAAAAAAAACTAGATAATTATGGTCGGCGCTCTGAGAAGAAACGCTGAAATAAACTTAAAAGTCACAGTCTCTTTTAAAGTCATAATCTTAGTCAGATCATGAGAAGACCACGTAGATCGATTTCTGAAATGGTCTTCTGAGGAAAGAACCACACAGATTGAGTGGACCTGTCCATTCAGTGCACATATTTGTCAAAAACCGTGCGCTCGTCGATTCAATAAACAATACCATAGAAGGCGCATTTGGTTAGGCCACATAAATTACTCAAACTGCCAGACCATAATAAAACTAACAGAACAGAGAGAGAAACAAAAAAAATAAATATAATTACCCACATAGTCTTCACATTCACAATAATAAAAATAATATACTCGTAATACTTTACAAAGTAAGCAAATGTCATTATATACGTATATAAAAAATGCATTAATATTAATGTATGTATAAAAAATCTGTATGTAAAAATCGAAAACCGCTCAATCCCAAGCCTTTTGTCCTTAATATCCTCAATATAAGTATTATGTAAGGGGTTGGTAGAGTTTGCTTATAATTTTTTACAAACAACCAATCCCGTTCTATCTTATAAATATTATCTTCTTGGCCTGCTCAGTTATTTTAGCTAACTTGATGGATCGACTACCAAAACATACCTCGCCTAATACAAACTGGCAGACGGACAGGTGCGTCTGGAAAGCTATCGAATTATTTGCTAAGTAACTATTAGGAGTGGCTACAACTATCGGATTGTTCGTTAGCTTTGCGCTGAGTTTCGACTGTCAACATTTGATCATATCAGTATACAGGTTTGGAAGTAGAAGGTACAGAATAGATAAATTGATTTTTTTTTATAAACAATGACATTTGCTTACTTTGTAAAGTATCATATTATTTTATTTATTGTGAATGTGAAGACGATGTGGGTCATTTTATTCATTTCATGTTTTTTTTTCATGGTCTGATAGTTTGAGTAATTTATGTGGCCTACCCAAATGTCCAGAAAGGACATTCAGAATCAAACCAATCTACAGAGTCCTCAAAGATTTTGTCCGGATTTTTATATATCTACACATTGTCATTGATGAATTTCACTTAAGCAATGACATGAATATTTACTTTATAAAGTATTGTTTTTTATTTAATTATTTTGAATGTAAGGACTATGTGGGTCATTCTTTTTATGTTTTCCTTCTTAGTTAGTTTTAATCATAATTCGGCAGTTTGAGTTATTTACGCGGCCTACCCAAATGTCCTTTGTTTCGTAATTGTTCGTTGAATTGTTGAGTACCTCAAGTTCAGAGTTGAGGTGCACGGATTTTGACAAAATGCGTGCACTGACTGGACCGGTCCGCTCAATCTGTGTGGTTCTTTCTTCAAAAGACCATTTCAGACACCAATCTACATGTTCTTCTCATGATCTGACGAAGGTTTTGTCTGGACTTTAAAAGAGATTGTGACCTCTGAGTTAGTTTCGGCCTTTATTCTCAGAATAGTCAGATAGGAAACGCCGACCTCATGTAGTTTAAAAAAAACATGTCTGACGTGTAAAAGTGTTTGTACAAACCTACTTATAGAAAATAAATTATTTATCATCCATTTATCATTTAATAGGTGCAGAAGACCAATTAGCATTTGAAGAGCCGGCAAAAATTACAAATTTCCGTACAAATTTTCAACCTCTATTTAACCCCTTTAGGGGATGAATTTTATAGTATCTGCACGAACTAGACGGTAAATGCTCATGCAATCCAATCAGTACTTATGAGATGGTAGCGGTACTTCGTGCTGAGAATCAGCGCTTGTAGAGGATATTTTAACGATTTAAAAGTAGGTTTAGTATGTTCTAAAAGTGTCTGATGAAATTGTAAACAAATGGATCAGATAACGTATCTGTGAATTCCAATTTTGTAGTGCCACTTAGTTGATATTGGTTATTTGAACTCATCAAATTCTAATTAAATTAAATTCTGCTTAGGCCTGATTTTTCAATAGTCAGATAACTTTTATCTGAAGAATAAATATGACAGATTGACATCTTTTCTATACAAAGGCTGTCATACCGCAATATTTATTCCTTAGATAAATGTTCCTTAGTGTCCGTGCGGTGCCGGACTTAAAGAATAGCACCACCCCATACTTCCCGTGGGTGTCGTAAAAGACTAAGGGTCGTACCGGAGAATGGGCAGCAGCGTACTCTATGCATTCCACCACCATACTGCGATAGCCAATCCGCCTGCCTGGCGTGGCGATTATGGCAACCCACACAAAAAACACTTGGCCCCAAGTATGTACTCGGCGGCCCGCCTACCCTTGCCTACGGTAGCGGCGAAGACCACGGTGAGGTAAGGGGTGCTACCGATACATAAAAATTATTATGATGATGATGACGGCTAATGTCTCCGGCGGCAATAACTACCATTCCATTTGCTATGGTGATCGCCAAAGTGCTGGATGCTTTGCTTGATAGTCACAGTGTGAGCAATTTTGAGTATATAGATCTGTTTGAGGCCCAGTTTGGTTTCAGGGCTGGGCAATTGACTGAAACTGCGGTACTGCGACTCAAGCATACTGTTCAGTACTGTTACGGTTACGGTGACGGTACTGGGTAGTGGCGTCACCGTAACCGTAACAGTTGCCTGGTTGTGAGGCACTGCAATACCGTCCACGGATTGGGAAGTGCCATTTTGAATATTAAATAGTGCAATTATAAATAATAATAAATTAATAATTTTACTAACCTAGTTAGAAGTATTATTTACTAAAAACGTATGGAATGAAAATATATTCTGAAATCAAATCTTTAAAAAAGACGATAATAAAGTTGTTAATTTCTAAAATACATTTATACACGTAGATGAATGTGTTACAAATTCTCTTTAGTGAGTGGTTGCGTAAGACTATTACTTAGTACTTTACCACACTTTCATCAGATACTTTTGAAGCAGACCTACCAACGTTTGATGTAATCTGTGCATTCAGCCATCCCTGCCAACACAGTTATTTTTTCTTTTTCTAGAAAGCTATTATTGCTATAGTTTCTTTTGATACGGCGTGATCTCAACAGTGGGTCTTCTGAAGCCATTTTGTTACTACAACCGTCCAGAATTCTAAATTGTCAAGTGACAGGTCGCTTTTAGACGCGATAATTTCTAAAGAAAGGTCTTCTATACAATCCAATTATAAGAAGCTCGTTGTTGAAAGACTACCGCGGAGAGATTGCTAGTTACTGGCACTTGTAGGGTTGAATGAAGGTTAAGATGGTCAAGAATGGAAGATCAATGTATGCTTCAAAATAGCTCTCCCTATAGTCTGGCATACACATGCTTTGTAGTAGTACAAAAGCATACCTACTAATTAAAGACATGTGTAATGATGTATACGAAAAGAGTATGATTATTTTGCTCACACGGAGATCACGTTAAAAATAATCATGCTTTTTAGTAGCATGTGTATAACATACATAACATAATCAGCCTATAATGTTCCCACTGCTGCGATACAGGCCTCCTCTCTGTGAAAGGAAGTGGGCCGTAATCCACTACGCGGGCCCAGTGCGGATCGGTAGATGATACATGTCTTCGAATGCATGTGCATGTGCAGCATGTTTAAATCAGCCTTATATTGAGAAAGCAGGGCCCATCCCACGATAAACTAAATTATTTAATTGTTCTGTTACTCAACTGAAATGGAACAGGAGTGACACGATCTTTCCCATATAAGGCAAAGTCTTCAGACTTCGGACTTTTGCACTTTTTATTTTTATCTTATTTTTTATGCTGATGTATGACTAATATCTAACTACCTGGTGTATTGTGTGTCTCTTAGTCTGTGCTAAATAAATGTATTTTCTTTCTTTCTTTCTTTCTTTCAAACTTCCAAAAATCCCCCATTATACACAAAACCAGTTGATCAATGGTAACGAGTGTAATTCCCACCGATTACGGCACAATGTAGGACATTCCCATAGGCGGCCATATGTGACTAAAAACCGCGGGCCAAGTGTTTGCATAATGGATCCGTAGCACTCAACAAATCATTTTCCGTCGGTGCCTAGTGCTGGGACGTGCCGCTTTATTTTATGTTGCTCTTTTATTTTTATACGACTAAATTGATCTGTTGATAGTACTTGAACAATGTTGTTATTTTTAGACTTGATGCAAACGAATGAGAATTTAAATTATGTGTCAGAATATTTTGTTACTATAGTGTCCATTAATAATTCAATGAAATTATTGTTATTATCCCCGTGAATTTTTTAGGAATAAATCAAGTTTATTCCTTGCTACATGTATATTTACAGATATCGCTGCTTACCACACCCAAGTCAATTGCCAATATTGGCTTTAAAATTTATGTCACATAAAATTCATATCGTAAAAACATTGATTTGTTTAATCAAATTCTTTTTCAAAAGCCCAGCTGTTTGCATCATATGTGTGTCGTAGGTACATGTGAGTGTAGTGCCGTCCGGCGGCACCCGAGTTTACACAAATTGTGTTGAGATTTGTTCGCAGCGGTTGATTTGCTTGTTTATACAATAAACATGCTTTTACGTGCAGTTTTCAGCGGGATTACGAGTTCTGTAGTTCGCGGGTTTTAACTTTTAGTGGAAAAATGAAAGGGAAAGTCCTATACGGGACCAAAAGGCTCCTATCTCTACATCGATGGTATTCTGATAGGGCCCGCTGTGATATCACATGGGCAGTCATAGAAATAAATAAATAATAAAATAGTAAAGAAGAATGGGGTAATATCCTCCATGTGGTACGAGGACTAAAACAGGGTGACTTAATTATAGTGGACTGTATTGTAAAATTCCAGTCAATTCGGTCAGATGATTCAACATTGAGAAAACAAACGGTATACAATAAGATTTGAATTGGCAAGAAAGAAATATGCAGTCACTCAGTAGCATGGACGGTAACGCATCACGCAGTGCGGTGCCGGTCGGTGCGCGCCCACACGTCGAGCGCCCCGTCAGTGGACGCAGTTCTCCGCTAGCGTTGAAAATGACATGTAAAATACATGTATCTTTCGAACGCCCTTGTATTTTTCAATAAAATACAGAAACTTTCCTTGCGGATCTTCGGTTGAATCTTTCGCAAGTTTAAGTTTTTGACATGTATTTGACGGTGTATTTTTCGCATTAACGACTAGTGGCAAGGATTGTGTCCTTCAAAGTCCATATCTCCTATTGCTGTAAGAATATTGAGTAATCCACCGTCGTCAGCAGCCAGTCAGTGAGAGAAATTGGTCTTTGGTTGGGAGAACACACACCAAAGATCGTAACTGTTTGACGGTAGATCGATTGAACAAATTAATATTTGTAAACTCTAATCTGAAAATTGTTTATTCGAATGGAAACGAACCTACATTTCATGAAACTGATGAAGTTTACGACGAAGCCAGTGATAGTGACATTGAGTTGTTGAAGCTTTTTTTTCTAATAATTTGCACCTAATCGGTTTATTTTGTGTCAACCGAGATAATACATTCGATTACGTAAAGTAGGTACTTACTATTACCATTCAATTAATGTTTAATTAAAATTAATATTAATAACCAATATGTTTTCCCTTTGATTGTTAAATATGAAAAATACACAGTATAAAACAAGTATTAAACGTGTAGGTATGTATTTTTTAGACGAACTTGAAATTTGTTTTTTTTTTTAATATTACATGTATTATAGGTACAGGAAAGATATAAAGTTTCGAAAAAAACAAAAAGTATCTTTCTCAACGCTACTCCCCGCCCCCGCCCGCGGTCGCCCAGCGCGGCATGATATTCTCGACATGCTCCCGACGTTGAAGACTTATCTTCAATGATTATTTATACTGGAAGAGGACAGATGGTGTTGTAAGCGTGTCGGACTCGACGTGTCGTGTTAGACTTACGATGCGACTCAGTGGCCACATCAGTGGTGGTGTTTGTTGCTCCTTAACCCCATCGGCCAACATCTATTAAATATGTTTATGTAAAATATTAGCAAATAAAATAAAATATTCATTTTTAATCCGCGCCAGACGTAACTTCATTACTTGTCTATACCTGGATTGTCAGAGGCACTCTGTGGCATTGCTGTGACAAGCAAAAGGTCGCACGCGCCGACCCACCGGCGATAATAAATAAATATATTATACATTACGGCTGTCTAGAGAAACAGTATTAAGGCTCCTGTAAACAGGTGCGACGCGTGACGCGAATCGCGCGCGACACAAAGGCACCGCTCGTTGCGCGACTTGCGGTGCCTTTGTGTCGCGTGTCGTGTCGCGCCTGTTTGAAGGAGCCTTTACAGTGAATAAACAATAAAAATGGAATGTGGTACTCAATTAACGGAATGGATGAAATGGAGAAATAGAAATAAACTAATCATGAGAGTGTTATCGAGTTACAAATTGCATAAGAAAAAAGAGAAAGAAAAAAGGAAAAAGAGTGTGAGATCTCGGGGTTACTTTTTCTGGGGATCTTTCGTTTTGTGCTCATGTAGTACAGGTGTACGAAAAAGCGTTTAAAAATCTTGGTTTTATTTAAACTAGATGATAGTTTAAAAAAAATTGATTGACGTGTGAAAGTGTTTGTACAAACCTAGTTACAGAAAATAAACCATTTATCATTTACATCGGCAAGACGTTTAAAACGATTTGGGTTTAACGTAACAAACACAGCGACTTCTAATATGGATAAAGAAACGCTATCATACTACATCGAATCAATTCGAAGTCTGCTAAATAGATTTAACTCTGATCTGACTTTTATTCGAGTAATAAATCGAGTGGGCCCACCTCTACGGCGCGAAAAGGGCGATGCTTATGTATGAAGGGCGCTGGTTATAAATGGCGGAGGTTCGGCTGTTTTAAGCGAAAATCGAGGGAGTTTTAGCCGACAGAGGGAAAGCGGTCAATGTGATTTATGAAGTGGCACGGAGCGATATCTTGTGAGAATCGACGTGTTGACATCAGCTGTTGATGTAAATAACGATGGGGCTAATAGGGCTGTTGCACACTTTTACGCGTTTTTGGGTGAAATCTTCTGCAGTGTGTGACGATTGCCAGTTATTTTATAAACGCAGAATATTTAGAATAATTGAGAACAGGCAGTACCTACACGTGCTTGGTAGTAGTATTCTTATTGTGGAATAAAGATAAAGGAGCTTACTTAGTCTTTATTAACACCAGCCTCAGTGTTTATTTTTGTAGCTGCAAAAACAGGTCAAACCTTCCGTAAACTAATAATTACTATAACTCAGCAAACATTCTTACGAACAACTTCCAAGTATAAACCACTTCTTGACGAACTCGCAACGTGGGATTAGCGTTAGTGAAACAATTTTGTCGGTTGCACCCGATTGATCTCGAGTCCGACCCGAGTAATCCCGAAGTATTCCGGAACTTTTTAATTTGGGCAACCCAACGCCGCGAACTTACCCCTTATGAGAGGTGAAAACTTCAGAATTAGTTACGTTACACGGTTTCATTTACTCACAATTTTTCCACGTTTTTTTTTTTTAAAGTACAGTCACAGTGTGCAGTCGGTGGAAGGCTTTCATTTAATAAATGTATGTGGACGGTTGTTAGTAACTTTTGTATTTTATTACACAACTTTATGTTGCGAATTTTTGTGAGCTGAAAATTTATATCGAATACTCTGACATTAAGCTTCCAAGTCAACGGAATAAAAAAGCGGGCGAGTTGAGACTAGGAATCAGTATGGACGAAGCCAGCATTAATGACATCATCCGTTATGCTCTTGTTAGCTAGGGTGCCAGCTGTACCCAATGACTTGGCACGCGACGATCGATGGGAAGAGACCAGACGGAATGACCATAATGCCTTGAAAGATTATGCAGGCCTTTGGTGTGAAATGCGACATTATGTCGACACCCTTGCGCCATCCCTAGTACGGCGGGAGGGGCTGGGGCGGCTATTGCAGGTGCGAATAACCTCAAACGGCGAAAATATTGCAATCTTATTGGGAGTTATTTGTTCAAGCATTTTGAGGTTGAAACACTAGAGCCATGAAGTCCGAGTGCCCACTTGGTTTTTCTAGACACGAACAAGTGGTTGGTCAACTCTTCACATGACCTGAGGGCTGGCCTATTTTTTTTTGCACGTACCTACATATAATTAATGTTATTATAACCTTATTTCATATTTTGAAATAGCTACAATATTAAGTTCGTTTTTTAATAAATTCATCCCGACTATGGAACCCTTTATTGTGGGTGGTCCGACGCACATTTGGCCGGTTTTTTTATTATAACGTATGCTTTTAATTACTAAATGCATTAATTCTTCTTATGTTTTCTTATCTCTAAATGAGAAGCATTTGTTATTTTTATATTATTCAGCACATTGGGATACTTGCAAATTTTATTTTTTTGTTTGCTCTGCAACATAATTCATACGGGGTTTTCTTAAACAATTTTCATTTACTTTGCCCGGAGTATTCAGATACATGTTTACATAATTATATTGTATGAGTAATGAGTCTCAAGTCCTAATAACGTGAACAAATAACAGACTTCTGGAACTGGAACCAACAAGTACCTAAGTTACAAAGATTGTTCATACTTTTCTCAAAGTTTTCTTTGCGTTCACATCACAGGGAATGGTATAGTTATTGGCCCCTACATAGTTATTAGCCATTTCAACATCGGTATTGAAAAACTAGCAACCCACATTACTAGGTACATGGTAAATTTTAAAATGCACTATGGCAACACAATTGTTGACTCTCAAAATGTTTCAGTAAAACACAGCTAGGTGGATTCGTTCTTTTGTAGTCTGTGATATTTTCGTGCCGGTGTCGAAAATGGGTAAGTTTGTTTAATAAGTGTTAAGATCATACAATTTTAGGATGTGATATTTTGAAATTAATTTACATAGTTTAGTAATTGAAAATCTGTAGAATATATAGAGTATCACTCTATATATTCTACATGCATAATACGCATATTTGAAGTGTAAAACGATAAAATCATAACAAAACCTTTAAAAAATGTAGTGGCCAATTACTATACCAATAATTTAAATAACATTACAGTTATTGGCCCCTATGCCAATTACTATATTCATTTCATCCAAAACAAAATGCGTGTATAGTGAAACAATACTAGCGTATACTATATTCGTTTGTCACTATTTTTGGGCTGTGTAAACAGTTATTGGCCTAGGCCAAGTACTATGAAGCCTGGAATAATTTTCAATACAAAAAAGGAGGCCAATAACTATAATATTTTTTTACTTTTAGTTTGCACAAGATCACTCATGCATATTTTCTGTTCTATCAAGTTAAATTAAAAATAATTATGCCAAAAAGACCTCAGTTCATTAAAGGAGCCCTAGATGAGGCGTTAGACAACATTCAGAACAAAACAATGTCTTTGCGGCTCGTTAGGTAATGATGCAGCCGACGAGCTT
Source organism: Luperina nickerlii (assembly GCA_963855955.1). Classification (NCBI taxonomy): domain Eukaryota; kingdom Metazoa; phylum Arthropoda; class Insecta; order Lepidoptera; family Noctuidae; genus Luperina; species Luperina nickerlii. The sequence continues at coordinate 23,609,163 of OY979668.1, forward strand.
GCCAGAAGGGGGTCGAGCATGGCACCAGTGGGACCTGAGCCCATCGCGCCACTCCCCTTCGGGTATATACGCACTCTGGTAAGGAAACGCACTAGAGACCAACACAACAAACTATGGACGGACCTAGGCGAATGCAGGCAGGCCAGGGAAGCACTTCCCACATTGGACGGCCGCCTCACGACGCAGGTTCTCCATCTAACTAAACAAAAGCTGCGTATAGTTACTGCAGCTTTAACTGGCCACGGGTCATTCAATAAACACCTCTTTGTCATAGGAGTGCCAGACAGTCCGCTGTGCAGGGCCTGCATGGAGGACGACGAGACAGCGGCACATGTGCTTCTAAACTGCCCGGTGGTCGCCACGTACAGGGCAAAGTACTTCGGTAACCCAGGTACCCTACATGAGACGGTCAGTAACACCAAGGCGTTGCTGGCCTTCCTCGAGGAGCTGGGGTGGATCAAATAATCGATTTTCCCACCCGTACGCAAAATACGCGCATTGACGTGGAGTTGCGGACACCAGCCCGTATTACCTATTACCTATTAACAATGTCTTTGAGAGCAGTTGCAAAAAAATATAATATTCCCAGGGCAACTTTACAATTAAAACTTAAAAATCCCACTTCTAAATCTAAGTTTGGACCGACACCGTATTTGACTCATAAGGAAGAAGAGTCCATCAAGGAATGGCTGTATAAAATGGCCCGGAAAGGCTTTCCAAGAAAACCAGATGATGTTCTTGATACTGTACACATTTTTTTCTCAGATAATCCTTTTGTTAATAACAGACCTGGATAAGGATGGCTAAAGGCTTGTTTAAAACCTCATCCTAGTTTGGCTCAGAGAACCAGTGAAGGAGTAACTAAAGCTAGTGCCTGCGTTTCCGAAAGTGATATTAAAACATGGTTTCTGGAAATCAGAAATTACTTAACTAGTGAAAACCTGCTAGATGTGATTCAGGATTCACACCGCGTTTTTAATGCAGACGAAACAGGATTCCAGACTTGTCCTTCTACTGGTCGTGTACTTGCTCCAAAAGGAGATAGAAATATTTATTCGATTCTACAAGGAAATTCTAAAGAAAATATTACTGTTCTGTTTACGTTTTCTGCCAACGGAAAAACACGTTTACCGGATAGGATAGCATCATCAGTGCCACCAAATTGGAGCTTTGGCCGCAGTGACTCAGGGTGGATGATGGCAGATGTTTTTAATCAATTTATCACCGAAATATTTGCGCCGTACCTCATAGAAAATAGCATTAAAAGACCTGTTATTTTGGTTAATCGATGGCCATAAAAGTCACATTACGTTGCAGCTTAGCGTAACCTGTAAGGTGGTAGGTTTAGAACTTATCGCTCTATATCCTAACACTACACGTATCACCCAGCCAGCAGACGTTTCCGTTTTTGGACCCTTAAAGAAAATGTACCGAAAAGCTGGCAGACAATTTCAGGCGGAAAACGTTGGCGAGGTTGTGACAAAATTAAATATTGCTAGTATTTTAAATACTGTCGTCGATGATTTAAGGTCTCACAATGTAATTAATGACTTCAGAGCATGTGGTTTGTACCCGTTTGATTAAAACGCCATTGATTACATGAAATGTCTAGCCACAACAAATACGGAGGCAGTGTTTGATCAGTCTGATGTACGAGAGAAACTTATGTCTCTAAAAGACTTAGAAGGTATTGCTGGAATTGATATGATAAACCAATTGAAAAACCTTCAATTCCGGAGTACAACAGTTAATAACAGTTCGGCGACGTTGTACAAGATATGGTGCTTTTTTTTAGGACGGTTTGGCAGAAAAAGAATCAACTAATATTGAAATACAAACTCCACATAATACAACAACAAATGTCAAACTGGCCAATGAAGATAATATGACAATAGTAAGAATTTCTATGACCCCTACAAAGAATATAGATTTGAGCGCACCATCTACACCAAAAGACATCCCTCAGTTTAACAAATCAATTAATGATTACTTGCAGACTCCACCAGACAATAAAAGGAAATTCATTAGGAAAATCGAAAATACCCCATACGTCATAACTCCTGAGAACTTTAGAGCAACAATTGAAAAAAAAAATTATAAAAGCAACAAAAAGAGACCGAAAAAATTCAAAGAAAAAGAAAAAGAGATGAACAAGCGGACGCACGGAAACAAAATGCCATTGAAAAGGCGAAAAAAGGTAAAGGTACAGGAAAAAGTTCGAAAACTGTACATGAGAAATACGAAACCTGAAAATGAAAATATTTTATGTGATACTACTAATAAGATAAAGATATTACAAAAATCAAAATAATGAAGGGGCCCGTCAGGGCCGAAGCCTGCCGGGTCAGCGGGATTGTCTGAAAGGGTTACCGCTGGCCCGGAAAATAAAGGGCTAAGGAAGGAACACAGGTGGGTTTTAGTCAGTAAGAGTCTGACACTCCCTTTCGCTCCACCCAGAGCGGGAGGGGTCATTTGATGATTTCACATCCTGAAAAAAAAAATAGTTTACACGTTTCCCTTACTTACTTTCTTTCTATCCTTCATTACACTTAATTATACACCCTGCACCCTTAAGTGTGCACCGCACTACGAGTATTTACTCCGTTTCATATAAATTCTATGCATTTTAATAAAGACACATGATATACCTAATTATAAATTTCATGTAGGTACAATACGAGAAACTTAGTTTTTACGTGGATCTTTTATAAATACCTGAATACCCTTACATAGTCAGAACTCCAAACACAAACGACTATAGAACATAACAGTATCATCAAATCTTCTTCACCAAATAGTTTCGACTACCAGTAGAACACAAAGGTAAGCCCACACTAACACAGATGGTTCAAATGAATCAACTGCCCCACGGGAGTCGTTACGTTAGGTACCGGTGGAGCATTCAGCTGCGTGACGCTGATCCCCTGAGAGTTACTGGCAGGTCGTAAACTATTACGAGACATACCTACATGGTTAGACTCGAATCAGATAGGTATTAGAGAGATATTATTGCCATGTCAAGTTATTCATACTTTCAAACGAATCCATACGAATATTATAAATGCAAAAGTAACACTATCAGTCTGTTACCTTTTCACGCCTAATGAGTTTGGATGATATTTGCCAGACAGGTATACTGTGATAGGTGTACTGTGACAGGTGTACTGTGACAGGTGTACTGTGGGTTAGGACATAGGATAGCATTGTTATCCTGATGGTACGTTCCCGTGGGAAAATTCCCGACCACCACGTGAGTAAAGCCGCGGGCGAAAACTAATTTATTAAGAAAACAATTCTGTTTTAAAATGGAACAGGAAGTATTCAGCCCTTACTACAGAATGGTTTTATAACTCTAAAGACTTCGGAATGTTTTGCAGACGAGTCTAATAACATACCAACTACACAAAAAGAAAATCCGTACCTACTGTCATCACATTGGTCCGTATAAAAATACCGCCCAACCTTCAACATAGTTCGTACATCCCGTTTCCCCGAAACACCCTTCTTATAAAACATGGTGGCAATTAACAACAAAAACAAAAATAAATTGTTCCCGTCACCAACAAAGATTTTGTTATGGGAAACGGAAGGGGGCGGCACACTGTGCGACACACATTTATTGCGTCGACCTCGACTCCGGCTTGGACCACTGTGCACCGCCACGTCGCCGGAACTCGCCTTGTTTTAATAAACAGACGTGTAATAATTAACTAACTTTTTTTTATTTATATTTTTGTTACTTTCTACTACCAGGCATTATTTACAGTGCTTTGAAAATAAACATAACTTATTTATTTAACAGTTTATAAATATTAACACACACAAATGTTAGGTTTAAATTTTCATGTTGAATTTGATTTTGTCAAAGAATTAAATTGTCGGTATAAATAAAATCTGAGTCTGTTATGTTAATTAGTTTAATACATGATGTACTGCTTCTTACAAAGTTTCAAGAAAAGGGTTAACATACTAAAAAAAATCAATCAAGGTTCCTCATAATTATTACCAGCTTAAAAAATAAAAACTACATATAATATAAAGTATTACATTGAATTTTAATAAATACTTTCAATTAGCCTCTATACAAAGTTTCATGCGTCTGAACCAGTTTTCGAAACACTTTTTCTAGTTCGCCGTAGACACCTCGTTTACAGCCTGTTCGAACGCTGACAGCGCATCTACTGGCGACGAAAATTGTATCCCTTTGAGCTGATTTTTTATTTTCAGGAATAAAAAGAAGTCACACGGTGCTAGGTCAGGGCTGTAAGGAGGGTGACGGAGGACTTTGACCGGCGTGCTGTCCAAGAAGTTCCTCGTTTTAAGTGCGGTGTGCGAAGGTGCGTTGTCGTGGTGCATGGAGCAGTAGCCCGCGGAGCCCTGTGTTTGGTCGCTTGTTGCTCACAACAGAGAAACTTTTGCCAAGCATTTGGTAGTAGGTATGCTACCAAATGCTTGGCAGAAGTTTGCAGCATCTACGCTGAATGGTAATTCAGCGTCGATGCTTCTTTGGTTTCATAACGGAATTGACACCAAGTATCCAGTCAAATTGAAAAAGCTCGCGATCAAAATCTTTCCTCCGCTTCTAGATCACTTCACTTTGGTAGGCGTTGATTCGTTTTGAAACACCCAAACCGTCGACTAGCGCTTCGTTTCTAAGATGACGTCGTAAACACGCCGAGACGAGCTTGCTTCAAATTTGTTTATCATATAACGGCAACAGTCCACCCGGGCTTGCATCTGAGCATCGGGTGAGGTTGTGCGGCACCCAGCGTGAAACTATCCTCCTCACGTGAAGATGCACGTGTAGAATTTCGTGAAGGCTTCCCGATTTAACTTGCGGTATGTACTGAATCTCTTGATACGTAACTCGCCTATTGTCTTAGATTAAATTTTTCACTGCTAGCACGTTTTCTTCCGTAACAGCCGTCAAACTTTGAGTTAAGGGCGACCACTTCTTTCTTCATCGCCCAAAGTCAGTCGACTGCGCTTGAATTCGTTATACCAACGATACACGGTTGCCTTAGAAGGGCCTTTATCCATGAATGCCAATTGAAGTCTATCGTACGATTTGTCCGGTTTCAGGCGACACTTGAAATCGTAAAAAATCATAGCGTGAAAATGTTCCCGGCGCAGATTCATGTTTTAATGAGACATGATAATTTAAATTAGCTCGTAAATAATGTGGAGGAAAATTTTTAAATTGGAACGTACCTATTTTACACAAATAATCATATTTTCAAAATAGATTATAACTGGCCATTTTCTCATACATAAAAAATTTTGCGCAATACTTTCTGAGTGGTCTGGTATACCATTCTATGACACATACACCAATTGACAAGACGGTATAACTTGTGGCAGTACCCTCAAACAATATTCAACCACTAATCTAATTCCCTTCTTGTAACCATCACAAGTCAACACTCTCGTCTCACGAATATATATGTACTTAGGGAATCGACTGGCAGTAAGTAGCGCGCTTGAAAGGTGTCGCCTTTGTACCAACGCGGCAACGCGCGACGGTGCAGGGCTCACACGTGACCGTTTAGCTGGCTCACGTGACCCGCGTACCAGGCAGGGAAATGCAGTCATAGTGGTAAGAACATGAGTGGGTTAAGTACGAACGATATTGGAGAAAAATATCTGTGATTCATCCTTTCATCACAGAAATGTAAAAATAAAACGTGCTGGTTTTTTTTTGTGTTCGCTTGTTTTTTATTTATTTATTGTCTAATTACATCTACCGTTTCAGGATAATCAAATGCAACAATACGACAATAATCGATGACGTCTGTTGATAAACAAATAAATAAACAAGAGATCCATTACATTTTTCTTTTTTAAATAACCTTATTTTCATGTTCGTGCTTTGAAAATAATAGATGAATTGTTCAGAGCGTTGTTGTGATTAGTGTTTGTGAGTTTTGTGTTAGAAGGATGTGTAGAGGTCTTCAACCTGGTCAAGATAATAAAAACTATATAGGAATACCACAAATTATGGTAATGGCTACCTATACTATATTTTGAATCATTGTATTATTATTAGTAAGTATGGCATAGTAGAGTGACCACAGGTTTATTACAAAATAACAACTTATATTATAAGCTATGATATCCTTTTTTTTTATCTTGGAGAAATGCTCATGCATACTGCACTACCACGGGGAGATAGTGCAGTTATGTGGGACTCTAACCCACTAAAACTCCACGGTGTCCTCCTCTGCCGCTTACGGCGGGAACACGGGCACGCGTTAGCACTCATCCGTGAACCCGCCGCGGCCGTCCGTTACCGGATCCTCCTCTGGGGAGTACTCCCCATCACCGGCGCACCAGAACACATAGCACGCCGTGACCACCCTAGGGACCAAACCAGCACATGGGCGCCAGACGACCCCGTGTCTGGGCACCCTTGGTCCCCCCTGCGACGGGTCAGGACATTGGCCCCGCCGCCTGCCAATTTTCGGCTGCAGAGGATAGGGAGAGCGGCCAACGCAATACCGACACTCCTCTTCCCCTGCAGCCCCACCGCGTCCGCCATCTAACGGTGGCGACCCCGTCAAGGCCGCGGAAGGTAGGGAGAGCGGCGCACCGTAATACCGGCACTCCTCTCCCGCCGCGGCCTTCAACACTCAGCCGCGACGCCCCCGTTACGACATCGCGGCCCGCCTCAGTTGCGATGCCGCTCAAGCGGCACCGCAACCTACTTTTGGCCGCTACGTCGTCGGCTTGTCAGCAAAAGCCCTGACGAGCGGCCCCTCCTCGGGTTCCTCTTAGCTTCACCGTGGGTGTCCAAGCCACGGCTACTGAGCCTCCCCGCCTCGACAATGCGGTAACCCACCGGGGGGAAGCTATGATATCCTAACCTAACTAAAATATTGGTCAATGGGTCGTCTTAGGGGCGGAATATGGTTGGTAAGTTAATCAATAGGACATATAAAGGATACCCGTGACTTTCACCAGCTGGTCGTCGGTTCATCTTGTGAACCTCCAACTTTTCTGCTTAACAGATGATTATTGCAAATATAGAACCATTTCTAACCAAAAGCTGAATATACAATTTCATTAGTAGTAATAAATATCAATTCAGAGGTTTCAATGCTATAATATTCACATACCTCGATGCACCCAATGCAAATTATCTAAATGAATTTAATTATAATATTAATACAAACATTCCGCCCAATGAACACACATATGCAATGAAATAGAAATCAGCAACAACATTAATTATATTCATATAACACTTTATTAGGTTCCGAAATTAACAAATAATTTCAGTATTCTCGTTTTCGTTCAGTAATTCAGTAGATATTATATAAGTCTCAGGTATTTGTATGCTGATAGGTACAAAGGAGTTACTTTGGAAAGGGTGAAATAAATAAAATGTTAAATGAAGGTATGTGAGTGCGTCAATCAGCGAGCGCGTGATTTCCCCGGAGGAAACACTTTGCTCCTTAGAAAGGCTTTGTTTTAAATAGCTATACTAATAATTAGTTTAATATCACGTTCAATCTGCACTAACTGATTCTTGGGTGGCTACAAATGGTATGACAAATGGTATTGACCAGGAACCGGCCTATCTGACAATCCGACAATTTTGTAAGTTTGTTTCATAGTTTCCAGCATTATAAACAGCATGGTCCTGTCAAAAAAATATGACAATTGCATGGTTTTGGCGTAATTTTTGTTGCCTTACTGTTCACAGCTGTGCTGTCACGCTCAGGGCGCTCACAAACTGTTTGCATTACTTACTTAGGCTTATTTGCTGATCGTGTTTTGTACATTTATTGCCAAGATGAGGATACAATTTGAATTAGGTGCACGTGTCTGACAGACGAATAATTATGTAGAGACATAACAATTGTATGCTAAGGATGTTAAAGATGAAATATATTCTTTGCGCCTCTATTTTTATCAAAAACAACTATGAACATTCGAAAATGAAAACCATGGCCATTCAATAATTTGATCGCACAATACTTCCATGTCCAAACTGCACAAAATATAAATCCCAACTAAGAGTAGGTACCTATGAAACTACTTCGGTTGGCAACACCTAATGCCGATCCTATTTACTTAATCTCTCTTCAGACTGAGTTTATTTATTCGGTCATTATCATGTCTCCAACTCAAAACACGGCAGAATTTAAACCAAAATATTACAGGACAGTAGAAAATACCTTGTCATAATATTTACTAATGGTTTCATTGCAGCAATAATTTTGTTTTCTCTTAAACGTGGAAAATGACATTTTCCAAAGATGTTCGCATAAAGCGCACCGAAACATTTTAAACAAATCGTTACGTCTGCGACGAGTCGCACGTGAACTATTAATCCGCGTGTGTCCAATCATGGCGGATATCCGTTCGGCATCGCGCGATACGCGACTGTTCGGACGTGATCGCATATCGCGAAATCGTGACCCGCATATAGCCACGAAATAGATGTGTGCAGAAGGCCAGTCGGAACACGAGGGAAGCAAAACACATAGATCTTTTAGAGATATAAAACTAACACAGGACTTCAACATGATTAATTGATTAAACTAAGATGATGTACATTGTGTATACGATTTTTAACTAATTAGTTTACTAACTTTTTATTTAACTATACATATGAAATTTTAAAAATCTACGTCAGGGACACTAACGCTAAATATATTCGTGCTCGGGCAGACATTTCAAAAAAAATATTTCCATGACGATTATTACGACACCAGGATATTATTTCCATGACGTTGATGTTGGCGAAGGCGTCAAAAAAATAAAGCAATTAATATCTATAGATTCCAGTGATTACCTATTTCATTAAGGTAATGAAATTAAGTAAGCAGGTTATTTTTATTGCGATTTTATGTAGGTAGGTTATTTTTATTGCGTTTGAAGTTCATGTCACAATTGAACTTTCTCTGTCATCTACATTGTGACACGATGTGATACACCGTTGTTGTGTCCATCGCTTTATTAGATGCGCGGTTGATACTAACGGGCAACCATTTAATATTTGATAGTGTGTTTACCCTTGCAAGTCATTTTGAAACTAAAATAGTATCTAAAAATGTTGCTTTGCTAAAACTTTCGATGGGAAGGAATCCCGTATAAGAAAAAGCTTTTTAGAACAAACTAGAAAGTATTTTGATATTTTTTTTTATACTTAGGTACAACCGCTTATGTTCGGCACGGGTTTTAGACGTTCTAAACTCTTTCATAATAAGTTTTAACGGTAAGCCACCCTTTATACGTAAGTACCACCTGAGGATATCGGAAATATTATTCAGAGATTGCGTCGAAAAAGAGAGCAGCACAGCGTCCACTTTTCTGTCATTTGCAAAAGCTTATTAGTTGTTGCTTGGTAAATACCAGGCTTGATGATTACTAACGTTTCCTGTGGTTATTCATTAAACGAAGCTAATATCTTTTTAGCCGAGTATCAGATCCACGCTACGTATACTTCGTTTCTAGACAGTGCATAAATAAATAGTAAATACCTAAGTAATAACAATGAGCACTAAAAGTGATTGTTGTCACTATTCAGACGCACTTCAATTGATAACCTAAGTACATCACTGAGCTCTACGCGGGTATGTAAGCCAGCTTATTGATTAATTGACGCCCATTAAGTACTGACTGATTGCTTTACATCATCTGTGTTGCTACTAATGTTTCGCCTTTAATGATTACAGGACGAAAATTAATAGAAGTTTGTATTACTCACGCACAGACTTCTAATTTGTTTGGAATTAAGACTATTTAATGCTGAAAAATATAAACGTAGTTTCAAAATATGGCGCATTGAAAGGAATTATCAAGTGACGATAGATAGAAGAAGAATTCCTCCATCAAGAATTGTATATAGACTAGGTACCTGGACATAACATTAATTTTTAATATTGGGTGTGAAATAAAAGTATTCAAGAGCATTGGTGCAATTTCAGAGAGACTCGTATTTAAAACATGAGACTGCATCAGAGGTTGAGAATGATAAATATTTAACCTATATCTTATCAAAGGGGATATTAATCATAATAATAATCAACATCTACTGAGCCTCTGGTTAGGCGGTTGGATCAAGGGCCTGATTCAGAAGGCAGTACTCCTCGATACGGCTCGCATTGTGTGGAGGCTCCTGCCTCTGGAGCCCTAACCAGCGGTAGCTTGGACCCTGCTCCCGACACCGGCGGACTGCTATTTTTTATACTTATTTGTATATTTTATGAAATATTTAAAAATAAAATAACATAATAAATAAACGAAATAGGTAATAAGAATGATTATTTGTACACAAAAACCAGACAATACAATTGAATGACAGGATTAAGTTGTACAGCAGATACAATTTTTAAATGAACTTTTGATTTATAAACAACGCAAGAAGCCTGTCATAAAAAATAATAATAATAAACTACTTACACTAAATTAACTAATAAACTTTAACAATAAAAATATAATAACCTAACCTAAACAAAATTATTAACAAACTAAAATATGGTGTCGAAAAATGTATCCGCCCCGCTGTCGACTGGTAATGTACCCAAGAGTCTGGCGACATCGCAACGTTGTATGGCAATGCTTAGTCTCTGGACAAGGTAAAAGCCAGCCCTTGCGTCACGGGAAGTGGCAACCAATACCAACCTGAACTCCTGTTTATATTTTACACTTAAGAGGTTAACACAGTAGGAACAAGTAATTTGTAAACACACTCTAACTTCTCGGTTTCGAATTAAAAACAACAACAGAAAAATACAACTAATGAAGTAGTCACGACAAGTGTTAATTACACTGAACAACTAATTATCCATTCCTGCAAAAAACTTGAAACTTGGAATATTTTTTTCTCTGGAATCAATTCAGCGAAACTTTAGTTCGCAAACTTCTCCCGATCGAGGTGGCTTAAAAGAGTTCGGGCATCAAAGCGCGCCCGTTAATGATGCCCGGCGCGATTGGATTACGCGAACATCGCTGGCACGGTGTGTCAACTTCTTTCTATTTGCTTTTTACTTGTTCGTAATTTTTTTTTACGGGAAATCACAGATTTTTGTGGATTTGCAAATAATTATACCTACCTATTAAATAATACATTGACTACTTGACACAACTGGTATTTATTTATTTCAATTCTTCTTGACAACGGTTAGTAACTATTCTAATTGAAACAAATTACTATTCACAAATCATGGTTCATTGGTTTTAATAGAAACCCCAGACAATTAATCTCTTAAAACGAGTGAGTTGAGTTTCAATATCAATAATTTCATTTTTTTTTTGTTTTTAATATCACAATGGGTGGTTTTAGAGTCTTGCCTTGGTCCATAGATCTTTTCACAATTAAAAATGCAATTTTTTTCTCTGCAGAAAACTTTAATTCATCAAAACCTCATTCAGTTAAAGTCCAGACATTTTGAATATTAATTTAAAATAATGTTTGACAAGCGCCAGTTAGTTTCATATGTCTAGACTTTTTTTTTAATTACATGAATGGTTCCCTTCAGACCTGGGACAGTAATTATATCGTTGAGATTTTAAGATTTTTGTTAGTTATAGTTACTTTTACAATCTTTGTAAGCATAGCGTTGTTCAAACTTAATATTTGGAATTCCTCATGATCAGTATCTATAGATGTCAAAATGACTGCTTCATTGGTTTAGTGGTCGCAAACGCGAATGTAATGTAGGGCTCTGGTTTCAATCCCCGGGGTTTTGCAAGTTTTTAGGTTTTTTTTTATCATGAATTCCTCAGTACCTTTTGGAGTCTGAGTTTGTCCGGATGATAATAAAAGGCACGCCCCTTATTACATAGGATTCTGTCTACACCTATACAGTATAGAGGCATAACGTTATGTTGCTGTTTAAGTTAAGTTGGTTATCAAAAAATATATTCTTGTACCACCTTCACACCGTACTTGTCTGTGCAAATCTTACTTTACAAAGTTCTATCAAATGATTTAGCAGAATTTCTTTAAATTCAATTCAACGTAAAATTGAATTATATGCTTCTGCTATTAAATTCACGTCTAGAGTAATTTTATTTTAATATAGTAGTAGCAGAATTACTTTATTCATATATTCATGAGAAGTTTGTATAATTGCATAGCACAGATGTGAGTTCTATGTACCCTATAGCTACCATTTACCGGGTAATAATATGTCTTTCATTGACTCGAATGTGCCCTGGCAGCTGATGGTGTGTCATGCTCACTCAAATGTCTCGCTGACGGTGGCGTGTGTGTTGGATCATTTAGCTCCCTTCAAAATGGTTGAGCTGAATGGTGCTGATTTATGCGTCATGTTCGTGAACGGGCGCCGTCAGTTGGGGCTGGTCATCACTTAGCTGCCTCGGCTTATTTTTAATTATTTTAATTTTGGATTGTTGTTAGTTAAGTACTATTTCTTGTACTCTGGACGCTTTTAACGCGTACGTCTTTTTTAATTTTTTACATCGTTCTCACATTATATAATTTTAATATCAAAAGTAATGATGTAACTAATATTTTTGTAAAATATGATTTAAAAAGAGTGTCCATGGAGTTTCTTGCCCGTTCTTCTCCATAGGTACCTACGCTTTGGAATGGGCAACTAGCTTCATATTTTCTGACTGACCGACTTCTTGACAATTCAAAAGTGCCTGTAAATGGTTTAATTGAAATAAATGCTTTGAGTTTGAGTTTGAGTTTGAGTTTCCTCAGGGAGTCAGGAGTGAAGCTCTCTTGAAACAGAAGGGAAACTACTTAGTGTAGGTGTCTGCTCGCTACCAATATCAGGTAAAGTAGGGGGTTCGGTAAACCATCGCGCGTGTGCGTTGCCTTCCGTGTGCTTTTTAAGAACCCTAAAGAAAGTGACATTCTAACAGCGAAAACTATTATAATAAAGTCACTTATGCTTTGAATTGATATAAGCTTAAATCTGTTGAAAGCCGTTGTAGAAATACGACACGCTTTGAGAGCGAGTGCCACTTGCCTTGGCAATCAGATCATAACTAAACAAAAAAAAAGCCAAAATACCTACATCATTCATAGCTATCTTCGGAACTTTCAAAAATGTTAACAGGCGTAACAAACATGCATGTCAAGTAGAAATTGCCCGTTTTGGCTTGTTCGGCTAGCTCGAATAATATTACTTAGGGCTGATTTTTCCATCGCCAGATAACTTTTATTCGAGGAATAAAATTGACGTTTGACAGTTTTTGTATGAAATAACTGTCAAAATTTCAAAATTATTCCTGGAATAAAGTTATCGGATGATTGAAAAATCAGCCCTTAATAACGTATTGTAAGTCCCTCTGCCTAACCTTTTGAGCAATACACACGTGATGTTATGTTTTGTCACTGATGTCTCGATGTTATCTACAGGTGAACGTTCTAGCAACATTGTTTTCTAAAGTTGCAAAAACTCCACAATAATCACATCGCTTCAACATTTCTCCTCAGTAGAACAGCTACAAAACTACTTTTTTTTTTTTTACTTACTTTTTTTTTTTTTTTTTTTATTTAAATTGATTTACACTCTGTAACTACTTAACTCACACCCTGACTTATTACTTGTATTTTTTATTTTATTTAAATGAAAATCGTTTACTTTTACCATGTTTGTAAATATGTGAGCACCATGCATCTATCAGATAATTAATTTATATGTCATGGTTTCATTTTTAATTCTTCATTCATTACCTATTGTGGTATAGTAATTTTATTTTAGGTGCATCGTCTTCACATATTATTATGATATAATTAATGTATACAAAATATTGTAAAACATTTTAAAAGAGTAACGGTGGAGTTTCTTGCCCATTCTTCTCCATACGAAAACTACATTTTGGAATGGGCGACTAGAATCAATTCTATTTGTTTTAATTTTTGACGTTCAAAAGTGCCTTTAATGTGCCTATTTGAAATAAATGCTTTGACTTTTGACTTTTTTTGACTTTTGACTATCTCAGTTGTAAAGTCACGGACACCGATCACATGTTTGCTTTAACTCGCACGTTAGTGGACAAGTTGGCCGTGCGCCCATCGCCATCGCCGGCCAGCCACGGTTTAATGAGATTTTGTGGGCCATTGGCATACACAAATATAAAGATTGTAGATAAAAATCATCGAGGCTTTTAATTTTAGATTTTCTAATTTGTTTCAGGATTGAAAAGAAAAAGATTGCCATTACATCAGTGATCTCCTTCGAGTACGAAGGAGAAAAAAAAAAGTTTTGCATGCAGTAGCATGCACATTGCACAATTCATTTTTTTTTAAATATTCCCTACACAGAAAAACGTATTAATATAGTTCCTTAGGCATGTATGAACGAAAAAGCCGACCTGAAGCAATTACTACATTATGATCTATTTTTGACGTCTGGCTAGGCTGATTAATACCGATCCGAACAAGTGTGTAGCACAGCACGGCTTACATTATTTGTGTACTCCGCCAATCTCTAGTCTAATAAAGAGCTGCATAATTCAATGATTGTGTTACAAATTCCTATGGAGTCGCAATCAGCCATGCAGATCCTAACAACTGCTCCGTTCGTACGCGACTGTCATAAGTATTGAGGAGTAATGATACCAACGAGAAGTTCATTCGTTTCTTTTCACAGGTATTTCACGGTAATGGTGTTATATCCTTGTTGAGTTTTGCAGTTACAATCAAGACTGCATAGCTAAAACAACCGTTTATAGGTTTAAAGTTGCCAATGGAGTTAAAAATTTAAATGCATCCGTTTTTACATTAAACGGCTAGTTCATTGACCGATATGTCAGTTGACAGAATTTGAAGAAAACGAAACGATTAAAGTTTACAAGCTTACTAGACTAATATATTTTTATAATAATTGAAAATAGTGAACACACAGTAAAAAACATTATCATTAAGAATGCATTTTGATTTCCTTTGTAAACTCTGAGATTATTAGAGTCAAATATACGTACCTACTATAAGAAAATGACAATGAATGAAAACTGAATGAAAACTTCCAAGATGTGAACACATTTCTAGAATAGCTTTCTTTGCAGCAGATAACACACAATGACATTCAAATGATCTAAGACGTCGGAATCGAGACATCGACACTTACTGTAAGGGACTATCCATATATTACGTCACAAGAATGATTTTGTAGTGTATGTGGAGATTATTTGTGTGACCCCCTCTGCCCTGGTGACGTCACATATTTTGCAATTATTTATAAAAAAAGTCATAATAATATTGATAGAGTTGGTAGTACATATTTTAAAGATTTTTGTTAGAGTTGATGTTTAAATTTTGCATATCTTAGATTATTCGTGTTAGGAAGCCTATGCCCGCCCCCCTTGTCATATTTTGTTGACTCCCTCCCTCCCATTACATGTGACGTTATTTATGGATAGTCCCTAAGTTCCAAAATTCCGAGCACATTCACCCGCTTGTTGACAAAACGACAGAAAATATTGTACGTAACACAATGTTGGCAACATTCAACTATATTTTACTGGTGAACTTACATCTTGGCTACTTTTCTTTTGTAGAGCAACACCAATGTTACAAGACACTCCTCCCCTCTTTTACATCCTCCAACGTGTAACGATGAAGAGGAAACATGTTTTACGAGTGGAGGTCTTATTACAATGGAGTTATGATTATTATTATTTGAATGAAACAATGTAGTTTGGTGTTTGTGTGGTGAAACTTTTCTTAATAATTTCACAATATAGTAGGTTCTTAAAAAGAAAACTGTACAAATAAGGGAGTAAATTAAAGAACACATTAATAAACTGAATCTTAGAGAAACGCTAGTTAATAACGATTCGAAAGTCTGTCTCTATTCACTTTTACCGGTGGTACACCGGTACCTATTTAATGCGTCCACTGACTGGAAAGGACCTCTCAATCTGTGTGGTTCTTTTCTCAAAAGACCATCTCAGACATCGATCTACATGGTCTTTATATAACCAGACCAAGATTATGTCTGGACTTCAAAAGAGCCCTCTGAGTTTGTTTCGGCCCTTTCTTCTCAGAGTAGTCGGACAGGAAACGCCGACCTCATCTAGTTAAAAAAAATATGATTGACGTGTAAAAGTGTTTGTGCAAACCTACTTACAAAAATAAAATCATTTATCATTTATGACAAAGACATTAATGCCCGCAAGGCACCAATCTGTTGAGTTCTTATCCATACTATTACACCCCGCTTAAATTACCCTCAAGGAAAAACAAAAACCTACATTTAAATACATTAAAGCATTTCCCGAAATCACCACAAAATACTGAGCGCATTCATTAATCGTGAGCAAAGAACAAGTTCACGGAAACGAAGGAAATGGAGAAAAATATACGAAATGAGATTCATTGCAATAAGTTTTATTGGTTTTGTTTCGTTTTCATAAATAATGCACGCCGCGCCAGCTGGGCACAGCGCGCACAGTGGGCCGCAGTGGGCACGCCACCGAGATATTGCTTAAATCATTTGATAAATTACACTTGTAATAGGTAAAACCTCGCTAGGAATCTGATGTTTTACATTGTCTGCTTTGCTTTGATTTTCATCTAAATGTATCTTTATGGTACAGTAAGCCTGCATGTACAGATCGACAAGAATGCATGCAATGCATCGCAACGATGATGATAATCTAATAAACTATCTAATAATAGTCCTCCCGATGAATTTCAGCTACGGTAGTCAATCTCAACGGAGATTAGAAAGGTGCGCAGGAAATATTATAGTGCACAAGTGTGTGCACAAACACAGGTGCACTCTGTTCCTTTATTCTCAAAGTCCGATGGGACGGCAATCCGATGCGATCGGGAGACATCGGGCGCAGGGCCAACGGTGACACGTGCTTTTCGAGGTATGTACGTGGGTATCATTCTTCTTTCATACATCTATGGTATCACTCCACGAACTTCCAAAATCCGAGCTGCTACTGAGAAATTCCTAATGGTAAAACCAAATAACTCTTAACCCAGGACCCCACGCTCAGCAGTCGCGCTTGCGACTACTACACCAATGGGGCAGTTAATATTTATTTTAATTAATAACAATCCGTCGAACGCTCAAAAACTAAAATGCCTATTTACATACAAACATATTTTATGAGTTCAATAAGGTGCACTTATTCACGGTAACATCACCGTAAGTGAAAGAATTTTACCAAGAAAATAAGAAGTTTTATACTCTGACTTAGTAAGACATTTTGATCTCTCTCTCTCTCTTTCTTTTCTTGTCTGTGCTTTAAGTTTAACAACCAAAAACAAATGCCTTCCCTACGTTGCGTGTTGTTAAAATCATAATTAGCGAGACTACCTTCCAATAAATTCTCTAGAACTCTTCAGTTTCCCTCCCCCGACTTACAATCACCCTCCTGACGTTAACGGCACATTTATTAATTAAATCTATAAAACGGACCGGCTGATGAACTCAGGGCAATCAGTCCATAACAGCCTTTTCCCATTCATGTTGAAGAGCCAAGTTTTATGTTGGCAACAGTTTGGATTATCGTTGTTTACAGAAGTTTGTTGCTCATCGACGGATTAGTAACTTTACTGTTAAACTTCTTGTTTGTAAACGAAGAGTTTAAAGGAACCGTAGCTATACAGAATATGATATGTTCACTGCAGACAAAAGAATGCTCCTTAGTATAGTAGAGGTAGCCAACATTGTGTTGCACGCAATGGAACATTATGAAAGTTTCTATTGAAAGTTTCGCGTGATTTTTACCAATTAGAACTTTTCACTTACACCCTGAGTATTGCAGCGAGTGGTTCAGATAATTAATAACTAAAAGTACAGCAGTGTAAATAAAACAACGAAAAAAAAATTTTTTTTTGTCGGATATATACTTAATTATAAATTACGAGTCATTTTATCTTATCATTATAGAGTTTAATTATTTATTATTATGATAAAAAATTAAAACGTGACACATTATAAATAAAACTAATTTGTAACAAAGTCAGCTAATTTTAAATCAATACTACTTCTGTCGGTTATTACTGGAACGCGTTCCTTCAAACCATTAATTACGACTGGTTAATGTGTCTTTATTGAGAGTTAGGGGCTAGACATGAATGAGTTGCGAGCGTGTCATTGTGAAGAGAGCGCTCGAACGTGAACCGTGAACGTTCATGTGTTTGTTCAAAACATAAGTTTTGCGTTTATTGCAGTGCAGTTTTTTTTTTGTTTATATTTTAATAGAAAGTAATGTCATATATGAAGATCGCGTCGCATATCGCGCCTGTTTGCAGGAGCCCTACCTTCTAACGAATATCATAGTGCACAATACTGCACATATCCACACGACGCGGTATAACTCAACTCTGTGCGCGCCGCCCCGGTCGTGACGACCTATGCATTTCATTCCGGCTTATTCCGGACCGGACAGCTTTACGAGCTCACTCGTGCGAACACCTTTCAATATTTAATGTTATTCCCGTATGCATATCGGATTGCAATCCGACTTTATTGATTCGAGAATTGAATCTGTCTCGGTTACGTGATTTATGATGCTGAGCTAAGAAAATTATACTTTTGGAACGTCTCCAATTGCATGTCATTACTATTTACTGAAATTATATATTTTTTAAAGTACTGGTAGAGGAGCGGTATTTGAATGACGTTTACTTATAGCGTGGACCGCCACGCTATAAGTAAACATAATTCAAATACCGCTGCGTAGACACATAACCGTATGTGTCTGCTTGTCAACAACCGTAACGGTAAAACGGGGTGAATAGGGATGCAGGGGTGAATCGCGATGAAACTTTAAAATGAATTTTAACATTCAAATAATATAGTTTTTTGCCAAAAAGGACTCTAATGTGTTTACTATATTATAATTAACGATTAAGTGTCTGTCTTGGCAACAAACTATAATACATCAACGTTAAAATCCATTTTAAAGTTTCGTCCCGATTCACCCCTGTATCCCTATTCACCCCGTTTTACGGTACGTATAGTCAAAATTTAATTTTTTTTCTTTCTACTTGAAAAAAGCCTGGTAATAAAATTATAGTTTACTGAAATGTTTTAAAATAACTAGTTTATGAATGCGTAATATCTAATGCATAAAAGTAATGTCTACCATTACATTTACATCCAATTGGCATCGTAATTCAGAACCTTTCAACCGTACTTAAAAAATCTAACTTCAAACAGACTTTGGTAACAGAACCGCTCCGGTACAAACCGCTACGCCGTCGCAACGACACGGTTGCAATCCCCGCTGTGATGTGATTTCTAACTTTAATTCTAACACTTCTACAGTGTGGGATACTGAGCCGTATACTTATGACAAGCGTGGAGAGGAGCGGATTTAAGAAAGTTTAATTTACCAAAGGCTATGAGCGGGTTACTTGAATATTGTTGAGTTTTGTTTGGTATAACTTTATCGAGTTTAAAGAACTTAATTTCAATATAAATGGCATCACAGACGTAAGACGAACCTTGTTTGTTGAATGTTGGTTACCTACCTGACCTGTGATGTATAATTAGGTTAATATTTTATATGGAGTTACGGCAACGACAAAAGTCGATTAACTCGGCTACTTTTACATAATAAAACAATTCGATACATTTTGTTTCAGTATTACATAATAATAACTAAGAGTTAAAGTTCTATAAATTTAACTACTGCTCCGATTTAAATGAAATATTTAGCTGAATCATTAAGATTCAAATAACTGAACTGTTCATCGACTTTAACACTAACTTTACATTACAGTCTTATGAAAATCTTGAGCCCCAGAAACCTGTCAAATCTTCAAAAGTGCATTACACACCTACTTCTCACTATTTACCCTCCGTCTCCTAAGAACACACACCTTCCTACCTCGCGGAGTCCCGCGTCATCTAAGTTGTCGGACACAATCTAAGTTGAGGCGCTCCTAATTCCGGCACCTGCCGCATTGCGCTCAGCTCGAGCTCGTGATTAATGGCCGGCCTGATGCAACGTGCTCGAGATTGATTCGTAACTTTATACAGCGCCTTCGTGTTGTAAGATTGCCTGATAGATTGGGTTAGTGTGTCGTAAGATTGAGCTTCAGTTGGTGATAGGTGCTGTACTGGTAACAGGTTATTAATCTGGTGGTTGTTGGTGTTAGCAGTTGTAGAGCTTCTCGTGAAATGGTTTCATCCACAGATTTCCTGATCGCGTCCGGTTCTGTGGACCAATTTCTTTCAATTACTATCGGACAATATAACTCTACGAGTTACCTAAATATGGCGAGTGTCTATAAGTGGTGGCGTTATGACTTTCCACCAGCCAGGAAAAACCAGATTGACAAACCAGCGAAGGTCAGCGCTCGCTGCTTTGTCAACCTGGTAGTTGATACATAGAAGGTGTAATTAAAATAAATGGAAACCTGAAAAGGGGTCTTTGTACCCATAAATTATGAACCACTTTTACTATGGGATCAAACCTGAAAACACAAATAAATGTAATTGTTACTCCATACATTTAACAGTTGCATAACTCGACAGAACCAGGTTCAGCTATTTTGATTAAACAAAAAATAAATCGATGTAATTATAATAATTACCTACATAGTTTATTATCATTAAACTAGTTTGAATAACTGACATACCGTTCCATAACTAAACTGACCTGTAGCTACACAACACTGTTACTGTAAAGTATTTGCCACAACGCAACAACATTCCGTCTGAAATCATAAATGGTTTCCCATCGAGTTTCGTTCATATTTCCGCGGCTCTCGTTCACTCACTCGTTCAGTCGTTCAGTCAGTCTGGGCGCACACCACAACTACGTGCACTTAAAATGCTCGTCTGTTATTATAACTACACTCTCGTTTCCTGGCGGAATGCGTGAGCGATCGATCTAAGTGTGTACCGTCAGCATGTTAGTGTTATTTGAACATACTTAGTATATGAAAATAACATTAGTAAGGCTTCTGTTACGCCATGACATTTGCCTTAAAAACATTTTTGAGCCCCCGGATTTTCAAAATGATTGGCTTTATTTTCAAAATATAAACTCGAAATAATACCTGCACTGGTTTTAATTGCGTAATGTTTCGTACACACCGAGTACGTATACAATGGAGGCCAACATGAGCGATCGTGACCGGTTATAACTAATATTGTGCTCGTTTACTACTTATCTATGAAATGAATTGCCTTTATTTCGCAGCTAAAGTCGCGGGCAACAGCTAGTTATTAATAAAGCCCAATATAATTAATTATCAGTATGTCCAGTCAGACGTCCAAAACTCGGCGGCTGCGAAAACATAGCGCGCACTCGTTACACCGCACCCTTCATAGCGTTAATGAATATTAACGATAACGCTCAAATAATTACAATATGAAAACTGCTTAATTTATTATGCTCAAAGTCTATAAACTATAAATGGAAATTAGCTTTTTAAGACTTATATCATATCTCAGTCTCTGTATACCTCGAGCATATAAAGTTCACTGTTGTCATTATCATGTCTCTGGGCATCGGTGGCTCCTAAAGTGGTTGTTCCATTATGCCACCACAGAGAGCAAAGGGCGCTGACCACATTGTTTTCGTTTCTTGACTCTCCCTCTTCCCATATTTATCTAGCCACAAAACCACAAAAAAAATCTACGTCCATCACACAATCGTCATATTCAATGGCCCCACTCACCGCACAGACTTCATTCACTCTTCCTTTTTTTGTTCAGTCTATCTGTTATTATTAAGAATGTCTGTAGAATGCACTCCCCCAGGAAATTATGATGGCAACAAACTTATTATCATTTAAAGTTCGCGAGCACATTCACAAGAAGCTAGCAGTATCATCACACTGGTAAAGTTTTCTCATTGTTTGTCTTATATGTTTTAGTATATTCCTGTATAAATGTAAATTATTGTGCGCTTATATTTATGTATAATTAGGTACATATATTATATTCATCGTTTTTATAGGTTTATGCCTATCCTTATAGAAATAATATTTATTCCTCAATTTTCGTTATTTCACCTACAACTATTTGCCTCTGCATCACCCAAAGGTTGACCGGTAGAAAGTGCCTCAGCATTTAGTCCGCCTCTGTGCGTTCGTGTGCTTAAAGTCTTTATTTATTTATTATATTACTAGCTGTGCCCGCGACTTCGTCCGCGTGTAATAGTGACTTTTCGGGCAGCATATTTTGAATTACATAAATACCGTTGGGTAGCTAAAAATTTACTTTACAGTAATGCTTCTCTGTATACGATATTTGACGTATGGCCATCGGGGATGAAAGCATACAGGCTCCTAGGATTGCTAACCCGCGACAGAGCCACGTACAACTGACCGTGCGAGAAACAGCTGATACTTAGATCTACACCCACAACTTTCAGCGTCTGACCTTGGGCTTTATTAATTGTCATCGCAAAAAATAGGCTGACTGGAAACTGGACTCGTTTAAAACTAAATGGAAAATTGTTTGGAATGAGAGGAATCCGAGGAATGAAAACACTTTCACCTTTTCCACACCCTATTAAAATCTCTGCTTCTATCAGATTTCGTTGTAAATTGGTCACTTTTAACCTGGTGCCATTGCAAAGTTTTGGGGGCTTAAATTTCTAAGAAGCATTATGGGTACGCCTACTTTTAATTTTATTTTATGTGCTGGTAGTCCAGGAGCATTGAGGGATTCTAAAAATTCTACTGGGTAGCTTGTAGATTCTCCTTCTTCCATGACTCTGTTAATGGAGATATACTCAACATAATCCCCCGGAACATAGCTCAAAATTTCAGCGTTTATTGTTGCTGCTTGGTCGTTATACGTGCGTTCGCTACGAATAACTGAATCCTTATGGCAGCGGCGTGTTTTTTTTTTAACTATGGCATCTCGTAGTTGACCTTGAGAGGTCGTGACTACTTAACCGGACTATCTTGTGACTGCCTTGAGAGAACTCAAAGCCTCCAGCCAGGGGCTTAAATTAACTAAGTATACTAAGTGACTACACGCTAAGGGCACCCCCTGTGGTGTACGAACCTCGGCTTAGGGCATCGCTGGGGAGAAGGCAGCAAGTTGAGATAGGCTGGATCGATTTTTGATTATTTAATAATAATAATAATTTATTTCAAGTAGCAAGACTCATAGTGTTAGTAACAATATACTTACAGACTATGTTAGTAATACAACAAAACCAAAAACACAGAAACAGATTGTGACATCACTGATGCACGGTGACAGGCCCAGCCGAAACCCTGCAGCAGTGGTTCACAAACGCACAATCAAGCCTGCTCGCTATCATAGACAGGATGCTGTTGGCGCTGCCCCTCACCCTACGGACCAAGGATGCGCACCGCTTCCGCATCACGAACAGCATCATCATTCAAGAACGATGGGGTCGGCTTTTTCTAATTGACTACTCTGAGAAGAAAGGCCGAAACAAACTCGGAGGTCACAGTCGGGAATTTAAATCTACAGGCTCAGCTGCGGCCCAGCTACATAGAGCAAGGGTCGGTGGGGAGGGCACGAGACGACTGGGGGAGAGAGCCTCCCGTCCCAGCCGCCGCGGGAGACGCTCCGGGCGTCTTGAGCCACGCGACGACTCCCGGCCATCGTAGGCGCGGGCCTGCGGGCAGTGAGTAATGGGTAGCTCACCGTCCGATCAGGACCAGGCCCGTGCCGGACGGCGCGTACGTGTTCCACGCGCACCTCAAAGAGATGTCAGCATCATTCGGAGGGGCCCGTCAGGGCCGAAGCCTGCCGGATCAGCGGGATTGTCCGAAAGGGTTACCGCTGGCCCAGAACATAAAGGGCTAAGGAAGGATCACGGGTGGGTTTTAGTCAGTAAGAGTCTGACACTCCCTTCCGCTCCACCCAGAGCGGGAGGGGTCATTTCATGATTTCCAATACTGAAAAAAAAAAAAAGTATCGGTGGGGCGGGCAGCGGCGTGGCTCTCAGCGCGCTTTATATAGCCACGGACGCGCAGGCGCGAGGCGTGTCGTGTACGTACTCTGATAGAATACCTTAACAAATGTTCGCCGTGATTCTTTAAATTGACATAACTTTTTTATTTATGAACCGATTGACATGAAATAAACACTAAATGTTAAGTGAAGCTGACTACAATATATTAGTGAAAACCGCATCTGAATTGAATAAGCCGTTTCTGATATTAACGTGCACAAACACACAGACAAACAGACAAAAAAAAATGTAATTACAATTTCGGGTTCGGCATCGATATAATAACAACTCCTGCTACTTTTTTTTTATATATTTCTATTGTACAGACACCACTTTTCTACAATTTTATTATATGTATAGATTTGTGTACACACAGTAAAATACATAGAAATACGACATAATTATAATTTGAGCACAAAGATACTGCTTATTTCTTAAGAAACTTACAGCTGACCTGCAATAAATATGTATGAAATAAATAAATATTTTCGGCTTGTTAAAATTTCATTTTTGGCTAATCAGATTAGAAGTAAAGAATTACACACAACATAACTGCAGTATACATGCAGAACATAGAAGCTTACGAAGTACATGGGTACTTCGTAAGCTTATATGTTCTGCATGTATACCAGACTATCCGTCAGGCACAACTGTATAATATGATAAGCGAATCAAAATCCTATTTTCTTTTCACTATACTAACACGCCGCGCCGCCCTTGTTTTCATATGAAACTAACATACGTAGTCAACGGTCATTCGCTTTTTGATAATCCCATGGCTGCAAAAACAGCGATTGCATACATGATACCCCAGTTCACGGCAACCGCTCATCCTCACGATGTAACAATGGAAGAGTTGACCCAGTGTCGGCTGCAGCGACATAACATTATTATGTGCTGCGTTTAGGAACAATTAATACAGCGAGGGAACGGACGTTGTTTATAAAACTGAATAAATATGTAGGAAATTAGAAATCTTTGTTTTTATTGTGCTTGACACAATTATCTAATAGTGTGTCTCACTGCAGGAAAAAGTCCCATCTTCTCTCCTTCCACTAATGAAAATGTACACATTGCAATGCTTTTGTTGAGTTAGTCCTTATTAAAAACACTGTAATAATATATATCATCGATGATAAAAAGAAAAAAACTAACTCAAATTTTAATAATCGTAATCGATCGTAAAGTCCGCAAAATTCCGTAGCTCCATTGTTGGCACCACACATAATGGTGTCGTGTCCTCGCGAAACAAAAGATGTCAAACATGAAATAAAGGTCCAGCATGGTCTACAGTTTCGAGTTAGGGCGCGCGCACACTGCCCGAGTGGCAGATGGTAAACCAATGGTTAGTTTTATGTTGCACGGAGCTCGGGAAGTTTTTTAAATTAGTTTGCGCTGCTGCAGTTGAGTACACTGTTTTTGAAACTTTTTTTTATAATTTTTACTTTCTTTGTTGTGGAATTGGCGAAATTGGAGTGGCAGCACATTATTTGTTGTATACATTTGCTGTTTTACTAACAAAATTATTGTTACAGCTTTTAATTTACCTTTTGCAATATTTCATTTTTGCCATAAGTTCAACAACACATAATTCTTGTTAGCAGTCTACTAAGAAGAATTATGTGTTTAATCACTCTAAGTATACGTACATCTGCAACAATCACAAGTTATACATATTTTAGATTTAACAAAAAACATACTAATAATTAGCCCATAAAAGATCAATTCTCTACCAGGACGAATACGGAATGATTGCAGGAGCAAAGAAGCAATCTTGTAACTGAGGCCTGGGTCGCACCTGGGTGAGTTTGGCCTGGTAGTCGTGATATTCTTCCCAAGTCAAGATATTACGTTGCGAAATCGCGACGTAACGTGCCACTCAGTCTGCACTCTTCTTAACATCAAAAGCGTGGAGTCGGACGTCGCAAGACGTTTCAGATCGCCGCGTTTTTGTCGCTTCCACCGCGTTACCCCCACTATGTCATAGTGTTGGTAGCTGTACCAGACCGGGCACCTAATGGACGCCCAAGTAACATTTTAAACTGTATAAAAGCTGTATTATGGACTATTTGTTTACTGCAGGCTGTTAAACGTGCTGTATAAAGACTGTATAGCAAGCTATACAGCCCTTGTAACTCTGAAATGGGCCCCAAAATTATACAGCTTTAAGTGTAGATTTAGCTGTATAACAGCTGCATAATAGCTGTACTATTTGGCTGGCTAAGATACTATTTAGATACTTTTATACAGCTTCCATTCTCTAATTTTCTTTTTTATTCTTTTATACAGACTCAGGCTTGTGAAAATCTTAATAAAAGAATAAATATATTATAATTGTGTTCGTGGTTGAATTCATTCTCCATTTTATTTACTATGTGCCATATCTGAAGATAAGTGAAAAAATATTTAATAACCAAGGGTAAGTACTCTTTCCTGTTTATCGTTGTTGTTATGCTTGCGACTGATATTTTTATGTGAGTATGTATACTAGTTTTAAGCTCAAAACTCACGCCCCTTCGAAATAAGGAATATACATACATTTTTTCTGTAACAACAAATATGTGATCAAATCTGAAAACAGTTTTAAGAGTAACCCGGACTGTTCTATTGATAGTAAACGTAATTGTGTGTACTATACAGTTAAAATCTTTTGTAATTTTGTACTGAAATTTCAAAAACAAACAAAAAAATATCTCGTAAAATTGCAATGCAATTTATAAATTATTATAAAATGGCGTCCTTAGTTTATACAGCTCTTGCTCTTCTAGTACCCCTTAATACAGCTTTTTGCATAACAGAGTCGTTATTTAAGAACGTATCTCAGCCTAAAGAGTAACATTGTCTGTACATTAGTATTTAAGTACTGTAGAAGCTGCCTTAAATTCTTATTCATATTCATTAATACAGTTAATTAGGGTTCAGTTGAAAATATAGAAAACCTCATTATGATCCAAGGCCCGTAAGGCGGTGAGCAAGGAATCGGATAATAATTTACCAAATAGTAGTTACTGATAGCGAAAAGAAACAATGTATTGTTTTTATTTATAGAGATGTATTGTATCTAATTTAAATACTGAAGCAAACACTACAGAGTGCAACAGTTTAATGTAAGTATTTTTATTTTATATATATTTGTATCTTAACTCTTGTTCACTTAACAAATTGGCAACTGATCAAAATTATGACTCCGTGTTGTTATTAGTTGTATCCAATAAATAGACTGATTTTAGGTTATATTAGTTTCAAAATAATCGATAAGCTGGATAATTGTGTATGCCAACACTATAATAATAACTTTAATCTTCTAAAACAAGAAAAACTGTAAAAAGGGAAAAATGTACGCCAATCGCATAAGGCTTTAAAAAGGAGTAAATCTAAACTCTTCTACATGAGACAGAATTGAATTAAACTATTATAAAGGGAACTGCTTGCTAAGAGTATCCTAGATTTCCGTTGTACAGCTATTATCAAGCTTAACTTGAAGGCTGAACAATAGAGTAATTTTACACCAATATTCAGGCTATAACAATATTTTTAACACCCTTGCTCGTAAAGCTGATGTAATTCCACCGGTTTTAAATATGTAAAGAGGGTCATAAAAAACGCGTGTGTTATCAAAGCAAATAGTTAAGTTATAGTCCATACAAATTCCATAACAGTATTATTTGCCATTTCAAATTTGGAACTGATCGCCGCCGCACGACTCCAGCTAGTGAGCAGCGCGCTGTTGCTATTCAAATTTCGAACTAGTCGCCGCGCAGCGCCAGTCAGTAGGCAGCGCTAGCGCGCTGTTAAAATGGCGGGAAAGCAACAGTGTACTTTTTAGCAGAATCTTATGTAGAAGATTCCATCCAAAACAAAGCAAATATAAGTGCCAAAATAACTCAGACAATAAATTTGGAGCCACAAACGAAGAAGTTTTGCCCTGAGCCGCGCCCCTCTACTTCTACTGATGATACTTTTTTATTTACCACTAATGACGAATTACAATGCTCTTCTGCCGCCTTTCAAGAAGTTTCGTCGTCTCCAACATTTACCGTAACACAGAACAATGACATTATGAATAGTAATAATAATAATAAAAACATAATTAAAAAACCAACTACAACTACGTATCATTTTAATAATTGTAATTTCACTAACTGTTTCAATAATTAAAAATGAACAAAATATAATTTTTTTTTTCTGTTTCCTCGCAAATGTGTTAAAAAACGTCGTACGATATACGTGCGTATTGGTTATAACATGCTCGGCTCAATTACGCCCTCGCCTTCGGCTCGGGCTGAAATTCCGCCTCGCATGTTATAACCATCTTAACGCACTAATATCGTAATGTACTATTAATGCTCTTGTGCAGAAGTTGGTTATATAAAAGTATAATTTGAGAGCAGTATACAGTTATTGTCTTATAAAGTTGCTGAACGCAGTTTTTTACGCTGCGGTCTGTATTTTAGCATTTTCCAATGCTATTTAAAAGCTAAAGGTAAAAATTTAGGCTCTATACAGCCGTTAATCAGCTATACTGTATACAGTTGTACAGTTATACTAAAGTACAGTCCTATACATATTTTTACACTCTTGTACATCATTTATTAAGCTTATAGCTGGTAATGCGCTGGTAAATATAATATTTTTCCGCTTAAATGTTACTTGGGCGCTTCACTTCTTGCTAGGATTCACGGTATTTATCTCAATTGTAGGTTTTATTGGTGGCAATGATATTAAAAGTAAAAATAGGTGTTCCACATGGCTCAATTTTAGGTCCTTTCCTCATTTTAGTGTATATTAATGATCTACTCCATATATTAAAAATTAACTATAAATGGTGTTATTTACTGTTTATTAATTTTCTAGGTAAATAGACGTGCTACAAATTTTGTAAATAACGCCCTACTAATATAGGTCCAAGATTGGTTCGCTGCTAATAATTTAGTACATGGTCACTAACCAATCCTCAAAAGTCCGCGCTCGGGATCTGTCAGCGAGCAATCGTATAATGATGAAATGACAATTCATGTTTTTGCCAATCGTTGCTTGTCAAGTAAAAATTTGTAAATTAATTTTTGGACACAAAAATTAAAACACACAAAAAACAAAAACAAAAAAAAACACAAATTTTTGGAGTCAAATAATATATCTTTAAGATAGAAAAGTTCTTGGCTTTATTCTGCATTACTAAATAACCTTACATCTGGTTCCTGAATTAATAATTTGAAGTTGAGAACTTATCAAATTCCTTCTACTTAGGCATTACTTAAGGTGACTACTTCAAGGTACACCGCGAAATAATTTCTTACACTTCTTGCAAATAAATGAATTTGCAGGCATTGATTAAGTAATGCGAAAGTAAACTTTGACAACTTCAAATTCTGAATCCAAGTCCCGGGTTTTGAGAGAGATGAGACATTAAAATGTTCTATAAAAACTACGTATTGTTTTTCGCACAAAAATATTTATGTAACTATAACAGAATTTCTTATAGTTGCAGAGAATGTTTACCTACAAGGTTTGCATAAATAAAAGGGAAGGGACGATTATTATGTTATGTTTACGAAATGTTCATATTTACAATACCTGCAAGTAATATCCGATTATTGAACATATCTACACAAAAAGTCATAAGGAAACGATTTGTTAATAACAAACAATTTGATGGTGATATTGTAATAACATATTACGATAATACTAAACTTGTTTTTGTATTGCTAAGGAAATATTTGCATACGTTTCATTTTGATTTATGAATAACATGTTGCCTCACAAAATAGAGAGCTTTTCCTTCCTCAAATAGTAAATGACTCAAATAATAACTTTCTGATTATGTCAATAGCCTCAAGCTATTGAGTCTGATGTTCAGACAATTTATACAATATTTATATAAGGAATTCACGAAGCCTACTCTATTACATGCAAAGGTTCGTATTTAGATGTACACAGGCCTAAATCATACAAAACACAGGGACGTTTTAAACAAGGTTGAATTCCTAAACAATACTACCCACGGCTATTATGAAACGTGTCATCTTAGTAAAGGATTAGAAAGAAACCGCACAATATGAGGAAAAACCACATCCTGTGAAAGTTTTTTAATTTGCCGTAGATATAGATTACTGGAGCTTTCAACTTTAGCCATCCGCGCCGGATAGAAAGAGTGAAGTATGAATCTACGTGATGCGTGGGGGACCGCCTTATTGTTTCGATAAATAATTCATCAGTGGGTTCCGTATCTTATCTAGATAAGCTTTAGCTAAAGAACCAGGCTTTAATTAGATAACAGGGCTGATTGCCGCGAGTATATTCCTTAAATTAAAAATCCTTCTTATATAGCACTTGTTTTAATATCTCTAATATACAAACACTTAAAACCAATTAAGCTATTTATAGACAATACAATATAATAAATCCATTTATTATAGGAGTCATTAAGAAAATCAATAGCTCTTGTTAGTCTTAAATGATTAATAAAGGTCTCGAAGTAGCGTTCATCAGACGTAGATTTAGTCCATTGTCCCAATAGATCCATTACATGGTTTGCCTGTCTTAATTAGAAAGCTTTTGTCGCCTGAATACACCAATTGTCTTACTAAGTGTTAGTCCACGTGTATTAATTGGTCTAGATCTAGAAGAAGGGCCAGTTGACCTTGGAGTCACGCCAAGGACAGTGCAGCGATCTGTTTGTCTTCCCTGGGGAACGTAAATATTTGCTCCGTTCAGCTCAATGTACTCGTGTAAACACGTATAAGTTTGAACTAAATAAATTTCGCCCTCGTTAACTTAAAACATGACTGTAAATAGAACTTAATTAGAGGATGTCAAACTTTTTTCTGTTTTAGAATCTCCTCAGTACAGCATTCTTCATTTTTTTACCAATTAATTACGCCCAGACAAAAGCTGTCCCGGAATTATGTGAATGTCCCGAAAATGGGTCGTCCAGAAAAGGGAACGTTATTGGTCAGATCGATCAGGGATGGATCGTTTATGTTAACTTAGCAAAAGCTTTATTAAACCAAACCTAAGCTCATATCATATCACTAGTTTTCCCGATTTTCCTCTATGTACTTTGAGACGTGGACAAACCAAGCAAGAGAAGAACAGAGGATAGGTGCATTCAAAATGTGGTGCTAGAGGTGGATGCTCCGAGTACCATAGCCAGCCGAACACAAATGTGTCTGTCCTTTCCCAACTCGAAATAGCTTGAGCGTCCTCAAGCTAATTTGATAGATGGTAATGACAACTTTGGATCGGAGCCGATGGAGGCAGAGTGTCTACTTAAAGGGGTCCAGTGACCACGACCCTCAGTAATGAGGAACCGATTGAAGAAGAAAATGACGTTATTATTAGGATAGACGTTAATTTCTCAAGTCTTGTGTATATTTAAAGCATAAAAGACTGTTCGATGTTGGTCCTATTACCTTGTTCAATAACCACACAACGAACATTGCACATAATTCTTCCATGACAAATGCGCTGCTCGCCATCCGTCGCTATTGATTTGGGTTGTCGCAACAATGTTCCTAGTTAGAAAGCCTGCGCCAAATTGTCTCGATGCATTCGACAAGTTGCGAGCGCTAAGTACTTATTGAAGAGAGGCAGGTAGCGCGGTGACGTCATTAGCGCCATCTCTAAGGCATCATCACGTAGGTATGATTTAGAAGTTCCACTTAAAGATGTAAAGGACCTTTTAATTATTCCAAACATAGTGGTGCTCCGAGCTACTAATCAACGAAGCTTCTTGGAAGAAAGGGGCGATGGTTGAATGGATAATAATAATATTTGACAACCAAAACTCTTTAGGGGTGTGAAGGCCATTAGAGAGCCCTAATGAAAACTTTTTAAAATGTGTTTTCATCGGTTTAGTTTTGAGTACTGGATTGCTCTCGACTAAAAGAATGAAACTCTCATTCTAAGGTGAGTATAAGAAAGAAAGGAAGAATAACGAGTAACGAGTATAACGCTTGTTCGAACAAGGAGGGAAATCGCTAATGCTATTGAAGTTTGAATTTTTTGATCACACTCATGGACCGCAAATTTTTGGTATTTTAGAGCTTTTTCTTTTGTGGCAATACTACGTACATTTGCTCGGTGCCTTTCATGCTGCGTTATGAGAGTAGGAACGCTTTCGGTATGTAAAGCAGATGACTACGTCTTTGAAGTGCGATAAAGTTTGACTATCGTCGTCTATCCTATACGAAAGTGGCTGAAATATGAAGCGAGATCTTTTTTTTTGTTTTATAAAAGTCTTTTAGTTTCTTATTTCAGAAATAGTATAAGAAATATTCAGCGCTTTATTTTCTATTTAATATGGCTATTTTACACGGCCTCAAGCGGTATTACCCTTTTAGAACTTTTATTTGAGTTCACTAAGCGATACAGCTTAAGTGACGTAGGTAAGAAACGAGGGCTGGCCATTCACGCCAGATTCATGCTCACAAAAGTGCAGTTTCGTGTACCCTACGCAGGGGTAAGTACTCGTACAGCATTCGTATTGCATAATGAAATAATCAGCCGTGGACACTGAAGTCGGGCTGGCCCTCAGATTTAAGGTCACTCAGCACGCTATAGAGCGGGCTATGCTCGACGGTTCTTTGAAGGATAAAATCAGAAACGAAGTTATCCGAAAAAGAACCACATTTACCGGCTAGTTAGTTTGCAGAGTAAGCAAGCTGAAGTGGCAGTGGTCTGGCCATGTTTACCGAAGGACCAATGGTCGGCGGGAGCAGACGAATCTTGCAGTGTAGACCGCGTATCAGCAACCGTAATAGTGGGACGCCCCCAGCTAAATGGACAGACGACCTCAAAAAGGTGGCTGGGACTGTCTGGATGCGAAAGTCGGAGGCCAGGCTGTTGTGGCGCAACATGGTGGAGGCCTATGTCCAGCAGTGGACTACGATAGACAGAGTTGATAATAAGGCGTAGGTACTTTTGACCAATTGATTATAACATGATTAAAATCACATGCTCCTATACAAGCAGATAAGTATTGTAAGTTGTCAAAAGAACAAGAGGAACAACCCTTTGGCCGGCGCCGGTTGCGTTTAGCTTCAGACTCGTAATGTCCATTCGTTTTACATTTTAAAGCGTTCAGAGGTGAAGGAGGTGCAAGCGTGGCTGCTACACTAGCGATGTTCATGATTTATTACAAGAAGCTAATAATTGCAACAACTGAGTGCATTTTGTAAAATATCACTGTGCAGTATTGGTAAATATTAACCACGTTTACTATGAGGTAGCCACTGGCTAATATGCCAGTTGATCGACAATATAAACGCCTACATTATTATATGATATTTAAAAAAATAATTACCTACGTAAAGAAATTGTGGCAGTTCATCTGTTTTATTAAAACGACGCCGTGCCAATAAATACATAAAATATTAATTACCGTACTCATGAAGGAGCAGTGGTGGCCCAGAGTGCTAATAGCCATGACTTACGAGTTGTAGGTCGTAGGTTCGAACAAAGACAGGCGCTTTACTTTGTCTAAATTATGTCATCACCATTCACCACTGCTTTCAAAACGGTGAAGAAAAACATCGTGAGGAAACCGGCATTTCCTAGAACCAAAAATTCGAAGATATATGACATCTACCAACCCGCACTGGGTCCGCGTGGTGGATTACAGCCCACTGCCTCTCACAGAGAGGAGACCTGTGTCCCAGCAGTGGGAACATTATATGCTGATTAAATGCGTAAAAGCATTCATGAACGTTAATGTTCTTAAGTTAAGAAATCGTAGACCATAACCTAAGCTAGGTCTTCAAGGCGTCTCAAGAATATTAGACGATAAAATATAATGGTCTTTTAAACGCGTCATATTTTAAGCGTTTATGTTAACTTTGCAAAAGCATTATTAAACCAAACCTAAGCTCGTATCATATCATCATAATAAACGATACAAATTCTATACTGATAGCAGAATAAACGCTCTTCGCTTCGGGCTCACTTCGACTTCGTTCCGCTTCAGCGCCGAATCTTTATAGTGGTGGTACGTGCCTCATAAACGAACGTTACTGCACGTCTTTGCTTGCGCACTTATAACTACACTCGAACGATAAACTTGAAAGCTAATACTGGTCACGTACCTAGTGATGTTATTCATTTTCGCATTCGGTGTGCGAACTTGTGTATTTTTCGGTTTCGTTTACTTTTTTTTTCAGTTGTAGCTCTATAAACGGAATAATTCAATACCTAGCATACGGGTTTATTTCCTGAACCGCTTATGTTTTTATAAACTACATGAACCCTTAGAATACATTGCTTTAAGGGTATCTAACTAGGACACCAATGGAGGAGTAACCACGGTCCTTAAGCTTGGTTGCGCAACTAATTGAACTCCTGGTGAGATACCCACCAGAAAGCTGTCTATATTTTGCTGGCAACGCGACCATGGTTGCGCTACCATGTGCCCTAGTGAGGCATAAGCCTTATAGGGTCAGATCAGTCCACACTGACCATCTCGGATCACGCTGTATAGAGCCAGCGCAACTCTCAAACAGCTGCTATTTACATTATTTGAATCTCGCACAATAGGTACTCTTAAGCGTGCCTATATCAAAGCAATATAATTCTATCAGAAATATTGAACAATGGAGAAAATGTTATACAAAAGTGGATACAAAATGTGAAAGCTTTCTTTGACGTAGTTCGAATAAAATTATATAGAACGAAAAAGGAGGCGTGTTAAAAAAATATGTAACCAATTTATGTACTTAAAGTTCATTTTTTTAATCACAGATACTAACCTGACATTTAAGTCTTTTATGTTTGAGTATCTGGGTTTAAAAAACGAACTTTACGTAAATTACAACAAAATCGTGGCAGTTGAATTTGACACTTCGATGAAGCCTCGATAGTGATAAGTTGGCCTAATTCTGTACCAGTGTTCATTGAGAAATACCACAGACAATTTAAAAACATGAATATGATCAATCCATGCGCTACAGAAACAAATTCTTTGGAACTACTTTATTTTTATTTTTTTATTTTTTACCATTGTCTGGTCACAACTAGGTAATTATTCCTACCAAATACACACTAAACAATTAATGTAGAACACCCTTACGTTTATCCTCGGTGATGTGATGGCCTCAGTGCGGGGGCATCAAACTGGAAGCGAACCTCTTTATGAAATACATAGGTACTTACCTCGATGCTCACCGAACGCCACGCTAAGCATTGTCCTTAGTTTTAATAGATGTTACTCTGATACTAGCATAAGAAACTATTATTTATAGATACGAGATTGCCCACCAGGGCTCAATTTAATTTATCTGATAATGCAAAATTTCTTTGACAATTCTCTTAATGGCTTACATGAAGTTGTGCACTTAGGTACGTTTTGCCGACTAAGCCAAGACTGAAGAAATTCCACAGTTTGCGCGACTACTTCAGAGTAATCAGATCTACTTCAGAGAATCAGTAATCAGAGTAGAGTAGTATCCATAATTTGAATTTCAGAATGGATTCAAAAATCAAGGAAAAACAATTTCGATACTCTTCATGCAAGACAAAACAAATGCTATAAAATTAAAGCTTGTTGCTTCTATAGTGATCAAACTCCGATTTTCTTCTCTTTTTCAAATACGTGAATTTAAATTTAATGGTGATATCGAAATGAAGGTCATCTCACTATGTCAGCTTCAAACTGCATAAAACTTTTTGGGTGAATCATCATTATTTTTATGTTTTAGGCCTAAAAATAAATATATAAAAATGCTCTGTGGCGATGTAGGAGTCCGGGAATGTATTTGTCTAAACTAACAAAATTGTAACACTATGAGAACGATGATGATGATGATGAGAACGAGGTCTGTAATAAAGCACTAAAACAGCTTTGAAAACAACATGTACAATTTTCGGACTGTCAGATTATAGAAAGTGAAGCAGTCACAAATATATGGTTGTATGTTGCGCACTGAAACAATTCACGGCGAGACAAACACATTCTTACTGAGAAATATAAAAAAAATATTAAACTTTAACAGTATATTTGCGGAGCTTAAAATAATATTTAAAGTATGTAGCTTGCCAAGACTGTTGTCAAATGAAACAGGGTTCCTGTTGCCCTACCAAATGTTACCATTTTTGATAACTTTGCTTAGCTCAAAGAGTGGACGGTAGATAGCGCTTTTTGCCGATTGGTCACTCATGTGCTCGTAGCAATGAAATTGCAGCCGCTAGGTGGTAGCACTAGCAGTTAGTGTTTCAGTCGCTATAGTTTGTAAGTTAGTTTGTAAGTTATTATGGGTTAGTTTTCAGTTACCTAACACCTGCGACGTTGACTGGTTCATTTGCCAATTACAGGTGTTTAGAGATTCATTATGTGATTACAAAGACGTTTTCAGCAGGAGAGTCAGGGCCCCCTAGATAAAATATCTCATCAAATGTCAATTTTATTATCAGATTATGAATTTCGACATTTCATTTTTTACAATTATGACATGGGCAAGCTAAGCAGTGTAATTTATGTTGTAGGAGTACATCTTACTGCTGACAGTAAAATGCATTTACTAGTAGGTACCCACAGCGAAACGTAGGTATTATTATTTTTACGCAGATGGCGTTAGCACTCCTGTATACGTATTTCCTTTACTGGTGGTAGTTACATCAAATAATATTCTGGTTTAAAAGAAATGAAACGACATCATTTAATATTCTTAGTATTTATTTTATTTATACCTAAATACATTATTAATTTCACTGACGTTGTTAACTACATTTGTGTGTGTGTTGGTGGATAAAATTCGCTTACCAGGTACAAAACTGACGCCTAGCTTACAGGGCGACAACTGATGTTGGAACTGTGAATACATAATGATCTAGAAAAAGGATGAGAGTAAAAACAAAGTTTATTGCTTACAAATTAACTTTGCAAGCAGTGATACAACTTCAGCATTTTTGTGTGCATATTAGAGTTTTACGGGGCCGCAGGAAAATTTCGAATCGGCCCTTTTTTAACCGAGTTTCTTTTGAGCCCGGAGCACAAGTTTCGTACAACTAAAGTAAGCCTTTAAAAAGTAGTGCCTATTCATTTTAATTCTAATGTCAGCTTCAGTGACATAATCTTTTTATAATTTGACATTATATACAGATAATTCTAATTTTTCACCTCTTTATTAGTGATAACTCTTTATTAGTGATAAAATATAATAACCGACTAAAACCAAGTGATATGATTGCCATTACATGGCAATCATATCACTTGGTTTTAGTAGGTTATTATATTTTATTTTTTTATTTATCCTTTTGATAGATTCCTATTTTGTAAATGTGATGACTTTGTAGGCCTTGTAGACTTTAGATCTGTAGACCATTTTTTATTTTATCAAGTACCCAGTACTTGTTGGCAAGCCTACGCTGTCCTCCCATACCTACTGTAATTGAAAAACATTGTAAAATCCAATTATTTTTAAAAAGAGTAACCGTGGAGTTCCTTGCCGGTTCTTCTCCATAGGAAACGATCAATTGGAACCGTGCACCTAGCTTCTGACGTTTCATAAGTGCCCATTTAGGTTTATATGAAATAAAATATTTTGATTTGATTTGATTCGAGTGAATGATGGAATGATGAAATGGGCCGGATTTTAAAATACATGTTATTTGTTCCTATGGTAAAGTTTTGCAGTAATTATTCAGATAATTATGACATGGATAATTATTTGCTCTAACAGCGATTTAATATGAGTAATGTTAGAATCGTTGGCAAACATTAGTCCACTCGAAATATTAATATCAATTGAAAAACAGGTTTAATAGTAAAAAGGTTTAACAGTGTTATTTTAAGTTGTTTTTATAATGTCCTAAGGTAAAGCTACGTTCTGTGATTCTCGCATCCAACGGGTTCCTGCGGCCCTCACAAGGTCGGCGGACCACCTTGTGGGAGGCCTTCCAACGCTACGTCTTCCGGTACGCGGTCGCCACTCCAGAACCTTTCGGCCCCATCGGCCATCTGTTCTGCGTGCAATGTGCCCTGCCCACTGCCACTTAAGTGTGGCAATTCTTCGGGCTATGTCTGTTACCTTGGTTCTCCTGCAGATCTCCTCGTGCGACACTAGGACACAAATAATGTCACGATCCCCGTATCCATAAACCGTCTCGTTACTTTGTACGAAGCATTGTTTGCTAAAATGGCAGCTTACAGATCTAAACATCGAGCTGCGCTAGAAAGTGGTGCTGGTGCGGCGGGTGGTTGGGGTGCGGGTTGTGGTGCGGCGCGTGCCTGTGCGCGCGGGTGTCGTGCGCGCGGTGCGCGTGCGCGTGCTGCGGGTGCGTGAGCGCGTCCAGGTCGGCGTGGTCGCGGCGCGCGGCGGGGGCGCGGCCGGCGCGCGCCAGGCGCAGCGGGACCGGCAGCAGCTCCGGCATCACGCTGTGGTGCGTCACTAGAGCGCACAGGGAACTGAACTCCTTTGTGAAGCCCTGGAACGTTCAAATGTAGTTTGGTTAGTCATTGGAAGTCGTGGATTAACAAGATCAAAACTGGGAAAGAGTTGTGAGCAGTACCTAACTAACCATGTCATTTACATTGCTTTGAAATAAGAATCAAGCATTAAAAATAAATACAATACGAGATTATGAATACACAGAATATTTTTAATTACTTGAGTCTATATTTTATGTTGCTTATCGAAATATGATATGGCTAGGA
Source organism: Luperina nickerlii (assembly GCA_963855955.1). Classification (NCBI taxonomy): domain Eukaryota; kingdom Metazoa; phylum Arthropoda; class Insecta; order Lepidoptera; family Noctuidae; genus Luperina; species Luperina nickerlii. Next base: position 23,647,660 of record OY979668.1, read on the forward strand.
AGAAACTGAATTCTTATATGACGGGTTATGAAAAATTTAGGATAGGAAAATTATGATTATAGGTAGTGTTTATTCTATTGTAGCTACTTTCAGAAAATGGTAGCAATAGAACTTTTGGATAATCTAAAATAAAAATAATAAAACTATAATTTTGGCCTATTAGCGGCTACGATGAAGGCTTACCTATTGGGCATGCACAATATGAGATAGCGCGCGATACCGACGGGCATGACGTCACGCGGCCAGCGCAGGTAGGCGGGGTGCTGCCCGCGGTCCCGATCCGTTCGCAACGACGACGCTGCTGCCGACGACGCTCTGGAAAATTTTGATAGGCATGTGAGATAGTCACACCGCCACCGGAAGGTCGCCAGCGGCTCGTCCGTCTGTCAGTCGTTAGTCCGGGGCAGGTGTACCACGCGCAGGTGAAGTTGGCATTTGAGTAATCCGGTTGTTGTTTCCTCGTGCACGCACAAGCGATGTGTACGCTTGCGCGTGCGCCTGCTTCCACTCGTTGTATGCAGCCAACCTTCTGTACTATTATGTGGCAGGGGGAGTCCGACTAATAGGTACGTTATATTCATTCCATTAGCTGAAACACCGACGTTTTGTGAACCTCACCAGTTTACGATAATTTTGCAGTTTCTTTTTATAAAAGGAAATTTTATTTTTAGCTGGGTAAAACCGTGCAGGTTGGTGGGTAATTTATTTTGAGATAACACATTATTATTACATTATGTTTGTGCTTATTTATGAAACGCTATAAAGTTTTCGATTTTTAAATATTATTGATGTGGAAAGTGTTTGTATAACCTACATACAGAAATGAAATGATTCATCATTCACAAAGTGATACCTTTAATGCGTTTTGAGCAGACTGACGCGAAAAGCCGCGCGCGCGCCTCCGCCTCCGACGCGTTGATGTAGCCCCCGATCATGCAAAGAGGCAGGTTTGTGGGGCTGGAAGAGGAACAAATATATGCTGTAGATACTGCTTATTGAGAATAGAAGATATTAGAACCATGATTTTGGTACATAAAAGTCACATAGCAAAACTGCTCAACACCAATGCAGTTTTCAAAATGCATATAGCCGTGGTCTAATTTTGGCATTCATTCAATCTTTCACGATGGGCCACTTATTGGAGTATCCAGTGTCCCTATTCCTGCACATTTGAGAACGTAAAGACGCTACAGAAGGCGCAATCAGTGTGGTCATCTATTCAGCCGAAGTAATTAGGTAGGATCAACACGAATGGTGTATCACGAATTCGAAAAGAAAAAATTCAGTGTTTCGATTTTGGCTACATGCGAATATAACTTACACTTCATTGAGCCTGATGAGCAGTTGCTTTTTGTATAGTATACAGATTGTGATATGCTATTCCGATATGCAGACTAATGCCAGCAAGTCACATTACCTCAATTACAAGATTTATTGAATTGTAATTGTGTCAACACTTACGTGGTGTGTGCATCCGCAACCGGCGGCGTGAAGTCATCGTCTGAGGGCTGCAGCAGCGCTGAGCTCCACAACCAGCCACTTCATAAGACGAGGCCTCTGGCCCAATTGCCACCGGTAGCAGTTGTTTCAATCTCCGTGACGGAGTTCGACTATTCTGAACTGCTGAAGCTCGGCATTCCACTGGCGACCTGGAAAGTTGTTGTAGAATGCAGGTTTTAGAAACTTTAGTCTTATTTATCACATTCATTCTTCTTTTCACATTGGTCTGCGAAAGTTAATACTCAATACTATTCTACAATGTTTAGTTAGGTAGTAAGTTAAAATTGAATGAGATCATTACTGACCCTGTCGGGCATACCAAAATAGTAGGAGAGAGGCAGTGCGAAGCGGGATCCTATTACTAAGTCTCCACTGTCCGTCCGTCTGTCGGTCTATCACAGGGCTGTATCTTTTGAACTGTAATAGGTAAACACAACGTGTAGACTTACTACTATAGCCGCTTTAACAAAAAATAATAAAAATAAAATAAAGTTGAAAATAAAAGGAGTCCCCATACAAGAAACGTGTTTTTAAAATATTTAAGAATAATCACTAGCTCTCCTTTTCGCTCTTGTTTTTTTAATAAAGTATTTAAAAAATATATATTATGTAGTTTTAAATATTGTACGGGATTACCACCCCTCGTGTGGGAGTCCGACCTGCTTTTTTTCTTTATTTTTTAAGTATCATAGTTTTCCTAAACCTTTTTAAAATATTATTTAGAATAAAAAGAGAAAACATTTGGAAATAATTTTTATATGTTTGTTTGCTACGGTTTGACGTTAAAACGGCTGACCGGCCGTCACATTTATATAAGTATTTATTTTATGAATAATAAGTTTTACTACAGTGAAATAGAATCATCTCAGCGGTAAACAATGTCAAAAAGTTGTCAATAATGTAAGGGAAATTAGAGGTATTTTTGACAGATTATGACTGAGATCAGCATTTCTCCACGTTAAAAAAAGGGGCAATTCTCGTAATTTTAAGAACATCTACAGGCTGATCTAAGTTTCAATCTGTTCTAGATTTTGAATGTTAATAATTCCAGAAATTGGTCTTCTTATGTACAGTCTAAGAACTGTATTATACACTCAAAATTATGTTAGTCACCCTAAGGGCTATTTTTGTCTGCTCATTTCACGATAGAATTTGCTTTACCAACTCAGCGCTATTTAGTGCGTCATAATATCAATACTTCAGGACATTTAAAAACCGTCAGATTGAGTTAAAATGGGTAACACTAACAAACTCAATCTTTTTTAATTTATATTTTACTGAATGGCCAGGCCATTAAAAAAATTTTAGGTTGATGTAACTCGACATTGGTTAAAGGTATGCTTTATTGATCTTTGTTATTCTATGCAGTAATCTTCTCAGTGCCGTAACTTCAAAAGGTGTCGGTGGTGGTGTGGGTGGGTGGAGGTATGTATCCTGACTTGTTAAAGGAAAGAATTTGAAAAGTGACGAAAATAACTTGACTGTGCTAGAATCCTACCTGCTACTACAGTAATGGTGAGTGAGACCGGGTAGGCTGTCAGGCCCGTGCACGTCCATGCCGCAGTCGCTCCCGCTTAGCTCATTGCTCTGAAACATTTTTTTTTACTGGCATCTCGCACTTATGAGTTCATTGTTTGTTTAACCGGACTTGCTTGTGGATGCCTCAATAAATTAAGGCCTCCAGCCAGGGCTACAAAGTAAGTTATGATAAGTTATTATGTAGGTATATTTAAACCCTTCTCCACTGGTAGGTAGGTTAGTTTTTTCCATAACGCCTTCATTCTGAGATATATTCAACCCCCTAGATTTGTGTTCTTGTAATATTTTTTACCTTCAATGTCTCTGGCTTCGACAACTCGCCTCTTGACTCAATGACACATTTAATCCAATGTAATAACAATATTATAATATAATACAAACTATATTATTTAACCTGGAAAATTTGAAAGCTATAATGAGGTTACATAGCAACGATGGTCTGTTTTTAGACAGCTCCTTCTGTTAGTTTATTAACAGCGTTGATAAAACTATTCAAATGATCTCGTACATCAGTACGAAAATGTCGGAAACAGGCGGTCCTGTTTCCGACATTTTATGCGACACCAATCGCCTTAGAAGTGTAGCCTTATTAGCAGGTCCTTTCGCAATATAAATATCGACTCCAATTTTAACTAAACCTCTCTTGACGTGTTACAGCCCCTAAAATGTCAGAGACACATATTGACAAAATTTGATCCGCTTTGGCTATGTCATCCTCTGCTTCCAATAGGGAAGTAGAGGATGACATAGCCAAAGCGGATCAAAGCTTCACCTGTTCCTGATGATTTTCGTTCCTTTCCACTTGTATACCTCCGTTCATATTTTTTTATTAAGATCACCTGTATTCGCCAGCTATCATAATTTTATTTGTTCAGGGGCTCAATCCTAAACATACTGCTCATAATCACTCCTTTGCATAAATATTATTTCGCTGCTTGAAAAAAAATGTTATTCTTTACTTAACTTTCCAGACATCTTACTGCCGGTCGATTCTGTAAAAATCTCACCGTGAAAACTTAGGTGAAGTGAGTTTGCTTTTGCTAGGAATTGACACTATTGACAGCAGCTCACTCCACGCTCACTTCACCTAAGTTTTCACTGTGAGATGGTTACAGAATCGCACTGCTGGATCCACGATACTCCTATCCACCCTGGGTCTCGTACTTTGAGTATCTGGGTGTCCTGGCCCATAAAAAATTTAAGATAAAAGAAACGACTGAGAGAAATAGATTGTAACAAAATATATTCGGAGAAAATTTTGTGAGTAACACACAATCATACTTGACAAAATTACATCAGAACGTATTTATTTTGAATTCAAATTTTAATTCATATACACATAGTTTGTATGTCCAATAGTCACAAAGTCACTACACCCGTCCAACACAGCCCACCAGAGATCACACTGAACCAATTTGAGACAACAAACAAAACAACCAGCTCACTGGCCGACCCGGGGGAACAACATTACACTTCAGATTCAAATGCTATTCTAGTGAAAATACATACAGTCTTTCTGTATGCAGCAGCCACTTAAAAGAAAACGCGGTCACGTGGTTGTTGGCGTTCATTTCATACGCAATTACACAAAACATAGGGACATACCCTATGTTTTGTGTAATTACATTTTTTTTTTCTAAAATTTATAAAATATTCGTACCATTTTCAATCTTCTTCTTCTTCTTAACTTCATTAACCAAGGACAAAATAGAAGGAAACGTTAGTATGGAATGAACGCTAACGACCACGTGACCGCCTGTCCTCTTAAAGTAAAGATAGTTAACGAACCTTTTGCCTTTTCCTTTTCCTTGTGACTTTGTTTCAATTGCTTTTTATTGATGTAATCCCTATTTATTTCTATGTACATTAAACAATACAAAATTATGATCAGCAGTCGTTGTTTAATTACATTATAATTACAATTTACAAGTAGTATTTACAAAGTAGGTACATAGGTCCTTGGGTTACTAACGAGAATAGATAGGTACAGAAGGTCGGCTTGATACAACGAACGAAACCGAACGCATTAGTGAGTGTGTTTGAGATATTTTGAGATCACCGTGCCCGTCTATATCTTCTGCGTGCGCATGATGTCACTCGACGCATGAAACCAGCCTTCTGTACATATTCTTTTAACATTGTTATATCAATGTTTGTTTTATTTGATCACTGCCAGGTGGAGTGTCACGCGAGCAGCACTATCACGAGCGCGAGCAGCGAGCACGCGGGCGCGGCGACCCCCGCGGCGTCGTGCGGCGGCGGCCAGCCCTCGCTCCAGGGGCCGCGCGCCCCCGCCGGCGGTCACATCGTCGTCACCATTTCTGGGGAGACGGGAGGTGTCAGTAGCGTTTACTGGGACCAACGCCCGCCGCACATGCTCACACTCGTATTGGTCATCATGAGCCGCGTGCGAGGGGCAGCGTTTAAAAGCTATGGCGTCGTACCGAACTCAGCTTTTGAGCGTGGTGGTGTCGTACGAGTCACCCTACTAGCTCAAACAAGTTTTGCGAGTGGCAGGGTCGCGAGTGTCCGTAAAATCTTTGGCACCCATGGTATTTGATTCGCATTGATAAATACTACTGATGTACGAATCGTGTCGGCAAATGCTGACACACACGTGTCGACCAATGTCAGTGCTACATCAGGCAGTATCGTGAATGAGAGCGAGTGTGAGCATGTGGGTCGGGCGTAAAAGTCTGGCTACAAACGCTTGTTGTACTCAAAGAACTAGAGCTACCGTCTACCGGTAACCAAAGGGAGAAATTATGGAACAAATAGGATAGTCACTGAGACATTAGGTTCCAAGACATCCTGAATTTACAAGTCTTGTAAAATGTGTATGGAACTGAGCGCCCAAAGAAATCCCATGATCTTGCATGAAACTTTGTTTTCAAACATTTAGATGGAAATCTCCACAGTAATGTGACTAAGCTCTTAAAACTTGTTAAACGCGTTGTTAAAAACTTCAAACTTGTGTCTTTAAACAGTTAAAAAAAGTATAAAAACTGAAAGTTTTACTATCCAAAGTAATGGTACGATAATGTCAAGATCTTTACTTTTACAATCCACTTTATTTAAATTGTTGTACTTTTCGTCTACCTAATTTTAAAATTCATCAATCTTTTTTTATTTGGAGGTGTTGGGAGGCACAGAACCGGTTACTAAAGCAATGGTTGGGCAAAGCTTATACCCAGTAGTGGTCGTCTTTCGCACGAATGATGATTACGATGGAGACGGTGGGAATATTTACCAAGGTTCTGCATTTGGTGTTGGCTCAGAACAATGTATGGGTTGTCGAGGCCGGGATCTTCTAGCACCCCGCGATGTAGCTGCTCTAGATGTATCTCTGCGTCATCTAGGAGATACAAAGTAAGATTATACTCTTATTACAGCTAATGATTCAATTTTTATTTACGTCAACAGTACCAACAGACAAAATCCATAATCAATTTGGAAACCTAAATACACGGTACTTGTAAAAAACACTTTAAGTATTACATTTCCGAAAAATCCTAGCAAAACCATGACGAGTAACACTTCGACAAATAAAGTTATTTTAGGCATCAGTCCTATTGTTTGCCGAAATTATTGCGTAAGTTTTAAACGATTCAAAAGTGCTAAACAATGTTCTAAATTAATAAACAGTTACAGTTTGTCATTGAATTTCATTTCATTCATTAAAATATTTAGATTCCTATTGTTAATTTCAGTATCATTGTAACTTGATTTATTTATCCGACTAGATTTAAAGTAAATAAAGGCTGAGGCTGAGTTAAATAGAGGCTGAGGAAACCTTTGCGCATATGTGCTCTTTGAATGCACAACCGTCTCCGCCCTGATTAGAACAGAAAACCTCGGGTCACCCAGATCTTTTACAGATGTTTTAAACAGACAGACGTAAAGAACTTCTGGAGGGAGGTGGGTTGGATGGAATAACTACCGAGGGCCGCCATGGCCCTCCCTTGCACAATGGTCCCCCTGAAGGACTAAGTGCGGAAACCAAACCCTCTAACATAGAGACAAAGCACTGTAGCTACTGACAAACAAAATAGTATATATGACACTTTACATAATATAAATGTTAGTAGGTACGTAGTTTAGTAGTTTATACAAACACAAATACAAAACTTTAGACGAGAGAAATGTGTGACAGATATGTGTGGCGGCGACGGCGGCCTCAGCTGCTGGCTATACCTCGTGGCCGCACTAATCTGTTAAATCAGGCGCCCCTGACGCGGGCGCTTCGCACCCTTAACCTTGTAGCAGAGGAGATAGACGTTTTTGCGTGTACACTGAGTGAATTCACAAGGATAACCATATATGTAATAAGTTTTAGAAAATAAGTTTTTAAGTTTGCTTCACTGTTGCATTGGGTTTTACCTGTAAAAATAGTTGTAAGTGAGGATATAAATAAATAAATAAATAAAAAAAAATAAAAAATTGTTTCTAATTCGACCAAGATCACCCACAGATACCAAAATATAGACTCACATGGTAACAGCGTTGTTGTGAGCGGCGGTAATGTTGTAGTGGTTGTTGTCGTTGTTGTTGTGGTTGTAGTTGTCGTAGTAGTAGTAGTAGTTGTTAATACTAAACAAACAGAAAACAATGCTTTTAATATAATTATTTGAACACATTGTAGTACAGATGTTTATTATCTGGTGAAATTAGAAGATAATCCACAAGTTGAAAATCGTTAGAACAAAGTCCCAAAATAAAGATTCATGCTATTTGCTACGTTTAACATGGCTCACTGATATTTTGTCTCAATTGTAATGTTACTAAACTCTAAGAACTGTTCAATAAACTGCACATCATGTTACTATAGAAAACTTTGGCGGGCATAAATTGTGACACTTTTAATTATTATATATATAGTAAGAATCAACTTAACCATTAACATTCTTGTGAATACTTAAATAGCTTAAGTTGAGCAAAAGAAAGATGTTCTTACATAGTAAAAGAGTCAAGTAACTTTAAATTCAATTTTCTAACCGCTTACGGTGCACAAATCCAAACTCAGTAAAGTAGACTAAAAGCCCGTTAGTACGTAACGTCTTTACTTCAGTCTGACTGCACTTTGCAGTGCTCACAGAATGGGACTTAAATCAATGGAGAAGATGTAGCAGGTTAGCTGAGGTTTAGTTAAGAAATAAACGAATAAATTAATTCAATCTAATAAATCAAAAAAGTTATCAAAATAATTACATTATTTCAATTTCATAAAATACTACAAAAATGTTATACATTTTTACGGCATAACAAAGTTTAATAGGCAGCGTTATAGGCAATAATCATATTAGATGATGGGTGTATTTATCGGGATTTTTAAATAAATAAATTAATTAATTAAATATTTTAGGCACACATACAGTGAGACTGAAATGCAAGGAAGGATGTAAGTGACGTAGCACATTCTCTTCTTATCGAGTCATCACGAGGTACAGTCGTCCACACGCAAGTGGTAACAAACTACACGTCTTATTCTATTGAAACTCCGTACTGCGCTGGGTCAGCTCAAGGTTAAAGTGTTACCATCGACGCGGCGACGTGCTGACGGGACGTTACGGCACGAATACAGTGGAGACTACGGTATAAGGAAGTATGACGACGACGCGACGTAGCAAATCCTCCTTCTCAATCCTGCCATCTCGAGCTATATGAAAACAGCCCATGTCGCGCAGTTGATAGCTCCTTAAGCCGATATCAGCAAGTGTACGGTTCACTCGATTGAAGTTTCATTATTGTTTCGAAAACAAAATTACGTTCACCTGCTTCTTTCATTTAAGAGCGTTTACGCCGTATGGCATTTCATACAAACCTTCAAGCCCTTATTTTTCGAAATGAATGAATCGATTGAATGAAACTTCATACGCATAAGCAGGATACAAAGGTCTAAAAAGTTAGTTGAGAACATTTTCGAAAAATAGTGTTACAGCCAAATTAGACGGATTTTAAATTTTCCATAGAAACAGAGATTTCAAGTTATCTCTTTTTAAATAAGACATTTCGAAAATGTTCTCATCTAACTTTTTAGACCTTTGTATCCTGCTTATGCGTATAAAGTTTCATTAAAATTGGTTCATTCATTTCGAAAAATAAGGCCTTGAAAGTTTATATGAAATGCCGTAGGGCGTAAATGCTCTTAATTTCTCGATCATTCGGTAGGTGAATGAACAAACATCGCTGGATCGGTTTATAAATGATGAATTAATTTTTCACTTTGATTCATCTTACGTTCAGGCGTTTCAATTCAAGCTAAAGATATCGAATGAAAGGCAAAAATTAACAAAAGGTGAAGCGTCTGGTATCGAGTTTTCGTAAAGGAAACAAGATTTAAGTTATTTAGTTTAATCACCTTAGGCTGCATAAAACTTGCATGATTGTAACCTAAATGGAAGAAGTCACTGGCTCCTGAAATACAGGTACCCTAACCTAGCTCTGGAGCCAGGGTCTAAATTTATTTTTGTAACCTGTTTTTATGGCAATAAAGAAAATTATTATTATATTATTATTATATATTAAGACTTACAATGTAAGAACAGCTCAGCCTGCGCTCTTCCCTGGGTGTTCTCCACATGACACCGGTATGCCCCCGCATCTTCGCGGGACATCTCCATCACCATCAGACTCACAGTGTGACGATATCCTCTGGACGTCATGCTTAGTCTGTGTTTTGTACCTAAGGAACGAAAAAATACATTAGATTTCTGTTTTTCTTCCTTATCTCAATAGTTAGTTCATTTCAATCAGAATATATAAGTAAGTCTCATGTTATTTTTACCGACTTCAAAAAAAGGAGGTTATCAATTCGACACGTACGTATGTAAGATTATTGGAACTGCATTATATTCACATATGACAATCTATTAGGGTTTCCAAACAAATATACAAAATCATGCAAGTTCTGGGGAATTAGTCCCTGCGGAGAAGAATGAACGACTAACACATTGTCATACTAAATGGACGCTGTGATGTTCAAATAATCATTTTTATACTTTATTCTAGACAAGACCCTAATAAGATAAAAGCGTCAATTTGGTACTTCGCAATTACCATTATCAGAATGTTATATTCTTTGCTATAGTTTAAATCATGTATTACTGTTTTCACTTTTATGATAGTATCTATTAAAACAATTTGGTTGAAATAGGATAACATAAAAATAAGTGTTCCTAACAAAATAATATTAAACAGGGTGTTCGTATTCTAACCTAGAAATTTAATAATATCACAATAAGCAATGTATTGATTAAATTAGTCTACAGGAGTAAACTCAAATAAAAAAGGTCGTTGAATATTAAAATAGAATTCCAGTGGAAAAATGATTATTTTCAATGTTGAAATAATTGAGAATAGCCTTAATTTTTGAAGTGAAAACTTCTTTAGCGGCGCTGTGTACTTTTTTTGGAATGGGTAAAAACTTCTAAACTCGCGTCAGGTCACGTGACCCTAATCGAAAATTCGTAAGACGTAAAACGTAAGACGCGCGTTGTTGAGGACAGCGCCATCTATGCACATCGGGAAGAACTACGAGGGCCTCGCGTACTAACTACGTAGTTCATCCAACAACGACGAGATGGCGCTGAACCACGCATATATAACTGACGACGAGCTCCATGCGAGCGGCTTGCTTCTCTTACCACTGCCGCGACCAACACCACGAACTGAAGTCTATCCTGTGTGCTTATTTGTAAATCTGAATAAATTCCTTTCACGAGAAGAATAAACCAGTCACTTTGGTCATCATACCTGATTTGCAAAAAACCCTATAAAATAAGGAACACACCTTAACACGCGTGTTTTGTTTATAAGACGATTCACAAAATACACTCGTAATTGTTCAAGTTTTCACTTCTGTCGGCACTACCGGAGTGCCAGTGTTTTTTTTTATTATTTACTGTATGCGCAAAGTTTTGAAGTGAAAACTTCTTTAGCGGCGCTGTGTACTTTTTTTGGAATGGGTAAAAACTTCTAAACTCGCGTCAGGTCACGTGACCCTGATCGAAAATTCGTAAGACGTAAAACGTAAGACGTAAAACGTAAGACGCGCGTTGTTGAGGACAGCGCCATCTATGCACATCGGGAAGAACTACGAGGGCCTCGCGTACTAACTACGTAGTTCATCCAACAACGACGAGATGGCGCTGAACCACGGATATATAACTGACGACGAGCTCAAATACATTTTATGTACAAGGCCAATAGTATGTAAAAATGTAACTAATATCAATCGTACCATCTACGTCCTCTTCTAATACGCCTCTGCAAACATTATGGTAATCGAACAAAGGTAACATTGTGTAAAATTTCATACAGGCTCCTTATTAGTTTATCTAGTTACCACTTTAGAAATGATTAACGAAGCACTGCCGCGACCAACACCACGAACTGAAGTCTATCCTGTGTGCTTATTTGTAAATCTGAATAAATTCCTTTCACGAGAAGAATAAACCAGTCACTTTGGTCATCATACCTGATTTGCAAAAAACCCTATAAAATAAGGAACACACCTTAACACGCGTGTTTTGTTTATAAGACGATTCACAAAATACACTCGTAATTGTTCAAGTTTTCACTTCTGTCGGCACTACCGGAGTGCCAGTGTTTTTAATTTGCTATTGTTAGTATTCTGCGGTTGTCTCGTGTTTTTGTTTTTATTATTTATCTGGGTTTGCAAATTCGGTATGCGGTTCTCAATCTATTTTAGAAAATAAATATGGAATATTTTTTTATATATAAAATTTGTCAGTTCGGTTTAGTTCAAATATTGTTAACATACAATATAAGATTTTTATTATTAGTGGAGCGCCGTAAGGCATAAAAATTGTAAAATCTCGGAATCCAGGGCCTGTCAATGAATTTTCATAAAAACTGTTCTACTGCATTGTTAAAAGCTCAAATAAAAAAGTTAAAAAAAAAAATTGGCCGAACTTGATTACAACAATTTATAACAACAATTTACTGAAATATGAGAGGGACAAGGGGAAAAAAATGTTTACAGTAAAGATTTCAATTTTATAGCGAATAAATTATATTTTCATAGTAACTTTAATGTTAATTTATAAATATGTATTTAGCAAAATTTAACGAGTTACGAAAAAAAAAATTAATTATCAACTATATACGTTTCTAAATGATTGTTCATTATTTTCGTCGTCATCGTCATCGATCTCATTGATGTGGATTGTAGGTGAAGGATTAGTACAGCTGGTACCATTGCATTCTAAGCAAGCTACAGTGCAATTTAATCCACTTTTCCTGCACCCGCAAGATGCTCCGCATCCTGTTTTGCATGTGCAAAAAATCATTTTTAGTAAGGCTTCTGGAGCGGGTAGCTGCGTAATTGTTTGGGGCATCAGTATTCCGCATTCATATTTCCAACACCATTCTTCTGGTGATATTTCTCTTCCGAGCCATGTTTGAATTTGCAGATATACTCTTTTGAAGTGTCCAAAAGCGGCATCTGCGGTAGGTGGCAAAGACGATAGTTTAACGCAGGTATTTTTAGCAGTTGCTTTCAAAAAAGAGTTGAAAGCAACTGCTAAACTATCGTCTATATATCTTAGTATATTATTATTATTCAAAGTGATTTTTATAAGCGAGTAATATAAATAAAAAACAAATACTTAGGTACTATCTATGCCGCTATTTTCAAAGTTTGTAAAACACAATTATGTTCTGTAATTAACTTTTATCGTATTAACTGCACAATAATAAATATACATAATATCCCGCGAAAGAGTGGAGGTCGAGGGTTTTTAAATGCTAAGACCCTCCACAATCGCGAGATATGCAGTCTCAGGGAATACTTCCTAGAAACCGACGTGGGGATGCATCGAGATGTAGTTGCCGTGACAAGGGCCTCACCCGGCTCTCCTTGGCTAAAGAGAACTGGCGCAAGCCAGTAGTGCTTGACACTAATGATCGCATGGAGGTATGGCAGAGTAAGGAGCTTCACGGACGCTTTTTCCGGGCCCTACATGGACCCGATGTCGATCTACTAGCGTCCGTAGCCTGGCTGCGTTTCGGTGACCTCTTTGGAGAAACCGAAGGTTTTGTCTGTGCAATTATGAACGAAGTTATGATGACGAACAATTACCGGAGATTTATTGTGAAAGACGGCACGGTTGATATCTGTCGGGCATGCCACCGGCCGGGAGAATCAATCAGGCATATTATCTCCGGGTGTTCTCGTCTAGCTAACGAAGAGTACTTGCATCGACACAACCTTGTAGCCAGGATAATACATCAGCAACTTGCTCTGAAATACAACCTTGTGGAATCAGAGGTGCCGTACTACAGGTATGTGCCCGACCCAGTTCTCGAAAATGGTAATATCACATTGTACTGGGATCGATCCATCATCACTGACAGGACTATTGTTGCCAATAAGCCTGATATAGTGGTGGTGGATCGATCAGAGCGACGCGCAATGGTTGTTGACATAACCGTCCCGCATGATGAAAACCTCGTGAAAGCCGAGAAAGATAAACAGATCAAGTATCTTGACTTGGCTCGCGAGGTTGTCGACATGTGGAATGTGGACTCAGCGATCATTGTGCCGATAGTCGTGACAGCCAATGGTTTAATAGCCAAGAGCCTCGACCAACACCTAAAGAGGCTCTCGTTGGGCAGCTGGATCAAGGGCTTGATTCAGAAAGCGGTACTTCTGGACACGGCCCGCATTGTTAGGAGGTTCCTCTCTCTGGAGCCTTGACCGCCGGTAGCTTGGACCCTGTTCCCGATACCGGTGGGCTACTATTTTTTATATTTTTAATTGTTTTTATATTTCTTTTTATATTAATATTTAAAAATATAATTTATATGTATTTAGTCAAATAAAGGTAGTCAAATAAATAAATATACATAAACAAAAATCAGAAATATTTTTTCTCAAAACGCACAAAAACAGCTACGTATTTAGCTTAGCTAGGTGCAACGTGTACTAATCTGTTAGGGACCGCGTCAACAATGCCCAACAGCTGCTGTTGTCCCTTCTATAACTCCCCCCACCCCTCACCTTTGTACCTGCAGTCCCTTGAGGCCCAAGGACAAGTTTGTAATAGTTCTCCTTTTCAAAATATAACTTTAAACAAATAAAAATAGAAGAAAATTCCGAAAAATTATTAATTATTTATTTTAATAATTAAAAAATTGAGATCGGGCAAAATTTTTTTTTTAACATTTTTCTATATACTGTTAAAAACACATTTCAAAAATTTATATGAAGATTCATTGACAGGCCCTGGATTCCGAGGTATAAATCTTACGGCGCTCCACTATATTATTTTTTAGATTAGAAGATAGTTTGTTACCAGGAAACAAAACATAATTACTATCAATCAATCAATCATTTATTTTGTTGAACGTATGGGTATGGTTACAGATAGTATTATTATCTAAAATATGTGCACTATGTTTTGCCAATATATAATGTACAAAAATTTAAATTAAGCATTGTTTCACTTTATGATGCCATGTTTTTTGTTTTCTTTAACAGTCGATATTATTGCGGTACCACTACACCAGCTACTGTTTTCGTTTCAACAATTGAAAATCTACCAGCTTTGAAACAGTACGAATAAATCCAAACTGCAAATGAAATGCAGTGTCAATAAAACGTTTAGGTATAAAAAAAAAATATTTTCCTACTATTTCCTTAATATTATCAATTTACTTTTCAACGGCTTCACACAAAGTTCTCAATCATAAAGCGCTTTCGTAATAAAAATAATCTAGCCGAGTCATCATTCTCGAGAGGCAAACTTTCAGAACTCTGTAACAATCATTACCTGATACCTAGGTACTGTTAGGATTTATGCTAATAACTCAGTTTCCGTAATATTTATTTTACAAGTATGTAGGTACAATAATCACAACTACACGCTTAATTTTATGGAGCTGAAGAGAATTTTTGAAAATATTGCCAGAAAATAGTCTTGGATCAATTTTGCCATTCAGAGTATTTTCCAAATTCCTGCAATAAAATTGTTATAACACAAAAATAAAACATTATTATTATATTTAATTACAGTACTGACCAGAGGCAAAGAACAAGTGAAACGATGATGAATATGTCAAAAATGTAATCGAATGAAATCAGCTACCGAAAATTTTAATTATATCAAACCTGTTGAAAGTCTTTGTAGAAATACGAAACACTTTGAAAGCGATTGCAACTCGTCTAGGCCCCATTATAATACTAAAATAATATTTGTTTTTTTACAATAATAAACCATTTATTTTCAGAAAGACCCATAGATACATACCTTAACCTACGTATAACATACCACGAATCCATTATGAATCCATAGTTCACATTTCCATGCTACTTATCTATAAATAAAATGTATAGCTACCACCGAGTTGTGAACCACGTCCTATAAACAACAGATAACATCTAGGTATACCCAAAGGGTTCAAACAGATAAAAATCTTATATTTTTCGCGTCGTAACTTTAAAACTGCTGCGAATTCATGGAAAACTCAGGAGAGGTATATATCTTAAGAAATATCTTCATTAAGGTCGACAGTTCCACCTTAATTTAATTACTTCGTCCGAAAAAAATCGCATTATAAATGAATGCATAATTAATTATGTGAAGATTATATTACGCATTCATTAGATAGTAAGATACTTTAAATTGGCTATTGCACGTTTTTAGAGAATTTGTTGTGTGATTATTTAGATGGAGGATAATATGAAAAATAAATGTGTTTTTACGAATTGCTTCGACTTCCACTTTCTTCGGGTCTTTTCTCAACCCTTGCAAAAATAAATATAAACAGTTATATAATATAAGTGTAAGTGTATGGAAGTATATAAGTGGTTATGTTTCGTCAGATAGAATTATGACGCTGTCTTGATATTTTTAGAAGAAAACAATTTCTTCTAAAAATATCAGTTTCGATTATTGTTTTACGAAAATCATTTTTAATTATCATAATCATTAATTTAAGAGGCTTGTGGCTAAGTAATAACCACCGCACGGGTCGATCGATCAAGTTAAGTTACGCTTGCCGCGGTTGATCCGTGGATGGGTGACCATCTTTACATATCAAGACCTCTCCGTGCCTCGGAAAGCACGTTAAGGCGTTGGTCCCGGCTGTCATTCGTGAATCTTAGACAGTCGTTACGGGTCGTTAGAAGCCCAAAAGTCTGACAACCAGTCTTACCAGGGGTTTCGTATCACCTAGTAATTGGGTTGTGGAGATCGAGTTATTTGCTCATCCGTTCGAGACTCCTTTACCTCAAACTAATCTCAAGACAAGCAAGCCCGCAACCTTACCCTAGCTATCAAGTTATTTGATTAACGTGAAAGTTGTTCGGTGCACATGACTGCGTCGTTATTAGGCCGAGATCACCGGTAAAGGTAACAACTTCGACAACTTAATTAAGTTTCTTCGCAAAACAACATATTAATATTCTAAGGTCTTGTACACAAAGTTAAGGTAAACATAGGTCCAGAAGGTCGGTTCATACTTACAACGAGTTAAAACGCATACAAATAGACTCGCGTTCACTTACACACTCATGACCGTCATTCTTTTGACATAGCTTGAGGTAGCATGTAAAGTAAATTCAACTACCTATCCTACTTTATTTTTTACGTTTGTGACAAGAATATTTCAACCGTAGATAATTATGAATTAAGTTTTAGAACATAGTAAATATTTGTACGAATACGAAGTAATTTAAAATACATAGGTATTTAAAATTTTAAAATTATTCGAATTTGCGTTACGTTTACTCCGCGGGGTCGATCACTACGTATGTGTCTATGTGTGCATGCGCCTGTTTTCGCTTATTGTACGAAGCCGACCTTCTGTACTTATTTATTTTGTGGTTTAAGTTCAGAGAATGATAAGTTTTGATACTTGAGCGATAGATTAAATCTCTTGGAATAGGTTTATGGAATTTTCAGTTTTGTGTTCATTTTGAGTAATTTGAATTTTCATAGTTGAAGGCTATGATCCTATGAGTTAACGTACGATAAGCAAGGTCAGTTAAAAGATAATGAAATTCTACAATTTACTCCAGCTTTTTTTTTTGGGTGAGAAATTATTAAATTACTTCTCCCGCTGTGGGCGGAAAGGGCGCGTCAGACTTTTACTGACTAAAACCTTCCCGTGTTCCTTCAGATGCCTGTACCAGGGGCCACGATATCTTTTTCGAACAACCCGCGACCCTGGCAGGCATCGGCCTTATCGGACCCCGTCAGTTAGTGCTGACGTCTCTTTGAGGCTCGCGTGGAACACAACGCGCCATCGACCCGGGCCTGGTCCTTACCGGACGGCGAGCTGCCCATTGCTCGCCGTCCGCAAGCCCGCGCCTACGGTGGCTGGGAATCGGCTGTCGATTCCCAACGCCCAGGGAATGTCCTGCGGCGACTAAGGGCTTGAGGTTGCAAAGATTGCCTCTCCCTCACGCGTTCGGCCCCCTCCTTCGTAAGCATTACCGCTTCGCAGGAGGTGACGGCTTCCCATGCACTCTCGTTCCGTGCCATGGCCTGGACCAGGGCCAGACGCGTGAGATCGCCGCCGCCGATCACCGCCGTGTCCTCCGAGCGATCCACACAATGGTAACACCCGGGCGTTTCCGCCCGCCTTATACGGAACAGGAACATCCCGAAGCAACCGTGTTCGGTGAGGACCTGCGTCAAGCGAAAGGTGAGGACGCCATAGCGCCTCTTTAGCCACTCCTCAAAGAGGGGACTTATAGCCGCAATGTGGCGTGCCCACAATTTACTATTGCTTAGGCACAATTTCTTTGAAGCAGCAATGTACCTGTATTTCTTTAAGTTTTTATTGATTTTTGATCAATGTCTTTGAGATACAGTCGCATAACTTTTCATCATCTACCTACATAAATATTACATCTTTAGGTATCTGCAGTACTCTAATATATCTCATTCGTTAATGTTAGCTACAGTATTATTTAATATGGGAGTGAGTACTAATACATATTCAGTGTGGGAGCCGTGGAAGTAGCAGTAAAGCTAATGTACCACCTCGCTACAGAACAAGCGTGAAAATGAAGGAATTCGAGGTGGATTGTTAAATCAAATTGAATTCATGGGGAAATTGGATGTGGAAGCTTTGAAGCCTTTTACTGATAAAGTTCGATTTGATTAGAAAAACTTGAGTAAAGTTGATAGTTAACTCACAGGTGTTACTGCAAGTTAGCAATCAATCATACTATTTAGTTTTACACACTATCATCAAGAGCGATCACGATCGGGTTTGTTCTGCAGTTTGACAATAATGCATTGATCATTAATAATTTACAAAAATAAACGGAAAAAACTCTCAATCATCAAAAGATCAATTTGATATCAAGAAACGTGAAAAACAACTAAATAAAAAGAAAATCAATAAAAACATAAGCAATAAAAGTAATAAGAAATAAGGAAACAATACTTTACATTAATACACCCCCTGCCATTTATCCGATTGATCAGGCAGCGGCCATAGTTCTTAGTAACCAGCCCACTTTAGCCACTCAAACCCATAGTCCAAGTTTTTATTTTTCCATATTCTGCAATAGTCCTACACCAACTGGGGGTGCACTTGCTTAGTGTTTACAGGGATAATGGTCCGGTTGGTGCCGCATTTCATTAAAATTTTCTAAGGGGCCTCTGCGAGTTGGCTTCGGCCCCTCGTACGCCTTCCAAGGGACCGGGATCCCATGGTCCCGAGATATGTAAGAACAACAGTAACAGAAATAAGTTAATTAATTATTTTTTTTAACTAATTTACATTGCTCTGTTAGAATTAATTTTTGGTAAACTTTTAGATACTATTTTTGTCGTCTAAAATTGTTAATTATTAAGTTTTTGGATTTTGAGTATTGCGCATTTACAATAAATTAACAGATGTCACAAAAAATTTGAAAACACAATAAAAAAAACTGTTATTAATTGAAAAATGTTATTATACGACTGATGAATTTCTGAATGATAAATTAATGTAGACATATTTATTTATTTGGCTGGAAAAACCATTTTTAATTAAATATTGTGACTAATTGTAATTTATGATTATTTATTTAAGCATTGATTGTAGAAATTATTCCATATTGTTCTTATTTCGCATGCAACCATATTTGTATGCCTCTTGGCATAACAGCGACCTATGCACTTTAATTTAAGAACTTATTCACTATGTAGGTATGTTACATAAATAAAAAAATATTATGAGTCCAATATTAAATTAACTTGTGATTGTGAAGCTTCTCATTCTATTAAACAGAAAGTAGCGTCTCTAACAGCATAAAAAACCGAGGCAGCACAAATAAAAAAGTATTATTATAAGGCCCCTACAAAATACTGTAAAACAACAAATTGAATTATCCAGCAGTCAATTATAATTACCTGTCATATGAATAATAATAGCAATTTAGGTTTTCAATCAGCGGATTGACAGCTGCCAATCAAAAATGAGTAACTAGGGGTCTAAAAATTCCCCAAAAAGGCTCCTCTATTTTTCATTTAATTGAATTACACCTGTAATCTTGGTGCCGATGTCGACCGGAGTTACGCCAACTAATTTCGCAACTTTTATTTACCTACCGGCCTGTTGTTACCAACATAACGGATAAATGCCAAAAAGTTTGTTGTGTTGGCAAAACATGAATAACTTTATAAAGAGGAGGAAGAAGTTAAGTATATTAAGTTTCAGTCTTTAACTCCTGATTATTTACTGTTGCCCTGTTACTGGGAAGAGGAGTTAGTCACAACAATATTTTCTCCCTAGAAAAACTATGAAACAGACTATAGGCCGACCGCTTAACTGAGACGTTGCCTGAGGTAGCAGCGCGGCGCGGGAGGGGTGTGGTGACGTGATGCGAGAGTTCAGTGATTCGTCAACTTGTGATAACTATCACCCCTCGCGCACCGCGCAGCTCAATGCAATGCATGCAATGTTTCAGTTAAGCGGTCGGCATATAGAAATGAAATAAAGTTACGTATAAACGCCAGCTATTGTCAGAAAAAATTAACAATGGATTTAAATTCGTGTGTTGATAAAATTCAGTAACATTCTTTAGAAAATTAGGAAACTGATAAAGATGGTACTTAATAAAAAACGTATATCAAAAATAACACTTCCACACATAACCTAACCTCTTCTATCAACACATCTAAACCCACGAAACACACCAAGTAAACAAGTACTTCGTCATCCATCAATCAATCTGTCTAGCCTTTTCTCAACTAAGTTCTGGTCGGCTTCCAGTCTAACCGGATGCGGCATGGAGCGATTGCCTGTCTGATGCCCCTTGGCAAGATTGGTTGTCAGACTTACGATTTAGACTTTCGGGCTTCTGACGCCACGTAACGACTGTCACGTAACAACTTACAGCAGTCAAAGATCTACGATCGACAGCGGGAACCAACCGCTTAATGTGCTTTCCAAGGCACGTATTATAAAATAATGGATCTTGTGGCTCCGGTCAGTTAGAGTAGGGTCGCCTGTTAATCTTCTTAATACCTACCCGTATTCAGCGCCAATAGACATCTAATAGTCGCTAATAAAAGTCGACACCTCTATTGGGGTGATGGAGTGAAATCCATTCAGCCATTTAGGCGTGAAAATGTTACAAACAAACAAACTCACTTTCGCCTTTATATTATTAGCTAGGATTGGGCTCTTTGAACTCCATTTCACTGCCTATCGAAGCTCAGTTTTTGTTTACCCTAAGCCTCATAAGGGATTATTGTACTCATACCTATATGACCAACTTTTACTATAAGATCAACCCTGAAGACGTGAAAAAGAACACAGCTGTTCCTTACATTTGTGTTCATATACATAGACAAAATGTAAAGTACAGCATTTTTTAACACCTATGTACTTCTCTAAGATTATATATATTGATCTGATTGTATAATATTGTGTTATTTTACCGCTGCTTGTTAAATTAACAATCATTGATTGCATTGTGTTTCAAAAATTCTTCGCGATATCTTGAACTACGCAATAAATATTTTGGATTTCTTAAAATGTGCAACACTTATTCTCTTTAAACACCTAGTAGCAGAAAATAATATTAATGTGGCGGCTATTTGTAGCTGAGATCAAGGGGATTATCCATAAATCATAATATAAATAATTTATTTATTCTGCGATATCCATCAGCTAATACAGATTTTATTAAACCCAGACAGTACTGAAAATAAACCAATTTATAAACAGAATGATATGGTTATGAATGTAATTTAAAAACCTTTAATATAGCGAGAACGTTAAATGATATCATTCCAATATGGCGACCGCTGGAACTCGACGGTTATGCCCTTAATATTACGGTTAAATAAAATTTCTTCGCGTCACGTTTGGAATTTATAACCTTTATTGCGAAATGATTTACATTTTGACCTTACTTTGTGAGATAAGTTGCTATCTAGTGCAATTAATTAAGATGAGGATTGTTAGGAGACACTGATAGACTGCGGCACTAACCGGTCTAAAGAGATGGTAGTTATATTATCCACGAATAAAGGCGAGCTAGTGACGATGAATTTGAAGACATCAGTGGTACTATGATTAGGTTAGAAAAGACAAAATTCTTGACCATTTTATGCTCTTGTCCAGCGAACGTCATGCATGAATGAGTCAAGTGCATGCTTAGGAAATTATCGAGACTTTGAGAGCTTCAACGTTCCTGTGGAAATATTTAGAAAAATGTTTAATTAGAATGAAAGAATTTTCATTTCCAGATATTTCATCTGGAAATGAAAATTCATGAAGAATATCTAAACAAAGAACGCTTAAATAAAGCAACATCACACTGAACTCAAATATGACTGCGACACAAACAAACTTACAGATTTATACAAACTAAAAGGACATTCATGAGAGAAACAAGAATTTATTGCGGCCAGCAGTCTCCACGACTTGATGTTTATTATACAGTTCAACCTGTCCGCGGTAATAATTAAGCAGTTTTATCCTTTGTATTTGAAATAAAAAGTAGTAGGAAAATGGAAGGTATGAGGTGGTTTTATCTTTTCATAAATTACTTTTCACATACTGGTATTAGAAAATTTGAAATCCATGTAATTTATGAAAAGAAATTACTACCGACGCGTTTTATGAAAATGTGAAATGGAGGCATTTTCCTACTATTACTAAAAGCAACTTGTGGCACCATCACCAATCGACTAGGCGTAGTGTTTATAGCAACGTCCTATCGGACAGTGTTTATAGTCGTAATAATACCAAACATAAAGTATACCCTTCTGTGCCATTTAGGTCATACTTAACGTAAGGATAGTCCCAAGTAAAAGAAACTAAAGACTAAACGGTTAAACAATCGTATTTTATAGCCCATACATTTAGTTCTGTTTGTGTTTGTGTAGGCCCACTGAGCTAAATTTTGGATTCAACTTTCTGGCAAAATGCCAAACATATCCGCTGCTAGGTATCTAACGATGTTAATATTATTGCTTCCAATATTTAGATACCTTTTTTTAAGGTATCTAAATATTGGAAGTAATAATATTAACATCGTTTCGTGAGAAAACTACCAAATTAGAAATTACGGTTAAAACACAGGGGTATTACGAATAATATTTCTCTCCATTATGATTATATCACTATGATTACTATACGTATGGATATAATTAGATATTAACACCAAAAGCGTGCCTAACTTCTAGAGCAGTATGTTCATTCCGACTGGACTCTTCCCATCGTTGTGTGCTCAGCCGTTCTAAAACAGCTGGCACCTCGGCGGTGACAAGAGCACGACGGATGATATCATTAATGCTGGCGTGCCGTGCTGTCCAGCCTGCTTTCTTACTGAAAGATAGGCCATGGTGCCGAGGTAGTGGAGCCCCGTAAAAAGCGCTCAAACGCAGACAAGTAGCAAGTCGGAAAGTGGTGTCACCCAGCATTGGCCTATGTTGGGTGGTTATGGCGCAAGCCGTTGTCCACAGGGGAAATTCTCGTAATTTTAGGAACATTCACAGTCTGATATCAGTGTCAATCTGTCAAAAATACTTCTAATTTCCCCACATTTTGACAAGTTTTTGACATTTGTTTGTCGCCGAGATGAGACTGCGACCAGAAGGTCAATTGCCTTCATTAAAAACGTTCAAAATCAAGTCGCAATCTCTTCACAGCGACAATCAATGTCGAAAATATAAGGAAATTTGAGGTATTTTGACAGATTGAGATCGAGATCAGACTGTGAACGTTCGTAAAATTACGAGAACTGCCGCTCTGATTTTGAACGTTTTAAATTACGAGAGTTGGCTTTTACTAATATAAAACGATGCCATACACAAGGCACATAAGCAAATATATAATAAAGCACACATAACTGTACACGTAAACAGTTACGTGTACAGTTATGTGTGCTTTATTATATATTTGCTTGCATATTATGTTTTTATGTATGTTTCTATATGTGTACAGACACATATAGAAACATACATAAAAACATAATATACACATATACATAAATACATTAACATAAAATATCCAAACAGAGACAATTCCCATCATTTGTTACTTAATATAACTATCTGTACCATGACGTATACAGTATGTAATCAAACCGCTGCTATGTGACTGACTTGTAACTGGAACCTTGTGAAAATCTGTTGTTCTAAGGTTGAGGAAGACTATCTATCCGCTCGTAATACAGTTTTAAACTAGTACGAGGGGATAGGGCGAATCAGACTACAGACAACCAAACAATCTTTTCATTGTACCATTTCACATCCAACGATCTGTCTATTTGTGTTTATTATTGAGTTACTCTGTATGGTTGTCTCAAATTTGTGAATAAATATTATTATTATTATTATATTACTGGTAATATTGTGGATTAAAAACTTTAATAAATTTTTTTAACCATTTTAAACAAACTTTTCATTTTTAATCCTCGATTTTCCGCAGTCCACTTCTCCATATTGTAAAAATTATCGATTATAAACATGACGTAACACGGCGGAGGCAGCAACAAAGCGTCCTTTGTCCAGCCCATTGCGCACCAATGGAACATGTAGCACGCGCGCAGTCTTTTAAACGTAAGGCGACTACCTTTTTTAAAAGATAGAAACTGGAAGTGTTCATCTGACCCGACAGCCATTGTTGGAAATATTTATTATCTAATAAGACTGCCTGATGTGTTTTATTTTGAAAAGTAATCTGGATTTCTTCAGCACTGGAAATTTAAGACTTGCATTGTTCTGATCTGAATCACCAAGCAAATCCGTTATTTGTTGTTGTTAATCAAAGGTTATCTCTGGATTTTTATGAAACTGGAAATTTGAGGGTTGCACTCTTGTGGATGACTGTTGAAAATAACAATAGCCTATCTAATAGCTTTTGGTGAGAATTTACGAGAGATAAAATTTTATTGAATAGGATTTCAGAAACCCCCAAGTTAATCGGGTTATACATTGCAATATTTGCAATCTTCTAAGAATTGTATATCCTCCTGATACTATTTCGCTTTACTTACTTTACCATTTAAAATTTTGTTGCAATATTATTTTTATAAGTAATTTGCATATATCCTCCTATCCTGCCGTGGAAGTGTCAAAGCATTTATTGCAAATAGGCACATAAAAGGCACTTTTGAACGTCTAACATTGAGTTTTATCATTATATAAGTAGAAATCCCATATTCTGGTAGTATGGTAACTTTATTGCTACCGTCCTAGGTTCTGCGTTATGATAGTCAGATTTTAAATTCAAATTCAAATTTATTTATTTAGGACAACTCAAAAATCCAAAGGTTAGTAGGTATATAAAAATTTAAAAAAACTATTGTTAGTTCATGCATTTACAAAAAGACAATCACATACATCCTAAAGTAGACAAAATAAATGAATACCCCTGCGCTGCGACATCCCACCCCGTCAAGATAAACAATAAGGAGATACCTCCCTAGAGACTACCACCAAATAATAGTTTTTTCTTTTTTTCTTTGTACAGCTTAATAGAAAAAACTAATAAATACAATGTAAAGCCCTGTAACTGTTTCATATAATGACTTAATTTTCATTCATGAACATTTCTGAAACTAAGTGACACCAGGGGGCCTAAAAATGCCACTTTGGCAGAATCATAAAAGCATAATATTACGAATCATAATGGACAGTTAACTGTTAAGTTAATCGTATCAAATCTCATTGGTGAAGGATTTTTCAGTGATTTTTTTGCTGTGCTAAAATACCAATCAATTCAATCCAAATCCAATTCCAATCTCTTTGATTATACCTACGTAGTGCAGCGAAAAAAAGAAAAACACGGTCTGTCTTCGCCATATTATGATTCATAAAGTTATCCTTTCATGATTCTGCCAAAGAGGCCTTTTTAGGCCCCCTGAACTACCATTATTCTTTTGACAAACACGTCTTACTGCGCTTTGCTGACTGCGCTTTCATTTTCTCTTTCCTGGAAGAGTAATAAAGTCATATTACACAAATATTTTGTGTTAGAGTTATAAAAATAACTATTCAGTATTGAATCAAGTCGACATTTTCGACCGTTCTAATTTATTTATTTAAACTTTTCGCACAAAAAGGTACAAAGGCGGACTTAATGTCTTAGGCATTCTCTACCAGTCAACCAAGGGTGGTGAAGAGATTGGATGGTAGGTGCTTTGGTTGAGAGGAACAATGATAAAAAAACTATTAAAACTAGGTACACAAATAAACATATAGGTTATATACACATACATCATATTATTTACCATAATATATATTTATAATATATATATAAGGTATATTATTGAGGATTTTCAAAATAAACCACAAATTGTTTCTCTGAAAATACAAAGTTTTGTTTTATTTAACACGCCTTAACAATATTACAACAATTATCGTTTAACTATGACAATTACACTTTTATCTCACCTGAAAATACAAAGAAACGACATTTAAAGTTCACTAATATCGCCTCCTCAATTATATCCCTTCATTTATCTCTCTACAAGTTTTTATAATAATTATCTTAACAACAAATCATCTGACTGTCATCCGCCCTTGAATCCCCGTATCACTCCGACCGCTGTGCCCTCTACCAACTTTCACTGACAACTTATGAACGCGCGAAGCGCGGCAATTTTGAATTAATGAAATGTCATTTCATTACATCTCCCTCCCTAAGAGCGAAAATCCTAAATAATATATTTATACACTGCACCTACAAGTTATCTTCGTATTCGTTTTCCTCTACTTCATCTTCTCTTGTTACGGGTTGTAGTTTTGTTATGTGGAATAAAGTTGATTCTGTTTTTCTGTTGCCAGTGTCAATCTTATAAATGGAGTTCAATAATTTCTCTATTATCTTGAAAGGGCCTATTTTTAATTCGTCTAATTTCTTCCTATTTAGTCTATTTCCGTGTTCTACATATACCCTGTCTCCTATCTCGAACTCTTGCATTTTCCTATTTCTATCAAATATCTTTTTGTTGTACTTGTGGGATTTTATTGTATTCTCTAATGCTAATCTTCTATCAGCAATCCACTTGTCTTCCTTTTCTATTGTTTTAATTTCATTTGGTAGAATACTGACGTTTGTACCATCCAGTAAATATTTTGGTGCAAAACCTGTAACCGAGTGTTCTGTTTCATTATATTTCTGTATACATTCTCTTGCTACTGTTGTCCATGTTCTCTTATTATTTTTCTCATTTATCTTACATCTTATTTTATTTACTATTGTTTGATTTAATCTTTCGTTTAAGCCGTTGGAGAATGGTGTATTCACAGCTGTAAAAATTAGTTTAATGTTATTCTCTTGCAAATATTGTTTAAATTCTCTTGAATTGATGCCCGGATATTGATCTGTCAGAATTATTCCAATCTCATCTGTCTCTAGTACTTTCTTTGTTAGTTTTATAAAATCACTTGCGTTTTGTGTTTTCGATGTCTCAATAAATGCATATCTTGTGTAGTGGTCTACTAAAAGGTGTAGGTATTTTTTTGTTGACCTAGATCCTCCAAAGCCACCTATAGTATCCATTGACATTATCTCAAATGGTTTTGTTGCTGGTCCCAGTTGTGACATTAATCCAAATTTTCCTTGACATCGTGATTTATTTTTTATGCATATTTCACATGTTTTACAAATATTTATGATATTTTTAGTTAGGTTTTTAGCGGTATATATTGGACTTATTTTTTTCTGCAATTGTCTGATCCCAATATGGCATAAATCTTCATGTACCCTTTTTATAAATTTTTTACTAAATTCTTCTGAGAGGATAATCTTTTCATGTTTCTTCATTTTTTTATAATAGATCTTATTTTTATATAGTAGATTTTGTTTCTTTGCTTTTATTGTTTCATTTTTCTCTTGGTCTTCAACTATATCTTTTATTTGTATTAAATTAACTATTTTCAATAGTTCCTCTTTGTTATCTTCTGATTCTAATACAGGGTTTCGGCTCAAACAGTCCGCTTCTACATTTTCTTTACCAGGTATATATTTTACTGTAAAGTCATATTGAGATAGGTAATATGCGAGGTCACCTAATTCTTCATCTGTCCTGCATTTAATATTCATGTTCTCTAGAGGTTTGTGGTCTGAGTAAATAGTGAATTGTTTTCCAATTAGCCAGTGTTGCCAATATTTAACCGCTTCTTTCATAGCGAAACATTCCAAATATATAGCCTTTTTCCGTTTTTGAGATTCATTTAGTTTTTTTGAAAAATATGCCACCGGTTTGTCTTTACCGTCTAGTTGTGTCTGTTTTAATATTGCCCCAATACCCTCTAAAGATGCATCTGTAAAGATTTTTATTGGTAAATCTTTGTCGAATATTTCCAACACAGGTTGAGAACATAAATATCTTTTTATTTGATTAAATGATTCTTCACACTTCTCTGACCACACAAATTTTTCATTTTTTCTTAATAAATTGTGTAATGGGTCTAAAATAATTGCGCTTCTTGGTATGTACTCATGGTAGAAGTTGATTTTTCCCAAAAATTGTCTGATATTTTTTTGCGTCTTAGGAGTTGGAAACTGTCTTATTGAGATCAAATTGTCTTTAAGTGGTCTTATCGAATTGTTCTGAATTACATGGCCGAGGTACTTTACTGAGTTTGAAGCAAAGGTACATTTCTTAAACTTCAATCTAAGGCCTTCTTTTATTATTGCCTCTAATACATTTCTTATGTGTCTTATATGTTCTTCAAAGGTGGTCGAGTATATCAAAATATCATCTATGTAGTTTACGGTGTATCCTGTGAGATTGTGCTTTCTTAGAATATTGCTTAAAATTCTTTGGAAAATTGCTGGTGATGTTTTCAAGCCAAAAGGGAGGCAGGTCCACTGAAAGTGGCCCTCTTGCGTGACAAATCCTGTTTTACTTCTGTCTTCCACCCGTAGTGGTATTGCCCAAAATGCTGAGTTTATATCCAGTGTTGTAAAATACTTACAATTTCTAGTTTTAATAATCAAATCATCTATTAGCGGGAAAGGTTGAGCTTGTGGAACAACAATTTTGTTTAATTCCCTGAAATCTACACATAAGCGTGATCTTCTATTTTCATCTTTTTTAAATGCCACTGTCACTGGAGCAGCGAAAGGACTGTAGGATTCTTCTATTAAATTATTCTTTAGTAACATGGATATCTGCTTTTCAATTTCTAATTTATCTTCTATTGTACATCTATATGGTCTTTTACTACAGTATCTGTTTACTAGTAAATCTATGTGAGCTTCATAATCTCTAACTGATCCTATATCATACTTGTCCTTAGCAAAAATTGTTTATATTCCTTTATAATTTTCTCTATTTCAATTTTCTTTTCATTATCTAAATGGTCTGTCAAACTTACAAATTCTTCTGTTTCTATGTGTTCATTGAAATTTATTGCAAATGTTTTTATATTCTTTCCTTCATGTCTGTTATCTTTAGACCTTTCGTCTATTTTATTTGTTATTTTCTTTTGCTCTATCTGCAAGTCTTCATTTTGGGTTAATTTGAATTTCTTTATCATATCCAATCCGATTATAAAATCATCAAAATCTTCATTTTCTACTATATATACATCCACCTCTCCTTCTAAATCAAATATTTTTATTTTTATTGTTATCAAGCCATCTGTCTTCTTCACACCATTAACCGTTTTCATATATGCTATATTCACATTATCCTTTTTTTCTTTTACTTTAATCAGTCTTGAATTTATTAAAGAGACCTGTGAGCCTGAATCATAAATGCCGCTCACTTCTAGCTTATTTTCTAATAAAAGCTTGACTTTGATTAATGGTGTACTTACTCGTTTTTTTTCTCAGTATTTATATCTACTTCAATAATTGAGTTGTTATTTACATTTCTGGCTTTAAAAACCTTTTCAGATTCATTTTTATTTTTCTTGAACCAACACGACTCCTCCGGATGATATCTAATTCCTTTGTCCAAAGATTCACAAGTCTTACATGGCTTCTTCTCATTAATTTTATTTTTATAAAGTAATGTACCACTCTTTATTATAGTTGAGTTTTTCTTGTACACCATATTTTCATATTTTCTTATCTCGTTGAACAAATCAGTAGTGTCATTGAGTTCATCCCTGTTTAACTTATATAAGATAAACCCAGGTAAACCTGTTGCAATAAGATCTATCATTGTTTTGGGGTCTATCGATTTGTTTACATCTAGTATAAGCCGTTCTTTTTTTATAGCATAATCAATTAATAGTCCTTCTTTATACCTGAATCCAAGAGCATATGTGACTACATCCCATCCACGGTTTTTAAAAGTTTCTAAAAATTTGTTTTTCCATTCATTCCATTCTGAATTTATTGTTAGTTTTATGGCCATCGAGCTATACCAATCCAAACAAGATTTTTCTAAAAATAACCTCAATATTTCTATTTTTGTTTCATCTTTTGATATATTAAAGCGCTCACACTCTTTTTCAAAATTCTCTATCCATTGCGTTGCATTAGGGTTCTTGCTTGAGAATTTTTCAATAATAAATTTCTCTGAAATATGTTTTAGGGTGTGTTGATTTTCTTTCTTTGTTGTAGTTTCTATTAATTTTTCCAAGATAAGTTGCAAATTGTCATCTTTGTCTCCTGGTTGTTTTGTGCTAATTTCTTCTAAATACTGATCTAAAAATTGCATATTACCTTCCTCATCTATATATGTTTTCTTAAGATCTTCATTTAATTTTATCCATATTTTTCTACTTTGATGCCTTTTCTTTATGCTATTTTTTATTTTTGAGAAAGTGCTCGTTTTGACAATATCTGTATGATGACTTACCGGTTTCAGCTCATCAGGTAGAACATAACATTTTCCTTCTTCTGTAGATATTGAGTTGATAACTAATACATTAGATTTTCCATCATTTGAGGCTGACATCGTAAATTCAAATTGCAACCGGTCCATCTTCTTTTAGTTGACAAAAATGTCGTTTTATAAGGTATATTATTGAGGATTTTCAAAATAAACCACAAATTGTTTCTCTGAAAATACAAAGTTTTGTTTTATTTAACACGCCTTAACAATATTACAACAATTATCGTTTAACTATGACAATTACACTTTTATCTCACCTGAAAATACAAAGAAACGACATTTAAAGTTCACTAATATCGCCTCCTCAATTATATCCCTTCATTTATCTCTCTACAAGTTTTTATAATAATTATCTTAACAACAAATCATCTGACTGTCATCCGCCCTTGAATCCCCGTATCACTCCGACCGCTGTGCCCTCTACCAACTTTCACTGACAACTTATGAACGCGCGAAGCGCGGCAATTTTGAATTAATGAAATGTCATTTCATTACATATATATATATATATATACATACAAATTCAAGGGAGAGAGGTGTTCTAATGGCGGGCTGGTACTTATAGTTCCTATTTAGACTTTTTGTTAAGCCCGAGCGAAGTACTGCTATTAGTTAGTTCATTAATCTTTCCTTACATATTAATGAAGGTATTTTAATTTTAGTTCGGTTAATGGAATTTATGTCGAAAGTTTTCGAGTGAAACGTTGCTTCGACTAAAGCTCATGACAGACAAGGTAATTGCGACCTTAAATATGTAGAGAAATGTTGCTTATTGAGTGGTGCTGGTGTCATAGAAGAAATTAAGTGGCTTCCTTAATAAGTAAATACCACAGATTCCATGTTAGGAAATGTTTTTAAAAGTCAGAGATGGCAGTTTTACTAATATTTTTTTACATATTGGTGAAACTTGACTCTATTTAAAAATAGTAAAAGAGAACAAAGTTTTTCTTTACTCATAGTACTAAGAGATTACCAACCCGCTTATAAAAAGATTTCCTAGCCGAGATAAGCCTCCTCTATCTAAAAAAAGGATACTTTGCTAGAGCCTTTTAATCTAGACTCGCAGACGATTTATATCAAGTACTGACAGCGGACTAGAGGTGCAAACAGTCTGTGTGAGTTGATTGTATTCAATGGATACTTTCTGAGATGCTTTGAGACAAAGCATTGGCGGTTTAATGTTCACCAAAATATTTTTTTTTTCTTAAATTTTATTATTTTTCTGATTATTATAATTTCTTTCAGTGATTATTACTGTATATTCTAGAATTTCAATCTAACTACTTAGTTTATGTAGCTACTGAAAAAATCAAACATCGCTAATGATTCTGTTTACTTTAGAAACAATTGATTTTCATTCAAGCGTGTTCAGATAACTAATGCATTTGAGTGACATTGACATAACCTTGAGCAATTAGCCTTATAGTTTCTCAAACTGTAATACAAACTTAAAATAATTTATTTATTTATAAAAGAACCAACAGCTATAACAGAAGCATAACAATTCTATGACAAGGCGAAAGTTTGTGAATGTATGTGTGTATTTATATATTTATTATTTCTCCACGCTCAAACGGCTAAATGGATTTGGATGAAATTTGGCACACAAATAGTGTATAACTCGGATTAACAAATGGGATACTTTTTATCCCGATATTCCTACGGGATCGACACTTATACAGGTAAAACTGCGGGACGCAGCTAGTATGAGACATAAAGCCAGTTACAGGTTCTCACGGGTAAAAACAGAAAATGTAGTAGAAATCTTACGATCACTAACAAGCACGATAGAAAAGAATATATATATAAGGTATATAAGCACTCAATCAACTCAGCCTACCGCAGTCGAATGTTGCACACACACACACCCCCTATCCTCCGCCATCCGCATCTAGTCTACCCCAGCCACCTAACCACAATGCACTTTTAAAAAGTCAGCAATGTAAATATGTTTGTCATTTTTTCGTGAACAAGAGCTTACTGTAGTCTTTGGCTATTTAACAAATGAAGGTCACACAATTCTTTACAAGCAATTTTAAGAGATCATCTTGAAGGGAAATCATAAATAATAGAAGAGTGTCGTCTTTTCTCAAGGTAGCCTTATGACACAATTTATATTCTTATAGTTTGAAACCGTATCAAAGCAAATATGTTGTTATTGGGAAAACCAATTTACCTGAAAGGCATACATAATATGGCGGATGCATTAATTTAATCTGGCATAGTACTGTTTTCGGCATTTTTTGTGTTATTTTACTGCGGTAAACTGAAATATAAAAAAAAAACTATTTTATCATGTTTTATGTTGTTATTTAATTCATTGTTATCAATTATGCTTTAACAGTTCAATCTATTCAATCAATTTTTTTTTCTCCATCTTCATATTATGTTAATTGCTTTATTTAATTGTGTTATTATCTGCGCATAATGTAGTGCATACTGTGCTTTTCTGTAAGTGATGAGGCGCTTAGACTTAAGTTTGCAACGTACAAATTATAAAGTAACAGTGTACTCATTGTTGAAAAGCCAAATAAATAAATCATTTCGGCCTCTACTGTCACGAATATGTCAGTTTACTGTTTAATTTTTAAAGAAACACACTCATAATAATACACAAAACTCCACATCACCTTCACCGATCACAGTAGAACATGTCTATCTCGGTAAGACGTATCACTGTGTACTCGTTGTACTCGGATCCTCAACGTAACAACTTACGTATCTGGTCAGTTAATCTTATATACGAGCTTCTTTGACCTTTTTACGCTCTTTAATTTTTATTATTTTGTTAAACCACAAGGCTGTTTTTTTTTGGAACCTTAACTTTAATTCTCTGTGATGCAAGGATACTTTAGATTTATAGCGTCTAGACAATCACAATAGTTTAGTTTAAGGAGGTCCACCCCCCCCCCCCCCGGTTCAGGGGATCAGACCGGAATAACTCGAGAAAAGTAGTCATCCGACGTCTACTGTCCTCTTTCAAAAAACTTGTAATGACGAGAATACATTGGGTTCGCTATTATTTTTTCTACTACAAGTACATTGCAGATAACTTAAGCTATAAATGAAAGGAGAATGGGCCATAATTATTTAAAAAAATAATCATCATGCTCTTGTGCTGACTCTATATTTAAAAATATAAAAATATATGATGTATTTTATTTATGCTCTTGTCAAAACTTTCATCAATTCTTAACACACCGATACTGAAATGCATTAACACAACTAATACCTTTCATCAATCTAAAAAAATCTATTCAAGAAGCGGAATGACAGACACTTTTAAATTCCTTCAACGTCCACCGCACCTCAGATGATTCCGCAATTTTTCCTCAATGTTGTCTGACGAACTTGTCTAGCTTAAGAACTTACTAGCTGCAGCCCGCGGTTTCACCCGCATAAGTGGCGATCCCGTAGGAATGTTGGGATAAAAAGTAGCATATATGTTAATCCAGGGTGTCAGCTACCTCCACACAAAATTTTATCAAAATTGGTCCAGCCGTTTGAGCGTGAAGAAGTAACAAACATATAAACACACCACTCACAAACTTTCGCCTTTATAATATTAGTGTGATTTTACCGCTGCCAACTTCACCACCACCAATGCACGTATGGCCTTCTTCATAATATTATTATAATTCTTAATAATTATGATACTATTAAATAGTGAAAAGACCTCTGAAAGGCGTTTATTTTTGGAAGTCTTTGATCTGAAGCATGAATGGGATATAAATAATATTATATTTTGTTCATTTATGTAATTACTTGTTACGGTAATAGTTTTTATATGTTCAAATGACGGGAACGTATTTTTTGGTTCCGCTACGTTGTGTTTTATTCAAGGAACTTGTAACCTAGAGTAAATAACCATGAAAAAATTGTAGTAGATCAAAAAGGCAGTGTCCGAGTAAATAAATGCCTTTAAACGAGATATTGCTATTCCGTAAACCACCCTTCGTATCACTCAATGCTTTAAATAATGAAAAGCAGATTTTATTTAAACTCCAAACTATTCTGCCCGCTTATAGTTCCAGTCTCGTTACATTCGGCCGATGAAATGCTCCACAACTCGCTAGAATTAGTAGCAAACTGGTGTGCAGAGTACGAAATTATTTCTCATCAGTATCGGAATATGTGGCAAATATACGATTGTTTTGCAACACATCCATTATTAATTCCGCCAGGAGTTCGAAATTTCCGAGTTTAACAGGACGACAGGAAAATAACAATAGTTTGTGTATAAGTTTAGTGTCATTTGGAGTTTGGCTGTGGTTACGTGTTCCCGATAAATAATTGTTCGGGTTTTAATTCGTACTGGTTTTTGTTATTTTTAAAAGATTATACGGAACAGCATGATTATAGTAACATTGGCACGTTTTGTCACGTGCGTATCTGGGGGTTTCAGTATTCGCGCTGTCAAGAAAGCTGTCATTGAAGCAAATGCATATTTTTTCGTTTTTTCGAGGAAACTAAGGCAAAGTTTGTCGTCTTAATTATAACAACTATTATCTCATTAATCATAATAATGATCGTTTATTTATAAAAAGGGACACATTGACAATAAGTATCACTTAAAATAGAGCACTGCGTAGTTTCTTGAACTAGATTGAAGCTGTGAATTTACACTATGTACCTAACTGAAACAAAGGACAGATAAGGATTTAACTAGGTACATAATATACGAAATTATTTATCTCATTAAAAGTACTTATAAGAAAAAGTGTATGAAAATGAAGATATAAATTATGTAAATAAAAAAAAAACTCGCAGACAAATAACTTACCAGAAAATTCTTGAGAGAAAGTGAATTTAATCTCAATATTCTCACTACCTTGCTATTTTTAGGTAGACTGATTCGCTAGTAGGTATACCGTGCACATAATTATATGTAAAGTATATGTAAATCTGTGAACTTGTAGACCGAAATGTAGTCAGGCATCAAATTGAATGTGAGAACCACTCCAGTACCTACAGCCAATTTGAATTTTAAAATTACCACCACTTTGTGTATAAGGTTTAAAAATATATATATCAAAATATTGGAGTTTCGGACTATGTAAATGTCTAGGTAATAAAATCAACTCCAATACAGGACATAAAAGTCGGTTTTTATTTGATGTACCCAGTAATTACCCATTCTTCTCCATACGAACACTACCTTTTGGAAGGGGCGACTAGAATCAATTCTATTTTATTGTAATTTTTGTGCCTATTTGAAATAAATGATTTGACTTTGACTTCAATACAGACAGAAGTTGGTCTCGTGGTCGCAAGCGCGACTACTCAGCGTGGGGTCCTTCCCGGTCGAGCAGTGTTATTGAGTTTTTCCATTAGGAATTTCTTAGTAATAGCCCAGAGTTTGGAAGTTGGCGGTGTGATACCCCTGTGCCTCGGTTAGCACGTTAAGCCGTTGGTCTTACGCCTGATCTCTCTCCAGTCGTGTCGGATTGCCGTCCCATCGGACTATGAGAGTGAGGGAACATGGAGTGCATCTGTGTCTGCACGCAGACTTGTGCACTATAATGCCAGGCTAGTCTCCGTTGAGACATTTAGAAAAATGGTTGAGCACATTTTTCTAAATGTTTTTTACTAAAATAATTTTGACTTTTAAATAGGTAATGGTAACCTATATTTAAAGTCCAACAGAACACTCTTACATTAAATTAACATGGAAACACTGCGTCAATTGAATGCAATTTGTTTAATTCTACATGACATTCGATATAACAGATCACGCTAATTTATCGAATGTCTACTTCAATTGGACCCGGTTGAATATTAATTACCACAAGGATGTCCTTGTGTTGATACTCACAGTTTAGTTTTATATTATGGTGACATATTAAATTGAATTTAGGATCTTAACAGCTAATTCGGGCAAACTTTCAAACCTAGCCCTCAAATATTGTAATAGTTGTTTTATACAAATCTCTCAAAAGTCAATTTGGTTTTATTCCGCTGAAAAACCTAATTTTGGTAAAATTATAATTAAAAAGAAATATTTGTAACAGACAGAAAGTAATTGATTTCCAACAAGTAGTCAGCCGAAGCAAAAGGAACATGTAAGAACCACAGAAGACGGCGTTCTGTAGTTTCTGCCTGCCAGAGTGGGAAAAGGTGAGAGAATTTACGTATAAAATCAGCCCAGTTTAAACTGTCACTAATATTTATTACAATCCAACTTGTTTAGCACAGTCTATAGCAATTTCCATGTTTATCAATTGAGTTTCGTCGTGGAAACTTGGAAATGGCTAGTCTCAAGACTCGCCATTTCCGTCAACTGTGAAAAATCGAAGTATTTTTCGATGCAGCATTAAAATCTATAACTCTTCCCACTATAATTAATTCATGGGGATATTATAAGTTTACCTCTCCTTAGCCTCTATATTATACTTCAGATATATCTGGTTCCACGCGAAAGCGGATTTCAACAACCTCGAACGCCGTCTTTTAAGAACACAATCTTTATTCAATCAATCCTTTGAAACCTTCACCCACCTTGAGTGGTTCCTTATATTTTCTTTCCGGAATCCTTTTTACACTTTCTTGGTTTCATTCGTCATAATCTTTAGATACGTTTTAGAATCTGGACCAATCCTTTTATATTGAATCAAATTTTGTATCACATACCCCTAAAATAAATTGTTACTGTGAGCTGTAGATCGGGAAAAGTGGAAAGAGGGAAAGGAGGTATTTGCTCTGCAGTGGAACAACTCAGGGCTATAATATATTATATACTAGCAGCGCCCCGCGGTTTTACCCGCATAAGTGTCAATCTCGTTGGAATATCGGGATAAAAACAAACCTATGTCCTTTCTCAGGACTCAAACTATTCCTATTACAAATTTTATCTAAATCGGTTTGGCGGTTTAAGCATGAAGAGGTAAGAGACAGATAGATAGATGCACTTTTGCATTATAAATATTAGTGTGGATATTTTCACAAAAACAAATTGCTGTACTTAAAGCCAAATCAATTAATTCAAAGTCAAGTCTTGGTTTCTGAATAGCTGATGCCATGCAGCACCAACAGACATGATAGTAGATTACCGCAGAATTAATATCAACGCCAATAATGGCGTACAGATTATTCGCGTTATTGATAAACAATATATTCAAGTACCTTCAATAAGTCATGATTAAAGAATCTTGTTTAAGTGGTTAGTACCTACAGCAATGTAACTAATTTGGCCTTTGACATATCTAATGGACCGTAAAAGTTTTGGTAAAAAGGAATCCATTCGTCAAGTTTGACAAAGTTCAGCAACCACGTTATATTCGTGTAAATAGGATACTTATTATTCAAAATTTAAGTTCCTCCACACTTGTACCGCCTCGCAAGCAAGCCCGGTAAACACATATATCATTACGTAGCTAACTCATCAGCCACGAATAACGAACTGGGGATCACAACGCGTCATCCACCAGATACACTCCTACGTGCTTTAGTTTTGCAAAATCCTTTTTTTCGCTTTTCTTGTAAGTATAGAAAGTTTGATTTAGCTAATTTGTTGAATAGTCTCTAGAAGTTTCTTTACTTGTTTTCGGAATCGAGGGATCAGAAATGATAGTATTCCAAGATTTGATGTGGTAAATGTCTTATTACTTTGGATGGTTTTCTTATTATTTTTGTCCGATGTTAAACGAATATCATATTGATGAAGGATTCTGTTTACTAGAACCTGATATTATTGATAATTTTAGTTTAGGACAAAATTCATTTACTCAAACATTAAAATCAAATTACAGTGATTACAGATCTAGAACAATTTATAATCACAAACAATAATTTCAATAACGCTACGACTAGGTTTGTTAGATTTAATCAAACCTCTAACGATTCCCATTTTGCGCTCCAAATATTATTGAACAGACATGAAAGAGTAATAAACTGGAATGTCAAATAATAATTGTAATTAAAAACTTTTTGAGCAAAATTTGGTGTTTTGTGAAGACATGATTACTTAGCAGAGTGTATTTTATCATCCTTGGAGGGTATTTTATGTGTTGACTTTAATAAACTACATTACAGAGATAAAATGGCTCTTTTGTGACTGCTTTGAAGTTATATGAGCCCTAATTGAATGTTCCTTTAACAATGAGTTGTAGGCTAATGTATTTCACTTTCTATTTTATTATTTTTGGTTAGATTCTTTATCAAATATATATATGTATATATGGATTTCTATTACTTTTGCGTACTGTTCACATTATTCTTCATAAAGTTAGTGGGACTTAGGAAGAAATATGGGTTAACAATAAGAACTACAATCAAGTCTATTTTGGGATACTCTTTCGAGAATTTCGTATCTTTCAGGAAAAGTCGTTGAAATAATTAGTCCTCAGAAGTCAATAGGATAAACGTTTTAAATATTTTCTGTCAATGTACAGTCAGTGATTTGCATAACCCGACCCCTCTTCCCCTCTTCATCTTTGTAAGAGGCGTCAGGTGATGCAGAGTACTTACCGTACTTTAGAACGAATGTCTTCAAACACATTTTATATCTAGCCAAGATGCCTTTACAATTTGATTAGAAGTACGTATCCTTTCCAGATTGTAGCATAAATATGAACAAAAGGCTGCAATTATATACAGAGTTAGTATGTTTTATTTTATTTTGTTTCTTTCAGTTTCTAACCAAAGATTTTCTATAGACCTATTTTATTTATGATTGGTTTTAAGCTTAGAACCTCCGGCATCTTTGTGAAAGCACCATTTACTTTATATAATACGTTTAAATAAGCGCATAAAGTATAACATTTAATACTGCTTTTTTCTCTTTACCAAAGATTTCTCTATTTTAAACAGTACCTACTGCTTTTTATCCATTGTGTCGTTGAATCTTCTTAGTCGTTGTCATTTACTGTGTCAAAATTTTGTTATTTGTATTTTATTCTATAAATCATTATCATCGTTTTTCATACGATATACTCCTTCTGAAATTGCCTATAAAGCGAACTTAACTTTGAAATTTATAAGCTAACCATTAACCAGCCTCTGTGCTCCATTCAGAGTCCAATGGACCTGAGGTACTGGGTATGCTTCAGCTGTGCACTGAAGAGTAACAGAGCCACCAGATGGCGCCCGTAAGGCCACCCGGCCGGCCCACACTGACGGGGAAACTGTAGGAACGAAAGAGTATATTAGTGTGGGTATTCGGAGATGTACAGGATGGATTTTTTAGAGAATTGACGAGTTTCTAGCCGACTGGACCATTTTTCCAAAATATGTGAATGTAGTTAGCAATAATTAAAAAATTACTGTCATGACTGCAACTTCACCGGTTTTAAGGTTCTTTACTGTCCCTCTGAAAAATCCAGCCTATAATATGTTAGGTTTTGTAAATGTAGAGCTTTAAAGCATTCAGTCATAAAGTACTTAATGAGTTCGGGTCTTAGGTGAATAGACAATTTTATTGTAATTAAAGAAAATATTGAACCACATTTTTGAGCGGGAAAAATCAATTTCTATTTATTATAAGCTTTGATGTAAAGCCTAAACTATATTCATCCAAGCATTTTAAGTAATTACAATAAAATAACATCATAAACCACACAGTTCCTTACTAAGTAAAATATAGTATTTTACTTAGTAGAGAGACCATAAAATAATTCGGAATTCAATTTCTTCTTGAAACCCATTACAAAGGGACCACATCTCTAAAAGTTTTTCGTTATTAATGAACTTCAAACCGCAAACGCGCAAATATTTGAGAATTTTTTTCTCACCAAGAAAGTTGTAACACACGACCAACTTAAATGGAAAATGGGTACTTTGGTCAAAGTACATTACTTTCATTGAGGTTTCACGTAACAAAAGATTTTCCTTTAATCTTAGAAGTTTGTCTGGACCTGTCTGTCCTTAGAATGAATTGAATACTGATTTTCAGAATAATTTAAGTGCTCAGTAATCTCAAGTTACGTTTTTGGCTTTCTCAAGGCTTTTGCTTGATTGAAAATGATAGCTTTTATTTTAGGTTTCATCTAAAAGAAGAAGGTACTTAATCTTGCTCGTGATCCAATGGTCATGATTTCATATTATTCTCTTTGAGCATACTACTCTTATAATTTACTTTCTCTTATAGTTATAAAACACCGCAACCATCTATGATATATTAAAGTTAATCTAATATCAAGAAGACTTCATAGAAAACAATATATTCCAAAACTGCGGGGTAATAACAACAACAACAACATAACGTGAGTTATGTACATGTGAAGCCTATGAAGTAATGGGACAGACTTCCTTCTAAATCTTTTGGATTGTAATTGAAAGCGTGGTACACAATTAAGGTGCAGATCATACGAAACAAATTGATACAGTCAAACAAAAAAAAAACAAGTTGATACAGTTTTAGAACAAAACCCCAATCCTCAATTTAAATTAATTAATTCCTTGAATTTATAAACACTTACTTACTTCCAAATAAATAAACCATGATGGTTTATTTAAAAAGGTAAATCAAACCGACCCGTCACGCAATGATGAAGAGCGTCATCTTACAGCCTCCAAAGTGACAGTACAGGACACTCTTAATTGTGCTCGTTATAAACGACGTAATTAATTCAAGTGTCGACTCACATATCACATTAATCTGGATTCTCTTGCTGACTGAAGGAGGGACGCCATTGGTGGCTATACACAGGTAGGCGCCTGACAGTACTCGCTCCACGCCGGTCAGGTTCAGCCAGGGGCCGCTCCATTTCGACACTGTGGATGAAAATTTGTTTTAATTACAGTTGACTGAAAAAGTTTAGACTAGATTGTATTTGTCATTATTCTAAAATATTCAGACGATGGATGTCATACAAGATTGGGAGTTGGGTCTCATTTTCTTATTATTTAAAAATATGATTTGATTATGATGAAAAGCAGAGCCAGTGAGAGCAGTGTTGGCGCAGTGGTAATAGCCCTGACTTACGAGTTGAAGGTCGTGGGTTCGAACCCAGACAGGCTCTTTACTTTGTGTAAATTATTTCATCACTACTACTCTCCAAACGGAAGAAAACATTGTTAGGAAATCGGCATGTCCTAGGTCCAAAAATTCGAAGACATGTGACATCTATCAACCCAACACCAAACCCGCACTGGGCTCGCGTGGTGGATTACGGCAATTACATAATTTTTCAACTTCCATAATATCCGATTTCTTTCAATATCGTTTTGTCAAAGAAACACTTTATGGCGACGTTCTTTTTAAGTACATTTATCAACAAGTACTAACCGAATTAACACCCAGTCCACAATCAGTATTATTTGCAAATATTGCCAGAATTACTTTTGATTGTGTAAAGACTTTTATTATATCATTCACTTGTCAGAGAAAAAGGTGTAATGATTTGTAAATAATGCAGAATTTCCGTCTTTCGGAACGCTTCCTTAAACTGAGTTTGTACTTTTTGTATGTCTTTTTACGTGTTCTAACGAGGATCACGCCACTAAGTCG
This sequence comes from Luperina nickerlii, assembly GCA_963855955.1. NCBI lineage: Eukaryota > Metazoa > Arthropoda > Insecta > Lepidoptera > Noctuidae > Luperina > Luperina nickerlii. The sequence continues at coordinate 23,689,428 of OY979668.1, forward strand.
CCGTAAGCTCGTTGATACTACATCCTCCCTCCACCACCCACGATTTGATCGCTGATCTGCTGATAAGGACCATTGTCCGACTTATTTGGGAAAGTAATTTCCTCGAATTAATAAGAGCTACGTTTGATCTATTGTCTGCTCGCTAGCTGCTTTATTTTGCCCTCGTGTCGAATATTTCACAAAGTCGAAATAAAATTGGAAATTGAAACGTTCGCGTATTTTGCTGTATATTTTGGACTCAAATTCAAGTTACTGTTTGTATACAGATTGTTTAGGGACAAATTCGAACATTCAAATATTTAACACTTGACTCAAGAAAATAACTGGCTACTTACTAGGAACAGAAGCAAATTAAACTTGAGACATAATGAGTTAAGAATTTATTTAGAACTTAGTAAAGTTAGTAAAGGCCTGGCGATACTCTGTACAATTTTATAACAATTTCGTTTGAGCACATAATGTAATAAAGAGGGCATTCATTCAATTTATAGCCGCGGGCGCCAAAATTTCCCTGTGTCCTACACAGTTAGTTCCGGTGATGACTACTGTGTGCATACTGTGACAGTTTTTGGCACACCGCTAACATTATAAACCTACATATAATATTTACGGTCGTGTATGCGGTAGTGTGAATAACAGATTTAAAGGTTTTTTCTGACTTCAAGTTTATATAAAACAATTGTTTGTACTTGTTGTTTGAACGGTATCAACGGGATCTGCGAAATTAGCTTTTACTGCCCTGTTTATGCATACGATGTTGTTTGTACTGGTACCGTGTTTTCTAAAATCTGCAACATTGTTGAGCTGTTTTCTTCGGAATTGCCGTCCCTAATTATTTTTACGGTCAATAGTCGTTCCTGACGACGCGACGGGGGCGTAACGATGTGGTAATTGAAAAACGAAACTCCGGCGGAGAGAGAACTAGAAAACTAAAATTAGTTTTGTTTGCATTTATTTTTCGTTAACATTAAGGTCGACATATTCCTCGCCCTCGCTCGCTTTTGATTTGGTAAGGGCGAACGTTTCAGCCTGCCTGATTGAATTTAACTTTAGGCATATTAACCCCATAACAGTAATTAAAGCTTTTAAGCAAATTAAGATCAAATTGACCGAAGATCTTTGGGGAATGTCCATTAAGGTCTGTACCTCCATAATTGAGACTATTGCGCCCTACTTAGCCTTAGTATTTAATTCGTGTGTGGATCAAGGAGTCTTCTCCGACTTAATGAAATACAGTAAGGTAATACCACTTTACAAATCCGGGGACAGTAAAGACACCAATAATTATAGACCCGTATCCGTTTTGCCGGTTTTCAGCAAAGTGTTTGAAAAGATAATGCTTAATCAGATGCTTAATCATTTTAACATGAATAAGATCCTACACGATCAACAGTATGGTTTCACCAAAGGACGTTGTACGACCGACGCCGGTGTAACTTTATTAAAACACATTTTTAACGCGTGGGAAGAGGCCCAAGACGCCATAGGAATCTTTTGTGACCTCTCCAAGGCATTTGATTGCGTCGATCACGAAACCTTGGTTTTGAAACTTGAGCATTACGGACTTGGAAAACTTGCGCTCAGTTTAGTTAGTTCTTATTTAAAGGATAGACAACAACAAGTTCAAATAAATGGTGTCAATTCACTTGGTTTAATAGTAAAAATTGGTGTGCCACAAGGCTCGATATTGGGTCCTTTCCTCTTTTTAGTGTATATAAATGATCTACTCCATTTATTAAAAAATCAACCACAAATGGTGTTATTTGCTGATGACACTTCCTTAATTTTTAAGGTAAATAGACATGCTACAAATTTTGACGACGTAAATAACGCCCTACTGCAGGTCCAAAATTGGTTCACTGCTAATAATTTAGTATTAAATGGAAAAAAAACTAAGTGCATAAGATTTTCTTTACCAAATGTCAAGGGTAGTGATTGTGAGATAATATTGAATCAAGAGAAACTAGAATTCGTCGATAAAACTGTTTTCCTAGGGATCACGCTCGACTCAAGGCTACAATGGGGTCCTCATTTAACATCTCTTGCAGGACGGCTAAGTTCAGCAGCTTATGCTGTCAGAAAAATCCGTCAATTTACTGATGTAGATACCGCGAGACTAGTCTATTTTAGTTATTTTCATAGTATCATGTCTTACGGTATTTTACTTTGGGGACGGGCTGCAGACATCGATTCTATTTTTATTCTGCAGAAAAGAGCTATCAGAGCCATATATAATCTCCGCAGGCGCGATTCTCTAAGGGAACGGTTTAAGGAAATTAACATCATGACGGTAGGTACCTTGTCAATACATCTATGAAAACATCATGTATGTAAGGAAAAATTTACATCTTTTTAGTAAAAGAGGTGAAAGACATAATTATAGTACTAGAAATAGGGACCTATTAGTTCAACCAGGTTTCAGACTGGCTAAAGTAGACTCATCTTTTATGGGGTACTGTTTAAAAGGTTATAATAAAATACCTCCCCACATTCTTCAACTGAATGAGACAAAATTCAAGTCTTGTATAAAACGCACACTATGCAGTCAGGCATATTATAAGTTAGGGGATTACATTGCTGATAAAAATACCTGGCTCAATGCTGGTCCTGCTCCACAACCACAACTAATTGATTAACACATGAAAATACTGTTGGAGCTGCTGAAGATTGTAAGACTATCTTTGCATTGTATAAAATCAATTTCCTTTGTTTTGTATAATTGCATAGCACAGATGTGAGTTCTATGTACCCTATAGCTACCATTTACCGGGTAATAATATGTCTTTCATTGACTCGAATGTGCCCTGGCAGCTGATGGTGTGTCATGCTCACTCAAATGTCTCGCTGACGGTGGCGTGTGTGTTGGATCATTTAGCTCCCTTCAAAATGGTTGAGCTGAATGGTGCTGATTTATGCGTCATGTTCGTGAACGGGTGCCGTCAGTTGGGGCTGGTCATCACTTAGCTGCCTCGGCTTATTTTTAATTATTTTAATTTTGGATTGTTGTTAGTTAAGTACTATTTCTTGTACTCTGGACGCTTTTAACGCGTACGTCTTTTTTAATTTTTTACATCGTTCTCACATTATATAATTTTAATATCAAAAGTAATGATGCAACTAATATTTTTGTAAAATATGATTTAAAAAGAGTGTCCATGGAGTTTCTTGCCCGTTCTTCTCCATAGGTACCTACGCTTTGGAATGGGCAACTAGCTTCATATTTTCTGACTGACCGACTTCTTGACAATTCAAAAGTGCCTGTAAATGGTTTAATTGAAATAAATGCTTTGAGTTTTGAGTTTTATTAAATTCTTAGTTGTTTCAAGCTTTTACATGAATTTAAGTTTAGGTTGCTAAAAGAGATATCTAGGTGAAAAATAATGCCCTTTAACCTAATGTCTGGTTGTCAATCTTGAAGTGTCTGGAGTCTTCTCTCCTCCAGGCTATGATGGGCGGTGGTGTTCCCGAGGCGGCACACCTTAGTGCCGCGTTACCACCTTCTTTGACGAGGACCTCACCACTGCTGGCTTCATCATTGATGTCTGGTGGAACTGTTGGATGGAAATATTATGTGTATTTTAATACTTATACATTAGCTAAAGATTTATTTGTGTCGTAGTCTTTTCCATTACCTAGTCTTCCAAAATGCGTCAGGGATCTTGTTTCCAAATTAATTATGTTTCTATTTTTGTGTTTGAATGGTAACTGTATTTGTATTTAATCTGATATTCTGTTATGGGGAAATGCCGCCGATATTCACACAATTTTTATTTTACTAAAAAGGGCAATTCGTTCCATTTATAAATTAAATCTCAGTCACTCCCTCAGAGACAAATTTAAAGAGATTAATATAATGACTGAGCCTTCTCAGTAAATTTAAGATAATCTTTTGTATGCACATAAAAATATTAATATGTTTAAAAAATACAGTGATATCCTAACATAAATATTAGGAACAAACACAAATTTGTTGTTCCTCTAACAAGGCTCAAGAAAATAGGTGGCTTATTTAGATGCCAATGTATACGTTTTTATAATGAACTTCCTAGCCACATTCAAGAACTCAGCCTTAATAATTTCAAATCTTTTATATAGCGAAAACTATGCCAGAAAGTCTATTATACTGTAAAAGACTATATTGAGGACAAAAAGGCTTGGGATTGAGCTGCTCCAATAGGCTTAGACAGTGAATGTTGTTTTTATTTTTTATTTTAAACTTTTTATAAACGTATTCTATTTTTTAAATTATTGTGAATGTAAGGACTATGTGGGTCATTGTTTCCGTTTTAATCATGGTCTGGCAGTTTGAGTAGTTTACGCGGCTTACCCAAATGTCCTGTCTTTGGTATTGTTCGTCGAATCGTTAAACTCCTCAAGTTCTGAGTTGAGCTGCACGATTTTTGACAAATGCGTGCACTGATTGGACAGGTCCGCAGGATCTGTGTGGTTTTTTCCTCAAAATACCATTTCAGACACAAATCTACATGATCTTCACACGATCTGACCAAGATTTTGTTTTTTTTTTCAGAATAGTCAGATAGGAAACGCCGATCTCATCTAGTTTAAAAAAATATAATTAATGTGTAAAAGTGTTTGTAAAAACCTACTTACAAAAAAATAAATCATTTACCTATATGTTTGTTACTTCTTCATGCACAAACGGCTGGACCTAAGTTGATAAAATTTTGTGTGGAGGTAGCTGACTCTCTGGATTAACATATAGGCTACTTTTTATTCCTATATTCCTACGAGATCAACATTTACGCGGGCAAAACCGCGGGGCGCAGTTAGTAATTTCCTAAATGTGAAAATTCTGCAACTGTAGCAGTCACGTCTTGTTTTCCTGAACCTTTTGCTACAAAAACAATATAAACCCTCTGATTGAGATTCCACGCAGGGTAAACGATTACGCATGTTCAGTTTTTTGAAGTGAAAACTTCTTTAGCGGCGCTGTGTACTTTTTTTGGAATGGGTAAAAACTTCTAAATTCGCGTCAGGTCACGTGACCCTGATCGAAAATTCGTAAGACGTAAGACGTAAAACGTAAGACGCGCGTTGTTGAGGACAGCGCCATCTATGCACATCGGGAAGAACTACGAGGGCCTCGCGTACTAACTACGTAGTTCATCCAACAACGACGAGATGGCGCTGAACCACGGATATATAACTGACGACGAGCTCCATGCGAGACCAACACCACGAACTGAAGTCTATCCTGTGTGCTTATTTGTAAATCTGAATAAATTCCTTTCACGAGAAGAATAAACCAGTCACTTTGGTCATCATACCTGATTTGCAAAAAAACCCTATAAAATAAGGAACACACCTTAACACGCGTGTTTTGTTTATAAGACGATTCACAAAATACACTCGTAATTGTTCAAGTTTTCACTTCTGTCGGCACTACCGGAGTGCCAGTGTTTTCTTCTACTTCTCCTTAATTAATATTGTATTGAGGAGAATGTAATCTTTACCGATAATAATATGTCATTATTCAGGGACCGTTTAGTTTTTCTAAATAATTGAGCAGTCAGCGATTAAGTATTTATTACTTAATTGATCTGTTGGATGGAGATAAACGTGGATATACCTAATACATATTAGAATACCTCTAAAGACTGCTTTTAGGGCCATCTAAGTTATGCGTCTGTTTCTTAGTTAATCCATGTTAAGTGTTAGTGTGCTGGTCAATGTGGGCAATAATTAATTTCGATCTTATCATGCCAAACTATGCTGTTTACTGTGCTTAGTAAAATTTTAAACTTCTAAAATATGGAAGTAAAACACTATATGCACAAACATAATCATAAATACCTTACAGTTAGGAACACAAAATTAAAAATAATCTTTTTCGTGAAACTACAATTACAACTTATACATATTTCATAAAAGTACGATTTTGATAAACTATATTCGTAACACGTTAAAAAACTATATCAACAGGAGAAAAATTACGAATCTTGTGTACGTGTAAGGAATTTGTGTATTATTTATATGACGTTCATATAAATAAGATACAGTATCCAGTATCATATCAAACAGTAAAATTATTACAAAATAAAAAAAAATTGTATAAAACTTATCACAATAAAGTCTTACCTACAACCTGTAGCAGATGAGTCTGGCTCATCATCGGCTCAGTGTTGACCTGACACATGTATCGGCCGCCGTCAGAAGGGCTTATCTCCTTGAGCGTCAGGGTCCAGGCTCCGTCTCCGTGGCTGACGCTGACGCGGTGATTTTTCGTGATGACGTGGCCAGCAATCGTCAGGATTGTTTGTGTGTCCACTCGGAGCCACGCCACCTAGACATGGAGATTTCTGATAAGAATAGAATAGGCTTTATTGTTGTACACCATATTTTTATACATCTTAGATACAATATTTTTAAGTACAAAGGCGTTATTAATGTTGGTATTCAAATAAAATCTGCGTATGAATGAAGATTGAGAATCAATAACTACGTGTGACTAGCATTTATTCAAGTACATGGGGTACTTGAATAAATGCTAGTCACACGTAGTTAGGTATATTTAACTACTAAATGAATGATCCTTGTAACACCATAAACGAGGAATGAAAGAATCTGAACATATTTCTTTATAAACATCGGAACACAAAATAATAATAAAGAAATTGATCCAAGTTAAAGTTGTCAAAAGTTGTACAGACGCCAGCACATCAAGCTACTACAATCTGTCAACTTTGAAACAAATCTAAAAATGAGAGAATAAAAATCGCTTTATCTAATAGAAAATTGAAAAAGAACAAGGTAGGTACTACAAATAAATGGCGCATAATAAAATACTAATAAAATTAGCTGATTCTAAGAAAGTTGAGTAACACCTCAGAATAGGGAAAGTTAAATTATGAAAGTATCTGAATGTTGAAAGCAAAAAAATTGTAATTATGAAACAAACTTTACAAAAGAACGTTTTGTTAACTTTTGATGATTACAGTGTTATTACCTGTAGAGAAGTTGTTTTAAATATTGAATGGATTTGGAACTCATTGCGGTTAATATTAAAACTTTTGGGATTTCAATTTTTATAAGCAATTCGCAGAGATACTTTTGAGAGAAAACTTTACAATTTGTTTCCTTTCTAAATTATTAACTGGATTTGTTATTCGCAGGGTTTTATGTACTTTGCTATAAATAAATAAGACGTATTGAAATAGAAAGTAGAATGGTTGCTAAAATAAATGATCCGTTTTTATTACGAACGTTTGAAAAGCATCCATTTGCTCACATTTTTTTTTAACAGAACCTTTTTTTTAGCCAGATACGCGTCGCACCAAAAACGTTGCCGAATAAATCAACATCAGTAAGTACCTCAGCTTTATAAAAAATCCGAGTCTCTAGAAGAGATAAGTCACCCAACATTATGATACTGGAAAAAACGCGAGGAGTAATTAAGATAGCGAAGAGCCTTGTCCCACTAATTGTAGACGCTTTCGGCCCTTCACTGATTCGGCAATGTGACTTGTTCACACGAACAGCCCTCGATAAAGGAAGCCTGGAGAATTCGTTACGATAACGTTGAAGCCATAAATCATTCAAATTTTCTAAGGTCAAGACACAACAAAAACTTTTTACAAAAAAAAAAACAACAAAGATAACTTTAATTTCGGAAGTCGGTGTCGTTGGTTAGGTTAAGTTTGGTTATTTTCATTTTTTGACACCGACTTTCGAAATTAAAGTTATTTTTCACTTTGTAGTGTTTTTTTTTGGAAGGCGGTTGTTTTTTTTTTTTGTAAAATGTTGTTTATTTTTCACTTTTTAGTTGTACCTAGCTACCCCAAATAAATTCATATATCACTACTTGCTATGTGAACATCAGTGACAGAAAGCTATTAAACACATCTGCGTAACCCTTTAAAGGGTACAGGCGTGATGTTATGTTGTGTGATTGCGTAAATAATGCATACAATATGCTATAGCAGCAATCGCGGTTGATTTGCTGGCATTTATTGAAGAGTTCCGTCGTCTGTCTCCGAAACTCATCATCAGATCTTTACGAAATTTAAATAGGACCATTTCGAAATAAAGCTCTTTCGAACAAAAATCCAAATCCATCTAATCCGTCTATTTACGATGGAGTTATCCCGAACATACATAAAAAAAATAGAAACATCTGAATTGAGAACCTTCTCCTTTTTAGAAGTCGGTTAAAATAACATATTGTACAACAGTAAACAAAATATTGCTGTAAAAGACGTTAAAGATTTTAATCAAAGCCCTGGAAAACACTTCAACAAATAGAGCCAACTATAAGTCTATTCAATAATGTTTCTAAATTGAAAACTCCGGACTAAATTCCGCCAAAATGTCTGTCAAATAGCCAATTAATAACTTAACAGCCACTTCACTCTCACCCATACCAACCTCACACTTCAACGAAGAAATACTCAAGAAACTCTAGAAGAGCTAAATTCCATTTTTAAAGCCACATGGGCCCACCATTTGCGTCGGGGCCTACCGGGTGGAACGCGGAACACTTTTCTAAGCCTCATTTGGGCTCCGGGGCCTATCTGCGAGACCAGACGGAGAATGATAAGGGGTCAAGCGAGCGAGAAACTAACGGGAGAATGTGTGCAGCTATTGTTGACGGTATCTGGTAAATTGTCGTTTTCTTTCAGGCTATTTAAAGATGATTTATTTGACAAGTGATTGTTCTGCCTGCGGCGTCCGGGTCTGGGATGAAGAGTGTCCACGCCTTCTTCTAGGAAGGTTTACCTTTTTGTCACGTAAATGTAGCAAAAGGATCGTAGCAGGTGGCGTTCTATAGTCTCTGCCTGTCCCCATGGGAAGAAAGCGTGAAGGCACATATAATTAATCACTCACACATATAATTAAATTCAACATTAATGATGTAACTAATAATTTTGTAAAAATAACATTTAAAAGAGTGTTGTTGTTTCTTGTCCATTCTTCTCCATAGGTACAGACGCCAGCACATCAAGTTACTACAATCTGTCAAATTTCTTTAATAGATTTTCAACTTTATCGCTAAAGCATAGGTTCAAAGTTGGTTGGGAAAATTTGACAGTTTCGGGTAGCTTGATGTGCTGGCGTCTGTACCTACGCTTTGGAATGGGCAACTAGCTTCATATTTTCTGACAGTCCGACTTCTTGACAATTTAAAAGTGCCTGTAAATGGTTTAATTGAAATAAATGCTTTGAATTTGAGTTACCTTTTGGTTAATAAACTTACACGTTATTAAAAATAACTATGTATGAAGAATTGTATTGTTTTTAATTTACAAATTAAGAATAAGTAACTAAAGCTTCAATGACTTTTGTTATCATATTATTTGCAGTGACAAACCTTGAATGTCTGTAGATTATCAACCCTACAGGTAAGTGCTGCATCTCTGCCGACTGCCACAGTGACGTTAGACCCTGGTCCCACGAACCGTGGCAGATCTGAAACAAAAGAACACAATCGTTGTAGAACAACTAAAAAGCATAGATGACGTCATTACAAAACCAGTCTTCAAATAATTAATAAACAGCACTGAAATTTGACCATACGTTTGGGAGCTACGATGCCACAGACAGACACATACATAGATGTACAAAAATACAGAACGACAGAAACGTCGAACTAATAACAACCTTCTACATTCGTCGAAGTTAAAAAACAATGTCAAGAGTTTGTGATGTTTTAAAGTAACATTGGTTCCGAAAACTGTTCACTTTCTTTCGTTGCTGAGTGTTTTAGTTAAGATCGTTGATGTTTAAATACAAAACAAAACTTACAAAAGATTCGTATACTATAACTAATAAGTAATTATATTATATACCCAGGATTTTGTAATATCTTCATTTAAAAGAGTGTCCTTGGAGTTTCTTGCCCGTTCTTCTCCATAGAGACCTACGTTTTGGTATTGACAACTTTCTGACTAACTGACTCAAAAGTGCATGTAAACGGTTCAATTTAAATAAATGCTTTGAATTTGTGTTTATATTGGCAACGTAAACTGTTCCCTATTTCTCGTGCTGACTGTTGCTACTTTTTATAAATTCAGTGTCATGATTGTTTTTTAATTATTAGAAAAGAACAATAAAATACACCATAAATAATTATGAGTGACATCTTTCTTCCGTCAAATGTTCGATCAGTGATTGTTGCCGAGAGCTTTTCTGAGCAAACACCAACGTTAAAACATCAATATCAGCTGTGTATATCTCGAAACAAATCAAAACAAGTAAATCTTTTTTCCTAATATTTTCTGGAAACGCTTTCGTAGAACTATGTTTATTCATGAGCGACGGAACTCGCAGTCTTCATTTATGATACATTCGTAACAAGTTATTATTATTTAAACGTGGTCGCGCTCTTTGTTTTATAACATATAAGACCCGCTTGCACCACAAATAACTAAAAACATTGCGCCAGACATAATAAATGAAACGTCGTTCTATTTGTGTTTATTGTTTGAATTTGACAGAGACGGATTGATATTTTAAATAAATACGCTAACTGTAAAGTCAGGTAAATTCATTGTTAATACATTGACAGCCAACTTGAATTGTCCGAATATTCAAATTGCAACTGTCATTCTTTGACAGTTGTATGAAATAAATATAACACGGTAAATTGAAGAAAGGGTGGCAATTTGCTTAACCCTTAATTTCCCTGACTGTATTCTAGTGAATTGTGGTGCAAGCAGGCTTTACTTTAAAAATTCAAGATGTTAATATCTTATCCTAAAACTTCACAATATCTTTCATGACAGTCAATTAATTGGTGCCCCGGAAGTTTCAAACTCGAACCAAAACCCGTAACCATTAGCTGGTCATACAGCAAAACGTTTGCCGTTTCGCTGAACGTTAGGTTGCTAACGCTGCTAACTAAGCTAACTATGTTCTTAAACAAATTTAAGTATACCTAAGTAAATTTGAGATGGCGCACGGACGCCTCAGATGTTCGTGTCTTCGAAGTATGCATTCCAGTGCCGTTTTGTGGAAATAAACTACTGTAATAAAAAATATATATATATACGCATCAACTTGAGAATATCCTCCGTTTTTTCGTCGCTTATAAAAACCCGTACCACATTCATTTATAACAACTTCGACAGAACACTAAAAACAAAACGTCCGCTGCCAAAATAGCCTCGTGAGACGAAACTTGTAGATACAGTTATGACGCAAGCGTCCCGGTCGGGACGTTTGGGGCTATTCGGGACGTTTGGGGAAAAAACGAAAGGAAATACTATAGGTAATAGACAACTCGGTCGAGACGTCCGTCCACGAGGGACACATTTTTTGGTTCTTTTTGTTATGTTGCCTTTGTTATTTTGAATGATGAATGTCCTTTGTTGGTCGATTTTATTTGGTTACTTTAATGTTTGACGATAGTTGACTTTTTGTAATTTTGATAGTCACGATACATACACACACCCCTAAGACGACCCACTGACCCACACACGCTTACACATACAACATAACCTAATTGTTTGTTGTATCTTAAGCGTCGTATGAGGAGAAATATTCCGCAAAGAAGGGGTATTCAAAATTTTGTGGGGCATTCAAGTTTTCTAGAAGTTTAGAAATTTTTGCAGACCCATCCATATTTTCTCAATCACCTCTTCGTTCATCCTCAGGGTATAAAGTTTAGGTTCTGGGCTCATTTCACGAAGTAGGTTACGATGACAATGAGTCGGTCGATTCTTTAATCAATTCCTGACCCTTAAAACTTGCAACCTCCGGGTCAGCCCTGGGTAAAGCGACGTAGACAGCTATGGTTGGATACAACACGAGACGCCGTTTTTCCATCGCGAAAAGTTTAATCCACACTTAAATGTTGTGCAATATTTAAACACGGTCCACGGCCATTCAATATTTTGCACAAAAATTAAGTTCGATATTTCTGCACATTTTGAATGACATTTTTGCCAGTGTGAGGAACTTGTTACGAGCGATTTCATGAAAAAATCTAAGAAAAATTGCTATTATCCCTAACTACGATTTGATAGACGAATTTCTGACTATTGTATGTTGTCCTCTTGATGATTACATTCCTATAAGCGGTTTAATGAATTCTTTGCGTAGTTACTACACGTACATTTACAAGAAACCACTCACCAACGAAACAAAATATAAACCATATTCTTCTCCCCACATCTCAAACATAATCAAAATCAAAAGTCATTTATTCAAATTAGGCTGAGAATCAGCACTTTTCGAATGTCAAAATTTCAATAAGACAGTCCCTTAAAACGCCCGCCCTTCACCACTTCCTAGTGCTTTCACCTGGGGAGAAGAAGTGGCGTAACAAACTCCCCAGCAGCAATGTTTTCCAAAGCAAGCAATTTAAATTACGGACGCAGTACTTCATTATTCACATTAAATCTGGGAACATTAGTCACTCGCTAATCCCGGCTTAGTAAACCGGCTGTACCTACAACTTTACTAAAATAGAAACGGTCCACCAAGTACATGTAATTTTTCAACGGCTGGATGCGTCAAGTTGAAGACAGGGCGCTATGGCGCTCATTAGGGGAGGCCTATGTCCAGCAGTGGACTGCTATAGGCTGATGATGATGATGAGCGGCTTTAGTAGGTAGTCTGTGAGCTGAAGAGAGGCACCCCTTTGTGTTGCATGTTTCAGGTGGTACATTACATTCTATGGGGGATAAACAGGAATAAAAAGTTAAAGATAGGAGTGAATAAATTCGAACTGTCATGTCCCCTCGTTGGTAACAGAGGGACAGATCAAACTTTTTTTTCCAATCTGTCCCCCTTACCCCACAAAGCATCAAGCTTATTTTTTAATATCTATAGAAGTGTTAAATAATCTCTCACTACTTTATTATTTTTGTCTCATTACTTTATCATACCAAGTTTGCCTCCAGTATGTTAGATGTATTTTGTATGTATAGGTACCCAAATGACCCATTTACACGCTCCACCGAGACCTGCCTGTGTAATTCAAAATTATTAACCAGAACCTATACAAACATTTATTCAAAACTTCTCCTACGTTTAAAACAACACACGCCTCTGAGACAAAAGGTCGTAACTCCGTACAATCGCACCTAGGCCCGGTCCGGCTAAGTAAAGTCGCAAACGTATCCTTCACCCCGTGAATTAGTTCTCATTAAATTCGTTGGACCCTACCCACGTTTATGTGATGGAATTAGGGGTACCCACGTATAGCGCCCGGTATTAGGGAACAGGACTTGTATTATGATAGGTTAGTTCTGAAGGGTCAGACCTGTAATTTTGGGTCACTTGCCGTGTTTTAGTTATTTTATTGGATAACCAGACGTGAATTTAGAGGTTCAGAAGCGCAGTAACATTATTAGGTAAAACGCGATTTTCTTACATAGTTGGAAGAAACATATTTTGAATAATGGCATCCTTAATAGCCGCCTTTTAAACCGTGACATCTCATTTAATTGCTTATGGTAAAATCTCTTACCATCACTCTTCTAGCCAAAAGTCTGAAATAAAAATTAACCCTATATCAAAGTTCAGCCGCAAAGAAAATGTTTTGTCAAAAAATCATAGTACGAGTAGATCAGCGGAACCGTTATAAAGACAAATAATATTTTCCTACCCCCGAGGGCACGATGGCAAGTGGTCGGCGTCCTTGAACGCGACGTTACTTCCCGTTCGAAGTTCTGTCGCATTTTATCGGTACGTGATCAAACAACACACGTACAATCGGTAGCCATTTTGTTTTCACTTTTATCGGTCATCCCTTTCATCTTATCATCATCATCATCATCATCATCTGCCTAGCATTTTCCCAACTATGTTGGGGTCGGCTTTCAGTCTAACCGGATGCAGCTGAATACCAGTATTTTACATGGAGCGACTGCCTATCTGGTCATATAGGCTGTCGGTTCTTTGTCGGTTTCATCTAACCTTATGTAATTAACTTAGGAGTAGGTGTATTTAATTCAAATGTGTGTAGTGTATTGTATACGTGTGTGGTGTGAGTATGTGATGAGATGAATGATTTAAGGTTTAGTCCAAAATAAGACAGAACCAGAGCAAGGGTACGAGCACACCTTTCCTGATATCACTAACATTTCTGTAGGTATGGATAGACTAACGAAAGAATATTTCCGCTCCGTTTAGACAGAGGGAATCTGGCAAAGTAGGGGGCAAAATAAGCATTCAAAATCAAAATCGTTTATTTGAATAAAATGTTGTAGGTACAAAAAGATGATATTATAAAA